>JBBBDQ010000328.1:5882500-6615000 GCA_037127315.1 Ascarosepion bandense | reverse complement strand
GATAAAGAAAAAGTAGGTGAGAAGAAATAACGGCTTTTCAAGGCTACGACTAAAGGGCCATGAATAATAATAATAATACCAAAACAAACTGGTTAAACATAACTTAAATTTAAGATTAAAATGACAGAACTAGAAAAAAATATGGATTTTAAAAAAGGTAAGTTATTATATAGCATAATTTAATTATATGGCTAATGAGAAGAAATGAAACTATTTTAAGGAATTTTAATTTTGGATTAATTATTAGTAAGTTTGAACTTAAATTTAAAACTCTCGTGACATTTGCTTATAAATTTTTTTTTAAGTTCAAAAGCAAATTTTGCTTAGGATATTTTGATATTTTAATTTTTTCAGGTAAATATAGTCTGTATCTATCGTAAATTTATTGGAGGTGTGGGCAGAACCTAATCTCTAATTCGCTATTTGGTTAAGTCACTCCTCTTTCATTTCCTAAAATCTTTGGGAAAGTGAAATTTGGAATTTTAGATTGGGGGTTTGAATAGGAGTGATTAGGGAACTAGTAATGTTGTTTAAAATCTCCCTCCAAAATTCCAGTGTAAACATGATAATTATTTTAATTTTCGAATAGATGTTGGCTTGGTAAATCAATGAGATATACACATTTACCTTTCACAGGACGAAGGTTGAGTGACCTGCAATTGCAAGAGGGTATCATAATAGTTTTAATATTAGTTTGATGTAAATTATTTAAAATCTATCTCTTGTGGGAATTAATGATATTATCTATTTTATATGTGCAAGAATAACTAATTTAAATAGTATTTCTATTAAAGATTCTGCATAGGGGTTATTGGTATGAAAACCAATTTCAGAAAATATTTACCACTGTTAATGTTATTTGACAGAATGGGAAGTTAAATAATATAACTTTCCTTTTTCTACATCTACTCCTCATTTTAGATGATTCAGATTTAACAATGGGTTTATGTAAGAATTTGATCTTAAAGCCACTTTCTTAGAGGGCTTTATTATATAGCTTTTCATTTTCGTAGGAGATCTTAATGTTGGAAGAAAACCAGTTAATTCTGGCATTAACAGTGTTAGGTAGTTGTTCCATAATAAAATTAGGGTGGTTAGAGTTAAATTTAATAAAGCCGGGGTTATCATTTTCCTTAAGGTAAGGTTTGTAGGAATTGTCATTAAGATTAAGGGTAATGTCCAAATAATTGATGCTTTTTAGGTTAGAGGAAACTTCAATTTTAAATCCTAGTAATTTAAAGGCTCTAATAATTTTCTTATGGATCATTGTAGTCAAGGGCCCATTGCTATTAGGGATAAACATAAGACCATTATTATAGTATTAGCTAATTTTTGGGGGATCTAAAATTCTACTTAAGGTATCTAAGATGGAAATACCTACTAATCAGCAACTTGGGCGGAATCATATACCCCCATAAGGACATCAAATTGTCGTAGTGACCTTTGGTCCAGGTGGAATGATCAAAGGTTAAAATCGACTTTCTAGCTGCTGGAATAATCTTAATTGCTCGAGCGCTGATTACTTAACCTAATTTGCAATTTATTATTAAAGTTAGTTTGAGATTTTAAATAAAAGGTAAGAGTCTTTAGTAGAGATTTTTCCTATCTTATCTGTAGTATTTAGTTTGTTAGCAAAATTGGCTGTATCTCTGTTGAATTTTAAAATTATGTTGTATCTATTTTATTTATAAGCAATGGTAATTCTATTTTTAAAAAGTTTGAATTAATGGGTGGGTTTGTATTTGTATATGTTCATCGATTGATCAGATTTAATCCAAATGTTATTGTAATTTCTAATTGTATCTGACAGAGAGAGGGTCAAACACATACACATGTTTAAAAGGTTCAAAATTTCTGGCACCAAAAGAAGGCTGAAATGTACAATGACCGAAATGTCATGTCATTCATTTCTTTCTCTTTAATTTTTATTAAGAATTTTTAAAACAGAATTTCGACTTCCAGTAAACATGGCAATATTGATTAAATTAAACCTGGAGTAAATTAAAACCAGCCGTATTTTGTTTACTGGTAGCGCAATCTGATCTAAGCATAAGTTCTGTGCTGTTTAATTTGGGTTATCAAAAGACAATGGAAATGAACGAAATAAGTCTTTTTTGATAAAATAAATTTTTGGAACAGTGGAATAAAACCAGCGTATTTGTTTGCTGGTGGTGAAATCTGACCTATGCATAAAATGTACGCCATTAAATTTTTGGTCATCAGAAGAAAATGGAAGTAGCGCTGAGTAAGCAGACACTCGTGGTAACCGTGTGATAGCCTGGCTTATAATCCTACGGGTTTCCTATATAAGCATGTAGTTATGTAGAAATAGTTAGTTGAAGAGTTGCTGGCAAGAGAGATCTGAACTGTGGAAGCATACAGTTGAGTAAGATCGGCTCTCTCCACTGCTAGAGCAAGAGTATGGACGAGTCAGATACAAGGACTTTGAAAGTATTTTTATCATAATGGTCGCATTGAAAAACTGCAGAATATATGAAACTTAATGTTAGTCACTAGCACGACAACAATTGCATCATCCGTCCAGTACCTTTGAAAGACACTGTGGTCCCAGCATTTTATTTGAGAAGAATTGTCTTCATCAAAAGAGTCTGGAGAAAATTTTTGAAAAAAGTTATATAACTTCTGACATGAATCAAAAACAAGTGAACCATACACATTCTATCTCTATCTCTATCTAGAATTCAGTGTGTTATGCTAAAAAAATTTACTTTCTGTAACACTTTTCTTTTTCTACAATTTAGAATGCAGAATTCGGAATTTTTTTATATAGTATACATAATTGGCTCTGTAAATAGATAATACTATTTACATCGAGCCATCCACCTGGATCATTTTTAATATTAGAAAATCAATATTAATAGGATCTGTCTTTTGGGGGATTTTACCTATATGCCCTTCCTGTTTATATATATATATATATATATATATATATATATATATATATATATATATATATAATTCCACTCTGTTTTAAAAAAAACATGCTGGTGTGCGTCTAATAAATCATATATCATCCAGGAATTAAATAAAATGCAAAAAAGTAAAATTGCATAACCGCAAAAATGGATCAGAATGACTGAAAACATTTTGCTAAATCCCAGAGTAAGACAAATTTCACAAGTCAGTGTGAAAATTAAAATTCTGTATTCTGATTGGATAGGAAATAGCAAATTGATCTATGACCTCGATCAAATTTTCTTAACACCTAGAAAATGGGTATGCTGTTCGAGCCGGTCACATTTCGAAATTTCACTACTTAACCACGTTTCTTGACTGGCAAAAACCAGTCAGAAGGGCACAGAGATCAGAGAGACCAGAGAACTGACAGACAAGTCCGTCATAGACTCAACCGGACACTTAAGAGAAGAAGGAAAGGAAAACAACAACAATAACAACAAGACATCTTCAACTGACTCCTAAAAACTAACGTCCGATAAGTACAATTTCCTTTATTGTTCACCTTCCTTTTTAACTCTGTCACCAACCTTTAAAAAAGGGGAAAGAAACACAGACTTTATTAGTAGCCTGATTAATCTTTTTACATACACGCATTCTGCTACTTACTAATATTTCTATTTGAACCTTGTCCATCTTATCTGTTAATTCTCACTCACACTCTCTTTTTCACCTTAAATTGATTGCTCCTTTTTCCTTTCCACCTACTCAGTAGCGGACACAAAAAGAAAAAGTAACAGATATTACTCTACTACTCTGTTGAATTAAAAGACAGCGAAACATAGACATTTTTTGTTCAAAACCACATTCGCTTAAATCTAAAAGACATTTTTTCTAGCAAACAAGATATAAAAAATATACAAATTGATTTTTCTGCATTTTATTAAGTATACGATTTTCTAATTTTTTCAAACATTTCTTATTGCATTGTCTTTTCTTGAAATTTGTGTTGTATTTTGTCGACAAGATTTACCCGCATTAAAAAGGGAGAACCTTTTTAATCCGAGTGTTCTGTACCCCACATGTGTGTATAGGGAGTAACACACACACACACACACACACACACACACACACACACACACACATATATATATATATATATATATATATATAGATAAAAGCATTTTAAAAAAAGAAACATTTTCAAATTTCATTAAATTGTCGAATAAATCCTGCATATTTCATTATAAAATCCGGGAATTATACGAATTTGCAAATCATTGTTGCCACTGTGTAAAAATAAGCCCAACAAATTTACAATAAATTATGGTCCCTCTAATGATGACAGAAAATAATTTCTTGATTTTTGGTAATTTCATTAAAAACAGTTTTTTTTTCACTGTTCAGTACTGTTGTGCTTTCATTTTGAAAATAAAAAAAATTATGCATTTTGGTGGAAACTAAAAAAAGCATACATAGCAATGGTGATATTTTAAGCGTAGCTTATGTTGCAAAAAGCCGAACGTATGGTACCCAGTGAGTATCGAACTCAGTTACTCAATCTTATTTATTTTAGCGAGACAAGCTTGCTAACTTCATGTCGAGGTATGCTAAGCATCCATAGCAATGAATAACATCTGACTATTTTTATTATGTTCATTGTAAAATCGTTTGGTTTCAATCAAATGTGCATGTAATATAAAATTTATAAAAAATAACAATACCGTAATGAGGGTACACTACAGTATGTGTTTCGGGTTTTTATGGCGTGTGGTGATGTTATTGAACACCGACAACTCATGCATTTCGAATAACTTTCCTACCAAAAGAAATGTCCATATTTTAAATAAAAACAGGGTACAAAATCTTGAGTAACACCGTTATAATTTATTTTTCGGCTTGCCGCTTGCATGTTTGTTCATACAAAATATTTTTCAAAAGTAATTACTTGTTTGTTTTGTGTTTTTCCCATTTTGTTTAATCCTTTGCGTCATTTATTTCAACTTGGAGATTATTATACGAATTGAACTAACAACAGAAATCTTGTCAGAGAAAAATCATAGGTACACAAAGAATCCAGTCGGTTTGTTTTGTTTTTTTTTTTGCTTTTCTCGCTGCATTTTCTGAACTGAAAGGTAAGTAGAAGAATCGAAATAAAAAAAAAGAAATTTTTATTTACTGACTTACCTCGCCATTTGGTTTATTCTTTGTTAATGTTATCAAAATGAAAATAAATTCAGCTATAATTAAAGTGTCACAGACACACACACACCATATGTTACTTAAAAGTTAAATGCTGGACAATTTATTCGTAGCCAAGTTGATACTCATTGACTCATTGTCGATACCTAAATTTAAATTGAATTTTTTAAAAATAAAAAAAAATTTTCTTGAAGCTTTCATTTTAGCTTTAAATGAAAGCCAAGAGATTAAATTTTACTAATTCCACTAAGCAAAATATTCTGGTCAATTTCGAACTGAAATTAATTCATTCATTACATTGGAATCAAAAATTTTCCTGAAAAATGATTTCAATATTTCAGCCGTTTTTCATCAATCGACACATAAACAGAAGCCAATTCTTGGTTTTAAACAATCTTGTAAAAATTTAAAGAAATTAGAGTGTGTGGGGTAACATCAAAAAAAAAAAAAAAAAATTACCAAGATTATATTTTTCTAAAAAATAAATATTTTAAAATTTTTTTCAGTCATTTACGAATAACTTCTGCTGAAATTTTCATCAAAATCCGACCATTATTTAACTATTTTGTAAGAAATTTTAAATTGTGTTTGATTACCGTGGAAAACTATTGTAAGAATTGCGTAACTCACGGACAAAAGAAAAGCGAAATTTATACCAAAATTTCTAATTTCGAAAGAATTAGAAAATTTAAAAAATACTTTGATTGATCTCTCTTTTTAATAATAACATGAATATTTCTTGTTATTTAGTTTGGAGCCTTTTTTTTTTTTCATACTATGCTGGTTTTTCAGCGAATTCGTGAAAGTAAGAACTCAGTAAATGTCTAGAGAAATTCATGCGTGTTCGCCCATATGGCTAATTAATTAAAATTCATGAATCATTGGGGAATGCTAATAGTTACCTCCACTAACAAAATTAGTAAAGTAGAAAATTTAAAATAAAACTTGCTTCAACTTCCGACTGTTGTCCTCATTTTTGCTGCTATTTGTATGACGTTTCGGCCGATGTAAGCTCCAGCTTTCTTCAGGCAGTAGGAATTCCAAACTGAACCCTTTATTACAATCACTGGGGTATATAAACTCCGTTCCTTGAGTAGTAGTGCCCCTTTTGGAAGTCATGAGTTATATTCCTCTAACCCTCCAAGTAACTTGTTTACAACTGCTGTAGCCTGGTATAGAACTCACAACTCTTTGGGTCAAATAACAGGAACTAACCAATGTCTATATCCACTAGTCCAAGAACAACTGAGTGTTTTGGACTTATAAACTTAATGTCCAGTAAGCCTTTTTTAACAGAGTACCTATGGCAATTTTTTGATGTTAATGGTTTTCTCTAGAATTTGTTACTAGACCTCATATTGCAATTTTTGGCACTAATGATTTTCTCTGGCACTTCGTATTACTGGCTCTCATATTGTGTTCATCTCTAAGTGTGGTCGGCTTAGGAGATTTTCATGGAACTTATCAAAGATGCTCCCATCCAATGCAACCAGATGGTGAGCCTGGATGTGGTGAGTCTGTTTACCAAGGTACTCACGGTGGAAGCGGTATTGGTAGTCAGGGACAGACTGGCCTTGGACTCATCCCTAGGAGAACATACCAGTATTCAACTAGATAACCTAGATAACTAGCGAAAACCACTAACACCAAAAAATACTAGAGAAAACCATTAACATAAAAAAAATTGCAATATGAACTCTGGTAAAAAAAGAGTTACTGGACATTAGGCTTATAAGTCCCAAAAATTCAGTTATTCTTGTAATTAAGGACACATGTCCCAGTGGATATAGACATTGGTTAGTTCCCATTAGTTGACAGTAGCAGTGGGTTAGAGGGAGATAACTCATGACTTCTAAAAGAGGCACTACTACATAAGGAATGGAGTTCATATACCCCAATAATTATAATAATGTTTTCAGTTCTAAATTCCTAGCACCTGAAGAAGGCCAGAGCATACAATGGCCAAAAAGTCGTACAAATAGCAACAAAGATGAGAGCAATAGTCCAATTAATGTAAATATGTAAATACTACATCATCTCAGAAATATAGACAAACTTGCTTCAAGTTTTAAAGGGACAATTTTCAAAGCCCGTTGAATATTAAAACATAGGGCACAGGAAATGCAGAAACAAAATGAAAGAATTGTACCCTGCCGAAAATGTTTATATAGTTTTTATTTTTCTGTATGGAGCACAACCTTTGAAACACTTGACGTTTTAATGATATATATCAAGTATGACGACCTGTAAGAAGAAAATACAGCATGAAATGTTTTAATTATTTTAATAATCAAATGGCTTGATTATTTGTATTAAGATTTTCAATTTTTGATTAGTAAATATAGTCTTCATGTATTAATTTAACAACTTAGCATGAACAATGAAGTAGGAAATTTTTAAAGACATTTGAAACTTTAAATTATTATAATAAAAATTATTAAAATTGAAAATTCTTGTAAAAATTCGCAATGCATTGATAAAAATTTTATTTTTTAAATGATGGTATCCTTAATATATATTTGTTTATAAAAACAATTAAAAGTTTATTTAAACAAAAAATGGCACAGTTGTATTGCGTTTTTGTTTTCACAATTCAGAGCAGACTTTCTGAAAAGGAGCTAATTTAAAAAAATAAAAGCCACTTGATAAAGAATATGAAAAATACATTAAAAATAGAAATTAATAAATGCCATAACATTTCATAAATTATTGAGTTACCTCTGTCCTGTTATATAATTTCATTCTCTGTTATTAAATTGTAAAATTATTTTAAAAGAAAGTTTTGTATTTTTCTAATTGTTATTTTTCAGAAAATATCTTCAAATGTAAGGCTATAAAGCTAAACCAGAATTCTATAAAGTATTAGGTAATTGCTGAAAATATTAAATTAAGTTTTTAATTTTACTTCATAGTTAAAACCCTAAAAATGAAGTGTATGATTAAGCTACATATATTTATACCAGTTTTGGCTGCCATACTTAGCTTTTGTTTGACAGCCTCTGTCTTTCAGCAGTATTTTGTTACTTAAGAGATCATAACATAAATATAACAACTATTGTGATTAAAAAACCCTTTTATAGCACATCAGACTGTAAGCTAGTAATACTATTCAGATCATATTAAGTTGAGTTTAAATTTGCTAATTTGAATAAAATAACATGACAGCGAGTATATTTTAGTTTTGCGTCATTTTGTAAAACCGAAAATTGGCTTCTGTTTATAAAATGTGTCGATCAATCAAATGGCCAAATAATTAAGACTTTTCTTAATTTTTAAAAATTTTAGATTCCAATCAATATAATTTCAGCTTGAAATACACTGCAATTAGTAAATGTAATATCTTAGCTTTCAGCTGAAACTAACTTGAAAGCTTCAAAAAAGCTTTTCTATTTATTAAAATTTATTTAAAACATAGGTATTGAAAACATGTGAAGATACTGGAATTTAAAATTGTGAAATGTTTAAGAATTTTTCAGGCAATTTTTGAGCAATCAACACATTTTTAAAGAAAAGTTATTTTTTGGTTTTAAAAATCTTGCAAACATAAACTATATGTCTGTGATACATTATTTTTTGAAAATTGGTAAATTTAAAGTTAAATTAATCTAAAAAAATATTACTTGTTTATGGCATGAAATTTAGTATAAAAGTATTTCTTAATCAGAAAGTTCTGACTCATTGACCTTTCAATTAGATGAATAAATCAGTTTACACATCTGGAAATATGGTAACCAAAAAATGTCAGCCCAATTTAATGTATCATTAGGCAAACAACCCTTGAAAAACGTGACCTTTTAATGATGAGTCTCTTATAAATTTTCATAGTAAAAAATAGTTACAGTTTAACATTAAAAAATTAAAATTATTTTTAAAATATTAATTCTTAATGATTTGTATTGAGTTTTTCAATTTTAGATTTATGAATATAGTCTTTACTTAATAAAACAACTGAAGACACTGAGCAACCTAAATTTAAAAGATGTTTGAAACTTTATAAATCATCATAATTAGCCAAAAAAAAGATGAAAACCGTGTTTATAAAAATTCATTATTCATCAAATTTTTTTTTTTCAGTATGATATCCCTAATATATATTATTTATAAAATCAATTGAAAATTTATTTTTTATTATATTATTCGGAGCAAATTTTTTAAAGAATAGTCTTTAAAAAAAAATATTACATGATTTACATTCCCCAAGGATTTTTGCATTTAACTAATAAAAAAAATATTGGTATCTATACTGAATTTTTAGAAATTTCATGCAACTAATTGGAGGTGGAGGGTAACATATGTGAAAAAAAGAAATATCTATTTAGCAAGATTTTCTCAAAATAATAATTATATAAATAATTTCATTCATTTGTGAATTCGTCCTGAAAGTTTCATTAAAATCAGTGAGGTTATTTTTTCAAGAATTTCCAAATAAATGTGATTTTCAATGTCAATAAAAATGACTTGTGTAATATTATGTTTACCATAACAGCAAACATTGGTGAATCTTTAGTTGCATCATGAGTTCACAGAAAGGTAGTGTAAAAAACCATGATGAAAAACCGAAACATATAATTTTCCATGAAGTAAAATGGGAACATATAAAAAATGTTTAGAAGGTGTACAAATAATGAGTTTGGCAGGACAATATGAGTCTTCTACATTGATGATATGCATAATATTGAAACACAGATGCACTATAATGGGTATAACAGTAATCAATGGATTATAAAAACATTTTACATTAATGGATAAAATGGTAAATGTTTTAAAAAAACTTAAAAATAAAGTGAGGAATTTGATTTTGGATATCAAAGACTAGGCTAGCCATTGCCAGTCCAGCTTAGAGGTTGCCAAGCTAGTCGTTGTTGTTGTCATCCCCCCATCGCTCTCTATCTCTCTCTCTCTGTCTCTCTCTCTCTTTCCTCTGTCAATTGGCGTATGACTCATCTGATTTAGTGCAGTTTATTTCTTACAATTTGTTTTTTCTTTTATTGTTTTAAAACTATTTTTCTGGTTTATTCACACATTTTTACTTGTAGGCAACCCACAAATACAAAAATAGAGATGAGCTTTAAGAAAACATTTGTTTTCTAGAGGCATGAAACACAGTTGAAAGATTTTCCTTAACTTTAATGTGGAAAATCAACTTGCATTACGAACTTAGTCTTGGAACAAATTAAACTTGTATCTCAAGGCATTACTGTATTTGGCAAATTTAAACACTCAGTTCATTTTTTGTAAAAAGAAAAAAACACTGAATTAGAGAAAACTCTTCTGAATTACGTTGTGGTACAGTCGATATCGGCTCGGAACGAGAAACTGGGGAGCCGAGTTCAAATTCCAGTTGAATCCATTGTATTCACTTACGTGCAAATACCATTGGGAAAGGTATTAATCCGTCTCTTCCTTCCAGTTATGGGTTAAATAGCAGGACAGATTGGGTTCTATAGCCTTGGTCGGCAACCAGTCTACTGCAGAAAGCAATGGCAACCTACTGCAGGATAATCTTCTGCCCAGTCAGTCATGTCTTTTTCGAGACCTGATCCCCCAAGCGTGTATCACGTATGGCACTTAACTGACTGACTGACTTCTGAATCGCAAACATTTATTATTTAATTGTTCAATTATAAGTAATTTTAATTGCTTTTGTAAGATATGCAATCTGGACACAATTGTCTCAAGAAAAAAGTTTTTCAATAATAAATTTTGACTGCTTGTTATCTTTTTTTAAGTTTTAATTATGATAATTTATAAAAATGAAAATCTTTTAAAATTCCATGTTAACTTTAACAGGTGTTATTGATATTAAAAAAAGAACTATATTTACTGAACATAGATATAATAAATTTAGCTTACTACAATTCATTGACAATCTCCCAGTATTTTAAAAAGAATTTGGATTATTTTGTGTGTGTGTGTGTGTGTGTGTGTATGTGTGTGTGTGTGCATGTGTGTAAGATATATTCTGAACATTATTGTTTTAAGAAAAATAGTTTTTCAATGAATAATGAATTTTGACAGATATCATTTCTATTTTTGAAATACTAATTAAAATAATTTATAAAGTTTAAATCTTTTAAAATTTCATATTCTACAGTGAGAATTCTTATTTAAGAAATTTACTGATCATAAATGGTAAATCTTACTATGATTCAGTCACCATCCTCCAATATTTTTCTAAATATTTAGGTAATTTTGTGAGTATATATAAACATGCAGATTTTTGTAAATATGAACATACATAACATTATCAGAAAACTAACGTAAATTTGTAATTTATTGGTAGTTTTCAAACTTTTCCTTGACAATTATTTTTCTAATGAAGACTGTCAAGCCAAAGTAACCAAAATTCAATTAAATATTAGTTCATTTGACTATTTTTTAATTCTAAATGTTAATGTATTAGGTAAAATATATAAAAATGCACTTACATGAAGTAATTTTTATTCATATCTTTGTAGAAGATATTTCTAAATATATATCTATTGAGATAGTTGTCAACACTTCAAAAACACCACCTGATACATTGAAAAATGCTTCCCTGCAATATTTTCTACAGTGATAAAAAGACAATGATGATTTATTTTTTGCCAATATTATATGTATCACACTTTATGAAAATCATACAAAATTTATTTTGATAATGAACAGAATTTCTGCAGAAATATATCTGAAAAATCTCGGAAATTGATAAACTTGGGAATTTATAATTAAGTAAAACACTGAGGTAATCACATGAAGTGTCTTTCCTTGCAAAGGTTCAAATGAAACTTCTGTAAAAAATTTTCATTATTAAATATTGAAATTTTATGCTTAGCCAATACTTATTTGAAGGTAAACATGTTTATTGTAATATCACTTTCAAAAACATCTTTGGTTTTATAAAACTGATATAGAATGATTTTATATCAGAATTTTCTAAATATTCTCTTTGTGTTGATATCAAGTTGTGATCTTTGATTCATATCAACAAACTAATAATTGCCAGACAAAAATAAACATCTTTATTTATACAACTTGTGAAAAAAGAAATAGAATTTATTATTTGATATTTAAAACTGATTCCATATTCTCTCTGCTTTTAGTTATTAAAAAAAGAGATTTCACTTGGTCATTATGATGTAAATTTACTGTTTTTCTCTTCATTTCAATATTATATTAAAAGACTACTATATGAAATACAATGAATTTCATGTATTTGTGACACAATAACTAGATATATATGTATTTTATTATAATAGATTAAAATAGAAAATAGATTAGAATAGAAAATAGTTTAGAAAACATATCTAACAAAAGTGAAAAAGAAGAGGAAAAAAAATAAATAAACGCTTTTTCTTTTTGAGGAAAATTGACTCAGTGATAAAGTTCAGCGAGTACGTTTTCGATGACCCGGTCAAAGGCTGTTCTTACTGTATCTTGACCTCACATTAAGCCTTTTCCGGCGGAAGCCTTATTAAGATAAACAAAAAAAGATAACTGAAAATTCAGACTTACAGTCACCGGTGTTTGTCACCGGTGGTCTAGAGCATTTCCGGATTTCCTTGTTTCTGGTCGATTTTAGATAAATTCAGGTGTTTTTTCCGAGTTGGGCAGTTAAGTTAAAGATGAGGGAAGTGAAGGGAGTCAGCCGGGTGTGAGCTTGAAGGAAGTAAGCATCTCCGTTCGTCTTGGTTCGTTCAGTCGCGTCGGTTCGTCGAAATCCAAACTTAGCATCCAGTGGCACTTCCATGGGTTCCAAATCCTGGTCACGGCACCATTTGTAATACCCCAATGGTCCGTCCTAACAATTTCCTCCGGCGCCCGTTCTCCACGCTGTGTTGTTGCCGGGAATTTGTAGAAAATGTCGGCCGGACAGCTGGGGGTACAAGATTGACTGTAAGGAACGAACTTCCAAGATTTGGATGAGTGGAAAAGAAGGCTTTATTCGTTTAGAGTTAGCCTTGTCTGCTGGGGCAGGCGAATGTGACACACAGTTCTAACTCTAATTAATGGAGATCAACAAACCCGAACTGAACGAACCAAGACGAACGGAGATGCTTACTTCCTTCAAGCTCGCACCCGGCTGACTCCCTTCACTTCCCTCGTCTTTAACTTAACTGCCCAACTCGGAAAAAACACCTGAATTTATCTAAAATTGACTGGAAACAAGGAAATCCGGAAATGCTCTAGACCACCGGTGACAAACACCGGCGACTGTAAGTCTGAATTTTCAGTTATCTTTTTTTGTTTATCTTAATAAGGCTTCCGCCGGAAAAGGCTTAATGTGAGGTCAAGATACAGTAAGAACAGCCTTTGACCGGGTCATCGAAAACGTACTCGCTGAACTTTATCACTGAGTCAATTTTCCTCAAAAAGAAAAAGCGTTTATTTATTTTTTTCCTCTTCTTTTTCACTTTTGTTAGATATGTTTTCTAAACTATTTTCTATTCTAATCTATTTTCTATTTTAATCTATTATAATAAAATACATATATATCTAGTTATCGTGTCACATATTATTCATCTGTTAAAATATGTCTCTTTACTTTTTCATTGCAGGTATTTGGGCGAAAAAGAAACTCACAACATACAAAGTGTTATTATTGGGAATTTAAATAAAAGAACAGAAGAATTTGTACTTTCCATCAATAACAGAGAAATATATGTTGAAAACATCTTGGTGAAATTGTGTGTTTATATATTTTCATCACATAAAGAAAAACTGTTATTTGTAGCAGGTTACATATTTTTTAATAGAATCTTTGTATTATATGAGTACTAATTAGAGGCATATCATGTATTTAAGATTACAAATTATTTCTATGATTTTAATTTAGTTTGCTATATGGAAAAGTCATTAGAAACAAACCAGATACTTGTGAAGTTTGTGGCTCTATCTTTCTAGACATGTCCCACATGAAATGCCATATGTAAATACATGCTCATGTGAAACCTTATTGTTGTGATGTTTTTGAAACTGCCCTTTTCAGGAAGTCACATTTGATGTGCAATATGCAAACAGACACTACAAAGAATCCTTACTCTTGTGAAGTTTGTGGATTTAAATTATTAAATGAGTCAAATTTGAAATGGCATATGCAAACACATATTGGAGAGAAACCATATTCTTGTGAAGTTTGTGGATCTGCATTTTCAAGTAAGCCACTTTTAAAGATTCATGTGCGAACACACACTGGAGAGAAACCATATTCTTGTGAAGTTTGTCGATCTGCATTTTCGCAGTTGTCACATTTAAAGTGCCATATGCTGACACACACGGGAGAGAAACCATATTCTTGTGAAGTTTGTGGATCTGCATTTTCGCAGTTGTCAAATTTGAAGTGCCATATGCTAACACATACTGGAGAGAAACCACATTTTTGTGAAGTTTGTGGATCTACATTTTCACTTAAGCGTAATTTAAAGAGACATCTGCAAACACACACTAAAGAAAAGCCATATTCTTGTGAAATTTGTGGTTCAGCATTTTCATGCAAGACCGTTTTGGAGGGACATATGCAAATACACATTTCTGAAAAACCATATCCATGTGAAGTTTGTGGATCTGCATTTTCAAGTAAGCAACTTTTAAAGATTCATGTGCGAACACACACTGGAGAAAAACCATATTCTTGTGAAGTTTGTCAATCTTCATTTTCGCAGTTGTCAAACTTGAAGTGTCATATGCTAATACATTCTGGACAGAAACCATATTCTTGTGAAGTTTGTGGATCTGCATTTTCGCAGTTGTCAAATTTGAAGTGCCATCTGCGAACACATAGTGGTGAGAAACCACATGTTTGTGAAGTTTGTGGATCTGCATTTTCAATAAAACCTAGTTTAAAGACACATATGCGAACACACACTGGAGAAAAACCATATTCTTGTGAAATTTGTGGATCTGCATTTTCACAGATGTCGTCTTTGAAATCCCACATTCGAACACACACTGGTGATAAACCATATTCTTGTGAAATTTGTGGATCAGCATTTTCACACAAGATAATTCTGAAGGGACATATGGAAACACACATTTGTGAAAAACCATATTCTTGTGAAGTTTGTGGATCTGCATTTTCAAGTAAGCCACTTTTGAAGAATCATGTGCGATCACACAATAGAGAAAAACCTTTTTCTTGTAATGTTTGTGGATCTGCATTTTCAAGGAAGCCACTTTTGGAGAGTCATGTGCGAACACACACTGGAGAGAAACCATATTCTTGTAAAGTTTGTGGATCTGCATTTTCACAGTCATCAAATTTGAACTGCCATATGCTAACGCATACTGGAGAGAAACCACATGTTTGTGAAGTTTGTGGATCTGCATTTTCAGTGAAGCCTAGTTTACAGAGACATATGCGAACACACACTGGAGAGAAACCATACTCTTGTGAAGTTTGTGGATCTGCATTTTCAATGAAGCAAAATTTGAAGCGACATATGCAAATACACACTGGAGAAAAAGCATATTCTTGTGAATTTTGTGGATCTGCATTTTCACAGATGTCAAATTTGAAATGCCATATGGCAACACACACTGGAAAGAAACCATATTCGTGTGAAGTCTGTGGATCTTCATTTTCAGCTAAGTCTTCTTTGGAGTATCATATGCGAACACACAATGGAGAGAAACCATATTCTTGCAAAGTTTGTGGATCTTCATTTTCACAGAAGTCACCTTTGAAGAAACATATGGTAATACACACTGGAGAATAATTATATTGTTGTAATGTCTGTAGATGTGTATTTTCAAGGAACTCTCATTGCAAGCACACAACAGCGAGAGGCCACATTCTTTTAAGTATGTGAATTTGCCTTTTCTGCCATATGTTGAACACACACTGGAGAACTGTTTTTTCTTCAATCATTGTAGGAATGACTGCTGAAATATCCCCTTTTTGTTTATCTCATTTTTTTAGACGAGGATGTTTTGGTGATAAAATTTCTTCACATCCCATTCCTGGGAGGAGAAAAGATGGATTCATCCATATCTCAAATGTGGATATCAAACAGTAAGTTAAATATCATAGATGATATATGCTTGGGTGATCATGTCTCAAAAGAGATTTCCTGCAGTAGTTTTGCCATTACTTCTGTAGTTGATTATAAATTTTGAGCCATAATCTATTACAATTCTTATGTTAACAGTTCCAGGTATTCCTAAGAAATTCCCAAACTCTATGTTGCTTAACTTCAGTGATTGTATTGTACCTGGTGTTCCAGTATGATATGCCTAAAATCCTACTGAAGTATACATACTGTTTGGAGTTATTGCAGATAATTAATATAAGTAGTAGCTAAATACTTCAAAAATTAAATATTAATTGACTATCAAGTTTATAAGCAAATGAATTTAACTTTTATTAATTTAATTGCCTTATATAATAAGTTCCATAGAGTTGTATGTCTGTATGTTGACAAAATAGACTTTGTTCATCAGTGGAAAGAATAATTTCTCCTAGAATATTTTAGAGATTTAAACAGTTTTGAGAAAAATACCATTAACATTTTATAATACATTCAACTATTGCACAACTGAAGAGAGATTATTCAAGAGTAATTTTTTGTTTTGCTATTTTGTTCCTTGTTAAGATTTTGCAAGATTTTTTCAAATAGAGAAATATTCTACATTAGAAATACATTACTTTATACTTTATTCATTTCTTTGATTTTCACTCCAGATTATTTTTATATCATTTGAGTTTTACTATTAAGTAAGGAGTAATTTACTAGATTCTCTATGTTGTGACATTAAATTCACTGCTCTGAATCACATTGCATTTCATGAAAAAGGAAGTAATATTACTTTAATGTCTTTAGCAGGGATCATCTCGATCAAGCATAATTCTAAAAAACACTTTTAAGCTGACTTCCTTTGCATAAATATGTTCTTACCTTTTTTAATAGGTTTGCATTTTTGGTTCATTTGTGTAAATATATGGAACTTTTCAAGATATTTGCATGAATTTAGTAAAATTAGAAAAAGAAAAGCTTTATTTGATTAAAATAGACACAAATAATCTTGAAAGTTCTCTTGATACATAGACAATGTATTTACTGTTATCATCAATGAATGCTTCAATACTTGGTTGAAAATGTTGAAATGCTCTTATCAGATGATCTTATTCAAATTTAGTGTGCTAGCTCTGGCAGGCTTCAGGTATTTTATAATGTTATAATGCACTGGCTGGATTCCTGCTCAACTATGCATCATATGTTATGGTGCAATGGATTCAGATCTGCAGATCTAGGATGTGATGTGTTTGGTGTGACATAATTTTGTAGATTATAACATATATTCTTAGGTTTCTTTGGCCTCGTGAGATAGGACAGCATCTTGTCAGTTTTGTTACAACTTAATTGATGCATCATAAAATATTCAAAGAAAAGTAAAAAAATGTTATACATTTTGCCAAGAGGTATGGCCAAGGTTTTCCAGTCTGGTAGTGGATGGTTCTCTTGCAGAGTCAGATATATGAATAAGAAAAATAACCAACAGAGATGCAAAACAAAAGCTTTCATTACAATTTAACAAACTTTAATACAATGTAAAAATGATGTTTGTATACAATGGATTTTGCAATGTATATGAGATGAGGATAAAAAACACTTAACTTTTGTTCATTGTCTGAAAATAAAAAATTTGCACATTTTCTTTGTCTTTTTAAATATTTTGTTTACTTTCTTTTTAAAGTTGGAATCTTTTTCCAAATGATGTCCTTTTTTTTTTTTTTGCAGTTGCAACAGCATTAGTTTTCTTTCAATTGTAAAGTTTTAATGTTGAGTTGACCAATGCATTCTCAATTTTTCTTCACTGGAAATATCACACATGCTCTTACATTTGGTAATTAACACACTTAGTAATAGATGCTTCATAATGTTTCAATCAATCTAGTAAATGTCCATATGTGGCATTGGTTTAGTGAATAAGATTAAATATTTGATCTCCTCATTAATTAATCACCTCATGTTGATAACATAAAAATATATTTATCCCTCAAGGATAAATGGTTATCAAGTATTCTGCAGAAACTTTCACACTAAATCATGTGTTATGTATTGATTTTAATCATCAGCATATCCTGTTTCTAATATCCTGTTTTTCAGGCTCATGTTAATTTGACTGCTGATTTTATAATGTTGCCAGATAGAGAAGAGGGTGAGTGTTAAGAGTGAATACATGAGAACATAATAGTATGCACATGGTTTTCCTTTGCTCACACTCTCTATCCAAGGCATTTCAATTCTCCCAATGCCTCTTGAGGCTCTTAGTGAAGAACAGAAGCATGATAATTCCATTCATACTCTAGATTTCTTGAACAATTGCAGTCACCAGAAACATTGTGGAGCATCCATAAGGAGTGTAGTGCTAATTAACATGCGTTCAGTTCACCTTTGGGGTCCTGATCAAATTTTTATTATCAGATAAAATCCAAAGCACACCAGACTCTTGAAGTTCAAATTTTCTTTTAATAAACTTGAAGTCTTGCTCATTGAATACACTAAATGACTGTCTTCATCAATACATTTTCAACTCGGCTGTCTGTATATTATTGTCAGTGTTTATTGCTGTTAAGTGAGGAGTCTTCAAGACATATCTGAAATCTTTCTTTTCTTTCAGAAATTAAATATTTTCTGCCAGGTTAGTATAATGAGTCTCTTTTTTTTATAATGCTCAGAATTGTTTTATCTATTAACATTGAAATGTTTAGGAAGTGTTGTTATATCCATCACTTTGATGGTATCCATCAAATGTTTTCATTCAGAGGCTCTTGTCAAATTTGGCAGCCTTCACAATTGCTACCTGGCTTCCTGTTTGACTCTGTCTTATATGTAATAATCCAATAGATTCAGGCCTGGAGAGGTAGGAAATAATATTTTAAGGGAGGAAACATATATGGAGGTTGGAATTTATTCTTTGGTTCTGATCTTATAAAATGCTGCAGTGTTTTGTCAGGAGATGTACAGTCTTACTTTACTCACACTCTAGTCAAGGCCTCACAACCCACCCCAATTTCTCCTCAAGGACATAGTGAAGAATGGACGATGACAATTTCATTGATACTCAGGATTTCTTGAACAATCACAATCATCAGAGACATTGTGGAACATCCATAAGATCTGTAAGATCTGTGGAACTATTTACCATGTGTTCAGTTCACCTTTACATCAAATTTTTATCATCAGGTAAAATTCAAAGTATACCAGGCTCTTGAAGATCCAATTTTCTTTCAATAAACTTGTAGACTTGCTCATTGAATACACTAAATGACTGTCTTTGTTGATACGTTTTTAACTCATTTACCTGTATATCATTGTCAATGTCCTTTGCGATAAGTGAGGAATCTTCAAGACCTCTCTCAAATCTTTATCTTCTTTGGAGTAGATAGACTAAACTATCGCCCGGTTCACACTCCACCCACGTCTATTGAACAGGTGAAGAGGCTCATCCCTTGTTTCCTGTTTAGGATGTGGTTTCCAGCTTTCTCTTTTCCAATCTTTTTACTCTTATGTAGTCCCTTGCACATCAGTGGCATTATCGCCTTGCTTGGGGTGATATGATTAAAAAAAAAAAAATTTTCTAACAATTTTTGCTACAATGAACCTCGTATTTCTTGATAATGCTCTGGATTATTGATCAAAGAAGATTGAAATCATTGTGGTATATGGCACTCATATATTGCCTTCAGAAACTTCTAGAATATTATTGAATCAGATTAATACCATTTCATTTTTGATCGGTGCTTTTAATAAATGTTGAATGAAGAAAAAATATTCAATACACAAAAAAAAAATACTATTTCATAATTTCCATAGTGAATTATGAGACCAATAATTTGCTACTTCACCAATATTTAGAAACAAAAATTTGTTAATTTGTAATATGCATTTTTATTTATACTGAAAAATTAACATTTTTTTTTCTTATAAGCCAAAACATACTTTGATATATTTCATATTTTAATTGATGATTTGCTTTTTCATTTCTAACTGACAAAAGACTTTCTTCATTCGTTTTAATGTCCAGAATGTGACGTTCAAGGACAGTGACATAGCAGTGAGAAATCACTGCAGATATATATATATATATAAAATACTTCACTACAAAGTTACAGTAACTTGTTACATTTGTCTTTTATTACAAGCAATATATATATACACACACGCACATATATATATATATATATATATATATACACACTATGTCACAGATTACAATTTAACAACATAAAAAAGTATATCTCAATATTCTGTTGTGTTTTCTGGTATAAGTTTTTCCTGTCTATTTTTTTCACAGCATTAACTTGGAAGATTTCTCTGCTACAATTTGGACATAGATACTTAAAATTACAGTAAGTTTTTATGGTTTTTCTTTTATTACTACAACCAAATCACTACACACATAACAGTTATAAGCAACCCCCTTATTTTCAGTAGTGGTAACATACTTTACTAATTGCTTCATATCATTACTGACTTTTAATCTTTCAAAAATAAAGTAATTTTTCAACAATAAATTCATTTAAACTAATCTGATGAATCTCCAGCTTGTGTCCAGTTCTCATTACATCTTCCATGGCTCTCTTCAGATCTATGCTTCAAAGTGACATTTGCTGGTGAGTTGCTTCAGAATGCATACTTGGCAATGTTATGATTATTCATCAAAGTAGATCTTGATCAAAGACAAGTCAATTCCCATCACAGATGTTTACATAAGCAGCTATGCCTAGATGTCTGCTTGAACATCTCTTTTACATTCCTGCTGGACAAAAGACTTTCTTCTCGATCTTCTTAGCCTGAACCTAGCAACTTTTCTGATGGCATCTTTTCTTATTTATATAAAACATTTAGATTTAAGTTCTTTTCAGTGAATTTGCAGTACACCCACTATTCACTGCTACTGAATTCTTTAGAGAACATCTTCAGCTTTCTTGCTCTCATTTATTTACAATGTGCAGTTCTCTCAAGAAATTGTTATAAAAGCATGAATCATTCACATATCAGAGAGAGAGAGAGAGAGAGAGGGGGGGTCATGCAGAGACCCTGCTTCAGGGTTGAGTAACATGTTCTACCTTTGTCAAATGACATCTCCATTGTCACTCAAATTCCACCAACAGCAACCAACATACTTTTTCTTTTTTTTTAATCATATCACCCCAAGCAAGGCATTAACGCCACTGATGTGAAGGGGGCTACATAAGAGTGAGAAGATTAGAAAAGAGAAAACCAGAAACCGCATCCTAAACAGGAAACAAGAGATGAGTCTCTTCACCTGTTCAATAGATGTGGGTGGAGTGTGAACCGGGCGATAGTTTAGTCTATCTACTCCAATTAAAAAAAAAAAAAAACGAAGTGAGAAGAAGATTAGAAAATAGAAAACCGGAAACCGCATCATAAACAGGAAACAATGGATGAGCCTCTTCACCTGTTCAATAGATGTGGGTGGAGTGTGAACCGGGCAGTAGTTTAGTTTATCTACTCCAATAAATAATTCTTACGCATACTATTTCTTCTTCTCCCACTCTGTTGCCTTTACAACGTAGATTACAGTTGCCAGAAACATTGTGAAATATTTGTAAGGTTTGTAGAGCTATTTACCATGCATTCAGTTCACCTTTAAGTCCTGGTCAAATTTTTATCATCAGATGAAATCCAAAGTTGCAATTTTCTTTCAATAAACTTGAAGTCTTGCTCATTGAATACACCAAATGTTTGACTTCATTGATACATTTTCAACCTGGTTATCTGTATATCATTGTCAATGTCCTTTGCTGTTAAGTGAGACTTTTTTCTGAGTGTTCTTAGGCTGAACCTAGCAACTTTTCTTATGGCATCTTTTCTTATTTATATGAAACATTTAGATTTGAATTCCTTTCAGTGAATTTGCAGTACACTCACTAGTCACTGCTACCAAATTCTTTCCTTAACATTTTCAGCTTTCTTTCTCTCATTTATTTACAAAATTGGGAATTTCAAGAAAATGATCAATAATTTAGAATCAACACATTGCAGAACCTTACATGGCAACATAAGATCGTTTTATACTGTAAAACGACATAAATAAAACTTCTAAAACTAAGGCAACTTTGCCAGTTTACATTTTGTTTTTATCCTCCTTGCTTTCTGGTATCACTTAAGTTTTACTTAAAAGTTTGTCGCATTTGTTACCATAATCTGCTCAGCATCACTTGGGGCCTAGTCACCAATATAAGGATTATTCCTCAAAGTAGATCTTCATGGCACACAATTCATTTACCATCTCATAAATATACATCAACAGGTATTTTCTAGATTTGTGCTTGATCTTCTCTTTTACATCCCTTTGTGACAATTTTCTAGACACTGGGGGCCTTGTTGTGTTACTTACACTCTTCTATATAAACTGAATGTTGTCTGCTTGATGATCAAAAGCAGAATAACAGATTTGTGTTTCTACACATGGGATCAATGCATATCTTCTGATTAAAAGTAATTATTTTCATTACTCATTTAGCAAGCCTGTGTTAAAATATGTATATTAACCAACAGAAAAAAGAATTGGCCAATCAAAGTAGAAAAAAAGAAAAAAGTAACAAGTTTATGTGAACTTTAGTTTTGTTATAAAAATGTGCATGAACCACTTACACATCAGACAGATAGAGAGAGTCATGCAGAGACCCTGCTTCAGAGTTAAGTGAGGTGCTCCTTAAACAAATAACTGACTGACACCTCTGTTGTCACAGAACATCAGCCGACAACAGCCAACATTATGACACATTTTCTTTCTTTCTTTCTTTCTTTCTTTCTTTCTTTCTCCATTGCCTTTACAACAGCAATGAGTAGCGGTTTGATATTTTGTATATATGTGAAAAAATTAAAAATTTACTTACCCAAAATCTATTGTATTCCTTTGTTTTGCTTGAGTTCACATTTGCTGAGGTGGAGAAAAAATTAACCTTTACCATAGTAATGACAATTGACAGTATGTGAAACATCTGAAGAGAAATGATGA
Organism: Ascarosepion bandense; assembly: GCA_037127315.1. NCBI lineage: Eukaryota > Metazoa > Mollusca > Cephalopoda > Sepiida > Sepiidae > Ascarosepion > Ascarosepion bandense. The sequence goes on along the minus strand of JBBBDQ010000328.1, from coordinate 6,591,912 downwards.
TTTTTATGGAGAAGTCAATCTCTAAAAGTGACTGAAATCAGAAGTGGCAACAGAATCAGCCAAGCTGCAGTGAAACAACAGCAGGAGCCATTCAGAAAGTTAAGATTATTTTGCTCCCATGATTTTAGGTCTGAGAGTGCAACAAGAATAAGTTACATTAGAAAGAAATATATAAGCACTGTTAAAAAGCATGCATAATAGAACAAAAGATTAAGTAGATCATATCTGAGATCAAATTATTGTTAAAATTTGGTGCAAATGAAGGCAAGGATCATGAAAACATTGGATTAATCCTGCACGTTTTAAAAAGTATGCTCAACTTTTCATAATATCACTTTTAAAAACATCTTTGGTTCTATAGAATTGATATAGGTTGTTTTTTATATCAGAAATTCCTTATTTTCCTTGTGTTGATATGCACATGTATTGTTTCATTCATATTAACAAAGTAATAATTGTTGCATAGAAATTAACATCCTCATTTTTGCAACTTGTTATTATTGGAGAAAAGAATTTTGACTTTCCATCAGGAACAGAAAAATATATTTAGAATTTTTGTGTTACATATAAGTGAAAGAGACAAGCCAAAATTTTGAAAAGTTTGAAAATATTTGTCATGATTTAAATTTAGTATGCAATATCAAAAAACACTAGAAAACAAATTCTTGTAAAGTTTGTGGATCTGCATGTTCAAGGAAGGAAAGTTCGAAACATCACATGTAAACACATAAGAGAAAAACCATATTCTTGTCAGATTTCTGGATCTGCATTTTCACAGATGACACATTTGAAGGGCCATAAGCGAACGCACTGGAGAGAAGCTATATTCTTGTCAGGTTTGTGGATTTGCATTTTCAGAGAACTCAGCTTTGAAGCACGATATGCAAACACACACTGGAGTGAAATCACACTCTTTTGATATTTGTGTCTCCATCTTTTCAGAGGAGTCACATTTGAAGTGCCATATACACATTGGAAATAAACCACATTCTTGCAAAGTTTGTGGATCTGCATTTTTAGATGCTTCATATATGAAAAGCCATATGTGAACAAACACTGGAGAGAAACCATATTTTATTCTTGTAAAGTTTGTGGATCTGTGTTTTCAAACGAGTCATCTTTGTTATATCATATGAATGCACACCCTGTTGAGAAACCATATTCTTGTGAAGTTTGTGGATCTGAATTTTTGCAGAAGTCATATTTGACACCCCATATGTGAACAGACACTGGGGATAAAAACCTCTTTTTGTGGAATTTGTGGGTCTGAATTTTTATGTCCATAAAGTTTGAAGTGCTATATATGAAGATGCACACTAGTGCATAACCATATTCTTGTGAACTTTGTAAATTTTCACAGAAATCACATTTGACATGTCTTATGGAAGCACACTGGTGAGAAAGCACATTCTTGAGAAGCTTATGCAGATGCATTTTCATGTAAAGTTTGAACTGTTATATAAGAATATACACTTGATATAAATCATATTCTTCTGATGCTAGTGTCAATATTTGTTTCAAATCAGATTATTCATACTATAAATCAGCTTAGATTATTTACACCAAGACCAAAGCAACTGTCAGTTGCAGGGCTGGACAATTTTTGGTCTTAGCCCAAACATATGCTTTTGGTTTCTCTAATATTCACTGAACTTTGTGTAATATCACATCTCAGTGTGGAGGCAAAGTAAATATCTATACTTTACATCAGTTGATATTCTTCAAATAAAGTTTCAGGAAGGGATATTTTATTTTTGGAAGTTTTTTTTATAATAAAGAGAAGTACATTGTGAAGGTGTTCTTGTTATATTCATCAAATAATTTTTTACTGTTATTACCCCACTGGAAAAACTCACAAATACATATATTCAGATAGCTGTCAGAAAAACATCTATCTCTGTGTTAAAAGTCTTTTCTGTAATATTTCAAACAAAATGTTTCTAATATTTGTTTCAAATCAAACTAATTTAACTTTAAATCAACTAATCTTTCTCAAATACAATCTTAGAAATTATGTATCTGTTTTTGAAAGATTTTTTAATAAAGAAAATTATTACACCTGTAAACATTTCTTTTTACCCAAATATTGTTTGACAATAGGCATATGTTTCTAGGCTATTTTTTGTAATAATTCTGAAAATCAAGTCCATTTTGACCCATTATATCAGGTTTCTCTGTACATACAATGCCTTTTTTGCTCAAAATAAGCCAAAATGTCTAATTTATTGTGAAGTGAGACATAATAATGTAAGTAAAACACTTGAAACATTTTATTTTAGGTTCAATTAAATCATTATACAAATAAAAGCATCCTAATAACCTCCTAAGTGTATTTTCAGCAGTTTCAGTCTCTATTTTGTGACTTAGAATCTACTTTTCTGTAGATTTATTATCTGATGTCAAGAATCTTAATTTTGTGATCTAAAATACTTGTTATTTTGTGATGTTAAGTATGGAATTGATAAACTTGCTATTTTCTAACAATTTGATTGGACATTCCAAATTGGAGAGTATAGATTAAATTGTTGCATAAAATTAAATAATATATCAATCCTTATTAAAAACCTAAGGCAAAATAAAACTTAAACATACATGTCAACAATTTGTTGCTACTTCCACTCATTTACAATAACTAATTTTTAAATTGAAATTTCTAAAAATGAAGAAATCTTTTTGAAACTTTTATTTTATCTTCAATTGAAAGCTAAATAATTAAATTTACTATTTCTGTTCATCAAAATCCTCTGGTGTATTTCAAACAAAAATTATATTGATTGGAATCTAAAATTTTGAGAAATTTTTTTACATGTTTTTAAATTTTTTGTCCATTTTTGAGTGATAGACACATTTGTAAATAAAAGTTAATTCTCACTTTTAAAATTCTTGCAAAAATAAAATATAGATCTGTGACACATTACTTTTGGAAAATTAATAAATTTAAAGATGAATTAATATTATTTACACAAGTATTACTTATTTATAGTATGAAATTTAGAATAAAACTATTTCTTAAACATAGTATGTTGATATTTCAGATTTTTCCTATACATTTTACATGTCATGACAACCAGTCAAATGAGAGATAATATGAGTGTTTGGCAACTGGAATTGACAAAATTGTTCAAATGTTTTTCTTGTAAGAGAAAGAAACTGTGAAACACATGACTTTTTAATGTAACACAGAAAATACCATATTAACAAAAACCTTCAAATACACAAAAAAGTTATTTCAAAAATATGAAGGCACGATGACTTGTATTAAACTTCTCATTTTTTGATTAGTTAATATAATCTTCACTTGACAACTTAATAACATATAGTAAACAAATCTTTGGAGTATTTTAAAAATAAATTTAAAACTTTATAAATTATTATAATTAGAAAAATGAAAACAATTCTTCAAACTATAATGTCCTTAATATATATTACTAGCAGTATAGCCCAGCGTTGCTTGGGTGTAATGAAAGATTTAAAACTAATCCATGGTCCTGGTGCTCAGACTCAGCTTAAAGAATATTTGTGTGAAGTTTGGTGAGAATCGGATAAAAATTGTGGATATGTATAAAGGACATACAGACAGATAAACAGACACACACACAAACATCTTGCCTTTTATATATATATATTATTGTTTTTCTGCACTATTGTAAGAACTGCAACCTTGAAACTTCTTAATATCGTTTCTTATGTCTTTGTCTTATGAATGTATCAAATTTGATTAAAATCAGACCACTCCTTCTAGAACCCGAATTTTTTGATTATCAATTTTCGATATTTATCGGGAGTACCTTGACACAAAACCTAGCTAAGAACACTCGCAGACACTTATAGTACAACTGTGTAAATTTTCAAGAAAATCGGTTCAGCTGTTTTGGAGTCTATAGGTAATGGACACACACACACACACACACACAAAGTTCCATTTATAAATAAGTTTAGATAGATTTAGATTTATTTTAAGCAATTAAAAATTTATAAAATTAAATATTTTCATAGTTTTATTGTATTTTTTATTTTATAATTGGTACTAGTTTTTCAGAAATAAGGCTAAATGTTTGAAAAAAATAATAGGTTATTTACATTCTCCAATGAGTTCTGCGTTCAACTAACAAAACCCATTTTGCCTAGAAAATTTAGTTTCTTGAAATTTTATGAAATTACGTGGACTGTGGGAAGTAAAAAATATTTTTTCTAAGGCTTTTTAAAAAATAATGATTTCAAAAATAATTTGTTTGAAAGTTTCATTAAAATTAAGATTTTTGCAAGAATTTCAAAATTAATTTGTTTTTCACCACAAGAAAATTGAATTACCTAAAATTAATATTTTATATTGTAAAATCATGTAACAAATTAGATTTTTTTCATACTATGCTAATTTTTCAGCAATTTAGAGGAAGTACCTAAAGAACATACCACTTTTAATTTGAACCCATCCATGTATAAAGTGAGCAAAACTATTGGAACATGAAATTGACAGATGTTTCTTGTTGCCTAGGTGTTGATTTTATAGTGATTTTTTAAACATTAAACAGCTTTGAATATCTTGTTTATTTCTGTCTTCACCCTACAACCTCTCCTGTTTGGATGACCATGAGGAGCCTCTTTGCATTAGGGAGATTTGTACAATTATTCAAATCCCACTCTTCACACATCACAGAAAGGGTGATTCTAATGTTTTTATGTTTTTTTTAAGTTTTAGAACTTGGCCCACTTGGTCTGGCTTTCAGTCAAACAGTACATGTTCTTACCCATCCTGAAGATTATGAGCCTACTTAACCTGCACCAAGGGTCACTTCTGTCACCTCCATGAGGTCACACTGTCTTTTTTTGTCAGCAGATGAGCCAGGGGTTCTCTGCTCATTCGTAGCAGCAGGATGTGGGTATTCTTTTAGGGTGAAGATCAGATAAAGCTTGAAAAAGAAAGCTTTCTCTCTCTCCCTCTCATCCTTTCATCCTGGATGCAGAAGATGAGGCAGAGGATGATTAGTGAACAGCCTTTGGTGGGGCCTGTGGCAATCATGGTGCAGGGGGTGGAGATGTTGTAGGAGAAGGTGGTGGTGGTGGTGGTACTAGAAGTGATGATGATGGAGAGGATAAGCCCCTTTTAAGATCTGCCTTCAAATGAAGAATTTTAAAAATTTTCTCCAAGAATGGATCTTTTCCCATCCAGGGACAAGCAGACAATTTTTTCCCATTTCCGGTTGAAGAAAGTGTGGTTGTTCTTGCCTTTAGCTATAATTATTTAGGGGATTGAAGTTGTGCTGTCTAGATCTCCCCTCCTTCCTTACTCACAATCTGCCATTCCTTTTTCCCTTTTTATATGAAGAAGATTTGTTAAGAAGAGAAACAGTTTTCTTGTAAGTTAATCTGAATCATGATTATCAACTTGTGGTTCAAAGAGAACAACCATGCCTTTATATTTCTTTCAACACTCAGATGGAAATGCTTAAACTTGATATTCTCTATTATTTACACTGTTTAGACTGTTGTCCTCATCTTTATTGCTATGTTTGAGACGATTGGACTGTTGTATATTCTGGACTTTTTCAAGTGCTAGGAATTTTGAACTGAACTCTTCATTTCAATCTCTGGGATACATATGTGTGATGCCACTTCCGGATGTCATGTAGTTATCTCCCTTTAACTCAACTCTCTCAAGGACACATTGCCCAGTGCATATAGGTGTTAGTGCCAGTGACCTGACCCCAAGAGTTGTGAGTTCAGTACTGGACTAGAGCAATGGTGAACAAATAACTTAGAGAGTTGATTTAAAGGGAGATGACTATATAGCATCACACATGGAATGAAAATAATGTGATCAAAATGAAGATTTTGATTCAAATTTCCTAGCATTTAAAATCTGGAGGATGCAACATCTGAAACATGGCAAGAAAATGAAGGCAACAGTTCAAATTATGGATAGTTTTGATTCAAGGGATTCAGGATTGACTAACATATAGTGATGATGTATTATTGAGGAAGATCATAACCACAACTTGGAGAGGGTAAATGTGAGTTGGTCACTGATGTGGTTGCAATAAATTTTGTTAAGAACCAAATCCTTAGAGAATATAATATTTATATTATCTCAATATTATAAACATAATAAAAAAACCAAATTCTTGTAAAGTTAGTGGACCTTCATGTTCAAGGAAGGAAATATTGAGGCATGGAAACAGATGCAGAAGAGAAACCACACTCTTGTCAGGTTTCTGGATCTGCATTTTTACAGGTGACACATTTGAAACACCATATGCACACACACACACACAAGAAAAAAACATATGTTTGAGAAGTTTGCAGATCTGCATTTTCAGATGAATCATATTTGAAGTGTTATATGTGAAAACACACCGAAGAAAAACCATATTCTTGTCAGGTTTTTGGAGATGCATTTTTACAGAACTCAAACTTGAAACAACATATGTAAACACACACTGAAGAGAAACTATATTCTATTCTTGTGAAGTTTGTGGTTCTGTGTTTTAAAACAGATCATCTTTGATACGTCATAGGCAAACACACACACTAGTGAGAAACCATATTCTTGCAAAGTTTATGAATCTGTATTTTCGCAGAGTTCATATTTGAAGTCCCATATATGAACATGCACTGGGGAAAAACTACTTTCTTGTGTAGTTTAAGTGATCGGCATATTCATGTCCATCAAGTTTGAAGTACCACATACAAATGCACACTGGCAAGTAAATGTATTCTTGTGTAGTTTATAAATCTTTACAGGAAACACATTTGACGTGCCTTATGCAAGCACACACTGGTGAGAAAGCACAGCCTTGAGAAGTTTGTGCATTTTCATGTAAATCAAATTTGAACTTTTATATTCAAATATAAACTTGAAATAAATTGTATTTTTTAAAGTTTGAGGATCTGTTTCTAACTGAACTTATATTTGGCATCCCATATTCAAACACTTACTGAATACAAAACATATATATGCATATTTTGTAGATTTATGTTTGTAGATTAGATATATGGCATAATGTTCAAATTTCTAGCAGAGTGAAAAACTTTTTGAAATTTTCATATCTGCATTTTTACTGATACTAACATTGGTGAACTGCATGTAAACAAAGAAAAGAAACCATATCTATGTCAAATATCACTGATTTGTTTACAAAGTAGAGTCAAATTAAATGTTTTTTTTAATATTCAAAATCCATGTTTCTTCAGGATCCACTTGAAGAATACCTAAAACTCTTATGGCACAATTTACACTTACTTTAAAGAAATTGTATTTTATATAGAATAAATACATAATTACTTGTATGTCTAGATATTTACTTCTCTGCATGTTCTTGAAATTGCATTTGTCAATATTAGAGAATACTAAAAATAATCTCATATTTGTAATTTTTCCAAAGAAATATTTGTAATTTTATGAAGAAATTTTGGAATCATTCAGTTACTATTTATTTAAAATAATTTGCAAAGCATGAGATATTTTAGTCTATCTGCTGAATGAATTTTATATTTTCATTACTTAAAAGAGAACAACTTTCAAGTCCAGACTATGTTTTATCTCCTCCATTAATAATAAGAAATTGGGTAAAAAAAATGAATAAAGTTAAACAAAATTGTGATAATATAAAATAATTGTTTTATTGACAGATTTCTCTTCCTCATGTTAAAATATGCATTCTGGTATAATAGATATTGGCTTGGAATGAGAAATTGGAGAGCCAAGATCAAATTCCAGATAAACATTGCATCACAATGCAAATCCTTTAGCCAGTTAATTGCCATACAGGATACATGCTTGGCCAATCATATCTCTTTCAAGACATGACTGACTAAGCAGAACAGCAAGTTGCCATTACTTTCAATGGTAGACCATTTGCAAACCAAGGCTTTGAAATCCAATTTGTCTTGCTATTCAACCAATAGCTGGAGAGAGAAGAGATGGATTCATACCTTTCCCAAGGGTATTTGCACATAAGTAAATGCAGCGAATTCAACTGGAATTCAAACTCGGCTTTCAACTTTCTCATCCAGGGCTGATATCTATTACACCATTATGCACTTTTAATTACCTCCAAAATATTTTTGAAAACAGCATACCATCATGAAGAAAATCCTCAAAATAGATTAAAAAAGGGTTATAGTCAAGATGTTTGTTGTCAAGAGGAAAGTCTGATGTATTTTTTATTATTTTATTAAAGTTTTTTAATCCTTTATAGCACATTCAAAATTGTTGTTAAACATTTGGTTATCTTGCCTTTTTTTGCCACAATTTTTTTTAATATCACCTTACTTCCACTTAATTTTATGAAATTTTAAGAAATTAAAAAAATTCATCCACTTTATATTAATATTAGTTAAAAACAGGGCTCTTTGGAGAATTTAAATCATCAATTTCCTTTTGCCAAACACAGACATTTAACTGAAAATCTGCTGTGAACCTTAAAATAAAAAATGCAATCGAACCAAGATATTATTTATTAGAAGATATTTTAATTGCATTTATAAATAACATATTTTAAGGACACTATGAATGTGGGGAGGTTCCACATGAAGTTCTATGTTGCAGTGGTAGAAAACTTTTTGTGGTGTTGCATTTATTGTGGGGCAAAACATGGTTCAAATTGTGTGCAACAAATTTATAGCTTTTTTATATAAAATGGCATCTGAAATTATCCTGTAGACAGAGGTGGACAGATAGTTCTTTATCAGCCTTGTCTTGTATGTTAGTTGATAAGGGTCTCTGCTTTCAGGGTTTTTACAAACATTTTTGAATGTTAAAATATAATGCATACCAAAAAGCACTGAAGTCAAATAATCAGACCAACAACCCTCTCTATTTTAGTGAACAAAAGATGTACATTTAAAATTTAAATCCTAACCACTGACTCATTTTGTTAGAAATAAATGTATTTACTCAAATTTACAAAACCTTGCTTAGCACACATGCAAAAGCAAATCGAAAACCAAACAAAACTCGTGAAAATTCACACTTCAATGTGAAATGTTTTTCAGCCAATAGAAAACAGGGAAGCATCTAAAAACAAAATTGAAATGACTGTAATTTAATTTTGTTGATTTAATATATTCTTATTTTTAAGAGTCTAAATAATGTATAAATTTTCATATAAACACAAGGAGCATAGGTCATTTAAAGACTTACATATTCTATTTTTATTTGTAATTTTCTTTTTTATTGTGGGGTTTTATTGGAAAGTTTGATTATGGTACTTATTGTTTTCAAGCAAGAAATATGCTGGCAAAATCTCAACTTGAGAGAGTTTTTTTGTGCTGCCAACACAATATTTTTTTAAAGGTTTTTCAATAGAAAAGTATATTGGTAAACAATGGATTCACCAAGGCATTTATTTTCGAATGGATATTTTGTAGGGTTTCTACAATTACATAATTTATTTTGTAAATTTTTTATTTTAGTTTTGGAAATATTTCCATTTAGGTTTAAATTTTTATTTAAAATTTTATTGTTGTTTTTCTTAGATTTTTTATAGATTATCAGTACAACTGTAGCCTATGATGTATTTTTATTGAAAATCTTGCTTAATGGTTTAGATTTTGAAAGATGTTTCTCAATCAAAGCCAGACATTTTTGGCCTAATTTACAGCTAACCATTTCGTTAAAAGTGGCTGTGTATCAAATGATTTTTCTATTTTTTTTTTTCTTTGGGTGTAGATATTCTTTTTTGCATATTTAATATTAGGACATTCATATCCACTATTTTTTAAAGCATTATTATAAAAATTATAGTGATTATTAAATACATCTTCATCAGCTGAATTTCTACTAATTCCATATTATATGGATGAGGGTATGCATTTCATAATAGATGTGGGGATGGTTAGATTTCAAGTGGATATATACAGGTTTTTATATGGTTGGTATATATCATTTACTAAATCTAATGTCACTTCGAAAAAATTTACTTTTTTATGTTTGTATCAATTTTTGTTTGCTCCATTTCCAATAATTAACTTCTCTAAAAAATACACACACACACACACATACATACATATAAATCATCTAAAAGTACACACACACACACACACACACACACACATATATATATAAATCCTCTAAAAATATACACATATAAATCTTCTCACTAATGAATAATGATACTTTTCTAACAACCTTTTTATTTTTTGCTTCAAAGAAGTAAAATAATATTTTTGATATGTACTTCTCTAAGACTTTTACTTGCTACAAAAAAGATGGTGTTCAGATAATAGGCTATAAGAAAGAGAGTTTATTTGTTTCTTAGATAGGCAGAGAAATTTCTCTGCTTGTTTCCACAAGGAACAAGAAATTTGAGTCAAGCTGCCAGAACCAGCCATGTGTCTTCTACAGCAGGTCTTGTGAGGACCCCATTGAGCCATGTTTCCTTGAATAGAACACTCTAGAAATGAAAAAGCTCATATATTTATTGTTCAGAATGCAAAAAACAAAAGTAGTGTTTTGCAAGGAAAGTTGGATTTCCCAGTGAATTAAATTCTTCCCTTGAGTGGATGTTTTGTAGAGATATTTCTCTGCTTGTTTCCAACAGGAACGAGAAATTTGAATCAGCTGCCAAGTCAGGTTGTGTCTTCTGCAGCAAGGTTTAATCACAACCATAAAGACATCATCCCTGTATAATTCAATCTCTCCTGTATTTATATCATTATGGCTTGTAAGATTATATAAAATAAATAATCCAACAAGAACGGAAGATTTGGCAGAGTCTAGTGATCCCATCATAACATGAAAGTTTTCCTTTGAGATACTTTTCATCGACTGTTCTTTATTATGAATGAGAACTGGTTTTTTGTATTCATAATGATGTTACATTCAATAGACCCAAGTAAACAGTGGAAAATTCTAATGTAGTCATAATCAGTGTTCTTGATATTGATGCATAATATTCTTCAATATCAAATTGGATTTGAGAACAATTGTTTTTTTTCTTTTATATTACAGAACCAATTTGTTACATTGGTGGTATCATTCCATTGCTTTAATCCAAGGTAATACTTAATTTGTTTATTTACCCTTTTGAATATATTTTTCTGAGATTGGAAGAGTAAGTAAAAATATACTTGTTAGGAGGTGAGGTAAATTGTTCTAGTTCTATGTGCCATGCCTTTTTTGGATGTCTCAGTTTCAGTTAATTTTCTTCAGTAACTCAACTCCAAGTTTATGTTCCCTCTGCTGTCGCCAGGTATTGAACTCACAACTCTTTTTGTCAAGTCACTTTTAGATTACTTCAACTAATGTTTATATGCACTGGTGTTTTCATGTCTGAAAACATTGTGGATATGACAATAAAAAGTTGAGGACAAAGTTAGAAACAATGTAAATAGTTACATATCACATTTCAGAAATATAGACAGAATATCATAAACCCTGTTGATAAAATTAGGAAATCAATTTTACAATATTTTTTTTTGGCTCTTGGTTGCTTTCCTGGTGTGTCTTTTCGCTTTTTATTTTGACTTTTTCTTTAAAAAAATTTGCAGTGTTCAATTTCAAGATTTTAAAGGCTGGTTTTCAAAGAAATAAGTTATTTTAATATTTGAAATTCAGGCAAAACAAAAGATTTAACTTGAGTAATTAAAAGCAGATTTATAGAAACTATTGTAGTAGACGAAGCGTCCACTTACTAATTTAAATTTACGAGTCGACTCGATGTAACGGGGAGTGAAATAAAGCCGGACAATATGAAAGAACGAGTAAGGCGAAAGTAACCAGAAAAACAATGTATTGACAAAGGTTACATGGGGTTGAGAGAGCATGCATAAGAAAGTGAAAAGGAAAGAGTCATTCCCCTTCGTCTGTTCGTAGAAACAAAATAAGATGTATGAAGTATTTTCTCTAGCTGAAAGAAAGGTTTGTAACAATTGTTAAGATTACCGTAAAGAGTTCAAAGTTCAAATCCTTGATGAAGAAAGTCAGACAGAAGACAAAGTTCTGTGTCTGTGTGTGCGTTGAGTAGAGAGAGAGAGAGAGACTTACATGCGAATGTAGCAGTCTGTGGATTTCTACTGACGAAGGTTGGGAAAATTGTGAATTTATGTGTAGAAAGTTATTTTATGTAAAGTCCTGTTTGAATGAAAGTTAATGTGCATAGTGTTAATGTCGGAGAAGAAAAATAAAATAAATTTGCGCCACTAATTGCTACCCGCAATTAGCGCGCGTGTGTTTGTGTGAGTTAGGGAGACATGTTTGCTCTTGTCCCGGGACGAAATCCTAACTGGTGTACCACGTGATGTTTTCTGCTTTTATTAGCATCGTTTTGGCGAGAACCAGTCATCACGTAGAACGCCGAGTGATCATGCGTGTGTGTGTGTGTGTGTGTGTGTGTGTGTGTGTGGGTGTCAATGTATCAAACCCCACACTATCTTGTTTTTTGGCAATTGTGGCATGTGTGGGTTTCTGTATTTTGTTCAATTCAGCAGTAGCAGCAATGGAAGTAATCAGCAGGGCACAACTGGAAATCCCAGAAATCCTAAAAAAAATTTTTGTGACTTCATTTTCAGTTTTGTTAATATATGCCCACACATTTCACATGAATATGGTATCTTGGTTGTGTGTGTTTTTTTTTTTCTTGGTTGCTTTGGAATGTAATTGATTAGAGTGAAAATGTTAAACATGATTCACATGAATAGAACAATCCTTCAGAAAACTTTCAAATGTGGTTGAACTTTGTCATACTTTTATTCAGTGTGTATCCTCTAACAATTTTAAAAATTAATTACTGAAAAGTCTTTCTCATTAACATTGCTTTTTTTCATCAGAATATATTTGCACATCCCTCTTTAAATATGAACTTATTAAAATTGTTAAATTTTACACTTCACATGAATAGTTTTCATCTAATGTATATCTTTACATAAGAGCATGCTGACAAGTGTTGGTTTGCATGTTTTTCAATGTGATCAATGTGCAAATATCAAATTACACACTTGAAATGTTTTCTCATAAATATGTATTGCATGTTTTTAAAAGAGCATTCTTTGAAAATGCTAACTTATATAATTTGCAAGAGCATAGATTCTCTCCTGCATGTGTCCTCATAGGAATTTGAAAATTTGAACTATGAGAAAATGCTTAACCACACACTTCACAAGAATAGGGTTTTCTTCCACAGTATGTATTTGCATATGATTAACATAAACTCTACACACTTAATATGAATGTAGTTCTTCACAAGTGTGTGTTGACACTTTACTAAACTTGAACTCTGAGAAAATGCTTGACCACACACTTTAAATGAATATGTTTTTTCCCTAATATGTGTTCACATGTGACTTTATAACATTCAACTCTCTGAAAAATATGCTCTGCACATTCCACAAGAACAAAGATTTGTTACCAGTTTGCATTTGCTTATATCTTATTAATCATACATTCTGAGAAAATATTGAACCACACACTTTACATGAATAGGGTTTCGCATCAGTATGTATTCACATGTGACACTTGAGGTGAAAATTTTTAACTATTTTACATGAATCAGGTTTCCTCAAAACTATGTTTGCACAAGTGACATTTGAACCTGCATAAACATTTGTGCTGCAAACTTGAAATGATTATGGTTTCTCACCAGCATGTGTTTGCAAGTAATTTTTTTAACTTTCAACTGTAAAAATTTTACGTTACACATTTCACACAAATATGGTTTATGATCAATATGTGTTTGCATGAGACAGTTTAATATTGAATGCTGTGATAATTTTGTGTTACACACTTCACATAGAAATCATTTTTCACCAGTATGTTTTCTCATATGATGTCTGAAACCTGAGTTAAGAGAAAATGCTGAACCACATATTTTACATGAATACGTTTTCTCACCAGTATGCATAAGTCTATGGTGATTTAACAATGAACTATCTGAAAACTTTGCACTACACACTTCATGTGAATAACGTTTTTCCCCTGTATGTGTTCGCATGTGACTTTTAATTTTGAACTCTCTAAAACTTTGTAGGATATATTTTGCTGGAATATTCCTTTTTGCCAGTGTGTATTCACAAATGAATTTTTAATATTGAGCTCTGAGAAAATGCTGAACCACATACTTCACATGATTATGGTTTCTCACCAGTATGTATTTGCATGTGACATGTTATTAAACTTTCTGAAAATTTTGCACCACCCATTTCACATGAATATGGTTTTTAACAAGTGTGTGTTTGCATATGCATTCTTAAACTTGAGCTCCCAGATATTGCTGAACCACATATTTCAAATATATATGATTTCTCACCAGTATGCATGAGTCTATGGTGATTTAACAATGAACTATCTGAAAACTTTGCACGACACACTTCACATGATTATTGTTTTTCATATGTATGTGTTTGCATATGACTTTGCCATTTTGAACTCTAAAAGCTTTGTATGACATATTTCGCAAGAATATAACCTTTCACCAGCACAAATGAATTCTTAAACTTGAACCTCACTTGAAACTGAGCAAATTTTGAAACTCACACCTCACACGAATATGGTTTCTTACCAGTATGTATGTTCATGTGACTATTTAATCTTGAACACTGTGAAAATGATAAGAAACACAGTTCACAAGAATACAGGTTTTCACCAGTCTGTGTTAGCATATGTTTTATTAAATTTGAATTCTGAGAAAATGCTGAACCACATACCTCACATGAATATGGTTTCTCTCCAGTATGTGTTCACATTTGTCATTTTAATATTGAACTCTCAGCAAAAGTTTGCACCACACATTTCACATGAATATGGTTTTCCACCAGTGTGTCTTAGCATATTATTTCTTAAACTTGAGCTCCCAGAATATGCTGAACCACATATTTCACATGTGTATGGTTTCTCAACAGTATGTGTTTACATTTGGCATTTTAAAATTTATCTTTCTGAAAATGTTGAGCTACATATTTTACACATGGTTTTTCAATAATATGTATGTATATGATTTTTTTATCCTGAACTCAATGAAAACATTGAAACATAAATGCAAATATTGTGTCTCAATAAAATTTTTCATCAATAAATTGTTAATGTCTACTGCTGAATATTTTGTCCCACGCTCTTTAGATGAATATGATACATAGCAATGGTGATTTTTTAAGCGTAACTTATATGTAGATAAAAGCCAAGAGTATAGGACACCCAGTGAGGATCAAACTCAGTACACAATTGTATTTTTGTTCCGGCGAGACAAGCAGAAGCTTGCTAACCTTACAGTGTAAGCACACCATCTCGTGGTGTGCTAAGTATCCATAGCAAACATGAACAGCTGATTATTTTCTTTATTATGATGTTTATTATAAAATCGTTTGTTCTCAATCAAATATGTTTTTAATATATAATTTATAAAAATAACATGAGTGATAAGGATACAGTATCTTATATTTCGGGTCTAGGTGGTGCGGTGGTTATAAGTATTGAACGCCGACAACTCATGCATTTCGAATGATTCCCCGCAAATACAAAAAGAAATGCCCATATTTTAAGCACAGGGTACAAAATCTTAGTTAACACCGTTATAATTTATTTTTCGGCTTGCCACTTGCATAATCTTTCATACAAAATATTTTTCAGAAGTAATTATTTGTTTTGTGTTTTTCCCATTTCCTTTGCGTCATTTCTTTCAACTTGGAGATTATTATACGAACTGAACTAACAAGAGAAATCTTGTCAGAGAAAAATGACGTTGAAATCCCAACAAAAATCATAGGTACACAAAGGAATCCAGTCGGTTTGTTTTTTTTTTTTACTTTTCTCGTTGCATTTTATGGTCTGAAAGGTAAGTAGTAGAATCGAAATAAAATAATAAATTTTTATCTACTGACTTGCCTCGCCAATTGTTTTTCTGTTTATTCTTTGTTAATGTTAATGAAAATAAATTCAGCTTACACATCATAAAAGCTGGAAAATTTACGCGTAGCCAATATTTAAATTTACTTAACTTAATTCTCATTGTCGATACCTATTTAAATTGAATTTTTAAAAATAAAACAGTTTTCTTGAAGCTCTAATTGAAAGATAAGAGATGATTCATTTTACTAATTCCAGTAAGCAAAATATTTTAAAACAGGAATTCGATGAAAAACCAGCAGAGTCTGAAGAAAAAAAAAAAAAAATACTAAGTTACTAAATAACAGAAAAGTTTTATCGGCGAAATATTCATGTTATTATTTTGCCGTTGAAAGACACATTAATTTGGAAATTCTTGCAAAAAAATGTCAAATAATGGTCGGATTTTTTTGATGAAAATTTCAGGACTTATTCATGAATGACTGAAAAAGCATTTTTGAAATAATTATTTAGAAAGTCTTGGTAAAAATATTTTTTTACATATGTTACACTCGCCACACACACACACACCACTAATTAATTTCCTGAAATTTTTGCAAGATAGTTTAAAACCGAGAATTGGCTTCTGTTTATTTTACAAAATGTGTCGATTGATGAAAAACGGCCGAAAAATTGAATTTTTTTTAAATAAGAAAAATTTTAGATTTCAATCAATACAATTTCGGTTTGAAATACACCAGAGTATTTTACTTACTGGAAATAGTACATTTTTTTTTTTGTTTAATCACATCACCCCAAGAAAGGCGTTAAGGCCACTGGTGTGCAGGGGACTACGTACAAGAGTGAATAGATTGAAAGAGAGAAAGCCGGAAACCACATCCTAATCAGGGAAGAGCCTCTACACCTGTTCAATAGACGTAGGTGGAGTGTGAACCGGGCGATAGTTCAGTCTATCTACTCCAATTGAAAAGAAAAAAGAAAAGTGAAAAGATTGGAAAAGAGAAAGCTGGAAACCAGATCCTAAATTCAATCATTTAGTTTTCAATTAATTTAAGACTAAAATAAAAGTTTTAAGAAAACTTTTTTTATTTTTACAAATTCAATTTAAAATTTTGACACTGAAAAGAAGTGGGGCTGCCTACGAAATGTCTAGAAATTCACTAGAATTCACCAGAGTTCACTAGAGTTCAGAGTTCACACATATACCTAATGTTAATTAAAATGTTAATTAATGTTAATTAAAAATTCAGGAACAATTGGGGAATGACTATTTTATACTTTTTAAAATTAGCTTCTTTTCAGAAAATCTGCTTTGAATTTTGAAAACAAAAACGTAATAAAACTGTGCCATTTTTTATTAAGATAAACTTTTAATTGGTTTTATCAACAATATATATTAAGGATATCATAGTCTGAAAAAAAAAATTTCAATGAATTGTGAATTTTACAAGAATTATTTTCATTTTTAGTTTTTTTATTGTAATAATTTATAATGTTTCAAAAATCTTTAAAAATTTCCTCCTTCATCATTGACTCTAGGTTGTTAAATTATTACGTGAAGATTATATTTATTAATTGGAAATTAATTGCAAATAATCAAGCCATTTGATTTTTTAAATAAAACATTTTATGTATGTATGACCTGTATTTTCATTTTACGGGCTGTCGTACATAATATTATATATCATTAAAATGCCACATGTCTCAAAGGTTACACTCCTTACAGGAAAAATCTATATAAACATTTTCACCGGAGTACAATTCTTTCATTTTGCTTCCGCACTTCCTGTGCCCTATATTTCAACATTCAATGGGTATTGCAAATTGTTGTTTAAAAAAAATTGAAACATGTTTTATAGTTTTAATTTCTACTTTACTTATCTTGTTAAAAAAATTCACAAGTCATGGAGGTACCTAAAAAGAATATGAAAAATAGATATTAACAATAGAAATTTATAAATGCCATAACATTTCATAAAATATTGAGTTACCTCTGTCCTGTTATATAATTCCCTTCTCTATTATTTTAAAAGAAAGTTTTATATTATTTTAATTTGTATTTTTCAGAAAACATCTGCAAATGTAAGGTTGTAAAGCTAAATTAACTAAAATTCTATAAAATATTAGATAATTGCTGAGAATATGTTTAGTTTTTTATTTTACTACATGTTTGTTTGTTTTTGAGGATTAACAACATATCAATCCTTATGGGATCATTTTAAGGTCATAACCAGTGATTTTGGGTAAGGTTATTTTATTTTTACAACATTTTTCTTTTCACAATTCATTGGGATTTGTTTTTAAGAGCAGGGTCCCCAAGTCCTACCCTTGTTATTTAACCCATAGCTGGAGAGAATGGACAGATTAATACCTTTCCCAAGGGTACCAGTGCTTACGTGGATACAGGGTATTCAACTGGAATTCGAACTCGAACTCAGCTCACCGATTTCTCTTTCTGAGCCGATATCCACTGCACCACAATGCACATCTGTCACTATACGCTTACAGCACCTGGTATTCCCAAGTGGTCACCCATCTAAGTACTGACCAGGCTCAATGTTGCTTAACTTCGGTGATCGAGCGAGAACCAGTGTGTTCAACGTGATAGGCCGTAAGCCTGATTTTTCTACATAGTTAAAAACCAAAACATGAAGTGTATGATTAAGCTACATATATTTATGCCAATTTTGGTTGCCATACTTAGCTTTTGTCTGATAGCCTCTGTCTTTCTGCTGTCTTTTGTCATTTAAGAGATAATAACACAAGCATAATAACTAATAAGATTAAGAAACCCTTTTATTGTACCTTTCAGACAGTAAGCAAGTAATACATTTTTCAGATCAGATTAACTTAAGTTTAAGTTTGCTAATTTGAATAAAATAACAAAACAGCAAGTATATTTTATTTTTGCAAGATTTTGTAAAACCGAAAATTGGCTTCTGTTTACAAAATGTGTCAATCAATCAAATGGCCGAAAAATTAAAACTTTTTTTTTAATTTTAAAAATTTTAGATCCCAATCAATATAATTTCAACTTAAAATAAACCAGAATATTTTGCTTACTGGAATTAGGAGACTTTATCTCTGGGCTTTCAGCTAAAGCTAAATTGTAAGCTTCAAGAAAGCTTTTTTATTTATTAAAATTTGTTTAAAATGTATTGAAAGTATGCACAGGTACTTGAATTATATTCATTGGAATTTAAAATTTTGAAATGTTAAACAATTTTTCAGACATTTTTTGAGCAATCAACACATTTGTAAAGAAAAGTTAATTCTTGTTTTAAAAACCTTGCAAAAAAAATAAACATCTGTGACATGTTATTTTTGAAAAATTAGCAAATTTAAAGTTAGATTAATCTGATTTGGAACAAATATTACTTGTTCATAGCATGAAATTTAGAAGAAAAGTATTTCTTAATCAGAAAGGTCTCAATCATTGAAGTTTCAATTAGATAATGACAACTCTTTCATAAATCAGTTTACACATCTGAAATTATGGTCACCAAAAAATGACTTAAACCAGTTTAACATTTCATAAGGTGAACAATCCTTGAAGCACGTGATCTTTTAATGATGAGTCTCTTGAAAATTTCATAGAAAAAATGTGCAGTTTAACATAAAAAGAAATTTAAATTATTTTAAAAACATTCTGAATGATTTGTAATAAGTTTTTCAATTGTCAATTTGTAAATATAGACTTTACTTAATAAATTAATAATCAAAGACATTGAGTGACTGAAAGAAATTGAGAGAGTGTTTGAAACATTATAAATCATCATAATTAACAAAGAAAAAGTCATTAGTCATCAAATTATTTTTTTTCAGAATGATATCATTAATATATATTATTTATAAAATCAGTTTAAAGTTTCTTTTTTATTTTACTATTCCGAGCAGATTTTGGATAAAGGGTCTCTTAAAAAAAATTACATGATTTACATTCCCCAAGGCGTCTTCCATTTAACTAATAAAAACATATTCGGATCCATACTGAATTTTTAGAAGTTTCATGCAACGAATTTGACGTGGAAGTTAACAGATGTAAAAATGTATTTATATATATATATATATATATATATATAACAAGATTTTCTAAAAATAATAATTGTATAAACAACTTCATTCATTTGTGTATGAGTCCTGAAAGTTGCATTAAAATCAGAAAGGTGATTTTTCAAGAATTTTCAAATAAATGTTTTTCAGTGCCAAAAAATTATGTCTGATATTATGTTTGCCATAACAGTAAACATTCAGTGAATCTTTAATGACATGATGGGTTCAAAGAAAGATAGTGTAAAAAGCAGGAGTGAAAAGTCGAAACCTACAATTTGTCATAAGGTAAAGCAGGAACATATAAAAAATGTGTTGAATGTGTACGAGTAATGAATTTGGCAGGACAATATGAGTTTTCTACATGGATGATATGCATAATATTGAAACACAAATGTACTATCATGAATATAACAGCAACCAATGGATTAAAAAACATTTTACATTAATGGATAAAATAGTAAATGTTTTAAAAAACTTAAAAATAAAGTGATGAATTTGATCTTGTATATCGAAGACTAGGCTAGCTATTGTTAGGCCAGCTTAGAGGTTGCTAAACTAGTTGTTGTTGTCATCTATCTCTCTCCTCTGTCAATTGTCTGATAACTCATCTGAAGTTTATGGTTTAGTCCAGTTTATTTCTTTACAATTTGAGAATAGTTTAACAGAATTTCTGCAGAAATCTATCTTAAACATGTGTGAAACCAGATAAACTATTATAAGTAAGTAAAACACTGAGGTAATCACATGAAGTGTCTTTCTTTGTCAAAGTTCTTATGAAACTTCTGTAACAATTTTCATTTTTTAGTAAATATTGAAATTCTATGCTTAGCTAATACTTATTTGAAGGTAAACATGTTTATTCTAATATCACTTTCAAAAACATCTTTGGTTTTATAGAATTGATATAGATTGATTTTAGATCAGAATTTAAAAGTATTTTCCTTGTGTTGATATCAAGTTGTGATTTTTTTATTCATATTAACAAACTAATAATTGCCAGACTGAAATCAACATCTTGATTTATACAACTTGTGAAAATAGAAAAATAATTTATTGATTGATATTTGAAGTTGATACCATTATTCTCTCTTCCTTTAGTGAGAAAAAAAACAAATATTCACTTTCTCATTATGATTTAAATTTACTACTTTTCACCACATTTCAATATTATAGTAAAAGACTACTATATGAAATATAATGGATTTCATGTATTATTTTTGGTCTATTAAAATACTTCTCTTTACTTTTCCATTACAGGTATAAGGGCTAAAAAGAAAATCACAATATATAAACTGTTAATATTTTAAATGAAACGAGAAGAATTTTGACTTCCCGCTAATAACAGAGAAATATATGTTGAAAACATCATAAAGAAATTGTGTGTCTATATTCTCAAAAGCATCACATGAACAAAACCTGTATTTTGGAAGATGTTACTTATTTTTTGACAGAATCTTTATATTATATGAGTACTAATAAGAAGCACATCATGTATTTAAGATTGCAGATTATTGCTATGATTTTAATTTAGTTTGCCATGTGGAAAATCACTAGAAACAAACCAGATGCTTGTGAAGTTTGTGGCTCTATCTTTCTAGACATATCCTGCTTAAAATGCCATATGTGAATAAATGCTCATGTGACACCTTATTCTTCTGATGTTTTTGGAACTGCCATTTTCAGGAAGTCACACTTGAAGTGCAATATGCAAACAGACACTACAAAGAGGCCTTATTCTTGTAAAGTTTTTAGATCTGCATTTTCACAGTTTTCATCTTTGAAATGCCATATGCAAAAACACACTGTAGAGAAACCATATTCTTGTAAAGTTTGTGGATTCACATTATCACAATTGTCATCTTTGAAATACCACATGCGAATACACACTGGAGAGAAACCATATTCTTGTGAAATTTGTGGATCAACATTTTCATACAGAACAGCTTTGAAGAGACATATGCAAACACATAATTGTGAAAAACCATATCATTGTGAAGTTTGTGGATCTGCATTTTCAAGTAAGCCACTTTTGAAGAGTCATGTGCAAACGCACACTGAAGAGAAACCATATTCTTGTGAAGTTTGTGGATCTGCATTTTCGCAGTTGTCAAATATGCAATGCCACATGCTAACACATACTGGAGAGAAACCACATTTTTGTGAAGCTTGTGGATCCGCATTTTCAACAAAACCTAATTTAAAGAGACATATGCGAACACACACTGGAGAGAAACCATATTCTTGTGAAGTTTGTGGGTCTGCATTTTCAGTGAAGCTAAATTTGAAGAGACATATGCGAACACATACTGGAGAGAAACCATATTCTTGTGAACTTTGTGGATCTGCATTTTCAGTGAACCGAAATTTGAAGAGACATATGCAAACACATACTGGAGAGAAACCATATCCTTGTGAAGCTTGTGGATCTGCATTTTCAACAGAGCATAATTTAAAGAGACATATGCAAACACACACTGGAGAGAAACCATATTCTTGTGAAGTTTGTGGGTCTGCATTTTCAATGAAGCCAAATTTGAAAAGACATATGCAAACACACACTGGCGAGAAACCACATTCGTGTGAATTATGTGGATCTGCATTTTCACAGTTGTCAAATTTGAAGTGCCATATGCTAACACACACTGGAGAGAAACCGCATTCATGTGAAGTTTGTGGATCTGCATTTTCTGCTAAGTCTTCTTTAGAGTACCATATGCGAACACACACTGGAGAAAAACCATATTCTTGTGAAGTTTGTGGGTCTTCAGTTTCTCATAAATCACCATTGAAGAAACATATGCAAATACACAATGGAGAGAAATCACATTTTTGTTAAGTATGTGGATCTGCCTTTTCTAACAAAGCCATATGTTGAACACACACTGGAGAATTGTAAATTTGTTGGTTTCAACCACTGTGGGCATGACTGCTAAAATATTCTCTTTTTGTTTATCTTATTTTTTTAAATGATAATGTTTTAGTGATAACACTTTTAGATATTAACCCATTTCTGGGAGCAGAAAAGGTGGATTCATTCATTTTCCAAATATGAATATCAATCAGTTAGTTCAGTGTCATAGAAGATATCTGCTTGGGTGATCATGTCTCAAAAGAGATTTCTTGCAGTAATTTTACCATTTTTTCTGGAGTAGATTGGTTGCCTACCAAGTCTATAGAATCTAATCTTTCCTGTTATTTATCCCATAGCTGAAGGGTAAAGATGGTTTAATACCTTTTCTAGCAATATTTGTGTCTGCAATAATTTGATTATAAATTTTGAGTCATAATCTATTACATCTCATACACTTCCATGTTTACAGTACCAGTTATTCCTAAGAATTTTTCAAACTCTATGTTGCTTAACTTCAGTGATTGTATTGTATCTAGTGTTCCAGCATGATATGCCCAAAATCCTACAAAAGTAAGGTTTTTGTCTTAAGTATGCATACTGTTTGGGGTTATTGCATATAATGAATATCATTAGTAGCTAATCCTTCAAAAATTAAGTGTTTATTGACCATCAAATGAATAAGTAAATCAATTCAATTAATTTAATAACTTTAGTTATACAATAATTTCCATAGAGTTGTATGTCTGTATGTTGTCAAAATAGACTTTGTTTATAAGTGGAAAGAATAATTTCTCCTAGAATATTTTAGACATTTAAACAGTTTGGATAAAAATGCACTTAACATTTTATAGTGCATTCATTTATTGCACAACTGAAGAGAGATTATTCAAGAAAAACTTGTTTATTTTGCTGTTTTGTTCCTTGTTAAGATTTAGCATAATTTTTTCAAATAGAGAAATATTCTACATTAGAAATATGTTACTTTATACTTTATTTGTTTCTTTGATTTTCATTCCAGATTACATTTATATCATTTAAGTTTTATTATTAAACAAGGAGTAATTTACACATTCACTGATTTCATGAAAAAGTAAGAAATATTGCTTTTGTCTTTAGCATGGATCATCTTGATAAAGCATAATTTTAGAAGGGGCTTTTAAACTGGCTTCCTTTGCCTAAACATGTTCTTGCCTTTTTTAATGGGTTTTCATTTTCGGTTCATTTGTGTAAATATATGGAAACTTTCAATATATTTGCATGAATTTAGTAAAACATTGAAAAAGAAGTGCTTTATTTGATCAGAATAGACACACAAATAATCTTGAAAGTTCTCTTGATACACGGACTTAATGAATTTACTGTTATCAATGACTGCTTCAATACTTGGTTGGAAATGTTGAAATTCCCTTATCAGATGATCTTATTCAATTTTGGACAGTGCGCTAGTTCTGGCAGGCTTCAGGTATTTTATAATGTTATAATGCACTGGCTGACTTCCTGCTCAACTATGCATCATATGTTATGGTGCAATGGATTCAGATCTGCAAATCTAGGATGTGATGTGTTTGGTGTGACATGATTTTGTAGATTATAACACATGTATTCTTAGGTTTTTCTGGACTCATGAGATAGGACAGAGTCTTGTCAGTTTTGTTCCAACTTAATTGCTGTATCATAAAATAGAAAAAGAAAAAAATGTTATACTTTTTGCCAAGATGTATGGCCAAGGTTTTCCAGTCTGGTAGTGGATGGTCCTCTTGCAGAGTCAGATACATGGATAAGGAAAATAACCAGCAGAGATGAACTACAAAGCTTTGATTACAATTTAACATAAGTTAATATAATGTAAAAATGATGTTTATTTAGAAAGTTGTTTGCAGTGTATATGAGATGAGGATAAAAAAGACTTACCTTTTGTTTATAGTCTGAAATAAAAAAATGCACTTTTTCTTTGTCTTTTTTATATTTTGTTTACTTTCTTTGCCAAATGATGTCTATTTTCTTTATTGCAGCCGTGAAAGCATGAGTTTTCTTTCAGTTGTAAAGTTTTAATGTTGAGTTGACT
The DNA here is from genome assembly GCA_037127315.1 of Ascarosepion bandense. NCBI lineage: Eukaryota > Metazoa > Mollusca > Cephalopoda > Sepiida > Sepiidae > Ascarosepion > Ascarosepion bandense. The sequence goes on along the minus strand of JBBBDQ010000328.1, from coordinate 6,567,168 downwards.
AATGCATTCCCAATTTTCCTTTACTGGAAATACCACACATGCCCTTACATTTGGTGATTATCACAATTGGTAATGGACTGTTGCATTTTGCTTTGTGACAATTAAGTCAATCATGTAAATGTCCAATTGTCTTTCAAAAACTTGAAATCTCATTTAATACATTAAATGACTGTCTGCATTGATACATTTTCAACTCGGCTCTCCGTATATTATTGTCAAAGTCGTTTGTGGAATCTTCAAGACGTCTCTTAGATCTTTTATTCTTTCAGAAATTAACAATTTTTCTACCAATTCTTATTACAATAAATCTCATATTTCTTGATAATACTCTAGATTATTGATCAAGGAACATTGAAATCATTTTATTATATGACACTCATATTGTCTTCAGAAACTTCCAGAATATTATTGAATCAGATCAATACTGTTTCATTTTCAACGGGTGCTTTTAATAAATGTTGAATAAAGAAAAAATTCAATACCCAGAAAGAAATATTATTTCATAATTTCCATGACAAATAATGGGACCAACAATTTCCTATTTCACCAATATTTTGAAAAGAAATTGTTACAGACATAATATGTGGCATGGGTTAATGAATTAGATTCAATATTTGATCTCCTCATTAATTATTCATCTGATATTTACAACATAAAAGGTATGTTTATCCCTCAAAGCCTGCTGTCCAAATGGTTATCAAGTAATATTTCTGCAGAAGCCTTCACACAGGATCATATGCGATGTGCTGATTTTAAGCATCAGTATATCCTGCTTCAAATAGTCATTTTCTGGTTTATGTTAATTTGACCTCTGATTTTGTAAGGTTACCAGATAGTGAGGGTGAGGGTTAGGTAGTGAATACATAAGAACATAACAGTATGTATACTGTCTTCCTTTGCTCACACTCTCTATCCAAGGCCTTTCAACGCTTTGAATACCTCTTCAGCCTCTTAGTGAAGAAAGGAGGCATGAAAATTCCATTCATACTCAAGATTTCTTGAACAATCACAGTCACCCAAGACATTGTGGAACATCCATAAGGTTTGTAAAGCTATTTACCATGTAGGTTCAGTTCACCTTTAGGTCCTGATCAAATTTTTATCATCAGATAAAATCCAAAGCATACCAGGCTCTTAAAGTTTCAATTTTCTTTCAATAAACTTTAAGTTTTACTAATTGAATGCCCAAAATGAATGTCTTCATTGATACATTTTTAACTCAGCTATTTGTATATCATTGTCAATGTCTTTTTCTGTTAAGTGAGGAATCTACAAGACATATCTGAAATATTTGTATTCTTTTAGAAATTAACCATTTTCCACCAATTCTGATTACATTGACACTCGTATTTCTTGATAATGCTCTGGATTATTGATCAAGGCACATTGAAATCACTTTTGTATATGGCACTCATATATTGTCTTCAGAAACTTCCAGAATATTATTGAATCATTATTTGCTCACACTCTCTACCCAAGGCATTTGAACCCTCCCAATGCCTCTTTAAGCTCTTAGTGAAGGAAGGAGGCATGATAATTCCATTTCAAGATTTCTTGAACAATCACAGTCACCAGAAACATTGTGGAACATCTATAAGGTTTGTAGAGCTAATTACCATGTGTTCAGTTCACCTTTGGATCCTGATCAAATTTTTATCATCAGATAGAATCCAAAGCATGCCACACTCTTGAAGTTCCAATTGTCTTTCAAAAACTTGAAATCTCATTTAATACATTAAATGACTGTCTGCATTGATACATTTTCAACTCGGCTCTCCGTATATTATTGTCAAAGTCGTTTGTGGAATCTTCAAGACGTCTCTTAGATCTTTTATTCTTTCAGAAATTAACAATTTTTCTACCAATTCTTATTACAATAAATCTCATATTTCTTGATAATACTCTAGATTATTGATCAAGGAACATTGAAATCATTTTATTATATGACACTCATATTGTCTTCAGAAACTTCCAGAATATTATTGAATCAGATCAATACTGTTTCATTTTCAACGGGTGCTTTTAATAAATGTTGAATAAAGAAAAAATTCAATACCCAGAAAGAAATATTGTTTCATAATTTCCATGACAAATATTGGGACCAACAATTTCCTATTTCACCAATATTTTGAAAAGAAATTGTTACAGACATAATATGCATTTTTATTCATATTGAAAAATTACCATTTTTTTCTTATACGCAAAAACATACTTTGGGATAGTTCATATTTTAAGTGATGATTTGCTTTTTCATTTCTGACTGACAAAAGACTTTTTCATTGGTATTAATGTCCTGAGGTTCAAGAACGATGATATGACAGTGAGGATGTGAAAGAGATCACTGCAGATATATACATTTATATATATATATATATATATATATGTGTGTGTGTGTGTGTGTGTGTGTATGTGTGTGTATATATAAATATTTTACTTCCAAGTTACAGTAATTTGTTACATTTTGTTTTTATTACAACAACCAATATATATATATATAACTGGAATTCGAACTCGGTTCCCCGATTTCTCGTTCCGAGCCGATATCCACTGCGCCACGACACCACTACTAAATATAAGGGGGTTGCTTATAAGTGTTATGTGTGTAGTGATTTGGTTGTAGTAATAAAAGAAAAACCATAACAACTTACTGTAACTTTAAGTATCTATGTCCAAATTGTAGCAGAGAATTCTTCCAAGTTAATGCTGTGAAAAAAATAGACAGAAAAAACTTATAACAAACACAACAGAATATTGAGATATACTTTTTTATTTTGTTAAATTGTAATCTGTGACACACACACACACACACACGCACACACACATATATATATATATATATATATATATATATATATATATATACTATAGTCATCCGCAGACAGATCTGTTTCACTGTATTACAGCTCATAAGTATGGCTTAAGACTCCGTACGCTTCCTAACCCAGGATTGAAACCCAACTGAGTCAGCATCAGTCAGCAATTCTACCCCTAGGCCATGAGCATCCAGCAGAAGAAGGCAGACTTTTTAGCGCGTATAAACATACCCAATAGCTAGAGTGCTCCAATTCATTATCAAATGAGTGATGCATATATGCCGGGGTAGCTACTGTTTACAAATATATATATTTTGCTGGTGAGTTGCTTCAGAATGCATACTTGGCAATATTATGATTATTCATCAAAGTAGATCTTGATCATCGACAATTCAATTCCCATCACAGATGTTTATATAAGCAGCTATGCCTAGATGTCTGCTTGAACATCTCTTTTACATTCCTGCTGGACAAAAGACTTTCTTCTCGATCTTCTTAGCCTGAACCTAGTAACTTGTCTAAAGGCATCTTTTCTTATTTATATAAAACATTTAGATTTGAGTTCTTTTCAGTGAATTTGCAGTACACCCACTATTCACTGCTACTGAATTCTTTAGAGAACATCTTCAGCTTTCTTGCTCTCATTTATTTACAATGTGCAGTTCTCTCAAGAAATTGTTATAAAAGCATGAATCATTCACATATCAGAGAGAGAGAGAGAGAGAGAGGGTCATGCAGAGACCCTGCTTCAGGGTTGAGTAACATGTTCTACCTTTGTCAAATGACATCTCCATTGTCACTCAAATTCCGCCAACAGCAACCAACATACTTTTCTTTTTTTTTTTAATCATGGTGTTGTGGTCCCTGGTCTGATTACAGACATTTGAGTACATTATTGGAAATATCAAAATTGATTGTATTCAAACCAGGTTTAAATTGTTTAATGTAGAGTGCTTCAAGGATTTTTAGTTTCTGCTTATTATTTTCTTGTTTGAGTATGTACGTGTTATCAACAAGCATTTTTCTCAGAAGTGTGCGTTGATAACCGTGTTGTTCTAAATGACGGAATATATTTGAATTTTCATTTAAGTGCAACGTCAGATGCCGTGAGAGCGAATTTGTGGTGTGGCCAATGTAGATATTATTGAGGTTGTTAGAGATACATTCTCTAAATGGACATATAAATTTATATACTACATTGGTTTTTTGCAAATCACTAACGGTGGGGGAAGAGTCGTTGCGGACAAATGAATTAGATGTAGTGGATTTAGTGTAATATATAATAAACTTAATTCTTTTGTTAGAGTCTGTCAGAGAAATATTAGTATTTATGAATTTTTTTAGGATGTTTTCATCTAGTTGGTAGTTGGAGTGCATCTGGCTACATACTCAAACAAGAAAATAATAAGCAGAAACTAAAAATCCTCGAAGCACTCTACATTAAACAATTTAAACCTTGTTTGAATACAATCAATTTCGATATTTCCAATAACGTACTCAAATGTCTGTAATCAGACCAGGGACCACAACACCACTATTTTGTCACTGTCTTTGGCCATCCGCCACGGTAGGGATGGACTTATATTTTCAATTCAATTCTCTTTATTGTTAATAGCTTAAATGTTCTATGTTTACTGTGTGTTAATATTTACTCTTTGATAATGGCTTATGTGAGCTGAAAGCTTAGACCCAATAAAAAATTCAACAAATACTGTGATTTTTTGTTGTCTTTCAACTACATCAAGTATATCAGATGGTATGAACGGATCCTACACAAAATTAATAGACAAAACTTGTCTATATTATTCAATGAAACCTGCATTAATATATATATATATATATATATATATATATATATATATATATATATATATATATTGTGGGGTTTCATACATTGACACCCACACACACACACACACACACACACACACGCATGGTCACTCGGCGTCCACGTGATGACTTGTTTCCCGCCTAAATGATGCTAATAAAAGCGGAAAACATCACGTGGTACACCAGTTAGGATTTCGTCCCGGGACAAGAACAGACATGTCTCCCTAACTCACACAAACACACGCACACTAATTGCGGGTAGCAATTAGTGGCGCAAATTTCTTTTATTTTTCTTCTCCGACATTAACACTATGCACATTAACTTTCATTCAAACAGGACTTTACATAAAATAACTTTCTACACATAAATTTACAATTTTTCCAACCTTCGTCAGTAGAAATCCACAGACTGCCTAAGATTACTACATTCGCATGTAAGCCTCTCTCTCTCTCTACTCAACGCACACACAGACACAGAACTTTGTCTTCTGTCTGACTTTCTTCATCAAGGATTTGAACTTTGAACTCTTTACGATAATCTTAACGATTGTACAAACCTTTCTTTCAGCTAAAGAAAAAAACTTCATACATCTTGTTTTGTTTCTACGAACAGACGAAGGGGAATGACTCTTTCCTTTTCACTTTCTTATGCATGCTCTCTCAACCCCATGTAACCTTTGTCAATACATTGTTTTTCTGGTTACTTTCGCCTTTTTGTTCTTTCTTAAATCCTGCTTCAAATCATGACCTCATGTTACGTCGAGTCGACTCATAAATCTAAATTAGTAAGTGGACGCTTCGTCCACTACAATATATATAAATTAAAGAGGATTTATTCAAAGATGTTGTATGTACATTTCGACATGAAATCCCCACAGGGGATAATGCATCACCTCAGCAACAAGGATATTTTTCCGTTGCTGAGGTGATTTGCTCTGTAATATTTTATTACATGGAGCTCTCTTCCTGTATCATTTTTTAATATTAAAAAAAATTTAATATTAATTAGGATCAGGCTTTTGGAATTTACCTTCCTGCTTTTTCCATTTGGATTAAAGTATGTGAATATATATATATATATATATATATATATATATATATATATATATTAATACAGGTTTCATTAAATAATATAGACAAGTTCTGTCTATTTATTTTGTGTAAGATCCGTTTGTCTGATCTGATTAGCTTGATAGTGTTGTCATGGAAAGACGACAAGAAATTGCAATAATTGTTGATTTTTTTATCAGGTCTGAGCTTTCGGCTTACATAAGCCATTATCAACAGAGGAACATTTAATGTTCAGTGAACATAGAACATTTAAATTATTATTAACTGAGTGGAGTTATACAGAGAATATTAGACAGGTCCATTTTTTGTGTCACACATGGCTGTAGGCCGAGAAGGAATGGTGCTAGTGGGTTTTTGGTCAATTGAGTGTATTGTGGCATGAGGGATTGGTTTGGGAACTGCTGCTACTATGGTGTAGGGGGTAAGTATAATCACTATGACCTCTCCCTTCGATTATAGGCATTGAAGTATGTTAGTAGAGGTGTCAAAATTTATTTTATTTAGGCTAGGTTTAAACTATTTGATGTAGATAAATTTAAATTTAGGTGTGCTGAGCATCCATCCATAGCAATAAGTAACATCTGATTGTTTTTTTATTATGATGTTTATTGTAAAATCGTTTGGTTTCAATCAAATGTGCATTTAATATAAGATTTATAAAAAAAAATAACATGTATGGTGATGAGGGTACAATATCATATATTTTGGGTCTTTGTAGTGTGGTGGTTATATCAGTATTGAACACCGACAACTCATGCATTTCGAATAACACCCCAAATACCAAAAGAAATGTCCATATTTTAAACACGGGGTACAAAATCTTGAGTTACACCGTTTAATTTTTACGACTGCGCCTGCATAATCATTCAAACAAAAAAATATATTTAAAAAAAGTAATTTCTTGTTTTTATCATGTTTTTTCCATTTTATTTTATTCTTTGCGTCATTTACTTCAACTTGGAGATTATTATACGAACTGAACTAACAACAGAAATCTTGTCAGAGAAAATCCCAACAAAAAAAAAAATCATAAGTACATAAAAGGAATCAAGTCGGTTTGTTTTTCTTTTCTCGTTGCATTTTTTGTGGACTGAAAGGTAAGTAGAAGAATCGAAATGAAAAAAAAAAAGAAATTTTTATTTACTGACTTGCCTCACCAATTTTTTCTATTTATTCTTTGTTAATGTTAAAATGAAAATAAATTAAGCTATGATTACGCACACCATGCTGGAAATTTTACGCGTAGCCAATATTTTTTTAGTTGATACTCATTCGATAAATTTATTGATATTTTTTTTTAAAATAAAAAGTTTTCTTGAAGCTTTAATTTTAGCTTTAATTGAAAGCCAAGAGATGATTAATTTTACTAATTCCAGTAACCACTGGTGTGGTGTATTTCAAACTGAAATATCGATTGATTGAATTGAAATCTATATGATTTTTAAAAAATTTCAATTTTTCGGCCGTTTTTCTTCGATCGACACATGTTATAAACTCAAACAGAAGCCGTTTCTCGGTTTTAAACAATCTTGCAAAAATTTTAGGAAATTAATTAGTGGAATGGGTAATGAAAAAATATATTTTTTAAAGCTAATTATTTTCAAATCAAAAATGATTTCAGTCATTTATGAATAAGACCTGAAATTTTCATCAAAATATGGCCATTTTGACTTTTGCAAGAATTTCCAAATTAATGTGTCTTTCACAGGTAAAAAAGTGACTTGCATAATTACATATTTACTGTAGTGTAAAACCTTGTAAAAATTGCGCCACGCGCAGACGAAAAAAAACAAGATTTTATACCAAAATTTCGAACGTCTTAGAAAGAATTGAATTTTAAAATATTTTTAAAGGTAATTTAATTTAATCACTTCTTTTAAGAATAAGATGAATATTTTGCCGATAAAACTTTGTTGTTATTTAGTTTAGGGTCTTTTTTCTTTAAACTCTGCTGGTTTTTTAGCTAAAGTGGAGATACCTTTAGACTAGAGAGAGAATCTAAGGGTACCTCCACTTAAATCGCCGAAAAACAGCATAGTATTGAATAAAAATGGACCCAAACTGAATAAAAACTAACCGTTTTTTTTTATTATCAAAACGTTTATATTATTAAGAGAAAAGATCAAAGTATTTTTTAATTATTTAAAAAAAAAAAATAATAATGTCTTCAACACTAAAACAGTAACACGTTCGAAATTTTGATAAAAAATCTTGTTTTGATTTTTTTAGTTAACGTGTAAACCAAATCGTTACGAGAGCTTTACAATAAAAAATATACATAACTCAGTTTTGTTTTTGTTTTTTTCTAGTGACAAACATATTAATTTGGAAATTCTTGCAAAAAAAAATCGAATAATTGTCGGATTTTAATGAAACTTTCAAGACTTATTCATATATGAATTAAATTAATGTTTTTGAAATTATTTTTTTTAAAAATCTGTTACCCCGATTCCACGTTAATGCATGAAATTTTAAGAAATTAAATTTTGTTGCGATAATTGATTTTGTTAGTTATATGCAGGACTAATTGGGGAGTGTAAATCATCTATGTTTTTGAAAAATTTTGCCTCTATCTCCGAAAATCTGCTTCTAAAAATGCAGTATAATTATGATAGTATTTAATGAATGTAATAAATTAAATAAATAGTATAAATTAAGGACATTATAGTCTGAAAAATAATTCTTTTTATTAATCATGAAGTTTTAAAATAAGTTTTTCATTTTTTTTATTATAATGATTTATAAAGTTTCAGAAATTTTCAAAATACTTCAAAGTTTTGTTGGTGTTAGTTTAAAAACTTATTAAGCAAAGATTATTCTTACTAATTTAAAATTAAAAGTTTAATAAAGTTGTGCCTTCCTATTTTTAAAACAATTTTTAATTTTTTTTATGTACTTAAGTTTTTTTTTTGTTGTTTTTTTTTTTGTATGGTAATTTCTATGTGTAAATTAAAAGGTCATGTGTTTCAGTTTCTTCTCTTTACAGGGAAAAAATTTGTACAATTATGTTACTTGTGATTGCCATACACCTATCTTTCATCTGTCAACCTGTCAACACATTTGAAATATGGCCTACAGGTCAAAAAGTTGAATTCTGTGTTTAAGAAATAGTTTTATTCTAAATTTCATGCTATAAGTAGTACTTGTGGAAATCAGTTGAATTTAGCATTAAATTTGCTCATTGTCTAAGAATAATGTATCACAAATGTATATTTTATTTTTGCAAGATTTTTAAACTGAGAATTTTGTTTACACATGTGTCGACCACTTAAAATATAAAAAAATTGAAAGATTAAAAAGACTAAAGAACTTTAGATTCTCATCAATATAATTTCTGTTTGAAATACACCAGAGTATTTTGCTTACTTGAAATCATAAATTTAATCATTTAGCTTTCATTTAAAACTAAAATAAAAGATTCAAGTAAACTTTTTTATAATTAAAAATTCAATTTAAAATTTTGATATCAAAAAGGAGTGGTGGTGTCTACTTAAATGTCTGGAAATTCATGAGTGTTTATCCATATACCTAATAGTAATTAAATTCAGAAGTCATTTGGGAATTCTAATCAACTGTCTTTTATTTTTTAAATAAGCTCCTTTTCAGAAAATCTACTCTGAATTTTGAAAACAAAAATGCAATGAACGGTACCATTTTTTATTTAGATAAACTTTTAATTGGTTTTATAAACAATAATTATTAGGTATACCATATTCTGAAAAGAAAAAATTTTCTCAATGAATTGTGAATTTTTACAAGAATCATTTTCATTTTTTTTATTATAATAATTTATAAAGTTTCAAAAATCTTTAAAAATTTCCTCCTTCATCATTCACATTAGGTTCTTAAATTAATACATGAAGACTATATTTATTAATCGAAAATTGAAAAGCTTAATATAGATAATCAAGCCATTTGATTTTCAAAATAATTAAAACATTCTATTTATGTGTGTACTGATGACTTGTATTTTATTTTTTTTTTTACAGGTTGTCGTATGTGATGTTTATTTTCTTGTAAGAACTTTGAAGAAATTAGTTATTCATAATGAAACTTTCTCCTCCGTAGCATTTTTATCATCTTATGACATTCCCCCTTGGCCAATCCTCATCATGGCAACCACCTATGGTCACAGCACCATTTAATTGAACAGGTTAAGAGGCTCATCCCTTGTTCCCTGTTTAGGATGTGGTTTCCAGCTTTCTCTTTTCAATTCTTCTCACTTTGTTTTGTTTTTTTTCAATTGGAGTAGATAGATCTATCTATTACCTGGTTCACACTCCACCCACATCTATTGAACAGGTTAAGAGGCTCATCCCTTGTTCCCTGTTTAGGATGTAGTTTCCAGCTTTCTCTTTTCCAATCTTTTCACTATTACGTAGCCCCCTGCACATCAATGGCATTACTGCCTTGCTCGGGATGATACGATTAAAAAAAAAAAAAATACAAAAAATAAAATAAAATAAAAATGTCGTGTTTCAAAGGTTGCGCTCCTTACAAGAAAAAACTATATAAACATTTTCAGCAGGGTACAATTCTTTTATTTTGCTTCCACGTTTCCTGTGCTCTATATTTCAACATTCAACGGGCTTTGCAAATCATCCCTTGAAAACTTGAAGCAAATTTTATATTTTGAATTTCTATTTTACTAATTTTGTTAAAAAAAACTTTAAATGTTAGGTACCTAACAAAGAATATTAAAAATAGAAATTAATAAATGCCATAGCGTTTTATAAATTATTGACTTACCTCTGTCCTGTTATATAATTTCATTCTCTGTTATTAAATTGTAAAATTATTTTAAAAGAAAGTTTTATATTATTTTAATTTGTATTTTTCAGAAAACCTTTTCAAATGTAAGGTTATAAAGCTAAATTAACTAAAATTTTATAAAATATTAGATAATTGCTGAAAATATGTTTAGTTTTGAATTTTACTACATAGTTAAAAACCAAAACATGAAGTGTATGATTAAGCTACATATATTTATACCAATGTTCACTGCTATACTTAGTTTTTGTTTGACAGCCTGTCTTTCAGCAGTCTTTTGTCACTGTAGAGATGATAAAACAAATTGTACAACTACTGAGATTAAGAAACCCTTTTATAGTACATTTTAGGCATTAAGCAAGTAATACTTGTTTCAAATCAGATTAAGTTAAGTTTAAATTTGCTAATTTGAATAAAATAACATGAGAGCAAGTATATTTTATTTTTGCAAGATTTTGTAAAACTGAAATTTGATATCTGTTTACAAAATATGTCAGTCAATCAAATGGCCAAAAATTTAAAAATCTTTTTGAAATCTGAATAGTTTTAGATTCAAATCAATATGATTTCAGCATAAAATAGCACCAGAATATTTTGCTTACTGGAATTAGTAAATGTAATCTCTTGGTTTTCAGTTAAATCTAAATTGAAAGCTTCAAGAAAGCTTTTTTATTTATTAAAATTTATTTAAAACAAATGTATTGAATGCAGGTGGAGGTACTTGAATTATATTAATTGGAATTTAAAACTTTGAAATGTTTAACAATTTTTCAGACATTTTTTTGAGCAATCAACACATTTTCAAACAAAAGTTCATTCCTGGTTTTAAAAATCTTGCAAAAATAAAATATATGTTTGTGACACGTTTGGAAAATTAGAAAATTTAAAGTTAATCTGATATGAAACAAATATTACTTGTTCATGGCATGAAATTTAGAATAAAAGTATTTTGTAATCAGTTTATGCATCTGGAAGTATGGTCACCAAAAAATGATATAATCCAATTTAACATTTCATAAGGTGAACAACCCTTGAAACATGATGATTTAATGATGAGGCTCTTATAAGTTTTCTTAGAAAAAACGTGTGCAGTTTAACATAAAAAAATTTTAATTATTTTTAAAATATTAATTCTAAATTATTTGTATTAGGTTTCTCAATTTTCAATTTGCAAAATATAGTCTTTACTAAATAAGTTGATAACCTTAGACACTGAGTGACTGGAAGAAATTTAAAAGATGTTTAAAACTTTATAAATCATCATAATTAGCAAAGAAAAAGATGAAAACAGTTTTTATAAAAATTCACTATTCATCAATTTTTTTTTCTCAGAATGATATCCTTAATATATATTTTTTATAAAATAAGTTCAAAGTTTATTTTTTATTTTACTATTCGGAGTTGATTTACGGAAACATAGTCTCTTAAAAAAGAATTACATGATTTACATTCCCCAAAGAGTCCTGTGGTTAACTAATAAAAAAATAATGGAATCCATACTGAATTTTTAGAAGTTTCATGCAACTAATTGGAGGTGGAGGGTCAGTCAGTTAAGTGCCATATGTGATAAACACTTTGGGCGATCATGACTCGAAGGAGACATGACTGACTGTGCAGAAGATTATCCTGCAGTAGGCTATAGAACCCAATCTGTTCTATTATTTAAGCCATAACTGGAGGGAAGAAACGAATTAAGACCTTTCCCAATGGTATTTGTGCATAAGTGAATGCAAGGACTTCAACTGGAATTCAAACATGACACCCTGATTTGTCATTTCGAGTTTATATATATATATATATATATATATATTTACCAAGATTTTCTAAAAATAATTATTGTATAAATAACTTTATTCATTTTTGAATAAGTCATGAAAGTTTCATTAAAATCAGAGAGGTGGTTTTTGCAAGAATTTTCAAATAAACGTGTTTTTCAATACCAAAAACAACTTGTGTAATATTATGTTTGTTTTAATAGTAAACATTTGGTGAATCTTTAGTTGAAAGATAGTGTAAAAAGCAGTAGTGAAAAGTCGAAACCTATAATTTGTCATAAGGTAAAGCAGGAACATATCAAAAATGTGTTGAAGGTGTACGAGTAATGAATTTGGCAGGACAATATGAGTTTTCTACATGGATGATATGCATAATATTGAAACACAAATGTACTATCATGAATATAACAGCAACCAATGGATTAAAAAAACATTTTACATTAATGGATAAAAAAGTAACTGTTTTAAAAAACTTAAAAATAAAGTGATGAATTTGATCTTGTATATCGAAGACTAGGCTAGCTATTGCTAGGCCAGCTTAGAGGTTGCTAAACTAGTTGTTGTTGTCGTCCCTCTTTCTCCTCTGTCAATTGGCCTATAACTCATCTGAAGTTTATGGTTTAGTACAGTTTATTTCTTTACAATTTGAGAATAGTTTAACAGAATTTCTGCAGAAATCTATCTTAAACATGTGTGAAACCAGATAAACTTTTATAAGTAAAACACTGAGGTAATCACATGAAGTGTCTTTCTTTGTCAAAGTTCTTATGAAACTTCTGTAAACAATTTTAATTTTTAGTAAAAACTGAAATTCTATGCTTAGTCAATACTTATTTGAAGGTAAACGTTAATTTTAATATCACTTTCGAAAACATCTTTAGTTTTATAGAATTGATATAGATTGATTTTAGATCAGAATTTTCTAAATATTCTCCTTGTGTTGATATCAAGTTGTGATCTTTGATTCATATCAACAAACTAATAATTGCCAGACTAAAATCAACATCTTGATTTATACAACTTCTGAAATATAACAGGAAGCAATGGAGTAAAAAAAAAACATTTTATTTTAATGGATAAAAAGGTAAATGTTTTAAAACTTAAAAATAAAGTGAGGAATTTGATCTTGGATATAGAAAACTAGGCTAGCCATTGCCAGGCCAGCTTAGAGGTTGCTAAGCTAGTTGTTGTTGGTGTCATTGTCCCCTCTCTCTCTCTCTCTCTCTCTCTCTTCTCTGTCAATTGGCCTATGACTCATCTGAACTTTATGCTTTAGTGCACTTTATTTCTTTACAATTTGTTTTTTCTCTTTTATTGTTTGTAAACTACATTTCTGGGTTATTCACACATTTCTGCTTGTAAGAAACTCAGAAATACGAAAAAAAAGTGATGAGCATTAGGAAAACATTAGTTTTCTTTTTTTAGAGGCATGATACAGAGTGGAAATATTTTCTTTAATTTCAATGTGGACAGTCAATTTGAGTTATGAGCTTAGTCTTCAAACAAATTAAACTTGCATCTCAAGGCATTAATATACTTAGCAAATTTAAATGATCAGTTCATTTTTTATAGAAAAAAACAACACCGGATTAGAAAAATCTCTTCTGAATTATAAACATTTCTTATTTAATTGTTTAATTAGAAGTAATTTTAATTGCTTTTGTATGATCTGGTGGCTCGACTGCAGCCACTTCCCCATCGTCGAAATGTGGCCTCCCTTTGTTCTATAAATACTTTCATGGCTTCTGCTCAGATGAACTTAAGTCACTGATGCCTCCTCAACAGGTGTTTACTCATGCAACCAGACTGGCAACTGGGTCCCACCCATTCACAGTCAGGCTAGCCAAATGCAGACGACAATTCTACTCCTGCAGCTTCTTCTATCGCACTTCCCGCCTGTGGAACTTGCTCCCGTATTCTTGCTTTCCTGACAGCTACAACCTCCAGAAATTTAAATGCAAAGTCAATACTCATCTACTAACCACTGGACTCTGCTCTCTCCCCACCCCCGTATAACCTTCCCTTTCTCTCCACCTATGTATCTGTCATTGCACCTGCTTTCTCAGCTTTCTATTGTTCCTTTCTAACTAGTTTGTACTGTAATATAACAATCTGGCCCCACCCGAGGAACTGATGCAAGCGATGGTGTTTTCCATCCGTGAAGGGGGTGGCGAAGCGACAAGACAGGTGTTTGTGAAATACATCCTGTCGAAGCCGGAGCGGATGTCGTTTTGACCTTATTTCCGACAGCGGCGGAAATGGCTACAGAGGCAAACAGATCAGATGCCTCTTAGAATTACGTGGGCGAGGCAAAAAACCGGAAGGAAAGTCCCGGTTCTAGAGGACTATATAAAGACCTCGACACACGGATTCGCCAGTAGCAGAGAGCGGCCGGTGGAAGCAGAGAGAGACAACACAGGCAGACTACACTCCCGTCGGCCATTCTATATGCGCCCTCACCTTCCCGTTCTCTATTCCACACAGTTCGTCGTCATTAATAAAAATATAACCTTATATTTTTATATATGCGTGTTTGTTGTTTTGTCGTCATACGGCGATATATAACATACGCAAATTGGTGCCTAGTGACTTGCTGTTTTGAGACAACAACAACAAAACAGATAGATACGTGCTTGGTTACCACGGCGACAATTGAAATTCGACGGAATTAAAAACAACTAGATAGAGGAAGAAAAAGAAAAAAAGAAGACGAAAATAGAAAGCAGCCGGATGACCATAGACGACAGGTAGGTGACTTTTGATTCGATCTTGTGTGTGTTCTGCTCTTGTTCATAAGTTATATTTAAAAAAAAAAAAAAATAGAACAGCATACTTTTGCCGATTTTGTTCAAGGTCTGACCTTAGAATTGAGAAATGTGGCTTGTTCGGTGTCGAACACTTTAAGGGGAGAATCTTTTTTAAAAAATATACAGCCATTAGCATGCAAAGAAGATGGTGGTTGTAGTGCTTGGTTGGAGGATATGGAGAGGTATTTTCAAGTTGTGCGCGTGGCAGAAGAAGACAAGTGTCAGGCAGCTCTTCTCACAACAAGGGGAGCTGTTGGACACTATGTATATAGACTAATCTCTAGTAACCCACAACTCACATGGAAGGAGTTAAAAACTTCTTTAAAGGAATATTACGGATTGGTTTTAGACCCCGACGCACGGTTAGTCGAATTAGTGAACATTAGGCAGGGTAGAACGGAGGGGGTGCAGGACTACATGCAGAGAGTAGTACGCCTAGCGGAGGGCGCATATGTTGGGGTTGACGGGAGGAATGAAGTTGTTACAAAACAAGTTTTAGGATTTTTCATAAAAGGTCTAAGGGATCGGGAAATAAAGATGGCAGTTATGAAGGATGAGCCACAAACACTAGAAGCTGCCTATCAGAAAGCGTTATCTGAGTTGAGATGGAAAATTCGACTCGATGCAAACTCTGAATACAAAGAGGAGCCTATGGAAATTTGTCACTCTCGGAGACGGGTACCGATAGAAGCCGTAAGCCCCGCTAAATCTAATAATAATAATGATAATAATAGGAATAAGAACAATAGAAAAGTTGGGACTCGTGAGCGGGAGAGGAACGGGAGCGTTGTTAGGTGTTGGAATTGTGGGAAAGAAGGCCACATAGCGAAATTTTGTAGACACGCCCCGGGAAACGGCAGAGGTCCGTTCGTGCGACGCCCAACGAACGGAACAAGACGGTACCAACGCACATAGTTGGTAATATGGGCGCGCCAAATTCCATCTTTATTAGAATAGAACGTAGACCTTATAGGGCATTGGTAGATACGGGAGCAGAGGTATCGGTTATAAGCTGTAGGGTATTTAAAAAATTGCGACTGGGACTTGAACTGCAAAAGAGGGACATTAAACTGCGAATGGATCCCCGTTATACGTTGAAGGCCTTTGTCGTCTACAGGTCCAGATAGGAAGTAAGTCCATACCCCATGATTTTTTAGTCGTGAAAAATCTCAATAGAAACATTATACTTGGCCGAGATTGGCTGATGCAGAACGGGGTGAGAATGTATTTCGATTTAGGGGCATTGAAGATTGGTGAAGAATACGTGGCATTAGAGGAGGATGTTCATATTTCCTCTATTGTTAGGTTAGCTCAAAAAGTAACATTAAGACCTCAACACCTGCATGCTTGTCTGGGATTAACCAGGCTGAGAAATGGACGTGGCAAAGAATATGAAATCGAACAGCTGAGTAGTGGATATGTTAGCAACTTATGTGGTATATCAGTAGCCAACGCAGTTGTAAAAATGCCAAAGTCTCGTAAGTTTCAGTTGCTGATAATGAATAACACTAACCAGACAATCACTTTGAGACGGGGGTGTCCGCTGGCTAAATTGGAAAGGGCAGGTAATATTACTGAAATTACTATGCCCGATAAACAAAATAATAAAAGTCCTGATGTAGATTTGGAACAGGTACATGTATCGGAGGAATTCAAGCCTGAAATTAACAAATTGCTAAAAAGAAATAGGGACATGTTCGTTAGTGACGACAAAAACCTGGGCAGAACCGATATTGTGGAGATGCGTATCGATACTGGAACGCATGAGCCCATAAGAAAACGCCCATATCGCACACCCCTCAAACAAAGAAAGACAATGGATTCAGCAATCGACGAAATGATGCAGGCAGGTGTAATTGAGAGATCCGATAGCCCGTGGGGTTTTCCAGTAGTTTTAGTAGAGAAGAAAGACGGTGGTAAGAGATTTTGTGTAGACTTTAGAGCACTTAATAAGATTACAAAGAAATATGCTCGACCTCTTCCTGTCATCGATGATATACTGGCATCACTTGGTTCGGCAAGGTACTTTTCGAAGCTTGATTTAAAATCAGGGTACTGGCAAGTTAAGCTTCATGATGATGACAAAGAAAAAAGTGCATTCACCTGCCACAAGGGTCTGTTTCATTTTAATGTTATGCCATTTGGACTTGCAAACGCACCCGGCATCTTCCAGGAATTAATGTCAGTTGTTTTACAGGGACAGGAAGATTTTGCTCTGGCATATTTAGATGATATTCTGATATTTTCAAATACGGTGGAAGATCATTTAAGACATATAGACACAGTCTTGAGTAGTCTACGTAAGCACAACCTTAAACTGAAGCCAGCTAAGTGTGAGTTCTTTAAGAAAGAGACCCAATACCTGGGGTTCAAGATAAGTGAAGAGGGAATACAACCAGACCTCAATAAAGTCAAGGCTATAAAGTCAGTTTCTACTCCAACCACTGTTAGGCAAGTAAGAGCTTTTATTGGGATGACCTCATACTATCGCCGCTTTATTAGAAATTTCTCTGATATAGCCGAACCGCTGGTCAATTTGACAAGGAAATATGCACGATTCCAATGGGACGATGCTTGCCAAACCGCTTTCGATACACTAAAAACGAAGCTCGCGGAGATGATAACACTAGCCTATCCCAATCCAAATAAGGCGTATAGGTTATATACTGACGCATCCGATCAATCGATTGGCGCATGCCTATCCCAGGTGGTGTACGATAAGGAAAATAGGAAGGATGTAGAAAAACCAATTTATTTATTGTCCCATAAATTAAGTGACACACAAACGAGGTGGTCAACTATAGAGAAAGAGGCTTAT
Organism: Ascarosepion bandense; assembly: GCA_037127315.1. Classification (NCBI taxonomy): domain Eukaryota; kingdom Metazoa; phylum Mollusca; class Cephalopoda; order Sepiida; family Sepiidae; genus Ascarosepion; species Ascarosepion bandense. The sequence goes on along the minus strand of JBBBDQ010000328.1, from coordinate 6,549,284 downwards.
GCCATACACTATGCTCTTCAAAAACTGAATCACTACCTGCATGGCGCAACATTCACAATATACACTGATCATAGGCCCCTGGAGCACTTACTTAACTCGCCCATACAAAATAAGAAGATACAGACTTGGGCTCTGAGCATGTCTGGCTACAATTGCAGCATACAGTATCTTAAGGGTAAGGATAATGTTTGCGCGGATCTCTTATCACGCGCTGTTGATGTGAACGAAGACCATATTGCTTCTCCAGTAGATATAGATGATAGAAATTACTTGGTTAGTGTTATAAACTCCAATCTAATGGAGCCGGAAGAATTAGCAGCCCATAAAAATGTCGGAAATTCATCAGAGGCACCCGAACAGCCCACATTGAAAGGAATAGACATAATCAGGGAGCAAGAATCAGACAAAAGCATCTTAGACCTGAAGATTAGATTACGAAATGGTACGGCTACCAAAGCAGAACAGAAGAGATATATAGTAATGGATGAGGTGGTGTACTATTTGTCTCAACCTGATGATGAACCCCTCATCAGGCTGTACCATCTCACCTTAGAAAAATGGTGCTAGTTCAATACCATGATGACAGTGGCCATATGGGGGTGGATAAGACATTCCACTCAATAAAACAAAAGTATTTCTGGCCTTGTTTACTTAGAGAAATAAATGATTTCGTAGGTAAATGTATCCCGTGTCAGACAAGAAACCTAAAGAGGCAGCAACCCCACATACAGGAATGTGACTTCCCTCCTTTTCCTTTCGCAAAGGTTGCTTTAGAATCCAGTGATTCGGATGACGAATCCGGAGCGGAACAGACCGACTTTCCAGTGCACAAATATCGACACCAACGTGTGGAATCAGACGATGAGTCTGATGTTCCATTAATGGAGCGTCGCATCATGACGCGACGTAAAATGGCGAATAAAAACGTGTCAACTATTGATAGTGATAATAGAATCGGTGGTATAAATAATGTTTCATCCACGTTCGAGGATGATTGCTCAAAGTGCGAAACGTCTGGATCTACTCATGTAGATCAGGGTTTTTCTAGGGAATCACCTAGCAGCGAAGATGCCCAAATGAGGCAAACGTCTGTTGGGGCAAAAAGCACGGATAGACCTGCAGATTCCACAGTTGATCGGAACAAAAAGAAAGAACAACTGAAAAGTCTTGTAAACTTATTGGCTGATATGCTATAGGATTGGGAAAGAAAGCAGTGGGAGGATTAACGATAGTTTAAGTGAAATAGTTAGGTCACCTTCCTTATAGCAAAACATGCGGAAGATACAAACTAAGGAATTAAGAGTCACGGGTCCATTTTTTTTTAGACTAAATTAAGATAGATGAAACCTCTAATCCTCCACAAGTAAACTGCATGCGGATTAACGTTGGAATCAGGGTAATTTTCTTCGTTTTCTATTGAACATTTCTCGGTCAGACTATGAATGATATGTACTGCAGATAATGGCCATTTTTCTGTGTTCAAACATAGTATGTTTGAAATTAAATTAAATTAAATGAAGTTACATGTGTAACAATAAACTCGAGCGGAAACACGCATGGTGTTGGTCAACGGTCATTTACTCGATGTCAGTTTAGAAACTGGGGCGCGGTTACCGCCTATGATCATATGGTCGTGCATCGAGGCGTCTACGCGTATGGACAGAGTCGAGAAAAGAAAACGAACATTGAAAGTTACAGAAACTTAAAAAAAAAAAAAAGAACAATGAAACATCGAGCTGAGAGAACATTATCCTCTGTATAAGTCCCAAGTAATTCTATCATCACTTTTGTGGCAGTCTCATTCATTTTGGCTTCCAACACTGCATCATGAAGTATACGCAAGAGATTCTGTGTTTTTTGTACAGGAAAATTTCACAATGGACACGAACATTGTTGGGTTGCCGATATAGGCTCCCCCATATATTTTTTTTTTTTGTTGTTGTTTTGTTTGTTTCGGCACATGTTTTGTACAATTGTCGGGCTTGTGTGGCATGGGGATTGTGTGAGGGTGTTGCGCTTAAAATGTTCTTAGGTGAACATTTTGGAAAATGGGAGGGCGAGGAGTGTAATATAACAATCTGGCCCCACCCGAGGAAGTGATGCAAGCGATGGTGTTTTCCATCCGTGAAGGGGGCAGCGAAGCGACAAGACAGGTGTTTGTGAAATACATCCTGTCGAAGCCGGAGCGGATGTCGTTTTGACCTTATTTCCGACAGCGGCGGAAATGGCTACAGAGGCAAACAGATCAGATGCCTCTTAGAATTACGTGGGCGTTGCGTGGGCGAGGCAAAAAACCGGAAGGAAAGTCCCGGTTCTAGAGGACTATATAAAGACCTCGACACACGGATTCGCCAGTAGCAGAGAGCGGCCGGTGGAAGCAGAGAGAGACAACACAGGCAGACTACACTCCCGTCGGCCATTCTATATGTGCCCTCACCTTCCCGTTCTCTATTCCACACAGTTCGTCGTCATTAATAAAAATATAACCTTATATTTTTATATATGCGTGTTTGTTGTTTTGTCATCATACGGCGATATATAACAGTACTCCTCACTCTTTTCTAATCTTTTTACATTTATGTAGCCCCCTGCACATCAGTGGCGTTTCTGCCTTGCTCGGGGTGAAATGATTAAAAAAAAAAGTAAGATATGTAATCTGGACACAACTGTTTCAAGAACAAGGTTTTTCAATAAATAATGAATTTTCACTGCAATTGTTTTTATTTTTAAGTTTCAATTATAATAATTTATAAAAATAAAAATCTTAAAAATTCCATGTTAATTTTGAAAGTAAAAACATGAAAAGCTATATTAAAAATCTTCTCCCTTTCTTCAGTTAGAAAACAAGACAAGGATTCACTTGGTCATTATGATTTAAATTTACTATTTTTCACATCATTTCAATATTATATTAAAAGACTACTATATGAAATATAATGGATTTCATGTATTATTCACAGTCTGTTAAAATACATCTCTTATTTTTCATTACAGGTATTTGGGCTAAAAAGAAAATCAATATTTAAACTGTTAATATTGAGAATTTAAAGAAAAGATGAGAAGAATTTTGACTTTCTGTCAATAACAGAAATTTATGTTGGAAACATCATGGAGCAGTTGTGTATCTATATTTTCAAAAGCATTAAGAAAACCTGTATTTTGTAACATGTTTCTTATTTTTTGCTAGAATTTTTCTATTATATGAATACCAATTACAGGCAAATGTATTTAATATTGCAAATTATTGCTATGATTTTAATTTAGTTTGCCACATGAAAAAATTACTAGAAATAAATCAGATACTTGTGAAATTTGTGGCTTTGTCTTCCTAGACATGTCCTGCTTGAAATGCCATATGTTAATATATGCTCATGTGAAACTTTATTCTTGTGATGTTTTTGGAACTGCCATTTTCAGGTAGTCACAGTTGAAGTGCAATATGCAAACACACACTACAAAGAATACTTATTCTTGTAATGTTTGTGGATTACAATTATCAAAGAAGTCAAATTTGAGATGCCATATGCGAATACACACTGGAGAGAAACCATATTCTTGTGAAGTTTGTGGATCCACTTTTTCACAGTTGTCAACTTTGAAATCTCACATGCTAACACACACTGGAGAGAAACCATATACTTGTGAAATTTGTGGATCAGCATTTTCATTCAGGACAGCTTTGAAGGGTCATATGCAAATACACATTTCTGAAAAACCATATCCTTGTGAAGTTTGTGGATCTGCATTTTCAAGTAAGCCACTTCTGACAAGTCATGTGCAAACACACACTGGAGAGAAACCATATTATTGTGAAGTTTGTGGATCTGCATTTTCACAGTTGTCAAATTTGAAGTGCCATATGCTAACACATACTGGAGAAAAACCACATTTTTGTGACATTTGTTGATCTGCCTTTTCAGCTAAGTCATCTTTAGAGTACCATATGCGAACACACACCGGAGAGAAACCATATTCTTGTGTAGTTTGTAAATCTGCATTTTCGCAGTTGTCATATTTGAAATATCACATGCGAACACACAGTGGGGAGAAACCATATTCTTGTGAAGTTTGTGGATCTGCATTTTCAATGAAGCCTAATTTAAAGAGACATATGCGAACACACACTGGAGAGAAACCATATTCTTGCGATGTTTGTGGATATGCATTTTCGATGAAACCAAATTTGAAGAGACATATGCGAACACACACAGGAGAGAGCTTATTCTTGTGAATTTTGTGGATCTGCATTTTCACAGATGTCTAATTTAAAATGTCATATGCTAACACACACTGGTGATAAACCACATTCATGTGAAGTTTGTGGATCTGCATTTTCAGCTAAGTCCTCTTTGGAGTACCATATGCGAACATACACTGGAGAGAAACCATATTCTTGCAAAGTTTGTGGATCTTCATTTCCACAGAAGTCACCTTTGAAGAAACATATGCGAATACACACTTAACAAAAACTATATTCTTGTCATGTTTGTAGATCTGCATTTTCAAGCGCCATATGCAAGCACACAATGAAGAGAAACCACATTCTTGTTAAGTATGTGGATTTGCTTTTCCTAACAATGCCATATGTTGAAAACACTGGAGAATAATAAATTTGTTGGTTTCAATCATTGTAGAAATAACTGCCTAAATATTGTTCTTTTTGGTTATTTTTTTTTTTTAGATGACAAATACTTACATATTAACCCATTGCTGGGAGGAGAAAAGGTGGATTCATCCATTTCTCAAATATTAATATTAATAAGTCAGTTATGTATCATAAATGATATATCCTTGATTGATCATGTCTCTAAAGAAATTTCATGCATTAGTTTTGCCATTAATTCTGTGGTAGATTGGATGCCTACTAAGGCTAGAGAACTGAATCTTTCCTGTTATAGTTCTCATAGCTGAAGGGAGGAGACAGTTTAATACCTTTCATGACAAGATGTGTAACTGAATGCAACAATTTGATTATAAATTTTGAGCCATAATCTATTACACTTCCTACACTTCCATGCTTACAGTACCAGGTATTCCTAAGAACTTCCTAAATTCTATGTTGCTTAACTTTAGTGAATTTATTTTATTTGACTTTCCTGCATGATATGATCAAAATAGACACAAATAATCTTGAAAGTTCTCTTGCATAGACTTAATTAATTGACTGTTATCATCACTGACTGCTTAAATACTTGATCTGTAATGTTGAAATGTCCTTATCAGATGATCTTATTCAATTTTGGACAGTGTGCTAGTTCTGGCAGTTTTCAGGTATTTATTGTGTTATAAGGCACTGGCTGGCTTCCTGCTCAACTATGCCTCATATATAATAGTGCAATGCATTCAGATCTGCAGACCAAGGAAATGATGTTTGGTGTAACATGATTTTGTAGATTGTAACACATTTATTCTTAGGTCTTTCTGGCCTCATGAGATAGGACAGTCTCTTGTCACTTGTGTTACAACTTAATTGCTGCATCATAAAATATAAAAAGAAAAGTAAAAAAAAATGTTATACTTTTTGCCAAGATGTATGACGAAGGTTTTTCTGTCTGGTAGTGGATGGTTCACTTGCAGAGTCAGATACATGGATATGGAAAATGACCAACAGAAATGAACAACAAAAGGTTTGATTGCAATTTAACAAAATTTAATATAATGAAAAATGGTGTTCATATCCGGGGAGCCGAGTTCGAATTCCAGTTGAATCCATTGTATTCACTTACACGCAAATACCCTTGAGAAAGGTATTAATCCGTCTCTTCCTTCCAGTTATGGGTTAAATAGCAGGACAGATTGGGTTCTATAGCCTTGGTCGGCAACCAGTCTACCACAAAAAGCAATGGCAACCTACTGTGGGATAATCTTCTGCCCAGTCAGTCATGTCTCTTTCGAGACATGATTGCCCAAGCGTGTATCACGTATGGCACTTAACTAACTGACTGATTGGGGGTACCTCGACACAAAACCTAGCTAAGAACACTCGCAGATGCTTATAGTACAACTGTGTAAATTTTCAAGAAAATTGGTTCAGCCATTTCAAAGACTATAGGTAATGGACACACACACACACACACACACACATACACACAAAGTTCCATTTATAAATAAGTTTAGATTTAGATATTCATATGGAAGTTATTACTTCAAACAAGACTATAAAATAACATGAGGTCAGGGAAACTAAAATAAACATTCTAACAATGAACAATACAAATGAAATAACTACACTCCCAGCTGGTTTAAAAGTTTGTGGATCTATTCTATTAAAAATGACAACAAACAATATAAGTTTAAGCTTGTTGACAAAGATTACTTGCAAAAAACAGAGTAAATTATTATGAAATTTTCTCTACTATAGTATGTTAATCATCTGTAAGAACTTTGAGGCAATTAGATATTCATAATGAAACTTTCTTCTCTATAGCATTTTATCAACTCATGATGTTCCTCCCTGTCCAATCCTTGTCATGGCAACCACCAATGACAGTCTTCCCTTCTGATCACAGTCGCAGTAACCACCTATGATGTGGTCATTTTTGGGTCTATTCCTGTTGCGGCAACTGAATATGACATATGGTCACACCTCTCCATATCTAAGCTCAATCTTCTCAGCTGATTGTAGAGTTGATCACTTTGGCCCAAGTTTTGTCTCCCCACATCATGTTAATTGATCACAAGACTGGCTTGGTCTGAATGGTTGATTAGAACTGATGACTTAGTCTGGACCAGTTAAAGTAAATTCTCATGATAAAATAACTTGTATAAAAGAAAAGTATTTATATAAAATTCCTGGATACAAAGTTCTTAGTAAAGTTATTGATGGCACAAGCAAGCCAATATTTTCCAGGCAGTACTTATCAACCCTTCCTGATTATTGTGACACAATTTTTATCTTATTTTTAATGAGGCTTCTGGAACAAGACTTAGGACGTTTTTTTCAGGGCAGCAAATCACATCTGATCAGGTGAATCAACAATGTAGTCTGCACTTTGTCATCGTCCCCCTAGCCTCTGGTCTGTGTCTTCTGGTCTGCTGTTATTTTTTGTCTGCACATCTCTGCACACTCTCTACACTTTGTTGTCATCTACTTGGTCTCCAGTCAGGCTCTGTCCTCTGGTCTACACACACACTGTCCCTGCTGTTCAAAATCACCAGCTTATATGGATTCCCACATCCTGCAAGGGTGGGGTATGCTGTGCTCTGAATATTCTTGTGTTCATCAGCCAAACCTGCAAATTTCTAAATATGGGAAAGTCACTTCTCCCTCTTTAGAATTTTACCTGGACCTTCACCTTCTTTTGGTTACTTGATCAAACTTGTCTCCTTCCTGCTTTGTTTGTGACTCTCACAATCACTGCCCAATGTGCATAGTGTGACCTCTGACTTTCCTAAAATTCCACCTGGGATTTCTCCTTTTAGTCACCTGATCAAACCTGTCTCCTTCATGCCTTGTTTATGACTCTCACCATCACTGCCCAAGGCACATGGAGTGACCGCTGACTTTCCTAAAATTCCACCTGGGATTTCTTCTTTTACTCACCTGATCAAACCTGTCTCCTTCCTGCTTTGTTAGTGACTCTCAGCATCACTGCCCAAGGTGCATGGAGTGACCGCTGACTTTCCTAAAATTGCACCTGGAATTTCTTCTTTTAGTCACCTGATCAAACCTGTCTCCTTCCTGCTTTGTTTGTGACTCTCAGCATCACTGCCCAAGGTGCATGGATGTTCTTTGGTATGTGGTCATTTCTACATCTTAGACATCATTTTAACCCTTTTCCAACAAGTCCAACAACCCTTTTTCCAACAAGGGGACATTTCTTTGATTTGGGATGTTTGACATGAAAAATTACCCTTCTTTTCAAATTTTGTTGGGAAGCCTGTCTGCTCTTAAAAGTTAGCTTATATCAGTTGACTGAATTTCCGGCCAGAGGTCAAGAATTCCTCTTGCACCACTCAATGGTCATAACAACATTGTGTATTTCTTCCCAGAGGGTCCTTAGAATATGCCTTCACTTACCTCAATCCTGACCAAAACCAGATAGCAGCTTTGTTTGCACCTGTCTAGTAGACAAAAAGGAAACTTTAATTACCACTTTCTTTTCTAATTTTCCTTCATCTGGTCATCAGTATATCTTCAGTCTATCAGAAATTAGTGTTTGTTATCTTCTAGTTTTTTGAGTTTACTTGTGCCTTTCCATCAGTGTGTCAGTCTCCTCCATAGCATTTTTATCATCTATAAGGATTTTAATGCAATTAGATATTTATAATAAAACTTTCTCCTTCATAGCATTTTTATCATCTATAAGGATTTTAATGCAATTAGTTATTCATAATGAAACTTTCTCCTTCATAATATATTTTTATAAAGATTTTAAAGTAATTAGCTATACATCTTGTAACTTCTCCATAGAATATTTGTCATTTTAATGCAGTTATTCATCATGAAACTTTCTTCATCATAGCATTTTTATCATCTATAAGGATTGTAATGCAATTAGGTATTCATAATAAAACTTTCTCCTTCATAATATATTTATTTTCTATAAGGACCTTAAAGTAATTAGCTTTACATCCTGTAACTTCTCCATAGAATATGTATCATTTTAATGCAGTTATATATTCATAATGAAACTTGTTTCTCCATAGACTGTTTATTGTCTCTAAGGACTTTACAATTAGCTATTCAACCCAGCTTATCTGTCCACCAAATGGATGTAAAAACAGCATATTTAAATGTCACCAATAAATGTAGTAAGCCCTTATGTTTAAAAGACTTTTATTGTACTGTTTGGAGAAGTTTGAAACATTACTCCAGTATAAGGGGGTTTTCAACTTTTCAATTATCATCAAACAGTTCCATCATTTCTTAGGAAACAATCTACAGTAGCATTGACAACACGTAAAGCAGAAGCAATACATTAATCTATACGTTATTAATTTCTTTGGTTTTCACTTCAGATTGTAGGGAGTGTTGGCTATGTTTGTGAAATAACCTTGTGCCAAACTTAAACGAGTCCACTACATCTGAAGCAATCAGAAGTTTTAACAAAAGATAAAGGGTATAGTTTTTATAAATAAGTGTAAATTTATTTAATGAGAAGAATGACATCAATTTCTGTTGTTTTGAAGTAACACATATTTTGGAAAGTCTTGCATAAAGTTTTTCTTTTGAGTGTGTGTTTAAGCATTCCATGTCCCTAAGGTCAGATGAAATGGAGTTGTGAAGAAAAGACAAATCTGGTGTTACTATGAGTGCAGTAGTGAAATAGATTCATCCTAAGTGTGAAATGAAAGCAGATACGAGATCTTTGTTCCTCTTTCTTTTTTGTTGCTAATAAGTGAATGAGGAAAGGAGAGAGTACATTAGTACAGTATGAGAGAGAGAGAGAGAGAGTGGGAGTGTGAAAAAGATATGTTGCGTAGATGAAACTATGGTTGAAAACTTGTGACGCTCTAGGTGGTTCTTTCTTTTTTATCAGCACATAAGGAGAGTGGGAAAATACCGGTCGTCAAGACTTGACATCATGCCATCGTGGCTCTTTGTAAAGAAAAGGCAAAAGTCACATGTATTTATACCTTTGTGAAAAAGAGTATTGGATCACGTTTTATATATTTTCCTTGCTCCTCATTGGCCAGAATCTGTATTCATATATTTGTTTTTGCAGACGTCAACACATGGTAAAAAATATAGTGGGGCAGCTGACATCATGAAAAGAGCTTTATTGGTGATAGGTACCTCCACTACGCCGCTGAAAAGAAAACACTAAACAGCATAATGAAGAAAAAATATATCAAACTTAATAAAAACGAAATTTTTCCATCAAAATGGTTATGTTATTAAGAAGGAAAGATAAAATGATTTTTTAATTAATTTTTAAGCCTTTCTAACACGTTCAAAATTTTGTAAAAATCTTTTCATTTTCGTTAGTGGGTAGTCAAATCGTTACAAGAGTGTACAATGGATATTATGACGTAACTCAATTTTTTTCCAGTGACAAACATTAATTTGGAAATTCTTGCAAAAATCAAATAATTGTCGGATTGTAAAGAAACTTTCAGGACTTAATCATAAATGAATGACATTATTTTTAAATGATTATTAAAAACAAATGTTGGTAAAAGTACTTCTTTTTTTTTAGATTTGTTACCTGCAGCACGTAATTTATGAAATTTCAAGAAATCAAATTTTGTAGGCAAAATTGGTTTTACTTTTATTAGTTAAACACATGATTTATTTGGAAATGTAAATCATCTATTTTTTTTTTTTCAACCATTTGGCCACTCTTTCCGAAAATCTGCTTCCACATTGTAAAATAAAAATTGAAATAAAACTATGACATTATTTAATTAGGTAAGCTTTTAATTGCTTTAATAAATAATATAAATTAAGGACATTATAGTCTGAAAATTTTTTTTCATTTAATAATGAAATTTTAAAAGAACTGTTTTCATTTTTTTAATTATAATTATAAAGTTTAAAAATATTTTTAAAATATTACAAAGACTTGTAGACATTAGGTTGTTAACTTATTCAGTGAAGATTATATTCACTATTCGAAAATTGAAAAGTTTAATACAAATCATCGAGCTATCGTATTTTAAAAATAATTTAATTTTTTTATGGTATTTTGTATGTGTACATTAAAAGGTCATGTGTTTCACGGCTTCTTCCCTTTACAGGAAAAAATTTAGACAATTTTATCAATTCCGGTCGCCATACACTTATTTTATCTCGCATCTGTCAAGCTGTCATCAACACGTCAAATATAGGAGAAAGGTCAGAAAGTTCAACACTGTGTTTAAGAAATAGTTTTATTCTAAATTTATTGCTCTAAATAAGTAATACTGATGTAAATCAGATTAATTTAACATCATTTTTGAAAAATTAGGAAATTTATTGTGTCACATATTTTGTTTTTGTTAGATTTTTAAAACAAAATTTTTGTAACCACCACACGACAAAGACTCGAAAATATATGATACTGTATCCTGACGCTTCATGTTATTTTTTATAAATTTTATAAATGCAAATTTCATTGAAACCAAATGATTTTAATTTACAATAAACATCATAATCATGTTACTCATTGCTATATGGATGCTTAGCACACATCGACGTAAATCGTAAAGAAATCACTAGAAACATTACAACAACTGAGTAGTTTCGATCCTCACTGGGTACCCCATACTTTCAGCCTTGTGCTACATCTAAGCTACGCTAAGAAAATCACCATTGCTATGAATGCTTTTTTTAGGTTCCACCAAAAAACATGCCTGATTTTTTATTTTCATAAAGAATGTGCAACACCGCTCAACCGTTTTTTAAAACAATTAAAAAAACCAAAGAATTATTTTATTTTTGGTAACTCCGCTCATTTTTATATCTTACTTTTAAATTAAATTTTCAAAAATAAAATCATTTTCTTGAAACTTTTATATTAATTTTAACTGAAAAATAAATGATTAAATTTACTATTTCCAGTTGAAAAAAAAACACAAAAAAACCACTCTGGGGTATTTCAAACAGAAATTATATTGATTGGAATCAAAAAAATTTTTAAATTTTAAATTTTTTCAATTTTTCGGCCATTTTTGAGCGACCGACATATTTGCAAACAAAAATTGAACAGCGACAACTCATGCACTTCCAATAACTCCGCCAAATACCAAAAGAAATGTCCACATTTTAAACACAAGGAACAAAATCTTGAATAACACCGTCTAATTTTTTTTCTTCAGTTTTCCGCTTGGATAATCTTGCATACAAAATATATTTCAAAAGTAATTTCTTGTTTGTATCGTGTGTTTTTTTTTTTTTTTCATTTTATTTAATTCTTTGCGTCACTAAATTTCAACTTCGAGATTATTATAGGAAAAATACAAGTCTTGTCAGAGAAAAATCCTGACAAAATCATTGGTACACAACACAAAGGAATTCAGTTTTCAGCCGGTTTTTTCTCGTTGCATTTTCTGGTCTGAAAGGTAAGTAGAAGAATCGAAATAAAAAATAAATTTTTATTTACTGACTTGCCTCACCATTTTTTTAAAATATTCTTTGTTAATGTTAGCAAAATTCATCTATGATTACACACCATACCTTAAATTTACACACTGGAATTTTTTTATGCGTGAAAGCCAATATCTTAGGTTTTTGTTTGAATGATTGATTGATCAGATTTTTAAAGATGGCTTTTTATTTTCTTAAAAGATATCCTAGTTCATATAACTATTTGAAGGCAAACAACTTTTTATATTTCTTTCAAAAACAACTTTGGCTCTCTCTATAGATATTGATCAGAATTTTCTTAATGATGCAAAGTCTTTGCGCCATTAAGAAAATTTACGGCAAATTTTTTTTTCCTTATGTTGATATTCATTTGTAATATTTGATACATATTAGCAAACTAATAATTAAAATAGGTAACTCCACCCAGTTTCAGTACAAGTTTTAAATTGAATTTTTAAAAATAAAAGAGTTTTCTTGAAAATTTAATTTTCTAGGTACCTCCTAATTGGCTGAAAAAAAAAAAAAAAAAGCATATGAAGTAGGGACATCCACTAACTCGCTGAAAAAAACAGCATAGTATGAATAAAAAAAAAAGCCCAAACTTAATAAAAACGAACTTCTCCATCAGAATGTTTAAGAGGAAAGCAAAGTATTTTTAATTATTTTTTTTTAATTTTTTGAATCCCTTCTAACACGTTCGAAATTTTGGTAAAAAATTTTGTTTTGATTTTAGTTAGCGGGTAGCCAAATCGTTACAAGAGTTTACAATGGAAAACATAATATTACATAACTCAGTTTTTTTCGGGTGACAAACACATTAATTTGGAAATGCTTACAAAATCAAATAATTGTCGGATTTTAATGAATCTTTTAGGATTTATTCACAAATGAATGAAATTATTTTTTAAATTATTATTTTTAAAAAATTTTGGTAAAATATTTTATTTTACATCTGTTACCTCCCCATCTCCACGTAAATTCATGAAATTTTAAGAAATTCATTTTGTTGCAAAGATTAGTTTTATTAGTTATGTGCAGGACTCATTGGGGAATCTTTTTTTTTTTTTTTTTCAAACATTTGGCCCTTTTTTTTCGAATATCTGCTTCAAATAGTAATATAAAAATACAATAAAACTATGACATTATTTAATGAAATAAGCTTTCAATTGCTTTTATATAGGTACCCCCACTCATTTTTTATACCTAACTTTTAAATTTAATTTCTAAAAATAAAATAGTTTTCTTTAAAGGATAAAATTTCTTTTTTTAAATAATTAAAAAATACTTTGATCTTTACTCTTAATAATAATATAAATATGTTCATGGAAAAATTTTGTGGATAAGTTTGGGGCTTTTTTCTTCATACTATGTTTTTTGTTTGTTTTTTTTTTCAGTGAATTAGTGAACATATCTATTTTATTTTAATCATTTTTTAGCACTTATTCATTACTGAATTGTATAGTGAATAACCCCCACTCTGGTCTCTAACATTATTTCTAAGCTTGACTCCCATAAACAAGTGGATGTGATGGTATCCCAGTCATTGTCCTTAAGAAATGTGCCTTGAACTCTCTCGTGTCCTCTCCAAACTATAACTATTGCCTTGCTGCTTCTTGTTGGAAGTATTCTTCTTTAGTTCCTGTCTTTAAAAGCTCTGGAGAGCCCTCCAACCCTTCTAACTATTGACCTCTCAACCTCTTACCACTTTTTGGTAAAGTGTTTGAGGCTATTATCAATGCTGAAATGATTCTGCATCTCACATCCAACAAATTATTTTCTGTCACTTCGCCAGGTTTTCTGCTGATGTGCTAATGGCTATCAATCAAATACATTTATCAGGCCCTTGAACTTCCTGATGTTGTCAGTTCCCAAGTTGGCATCTATGCAGATGATACCACTATCTACACCCATCTTAATGGACCAGACAGCATTGTAATAGAGATGTTGGAAGCCTTAGACAATTTGGTATAGACAAAATCACAGAAATTATAAATGAAATCTACAACCGTGACAAAATCCTGGAAAACCTAAGTAGATGGAGTTTCATAGCACTGCCTAAGAAGCCAGGTGCAAATGAATAGGAATTCCACTGAACAATCAGCTTAATGAGTCATATAACAAAACTAATCATCAGAATTCTAATGAACATAGCCCACAGTAGAATAAGTGTGATTTTGTCAAGGACAGTGGAACAAGGAGTGGAATATTTTTGCTGAGAGAATTTTCAGAAAGTGCAATGGAAATGGAGAAGGACGTGTACCTGTGTTTCATCGACTATGCAAAGGCATTCAACAAAGTATGCCACAAATCCTGATAGAGACATTTGGCAACCGTGACATATTTAGAAAAGACCTTAGAGTAATCGAGAACATTTGCTGGCAGCAAACTGCCTACATACCAATAGGATATGAGTTCAGCAGGTATATAAAGATTGAAAGGTGCGTAATACAAGAATAATGTGTATTCTCACCAGATCTATTCAACCTATACAGTGAGACCATTCTGAGAGCTCTAGAAGCTGTGCCAGGATTTGTCATTAGTGACTGCAATCTGAACATCGTCAGATATGCAGATAATGCTGTGCAGATAGCAGATACTGGAAAAAAAAGCTACAAGACCTACAGGAAGTAGTTAAAGAAAGCGGAAAGAAAGGACAACAAATAAACTACAAGAAAATTGAATGCATGGTAATCAATAAAAAGAGGATCCCAAAATGCCAAGTACAAGTTGATGATATGAAAATCAAACAGGTGCAGAAATTTATATACCTGAGAAGTGTTTTAACAAAGGATGGAAAGTGTGATATGGAGATTCAAAGGTGTATTGGCATGGTCAAGTAGAATATTAAGTGACAGGAAACACCTTAAGTTTATCAGATTTTGCAAATGCTATGCGTGGAAATCTTGGAAATGTTATGCTTCAACTGACCAAACCCAAAGTCTCACTTGACATGAATTACCATTGAATTTGAATTTTAAAACTTTTTTTTTTTTAATCATATCACCCCAAGCAAGGCAGTAACGCCACTGATGCGCAGGGGGTTATGTAAGGGTAAAAAGAATGGAAAAGAGAAAGCCGGAAACCACATCCTAAACAGGAAACAAGGGATGAGCCTCTTCACCTGTTCAATAGATGTGGGTGGAGTGTGAACCGGGCGATAGTTTAGTCTATCTACTCCAATTGAAAAAAAAAGAATAATAAAGGAAAAGAGTGAAAAGATTGGAAAAGAGAAAACCGGAAACCGCATCCTAAACAGGAAACAAGGGATGAGCCTCTTCACCTGTTCAATAGATGTGGGTGGAGTGTGAACCGGGCGATAGTTTAGTCTATCTACTCCAATTAGTCTATCTACTCCAACACTTATAATAATGTGCTTCTGTGAAAATATTAAGTGTAAAAAAAGGCAAAAATTATATGAACATTTCTTCCCATTATTGGATGAATTACTAGTATTTAGTTTATTGAAAGTCTATTTAATTTGTTTAACAGAGTTCTATTTTCAACATGTATAAACTGGATAAATTTTCTGGAAACAAAGAAGAGAGTACTGGATTGTTATGTGGTGTCTGTCCTTCAATATGACAGTGAATGCTGGACAGTTTCATCAAAAACTTGAAGCAACTGAAATGTGATTCTACAGACGGATGCTGAGGATACCATAGATAGCGCACACAAGCAATGACAAGATTTTGGAGAGGATAGACACAAAAAGGAAATTGATACTTAACATCAGGAAAAGACAGCTGAAGTTTTTGGTACATGTAATGAGGAAGGAGGGCTTAGAGAATCTGATACTCACAGGTCAGATAAAGAAAGAAAATGAAAAGGAAACTAATACTTAACATCAGGAAAAAACAGCTGAAGTTTCTGGGACATATAATGAGGAAGGAGGGCTTGGAGAATCTGATACTCGCAGGTCAGATAAAGAAAATGAAAATGAAACTAATACTTAACATCAGGAAAAGACAGCTGAAGTTTTTGGTACATGTAATGAGGAAGGAGGGCTTGGAGAATCTGATACTCATGGAACAGAGGGGAAGAGAAAAATGGGAAAGTAGCGCATGACATACCTGACAGACTTGAGCAGATGGATGGTAGAGTGGGGAATTTTGTGGAATAACAAGAGAAGGGATGTTAAGAGCAATAAAGGATAGGGAGAAGCGGCAGGACATAGCACATAGAAGAAAAAGTGGGGGTACTTAATTTATAAGTCTGTTGAGTAATTCATTTTTATATTGTACTATTTTGCTGTGGTACATATTTCCCTTTTACAGAATAGCATATTTAGTGACTTTTGAATGAACATATTCCACAAAGGTCATCTACTTCTAGAGACAAGGAAAAATCATGAATATGTTATCAAAAACCTGAAATAAATTAATACCAGAAGTGCCTAGATTTTATTATAAATTCCAGCCAATACATACACACAGACAGGGATACAGAGAAAGACCAGATGACAAGATAGGAGAGACTTGGTTTATTACTTACTTCCTAATTTGGCTACTGTTACTGAGGTCTCTCCATTTATTCAAAATTAATGCTAGAATAATCTTCCTAGTGAAACTCTGTAAACAATGCTATATACATCCTCTTGTAGATTTAGTGTGGCATATTTCATTGAATTTAGAGCATGAAGTTTAGAAAGTAATAGCAGCAATGAAAGACGTACTGTTTGACATTGGAATCTGTCAATAAGATCATACAAACTTACTCAATTTGTAGGATACATATTCATGGATCTTAAAATGATATTAGCGTAGAGTGAATTAAGCTGATTTGGTTAGAATTTGAATTTTTTATGCCTATTTAACTTTCTGCATTGAAAAATAGTCCTACATTTAGACAAAGAAAGGCTCTAGGAATTTTTCACAAGTGACCAGCCAAGATCTATAACAGTGTGAAAAATATTATATACCTTAAGTTTATCAGATTTTGAAAATGCTACGCTTGGAAATGTTACACTTCAACTGACCAAACCCAAAGTCTCACTTGACATGAATTACCATTGAATTTGAATTTTAAAACACTTATGATAATCTGTGAAAATATTAAGTGTAAAAAAAGGCAAAAATTATATGAACATTTATTCCCATTATTGGATGAATTACTAGTATTTAGTTTATTGAAATCTATTTAATTTTTTAACAGAGTTCTATTTTCAACATGTATAAACTGGATAAGGTTAAGATTTTATAAGTAAACGGATTCTCTGAGGTAATCACGTGAAGCATCCTTTCTTGCATAATTTTAAATATAGATTTCTGGAAATAATTTTCATCATTAAATATTAAAGATTTTAGGCATAAGCAATACTTAGCTGATTTATATCAGATTTAGAAAGCAAGGTTTGTATTTTTTTCTTTGTTTCACTAAAAGATTTTCTGGTTCATATTATAATAACTATTTGAAGGTAAACAACTTTTCCTAATATCACTTTCAAAAACATCTTTGGTTCTATAGAATTGATATAGATTGATTTTTTATTAGAAATTTCTTATTATTTTCCTTATGTTGGTATCAACCTGTATTGTTTCATTCATATCAATTAATAATTATCATATTGAAATCACCATTTGTGAAAAATTCAAAAATACTTTATTGCTTGATATTGGAAAATGATTCTTCATTCTCTTTTCCTTAAAGAAAAAAACAAAGCTTAACTTGGTCTTTATGCTTTAAATTTAATGTTTTTGTTCTCATTTCAAAATTCATGCCTAAGTGAATGTTCTTTTACTTATTGTTATTCACCTTCTGTTGTTGTCTGCTGGTCTTTTGTGAAAACTGAGTTTACAAATAGAAAGAAGATTCTCTAAAGAATAATATATTAAATATTTAAAAATTTTACAGAAACCACCATTGTATGTGCATATTGTATTTTCACTCAAAAGGTAATTATTTAAAATAAAATTATTGGATTTTCTATTGGCCTTTCTTGGCCCCTGCAGTATTGTGTCCCTGTACTGATCTTAATTAACCTTAAATACAATTAAATGTGTTAAAATATGAACTAGTTTTATGTATTATTCACTGTCCCTGTTAATATATGTTTTATTTCTTTTTCTTTACAGATGTTTTGAGTTTATGATATTCATAATAACTGTTATTATTGGGAATTTCAATGAAAGAAGAGTTTTGACTTTACTTCAGGAACAGCGAAATATATGTAGATCCTTTGTGTTAAATATGAGTAAAAGATAGAAGACATTTTTTCTGAAGTTTACAAACCATTGTCATGATTTACATTTAGTGTGCTATATCAAAATACACTAGAAACTATATTCTTGTGAAGTTTGTTGATCTGCATGTTTAAAGAAGGAAAGTTTGACACATCACATGGAAACACACGTAGAAGAGAAACCATATTCTTGTCAGGTTTGTGGATCTGCATTTTCACAGGACTCACATTTGAAGCGCCACATGCAAACACACACTGGAGAAAAACCATATGCTTGTGAAGTCTGTGGATCTGCATTTTCACAGAAGACTCATTTAAAGCGCCATATGCGAACACACACTGGAGAGAAACCATATGCTTGTGAAGTTTGCAGATCTGCATTTTCAGACAAATCATCTTTGAAAAACCATTTGCGAACACACACTGGAGAGAAACCAAGCTCTTGTCTAGTTTGTGGATCTGCATTTTCACGGAACTCAAATTTGAAGCGCCATATGAGAACTCACACAGGAGAGAAACCATATTCTTGTCAGGTTTGTGGATCTGCATTTTCACAGAACTCAGTTCTGAAGTGCCATATGTCAACACACACTGGAGAGAAATCACATTCTTGTGATGTCTGTGGCTCTGTCTTTTCACAGAAGTCACTTTTGAAGCGTCATATGCGAATCCACACTGGGGAGAAACCATATTCTTGTCAGATTTGTGGATCTGCATTTTCACAGAACTCTGTTTTGAAGTGCCATATGTCAACACACACTGGAGAGAAATCACATTCATGTGATGTCTGTGGCTCTGTCTTTTCACAGAAGTTGCATTTGAAGCGCCATATACAAATACATAATGGAAAGAAACCATATTCTTGTAAAGTTTGTGGATCTGCATTTTCATGGAAGTCTCTCTTAAACCGCCATATGCAAACACACACTGGAGAGAAACCATATGCTTGTGAAATCTGTGGATCTGCATTTTCACAGAAGACTCACTTAAAGCGACATATGCGAACACACACTGGAGACAAACCATATGTGTGTGAAGTTTGCAGATCTGCATTTTCAGACAAGCCATATCTGAAGCGTCATATGCAAACACACAATGGAGAGAAACCATATGCTTGTGAAGTTTGTGAATCTGCATTTGAATGTGAAGCAAATTTGGAATGCCATATGCAAACTCACACTGGTGAGAAACCATAGTTTTGTGAAGTTTGTGGATCTTCATTTTCAGAGAAAGCATCTTTGGCATGCCATATGCAAACACACACTGGATAGAAACCATATTCTTGTGAAGTCTGTGGATCTGCATTTTCATGCCCATCAAGTTTGAAGCACCACATGCAAATACATGCTGACGAGTATCAGTATTCTTGTGAAGATTGTAAATTTGTATTTTCACGGAAATCATATTTGATATGCCTTATACAAACAGTCAATTAAATTTTTAATTATTTACTTTCTGAAAAATAAAGTTTGAGAAAAGTATATTTTTATTTTTGAAAGATTTTTTAAGAATCTGAATTATTTGTTGTTGAAAGATTTGTATTTGTATTTGTTTAAATTTTGAAGTGCATGAATTTGCAGGTTTGGGATTTTGAGAGACTTGATCGCTGAAATTCACAGGAAAGTCAATTGAATAGATAAGAAAATTACAAGTGAACTGTATTAAAAAAAATAAAATGAAATTGAGAACAGTTCAAAGAAGAATCAAACCCAAATTTAATTAGATGGAATTCAGTAAGATTGGCCAAGATTCCCAATCCTTCTTCATTTCCAACAAATGAGAAAGAGACCATTAATGTATTATCAGAGATGCTGTTTCTGGGAAAACAACATATATTGCTTATAATACCATATCAGTAAAGAAAATTGGTGGTCAGCAAAAATAGCATCCAAAATTATTCTGGATGAAAAACCAGGAAAACATCTGGTTTATGTAAAAAGCTTATATCGGCTACCCACAAAAAATCCTTACAAAAACAAAGTTTAATGTCAGGTTCATTTGTTTTCCTTTCTGTGTCATTGGTCTGAAATATTTGTAAGTGACATTATTTTGTATTTTTGGCTTATGGGAGATGGAGATAGTTAAAATAATGTATTGTGAATTGTTATCATCTACAATCTTTGTGTAGATAAAGAATGTCATCAGTCATTATCAAGAAGGATTCTTTTTATATATGTTAAGCATGGATTTGTTGAGATCCAATTTTTTCCTGAGCATGTAGTGAATCTCAGACTCAGTGTAAGTCTAGAAATGCAAAAATTGTCACTAAAGAACACACCCACAATTTCCAGGCAGTTGCAAAAACACCAACACATAACAGAAATGTCAAGGAGTGGCCTTTAGCTGAGCAATTAGAATTTTAAATAATTTTGACAGAAGAAGTGAGAATGCCAATGAGAGGGCCATTACCTGATTGATTTAGATTAATTCATCTATGACAGAAGAATCAAGGAAGGTCAACAAGTAGGCCATTACCTGAGTGATTATAAATAAAAATCTACTATGTATAACCAAAGAGTTGACTGGGCATCACTTTAATAGGTGCAAACAGAATCTTCAAATCACCATTCCTGCAGTAAAGTATTTTGATTTGCAGGAACAAACAAACATTTTATTCAACCAGTTTTTTTTATATTTAATAAACCTGTAAGATTTATCAACAGTGTTGTGCATTTCATTTAAATATTTCTTTCTCCAGCCTGAGTTCTGATGAGCATCCAAATGAAAGAAACAAAGTTTACCAGGACTATGAAAAGTGTTGTGCAAGCTTTGACAGGGTTGTGCAGCTCTGCCCATAGTACACAACATATATTAGAGGTTTGCATTAGACCTTGCTGTCAGTTCCAATATTTTAAGATTTTGGGAAACCCAAAATAATCTTACTGAGATGACAAACCAGCTTCAACTGAGGAAGGAAAAGAAAGCCTGTAATTGACTGTAAGGTTAGTTTTTTTTTTTTATAAGCGTTTCACCCCGAGCAAGGCATGTCACTGCCACTACTGTGCAGGGGGCTACGTAGAGTGGAGAAAGGCTGATTAAATATAGGAAATGACAGAGGGTGGGTGATAGGCGGGTGAGGATACCGAGAATGAGGGTTGGGTAGATGATAGTGTTGTGAGAATAGTTGGGAGTTAGTGTGATAGGAGGTGTCTATTGACCCTACATTTAAACACCTGGAGATTGTAACTGTCGGGAAAGCAGACTTGTGGAAGGGAGTTCCACAGGCGGGAAGCGCGAGAAAAGAAGCTGTTGGAGTAGAATTTACGGTTACATCTTATTTGTTTAACTGTAAAATGGTGGGACCTAGTTGCTAATCTAGTATCTCGTGTAACACAACCAGGTTTATCTAGTGTCACACAACCAGGTTTAAAGACTTGCAAACAAAAGGAAAGAAAAAGGGTCTGTCATTGGTATGTCAGTTACATATGGAAGAGTTTATAGATTTTACAGGAAAGTGAAAAAGAAAAGGTTTCAAAACAATTTAAATTTAGTCTGAAATGTACTAAATATGTTACTTATTGAAAATATTCAATTTGCTGCTTCCAATTTCTGAAGGAAGACTTTGGAAATATTCCCTCCCTAAATCTATAGACAAATCATACAGGTGCATGATGGAATTTGTTCTTGGTTATATTCACCATATTTTTATTCTAGCTTGTCTTGATGTCTTCATGCTACAATCACTTGATTGTATTTCTTTTTGAGTGTTAACACCATTCTTACTTGGTAAACTTTTTGCCTTATTACTGTTGTTTTGTCTAGTTCTGATTTGCATATATATTGTTTGTTTAGTGTTATTTTGCTCTGTTCTATTTGCTTTTTTGAGAAGTTTATCAATTCTGTTTTTTGAGCATTTTACTAATTACACTTGACTATGGTCAGTTACTAAACAGGTTATGAGTTCAGAAATAGTTTCAGTGGTGAATTATGTGAAGTAAAAGTTTTAAGATATATGAGAATCCAAAATTAACACAAAATTATCTTGCAATGTACAACTGTCTCAATGAAGAAGATACCTGTGAAAAGAATGCAAACTCTTGATGATCAGTACCTGTCTCTTTTTTTTTGAGTAAAGCCCCTAACATTGGCACTGAAAATTTTTCAAGATCACTTCTCATCTAAACGAAAATTGAAAATAAATTCCCTCTCTACTGAATTCGCCTTTTTATAAAAAGGCAAGTAGTGAAAGTATTACAGATTATATTATTAGAGCTGAAAATTTAGCAAGTTTATTAAAGACATCAGAAGTGATAATTGATAGCTTGCCAACAGCCATTTTCCTGAAAGTATTCCCTCTGAATTTAAAAGATTTACGATGGTTATTACTCAGAAAGACAAAATATTATTGGTGAGTGAATTTAAAGTAACGTTATGAAGATTTGAAGAGAATGTCACAGTGGCTCTTAAAATACAAATGTCACAGTTTTGTTGCCCCACAGACATCAAAGTCACAGTTATAATATCCCCACCTGTTGTACATGTGGTAAATCAAGATATGGAAGCATCGACTGCTGAAGTGAAAGTTGGCATTTGCTAGTAAATAACTACCCAGCTCAAAACAATATAATTTCAGCCATATTCTTGTGACACTTTCTCCCACGGTGATGCTTTCCCTTCTCCCGCGGGGGTACTTTCCTTTGGTTGGTTTAAAACAATGGAGAGAGAAATTGATATTGGTGATATTATTAATGTTTTATTGCGTCACACGATGTGAGCTTAGGAAAAAAATAATAACTTTAGTACCATCAAGTGCTTCTAAAAAACACAGGAGCATAAAATAAAGTTATTTTGGATAAATATACATTTCTCGTCTTTCATGATTTTCGCTTCTTTTCATGTTCAATATGGATTTCCCTTAGATTTGAAATGTTGATTCCGCTAATCTGAAAACGTGTAGACAAAACAAGTGTCAGAGTGATTTGATAAGGTCACCCGGAGGCCAAGGCCACTGTTTAGCACAACAGTCCGAAGTGACCTGAGCTGGATTTGGTTCGGTGTGAGTTGGCATGATCTCATTGGTCGAGCTAAGACATCCGCAAATCGAATGGGCGGAGACCGATTTTTATTGGCTAAAGGCTGTGAACCGGCCAGAACCCCAGAGAGGATCGAAATTTGTTATAAAAATAGATGCTCGACACGAAAAGTTCAGTCTGTGGAAGTTTTTTGAGTGGGGTGACAGTTTTTGAGTTAGAGCTGCTATCAGTCAAAATGTAGCGACTGGGGGGAAAAATGGCCAGCTGGGGAGCCATGACCCATGGCTGGTTGCCCACCATGGAAGTTATGGCTAAAGAGTTAATTTTGAATGAAGCCTGCCACAAATTAACTCAAAGAAGTTAATTTGGAATTATGTGCCATCGACATGAAACCCGAAAGAACGTTATTGTTATTTTTTTTTATCACGGGAAAATCGAAAATTCTGATTCTTCGTTCATTCAACCTCAGCAAACTCTGTTAAACTCCGATAAGAACCTGAAAGAACTTTGCTGTTTTAGAAGTTACATCGGAAAATTGACAATCCTGATTATAGAGAATTAATGAAAAGACTTTTAATGAAATACAAGAGACTTTGGTGAATATTTGAAGAGATCTGTTTATTTCAACACTAACGAAACTTAGACAAAACATTTTGTTTAACGATTAGAAGCTATGATGCTTTTGGCAAATTTTTTCTCTCCGTTGTAAATATCATTTTTGACAACTGTATTCTTGGGAAAAGAAAGACAGTGTTTTTTCTTTATATAAAGACATTCTACGTAGCTCACCAGGTGTGTTCGGCTTGTTCATTTATTTTATTAATTTTTTTTTTTTTGGTGCTGTGTTTATTTTTTCAACCCACAAGTGTACACCAGTGTCTGGACTGACTAAAAGGGACGACTATTGAAATTGCACGATGAGACTTCTGGGATCTAATCACAACGTGAGACAGTGGTTCATTGTTGCAAAAGACGTCCTGTAGTCCAGCTTTTGTGGCAACGTCATGGGGCGGGATCATCTCGACCAGCGACCAAACCAACCGTACAACCGGGTGGCAGTATCTAAGCAGAGAACATCACAACCGTTGGCAAAGACGAGCATCACATGGGAGTGCCAGCCAGTGCAGAGTGTTACATTCTGAACCAACATGTTACTCAATGCAGGTAGTGATTTGAGTGTGTGTCTGTGGAAATTCAGTGGGTCCCAACTAAGTCTTTCTCATAAATGAAGAAACATTTTATGCCAAATTTGTGAAATTGACAGGATTTTTTAAAATTAAACTAATAAATTTAAAGCAAAATCTGTATTTCCACTTAATCACAGTTTAATTAAGAAACAATATTTTGTCAATAATTATGACAAAACAAAACTCTTCTTTTTTTTTTCTTTAATTGAATAAATAACTTTAAACAAAAGTAATGCAACGGTTGGCAAATTTTAAAGAAAGTAAAATTAAAAAGAAAGTAAAAATCATCATGTCCCAGTAAATCATTACCCTTGAAATTAATATAATTTCAATTCATGCATTAAAAACATTATTTTTAACACATGTTGACATAAAAGTAGAGCGCACAAGCAGTAATGGGGCCCATTTCATAAAAATTCAGTAATTCATTATTTCATTTGGACGAGACATCATTTCTAACAATTGGTTTACTTGGTGATTGGGAGTTTACAACACATGTTACTGGCAAATCAAAATTTATTGGTTTTGATAATGATTTATTTTCAAAGTAGAGTCAAATTAAATAATTTGTTTTACACTCAAAATCCCTGTTACTTCAGGGTGCACTTGAGGAATAACTAAAACTCGGGGCACAATTTACATTTTAATAGAAAATTGTATTTTATGTAGAACAGATAATTCTTTGTATGTTTACTCTTCTGCATGTTCTTGAAATATAGATTATTAAAAATAATCTTATATTTGTAATTTTACAAATTAGTGAAGAAACTAGAGAATCATTCAGTTACTATTTAAGATTATTTTAAAATCATTAGATATTTCAGTCTATCTACTGAAGGAATTTTATATTTTTATTAAAAAAAGAACAAGTTTCAATTCAGACTATCTTTTCTCTCCTACATATTGTGATTACAAAAAATTTTTATAACATAAAGAAAAAATTGTGATAATATAAAAAAATTGTTTTACTAACAGATTTTTTTCTTTATCTTAAAATATGCATTGTAGTGTAATGGATGTTGGCTCAGAATATGAAATCAGAGAGCCGAGTTCAAATTCCAGTTGAATTTATTTCATTCACTTACAAATACCTTTCTAAAACGTATTAATCCATCTCTTCTCCTTCCAGCCAAGGTTGAGTAGCAGGACAGTTTTGTTTCTACAGCCTTGGTTGGCAACCTGTCTGCCACAGAAAGCAATGGCAAATTAATGCGGGAAAATCTGCCTAGTCAGTTATGTCTTGAAAGAGACATGATTGCCCAAGTGTGTATCATGTAAGGCAACTGACTAAAGGATGTGCATTGTGATGTAATGGTTATCTTGGAATGACAAATCGGAGAACTGAGTTTGAATTCCAGTTGAGTTTGTTGCATTCACTTATGTGCTAAAACACTGGGAAAGGTATTTATCTGTCTTCTCTCTCTACCACAGAAAGGAATGGCAACCTACTTCCTGAAAATCTTCCCAGTCAGTCATGTTTCTTTCAAGACATGATTGCCCAAGATGTATCTCATATGGTACTTAACTGACTGATCTTAAATCAGAACACAACAATCATTTATCTGTATTCCTTTTGCTTATGAAAATAATTCTTACTTGGGGAACGTTTTGCTTTATAGAGTAAAATGAATTCCCCTGAAAAGAATGTAAAAAATTCACATGGCTAAAGCCTCAGTCAACTTGAATAAAATGGATGTAATTTGGAAATCTGATCTACCAGACAACCTTAAACCAAGATTTTTTTCAAGCCACTGTAAAGGTGGTTTTAATGAATGGTGCCACCATTTGTGCATTAACTAAAACCTTAAGGTCTAAGCTTGATGGAACCTACACTCAGATGCTGAGAGCTATACTTAACATCACTTTCAGACAACATCCAACTAAATTGTAGCTCTATGGATCCATCTATTCTACAAATCTTATGAGAATGCAGGATGTACTTTGTAGGTGAGCAAAACAAGGACTTGCGAATGATCTACTACTTTGGACATCTAATCATGGAGCAAGACTGGTTCATCAACCAGCAATTACCTACAGTATTGACTTTGCTTGAAAAATGCCTTGTGTCAAACATAAATGAATCCACCACATTTGAAAGAACCAGAAGGTTAAACAAAAGAAAAAAAATTGTAAACAAGTCTACCGCATTTGAAAGAATCAGAAGATTAGACAAAAGAAAAAAAATTGTCTCATCTGTATAAATAAGTGTAAATTTATTTAATGAGAAGGATGACATCAATTTCTGCTGTTTTGAAGTAACATGGAAATTCCTGCATAAAGTTTTTCTTTTGAATGTCTATTTAAGAATTCTGTTTTCTTAATCTAAACTTATTTATAAATGGAACTTTGTCTGTCTGTGTGTGTGTGTGTGTCTGTATCTGTTAGCTATAGACTCCGAAACGGCTGATGGATTTTTTTGAAAATTTACACAGTTGTACTATAAGTGTCTGCAAGTGTTCTTAGCTAGGTTTTGTGCCAAGGTACCGCCGATAAATATTAGAAATCGATAATCAAAAAAATCGGGTTATAGAAGGAGTGGTCCAAATTTAATCAAATTTGATACACTCATAAACAAAGACATAAGAAACGATATTCAGAAGTTTCAAGGTTGCAGTTCTTACAATACTGCAGAAAATTGATAATATATATATATCTAAAAGGCAAGATGCTTGTGTGTGTGTGTGTGTGTGTGTTTATCTGCCTGTATGTCTGTATTTTTTCAGCCCTTTTATTTTAGTTTTTGCTTCAGGTTTGGCTCTAAGTAGGTATAATTGTAGTTCTTAGTCTCAGCCATGATACCATTTGCTCAGAGGACTTATTTAGCCTTCAAAATTCAGTTTACAACAAAAAAACTTATTTGATATCGATACCAGGAAATCAAAATTTGACTTACATCCATTCATTTTTCTTTCAGTCTACAGTTTCGCTTTAACTGGAAACAACTATTGCTTTTTAGTCTTTCATGCCAACATTCAAAGAGTCTGAGCTCCAGGACCATGGATTAGTTTTAAAGCTTTCATTACACCTGAGCAATGCCTGGCTATACTGCTAGTGTCATATTAAATGGATTTTTGAAGAAAAGACAAATCTGCTATCACTATGCGATCATAAAATTGTGGTAAGTGGAACAGATCTGAGTGTGAAATTAAAGCAGTTATGATTGCCTTTATTTCTGTTTCATTTTTGTTTCTGACAAATGAATGAGGAAAAGAGAGACTCCATTAGTACAGTTTGAACAAGAGAGTGGGAGTGTGAAAGAAGGAGTAAACGTGAGTAAGAAAGTACAGGTTGCTCAAACTTGACATTCAGTCAAATGACTCTTGGCATTCTGTAAAGAAAGGGCAAAAATCACACATATTTGTACATTTGTGAAAAATAGAATTAGATCAACTTTTATATTTTTTTCCTTTTTTGTGATTGGCCTGTAAATAAGAGGCTGTATTTTGTTTTTTGCAGACATGGTAAAATATAGTGAGCTGACTGTCTTTATGAAAACATGAGAATTTTAAACATAAGGAACCAAGTCTTGTCTAGCACCGTATAATATTTTTTGGCTGACTTTAACAAAAAAATAGTGTCATTGCATATTTTGTATATAATGTTTTTTTAATTTCTTAATCTTTTCTTTGTCATTCATTTCAACTTTGACATAATGAACATACCGAACAATTTAGGGTGATTGACAGAAAAATCCTGAGAAGTTCATTTCAAGACACATATATTAATCAGCCTATCCTGTTTTGTTTTCCTCTTTGAACTTTTTTTTCTGGCTGTATGGGTGGTGGAAGTTGAAATTGAGGTATTGTCCGGTGAATGTTGGCTTGCAGTATACAGATATCTTGAACCCTTCTCTGTAGTACATACAGGAATAATAGTTTGTTACCATTCTCTTCTTCTATTGTGAACTGTATTGATGATCTTATTGAGTTCACATGGTCCAGTAGTGTCTGGACCTCTTCCTGGTGTGGCCAGTGTATGAAGGTATCATCAATGTATCTCAGTCAGAGAGTTGGCTTTAGTGCTATGGATTCTAATGCAATCTCTGTAAAGCAATCCATGTATATATAAGCCAATGATGGTGATAATGGCAAGCCCATTGTTAAAATGTTGTGAGTTCAATACCAGACTACAGCAGTGATGAACAAATCACTTAAAGAGTTAAGTTAAAAAGAGAGAACTGCCTAGCTACCAGAAGTGGTATCACATGGAATGAGAATGATATACTCCAGTGATTGAAATATAGGGTTTGGTTCAAAATTTCTAGCACCTGAAGAAGTTTGAAGTGTACAATGGCTGAAATGTTGTAAATATGACTATAAAGATGAGGACAATATTCTGAACAATGTAAATAATGTAAATGCTACCGCATCTCAGAAGTATAGACAAAATTTACCAAGAATTCTTAATGAAAACTTTTAAAATAATTTAATAAGTCCTTAAAATTTAGTTAAAATCTGACAATCATGTGATTTTTGCAAGAAATTCCAAATGAATTTGTCTACCACTGCAAAAACAAAGAGATTAGCACTTATTCATTAATGAATATCATTTGTCGAAAAGAGGTTATTTTCTTGAAAAAAACCCCTAAAATGTGAGAATATAAATTATTATTTTATGTCAAATTTTTCCTAAACACTTGTTAAATCTTTTCTTCACTGTCCTAGTTCCATTATAAAGTATTTCCACTTATTCTCAGAGGGTTTCAGTGGCATGGACCAACTCAGGTGTTATCTTCTGAAAAATGCCCAAGAAATTTTCCACTTCAGTGATACTCCAACATCTTTCCTCGCCAAACTCAAATCTTTCTTTCAAATAATTTTCTCTATGAGGATTTGTGAGATATCTGAATGTTATTGTAATATCTGCTTACATAACATAAATGGAATATACTCAGCAAATTTATTGTACTTATTTATTGTACTTATACTATGGTAGACCAAGTTATAGTTTATTGGTGGTTTGAATTGGATTTGGTTTGGCCCTGTTTAGTTTAGGTTACCATAAAAAATATACAAAAATAAGAACATACAATCAAGATTTTTGTATTAAAATATCTTTTTTTATATAAACATTAACAATTCTGTATTTTACAAAATGAGTAATGTCCATATGTCTGGTACAAGGTTCATTAGAAGAATATAGTAATATTCTTTGTTTGGTACAAGGTTGATAAGATGAGTTTAAAAATGTTCTTTGTCTGGTACAAGGTTGATCAGAAGAGTTAAGTAATATTCTTTGTCTGGTACAAGGTTGTTAAGAAGAGTTTAGTAATGCTTTTTGTTTGGTACAAGGTTGATCAGAAGAGCTTAAAAATGTTCTTTGGTACAAGGTTGATCAGAGGAGTGGTTGATAAAAAGAGTTTAGTCATGTTCTTTGTCTGGTTCAAGGTTGATCAGAAAAGTTTAGTAATGTTCTTTGATTCAAGGTTGATAAGATCTTAAAAATGTTCTTTGTTTGGTTCAAGGTTGATAAGAAGAGTTTAAAAATGTTCTTTGTCTGGTACAAGGTTGATAAAAAGAGTTTAGTAATGTTCTTTGTTTGGTACAAAATTGATAAGAAGAGTTTAAAAATGTTCTTTGTCTGGTACAAGGTTGATAAGAAGAGTTTAAAAATGTTCTTTGTCTGGTACAAGGTTGATAAGAAGAGTTTAAAATGTTCTTTGTCTGGGACAAGGTTGATAAGAAGAGTTTAAAATGTTCTTTGTCTGGGACAAGGTTGATAAGAAGAGTTTAAAAATGTTCTTTGTCTGGTACAAGGTTGATAAGATGAGTTTAAAAATGTTCTTTGTCTGGGACAAGGTTGATAAGAAGAGTTTAGTAATGTTCTTTGTTTGGTACAAAATTGATAAGAAGAGTTTAAAAATGTTCTTTGTCTGGTACAAGGTTGATAAGAAGAGTTTAAAAATGTTCTTTGTCTGGTACAAGGTTGATAAGAAGAGTTTAAAATGTTCTTTGTCTGGGACAAGGTTGATAAGAAGAGTTTAAAAATGTTCTTTGTCTGGTACAAGGTTGATAAGATGAGTTTAAAAATGTTCTTTGTCTGGGACAAGGTTGATAAGAAGAGTTTAAAAATGTTCTTTGTCTGGTACAAGGTTGATAAAAAGAGTTTAGTAATGTTCTTTGTCTGGTACAAAATTGATAAGAAGTGTTTAAAAATGTTCTTTGTCTGGTACAAGGTTGATAAGAAGAGTTTAAAAATGTTCTTTGTCTGGTACAAGGTTGATAAAAAGAGTTTAGTAATGTTCTTTGTTTGGTACAAAATTGATAAGAAGAGTTTAAAAATGTTCTTTGTCTGGTACAAGGTTGATAAGAAGAATTTAAAAATGTTCTTTGTCTGGTACAAGGTTGGTAAGAAGAGTTTATTTATGTTCTTTGTCTGGTTCAAGCTTGGTAAAAATATTTTAGTTTATTCTTTGTGTGTAGGTAGTAATAGATTGAAATATTATGGGATAATTGGTTATTCAGTGGAGCTAGGTTATAGTTGTAGTCGTTAATAGCTTTGATGTAACCACTCAGTTAAATGTTCATTACCTGTGTCTGTGGTGATACCGACCGAGCAAAAACGAGCTGACCGGATGTTTGCTCTATAACAACCAGAAAGCAAATGAATAAAAATCATCTCTGCGCAAGTATTCATGCAGATGTTCCGGTTGAAAAATAAAAATTAATCAAATATCAAATTTCCATTTCACGTGCGTATGCAAATTTTATTTACCAGCCAATGGGAAGCCCGGAATCAGATACAAGCATGAAATTCAAAACGAGCTTTTTATCCAAAAAGCGGATATAAAAAGCGGAAACACAAAGCATCATCAGACAGAAAGACAAACAGACTGACGGTAACAGGAGAACAATGTAATCATATCCCCTTGACTTAAGCGAGCAGCTACTATATTCGCCTCCCTTATCTCCTTCCTTCCTCCCTGTCTCAAAAGTACTTATTGAACTCAGGAGTGACCTCTTCAAAGACATTCCACACAAACCAACTTACTGACTTACTGACCTTAGAAGTGGCAACTTCAAAATGAACATTCATCACACTCCTAAGCCTTTTATCTTTTTCAGCATTATATTTTCCATGAACATTCTAACCTCCGTTGGACCTTTATTTCAAGTATTGCTTTAATTGTAAAACATTAATTGAAATGTGTAGATATAAATGTTATTTTATACTCAAATTGCCTTTCTTGATTTTATAATCATTTTATGACTTATAATGGGCTATCTTCCACAAGGCCAAATTCCGTTAACCTGCAATGGTATACAATTACCCTTCACTAGACGGAATCCTACTACAACTAGAAAAAGAATAAATAAAATATACCCGCTATAGGTCTTCTTCTTTGTGTCTAGCTTTAGAAAATGTTCTTAAAGAAGAAGTGATAGATAAAAATTCACAAGAGTGAGGATGAGAGGGTTAGACAATAGTGTCTGCCTAACATAGTCAAGTGAAGCATGAAATTTGGTCCTCTGAATGAAATAGACAAATCCACTCATACTTTCTTGTAAGTCAAAAGTGTATGGCTTTCAAATATATTTTTCTTTGTTCTCTGACTGATTAATATATTTATATTTTTTTTAATTGTTTTTCAACCATAAGATCTGCATCGATCCTCCTATGCAGAAATGAATAAAATAATTTTTGAAATTATTATTTTAAAGAAATCTTTGTAAAAATATTTTTTTTACATCTGTTACCCCACCCTCCACATAAATTCATGAAATTTTAAGAAATTAAATGTTGTGAAAATTGGTTTTATTAGTTAAACGCATGACTCATTTGGGAATGAAAATCATCTATTATTTTTTGAAACATTTTTCCTTTATTTCCTAAAATCTGTTTCCAATAATCAAATAAATGCAATATAACTATGACATTATTTAATAAACTTTTAATTGCTTTCATAAATAATATAAATTAAGGACATTATAGTTTCAAGAAAAACATTTTTTTCAATTAATAATGAAATTTTAAAAGAATAGTTTTCATTTTTTTTTTCAATTATAATAATTTCAATAATATTTGAAAAATACATCAAAGACTTGTTGAGGTTAGTTTATAAACTTATTAAGTGAAAATTATATTTACTAATCGAAAATTCAAAAGTTTAATACAGATTGTCATGCCTTTCTATTTTTAAGATAATTAAAAAAATTTTGCGTATTTGAAGTTTTTTGTATGGTAATTTCTATGTGTAAATTAAAGCATTATGTGTTTCAGGGTTTCTTCCCCTTACAAGAACAAAAGATTGTACAATTATATCACTTGTCATTGCAATACACTTTTATCTGATCTTATCTTGCATCTGTTAACACATACGATAGAAAGGTCAGAAAGTTAAACTCTGTGTTTAAGAAATAGTTTTATTCTAAATTTCGTGCTAAAAATAAGTTATACTTGTGCAAATCAAATTAATTTAACATTAAATTTGCTAATTTTTAAAAAATAATGTGTTACAGATGTATATTTTATTTTTGCAAAATTTTTAAAACCGAGAATTAACTTTTTTTTACAAATGTGTTGATCGCTTAAAAATGGCCAAAAATTTGACAGATTAAAAACAAATTTCCAAATTTTAGATTCCAATCAGTATAATTTCGGTTTGAAATACACCAAACTATTTTGCTTACTGGAAGTAGTAAATTTAATCATTCTGCTTTCAATTAAAACTAAGAAAACGTTTTTTATTTTTAAGAATTCAATTTAAAAGTTATTGAAAATGAGTGGAGATACCTACTATGAAGACAGCAATAATAGCAAGAGAAGAATCCTGGCTGTCAGCTCTTCCCATTATGCTTCTTGGTATCAGGATAACACCTAATGAATCCAATCCCTGTTTATTGCATTAATGAGAAGTCAAGCTCAAGTTCAGCAATTGTTAATCACTTCTACTAAAAATGAAGACAGAATTAACAAACTCTCATATCAAGACTTTAGCTGAAGCGATGCAAAAATTTGACAGAGGAGTGAATAGTCACGAAGAAAATGAATGCCAACTAGATTGAGTGGAACTGTACTTATCATCATGATACCAGTGATACACCGTCAACAAGTGAACAGTGAGATTAATGGTGACCACTGTAATCTGAAGGAACAGTAAGTGGTAGTGAGAGGATTATATATATATACAAGAAAATAATAAAAATTAAAAGCAATAACTTAAACTCAAAAGCATCATTTAACAAAAATAAATACTTCTACTGTAGAAAAAAAGATCTATCTATCACCCGGTTCACACTCCACCCACGTCTTTTGGACAGGTTAAGAGGCTCATCCCTTGTTCCCTGTTTAGGATGTGGTTTCCGGCTTTCTCTATTCCAATCTTCTCACTTTGTTTTTTTTGTTTTGTTTTTTTCAATTGGAGTAGATAGATCTATCTATCGCCTGGTTCACACTCCACCCACGTCTATTGGACAGGTAAAGAGGCTCATCCCTTGTTCCCTGTTTAGGATGTGGTTTCTGGCTTTCTCTATTCCAATCTTCTCACTTTGTTTTTTTGTTTTTTTTTTTCAATTGGAGTAGATAGATCTATCTATCGCCCGGTTCACACTCCACCCACATCTATTGGACAGGTTAAGAGGCTCATCTCTTGTTCCCTGTTTAGGATGTGGTTTCCGGCTTTCTCTTTTCCAATCTTTCCACTATTACGTAGCCCCCTGCACATCAGTGGCGTTACCGCCTTGCTCTGGGTAATACGATTAAAAAAAAAATTTTAAAAAATGGTTCATTCTACTCAGTTTAATAAAAGTATATAGAATAAAAATTATAATCTTTAATTGTTGGTTATATAAAGTTAATTTTGAAAGATAAATAGAAATTTGTTTATTTTTGCTGCTGCTGCTGTGTATTTCTTGAATTTTTTAATTCATTATTGATGCACTTTTGTTTTTAGCCTTTGACTCCAAAGGCTACAGTGCATAATTAGACAGGCTTATGGCCTATCACGTTAAATACACTGGCTCTCACTCAAGTACAAAAGTTAAGCAACGTTGAGCCTGGTCAGTACTTAGATGGGTAACCGCTTGGAAATACCAGGTGCTGTAAGCGTTTAGTGATGGATGTGCGTTGTGGTGCAGTGGATATTGGCTCGGAAACAGA
Source organism: Ascarosepion bandense (assembly GCA_037127315.1). Taxonomy (NCBI): domain Eukaryota; kingdom Metazoa; phylum Mollusca; class Cephalopoda; order Sepiida; family Sepiidae; genus Ascarosepion; species Ascarosepion bandense. The sequence continues at coordinate 6,514,838 of JBBBDQ010000328.1, read as the reverse complement.
AATCAGTGAGCCGAATTCGAATTCCAGTTGAATACCCTGCATTCACTTAAGCATTGGTACCCTTAGGAAAGGTATTAATCTGTCCCTTCCCTCCAGATATGGGTTAAATAACAAGGGTAGGATTTGGAGACCCTGCTCTTTATAAACAAATCCCAATGAATCTTGATACTCGAAAAGAAAAAAGTATTACTAGACATAAAACTTATATAAAAACAATAATAAATTGTTGAAAGCAAAAGGTATTACCAGCAATAAATAAATAAAAAATTAGTTGGCAATAAATGACCTGCCAAAGTTGATATGCCATAAAAACAAAACAACCAACCAAGCATAATTAAACAGTATTTTTATTAGCTTTTAAGTGTAACACCCACTTCCTATCAGCCAATGGTTCATCAAAAACCGCAGTTTTTTTTTCTCTCCCCAGCTCAATCTGAAATGTTCAACACTATGGTTAATCGCTGAATTGATTTCTTTAGCTCTTGATCCATTCTGTCCCATGTTGTGATTAACTGATTGCAGACAGACCAAGATTTGTCATCAATATCCTGCCTTGGCTCAATCTGAACAGAGTGAAGGCGTACAGTAATAATAAAAAAAAATAATTACTGAGAATAATGATGAATAATAAAAATATATTACAATTCATCTCGAGTATATTATATAATGATCTTATTAGTAATATACATGCAGAGTTGTTAATCTAAATTGTCCCCAAATCACATGCGGCATTTGGTTAAACTGGTATAAGTTGGCTGAAGTACAGTTAACAGCGTTTGTTACATTGATTTTTGGTAATTTCTTTGTAAGTCTGGCTCAGTACTGGTGTGTCAGTTACATCAGGCAGTAGCCTTGTTTTTAGTCAATCTCCATCCATCCTCACATCTTGAATCATAAATCTCTGATCTTTCCTATTTCTCTTTACACATTCACTTTTATTGGTATCAGCCCCAAACTGGTGCAGAGGGTGGTAATAAATTATATTTCTAACTTGATTGTCTTTCTCTCTTTTGGGTGATGGTTGCAGGCAGGTCCTCCCACCTGTTATTTACTCTTAGTGAAACAACTATCATTTCTCACACAATATACAATAACTTGGCTTTCTCAGGTGAATCATTCAACACTGGTGAATTGTTTTAGCCAAAATAAATTTTACCAGCTAAATTTTATTTGCGTGGTTTTGAACACCTGATTTTTCGTTATGTAATCTTTTACTCACCTTTTTAACAGGTACTTAGGATTTTTACAGTCTCTTTCATTGGCCAAATTGTCAACACCTGAATTAGATTTGTCATGTCCACTGGTAACCTCAAATGATGGGGTAATTCAGTCTGTGTCTTTAATAATAATTTTCTCAGGTGTCCAGAGGTCACTATGCTTGGAGAGAGGTATCTCATGGACAACATATCCAACTGAACTCTCACATGTTCCAAAAATATTGTCAGGGACTGACTAGCTTGTTGTACTTTGTTAGCAAACTGAAAATACTGTTGTATAAATTCACTCAATTCCTGTATTTTGGTTGTCACAGCCTCTGTACTATTAACTACTTTCTGTCTTAGCTCTTTCAGGTTATTTATTAACCAATTGATACTGGCTCTATTTTTGGCCAATTCTAACCTTGTCACATTCAATATTTATACTCTTTTTCAAGCCACCCGGGCCAGGATTCTCTGATCCTTTTCTATCTTTTCTTTTTAACCTAATTATTTACAGTTATGATGCATACATCCACTAATTTTCTATGCACAAGTTTTAAAATGAATTTTTATAAATAAAAAAAGCTTCTTGATGTATTCATTTCAGCATTAATTGAAAGTTAAATGATTAAATTTACTATTTCCAGTAAACAAAAAATAGTAAGCATAATATTCTGGTGTATTTCAAACACAGATGATATTGATTTTATTTTTATTTTTTTGTATAATTGCACCTTTTTTCTAAAATAACAGCCTTTATATAGTCATCCTCCCTTGCAATGTAATGCTCTGCATTAATCTTACAAAAATAAAATATTCCTTTCTAAAACTTTATTTGAGAAATATTAGCTAATTTAAAGTATAATTATTCTGATTTGAAAAAATATTATTTACTTTTAGTTTAGAATAATATAGAAACACATTTTTAAAACAAAACATTAGCTGTGTTTTTAACTAATATTGCCATGTTTTACATAATTGATAAAGTGATGACAGGTGATTACATAATCATTGTTGTTCCATGGAGGCATTATCTGTAAAATATCATTATATTTTTTATATAATTTGCAAGTACTCAGTAATTTTAAAAATGTTGGAAAATATACTCCATAATTTAATTTTAGGAATGTTGACTTAAAATTTACTATAGTCATCAGTCTTATTCTCCGATAATGTTGTGTATGGTTGACCATACTTTCCAAAATGGACAAGTTACATAATATTTTATATATATAATTTTTTTTATTTTATAATTCAGAGCAGACTTTCAGGAAATGAGTAACAGTTTGCAAAAAAAATCAAAAACAACAATTATAATTTACATTATCCAAGGGGTTCTGCTTTTAACTCTAAAAGTAGGTCTTCTTTTAATAGTATAAAAAAAAAACTGAGGATGAAAATTTAATTTCTTAAAATTTCATACAATTAAGCAAGTAGGTGTGGGGGGGAGTGACATATGTAAAAAAAATTTACAAAGATTTTCTGAAACAAAAAATTAAAAAATAACTCATTTAAGATTCCAAGTAGGTGTATACGCTGATGAGACTACGGTTTACTCTTGTCTCAAGGAAAAAATCTGCCAAGGCTGACAAAACAAACCTCGCTGTTGAGCTTGAAAAGGACCTCCAATCCATGGTTGACTGGGGTAAGAAAAGGCTCAAATTTTAATGCTTCCAAAACAAAGCTGTTATCTATTAACCATCACAGACAATCGTTCCTCCTGCCCATTAACATGGATCAGGCTTCTCTCCCTGAAAGTAAAACACTGCGTCTCCTTGGATTAACTCTCACATCAGACCTCAAGTCGAATAACGATATAGAATCCATAGCTAAATCCGCTGCTAAAAAAGTTGGTTCTCTGTGTAGTGCCAGGAAGTTTTTCCCACCCAAAACAATCCTGCACATATACAAATCTACCATCCGCCCGTGCATTGAATATTGCTGCCATATCTGGTCGGGTACTCCTACTATCTACCTAGGTGCTCTTGACCAAATCCAATGAAGAATCTGTAATGTGATCAATCTCGACTTGGCAGCTAGGATACAGTCGCTTTCTCACCAATGCAGTGTGGCTTTCCTGTGTCTCTTCTACAAATACTTTCACGGCTTCTGCTCCAATGAACTTATACCCCCTATATATGAATTTCCTCAAGCCACAAGATTAGCAACTAGGTCCCACTCTTTTACTGTGAAACCGATAAATTGTAAAAGCAAATTCTACTCCAGCAGCTTCTTTTCTCATACTTCCCATCTGTTGAATTCCCTTCTGCTTACTTGCTTTCCCAACAGCTACAATCTTCAAGAATTCAAATGTAAAGTCAGTAGTCATCTCCTGTCTCACTAACTCACATCCTCTCTCTTTCATGCTTTTTTCTCCGTCCACCATACTCTCATCAGTATTCTCTTCCTTCTCATACTCTTTTCCTGACACCCCCTGTTACCTTTCACTCTTTCACATAACATTCCTCCTATGTAACCCCCTGCACAACAATGGCAATAAAATGCCTTGCTTGGGGCCACGCGATTATTAAAAAAAAATTCATTTGTGAATAAGTTCTGAAGGTTTCGTTAAAATCTAACAATTATTTGAGTTTTGCAAGAATTTCCAAATCAATATTTTTTCACTGGAAAAAGGCACTAAAACACTAATCGTAAAACATCTCTGGCTAATGCAAAACAAGAATTTAACCAAAATTTTTGACTTTGTCTATATTTCTCATGACTACAAGAAGAGGCTTTAGGCAAAGAATAAGAATGATTTACTCCTGTGATTGTAATAAAGGGTTTGGTTTAAACTTCCTAGCACCTGAAGAAGGCTGGAGTGTACAATGGCTGAAACATTGTACAAATGGCAACAAAGATGAGGACAATAGTTTGAATAATGTAAATACTGCAAAATTTTTGAATGTGCTGGAAGGAATTAAAAAATTTATGAAATAAGTAAAGTACTTTGGTCTTTTCTCTTAAAAAAAAGACAGTGCGACCTGGGGTCTTCCTATCCATGATGTGTGAAGAATTGGATTTGAATGACTGTATAAATTTTCCTAATGCAAAGAGGCTCCTCACGATCATCCAGACAGGAGAGATTCTGAAGAGATGACAGAAATAAACAAAACCTTCAGAGCTATTTGATGTTTAAAAAATCAATATAAAAGGCAACACCTGGGCAACAAGAAATACCTGTCAGTTTCATGTGTTAATAGTTTTACTCACTTGAAAAATGGCTGGGTTCAAACAAAAAGTGGTATGTCTTAAGTTGTTTAACACATCTAAATGTAAATAACAGGAATAAAAAGCTTAAATTCTGAACTCTTTTGATGTTTAATACAAATGTTGTCAGTGAATAAAAAAAACAAAGGAATTCACTTGCTGTTCCAATACTTTTAGAAGGGAATCTATATTTGATAAGCTAAACTCATCGTATGATATGAAATTTGATATTTCATATTTAGTGTCCAATTTCTTCTCACCTTGCATGTAGGCATAACAAAATGTTCCAAAAATATACATATTAATGATCTTAGGTTTGTGAGCATAAACATTTTGCAGATATACGTTTTTCCAGGTATGGGATTAGAACACCTATTTCTTATATAGGTGGCTATCAATATAGCATACGCTAAAAAGAACTTTGGTCATTTTGATACAATTAATAGACATTTTCTCATTTTTGAATAGTGATCACCAAGATCTTACTAAAGCTAAACTGTCATTATGATGTGGAAAATATTGAGAAGATATCTCATATTAAATATGAAAGTTTTCAAAAATTGCAGAAGAAAATTCCAAGTTGTTATCTTTTCTTAGGTATTTAACAGAGCTGTACAGAAAGATGTCTAACAAATATTTCATCATAACTAAAATGTACCAACTTTTTCTTTACAAAATTAAACCATGATTACACCAGAATAGTCAACAAGAAAACAAAGTACATATTTGAAACTATTCACAGATCTTGGCTAAATCAGGCCAGTTCAATTACAATGAAAAATGGTCTAATATTTTATATAGGTACCTTCACCTTAATTTTAAAATGAATTTTAAAAAGGGAAAAAGCTTTCTTGAAGATTTTATTTTAGATTTAATTGAAAGCTAAATTATTAAATTTACTATTTCTAGTAAGCAAAATACTTTGGTGTAATTTAAACAAAAATTTATATTGATTGGAATCTAAAATTTTCCAATTTTTGGCCATTTTTGAGTAATCAACACATTTGTAAACAAAAGTTGATTCTTACTTTTAAAAATCTTGCAAAACTAAAATATACATTGTTGCCTTGATGATTTGTATTAAGCTTTTCAATTTTTGTAGATATAGTCTTCATTTAATAGACTTCACTGCAATAAGGCTCTGTAGAATAAAAAAATCTTTAAAATTTAATAAATTAATATAATTAAAAAAGAAAAAATGAAAACAATTCTTATAAAAATACATTATGCATCAATATTTTTTTCAGGCTATACTGTCCTTAATATATATATATATATATATATATATATATATATATATATATATATAGTTATGAATTAATTGTACATTGCGACATGGAAATTTCCATGTTTCATGATAGATTTTCTTCATCAGACAATGTTTGATGTTGGTTGTATAGATGATTTACATTTAAATAAAATCCTTCAATTTGCTGTGTATGCATGTGGGAAGATATAAAATTTACATGTTTGTTTCTTTCAACTAATCAGAGAGAAGATTCATTTTGGAATTTGGCCCCAAAGAATACATACTAACTTTTTCTCTTTCTTTTCCTTTTTCCCTTGCTTTTCTTCTTTTCTTCTTTACCCTCCTTAACAGTTAAGATGTCAACCTGCCTTTAACCTAACCTTATCACTTTCCTTTTTTTCCACTTAGTTTTATTGTCTTTGATGTGATATGCTCATTTAGTACCAAGGCTGTCCTTTTCACTTTCTTATTTTTGGTCTCCTTAGTTGTAATTTTCTCAAAATCTTTTTTTTTTCTAATTTAATTCCTGCTTTCTTTATACCATCTTTCTAATATCTATTTGTTGTAAAGCTTTTTTTTATAAATAAAATTTTTTTTATATAAATAATTTTATGTTTCAATTTACTTTATTTTGATAGTTCATCAGTAATTATTTTCCTGAAGCACTTGTTGGTTATATGCATGTTATTTAATTTAAATTTTATCCATTTTCTAATGTGAATATTTTGCAATGTCTACATATGATATTTATCTCATTGCATTTATTTAATAGATTTTTATTTTTAAGTTATTTAATAATATATAGTTTTTCATATAAACATAATGAACATGGTTCATTTAAGGACTTATATGTTTTAGCTTCTTTTAGAATTTTTCACTTTATTGTGGGTGTTTTTTTTTGTTTCCTTTAGATACCAATAATATTTTGATAGGGATGTTCTATTTTTGTATTTGCTATTATTAAATGAAGAGGTGTGCTGGTAATTTTTTTTTTTTTAATCGTATCACCCCAAGCAAGGCGGTAATGCCACTGATGTGCAGGGGGCTACGTAATAGTGAAAAGATTGGAAAAGAGAAAGCCGGAAACCACATCCTAAACAGCGAACAAGGGATGAGCCTCTTAACCTGTTCAATAGACGTGGGTGGAGTGTGAACCGGGCGATATATAGATTTATCTACTCCAATTGAATGCGCCATTTTAGAGTAATCTTAGTACTACTTATGTACATTTTTATGTTATTTGGGCTTTCCTTTGAAGATATTTCACATTGATAGACAATTGATTCCGTTAAACACCTAGATGTTTCACATAGATGTTAAAACTGTTAATCTTCAGCAAATTAAACCACAAGGTAAATTCAGTACTGCTATCTGCATATTAACATTTGACATGATTTACTTATTGATTTTAAAACACATTTATGTTGAAGTGGAAATATTATCAGTTTGTAGAAAAGGGCAAAATTTACATGAACATTTCTTCCCAATATTACATGAATTAAAATTATTTATTTTGCCATGTTTAAAAGATAAATTTTTGATTAACCTCCATGAAATTATTATATTTTCTCTGGTAATATCTTTATATTCAGCGTGAAATAAATTTTGGCATCTCTGAAAATGTAGATATGCAAATTTCACAAGAACAGTGTTTCCCTCTCATAGAGATTTGAAAATAAGGAAAGACATTTGACATTTGTACAAAGAGAAATCTAGAAATTTAGGATGTTTTCTATCCTCCATGTGATTGCATGTGATGATGGAAATGTAACTTCAGCAAAAATGCAGAACCACAAATATCACAAGAAAATGTTTTTTCTTCAGTGTGTTTGCATATGGTTCTTCAAACTTGACTTACATGAAAATGCAGATGCACAAGCTTCACAAGAATATAGTTTCTCTCAGTGTGTGTTAGCATATGGTATCAAATTTTACCTCTGTGAAAATGTAGATCTACAAATTTTGCAAGAATATGGTTTCTCACCAGTGTGTGTTAGCATGTATTTCTTCAAATGTGACTTATTTGAAAACAGAGATCCAAAACTTTCACAAGAATATAGTTTCTCTCCAGTGTGTGTTCACATATGGCGTGCCAAATATGACTTGCCTGAAAATGCAGATCCATGAACTTGACAATATGGTTTTTTACCAGTATGTGATTTCATATGGCACTTCAAATAAGATTTATCTGAAAAATGTTGATCCACACACCTCACAAGAATATGGTTTTTCTCCAGTATGTGTTTGTTTATGGCACTGCAAAGAAGACTTCTCTGAAAATGCAAATCCACAAACTTCACAAGAATATGTTTTCTCTCCAGTGTGTATTTGCATATGATGTGTCAAAGTTGACTTCAAGGAAAATGTTGATCCACAAACTTCACAAGAATATGCTTTCTCATCTCTGTGTGTTCGCATATGGTGTTTTAAATATGATTTAACAGAAAATCCAAATCCACAAACTTCACAAGAATGTGATTTCTCACTAGTGTGTGTTCATATATGGCACTTCAAACATGACTTGTCTGTAAATGCAGATCCACAAACTTCACAAGAATGTGATTTCTCTCCAGTATGTTTGCATATGAAACGTCTTCAAATGTGTTTAGTCTGAAAATCCACAAACTTCACAAAAATGTGATTTATCTCAATTTTTTTGGCATGTAGCACTTTAAATGTAACTGATGTGAACATGAAGATTCACCAAATTTACAAGAATACAGTTTCTCTCTAGTGTGTATTTGCATATGATGCTTTAAATGAGAATTCTCTGAAAAGATAGAGCTACAAATGCATCAAGAGTGTGATTTCTCTCCGGTATGTGTTTGCATATGGTGATTCAATTTTGGCTTGTGAAAATGCAAATCCACAAACTTCACAAGAATATGGTTTCTCACCAGTGTGTTTTTGCACATGGCACATGAATATGCAGTTCCACTAAATTCACAAGATATTTTGTTTCTAGTGAATATTTCAATATGGCACACTAATTCATGACGAAGGTTTGTAAACTTCACAAAATCATGGCTTCTCTAACTTTTACTTATATTTAACAGTAAGATTCTACAGAAAAGACAAACTAAACATTTGAAAGTACATGATTTCTTTCTATGTATTTGTTGTGGGATCTCCCCTATATATATGATAATGTACTCTACTGAGTATAGATATACTTCTGCCATAGTGAAATACTATAGCTGCCATAGAGAGAGAGAGTATTCGTAGAGATCCGTGCAAGTTATCGGAGAGTACCGGAACAGATATGTAAGTTACCGAGAGATACTGAAGTTACCCAGAAATTACCACATCAGAAGTCAGACTAACTCTAAGCTCCACTCAGCTAGAATAATATACACAGATATACTATTTCCTATGACTTCACTTTAAGACTTGTATATATGTATTTCTTACTAATAGTATTCCTGGATTTACTAATCTGCATTCAAGTTTGTATATTATGTTCAATATAACCTACTTTTCTATCTCCTTATCTGTTTTGTTGTTCATTATTTTGTGCAGCTTCTCTCCTGGAATCCATAACAAATTGGTGATGAAGATTCGTACACAAGTTACCACAACAAATTGACAACAAAGACTCAAACTCACATACATGTATACCACACAACAACAGAACTCATGCAGAACAACGTAAAAACCATAGTGTAACACAAGTCCATCAAACAATTTGGCGACAATATCACAGATAATCTGCTGGCATTACAACTTTGGAATGAAAAGAGATAGAATGAAAAAAACTGTCAAAAGGAAATTGAAAGTCAATATTTTTGCCCTTCAACAGGAAAGTTTTTCTACAAATTTTTTTACGAGATTAATTACCAGAAAGCAAGAGTTAAAAAATGAAACCCCTCATGGAATCAAATCATGGATGACTTTCAGAAAGGAATACTAGAAGTCATAAAAAGAAGTGAAGAAAGACAAATAGAAGCACAAATTAGAGAAAAGACAAATAGAAATTCAAAAGGCAAATTAAGAAAGACAAAGGAATATCCAAAGGTTGAATGAAGAAAGACAATTACAACTACAAAAACTATTACTAAAATTGACAATCAACACACAAGAAAGGAACATGTAAAAAGAGGCAACGTTTTTGCAAGATGCCATGTGGAATGCGATTAAAAACCTTTAAGTACTCTACTGATGAAGACTAAAATTTTGGAGAATATTACAGTCAATATGAAGACATTTTTAACATTGATTGTCAGAACTGGACAGAAAAGAAAAAATTAAAGCTTTTGCTCAGAAAATTATGTGCGGAGGAATACACTCAATTTGTAGATTATATTCTGCCAAAGAAGACAAACGACTTAACGTTTGATGAGGCAGTGACATGCCTCTCTGAGCTATTTAGCCCAAAGATTTCTTTGTTTCACAAAAGGTGGCAATGCCTTAATCTCATGAAAGACAAAAATGAGGACTATTCAACATTGGCAGCCATCATCGAAAAACATTGTGACAATTTTAAATTATCTGAGCCAACTCCAGACAACTTTAAATGCCTTATATTTGTCCAAGGATTAGTCCCTGCTAAAGACGGCAAAATGCAAAAACAAATGCTTACCAAACTCCAAAATGAACCAGGTTTAACACTGCAAAAACTATCAGAGGATTGTCATAAATACCTAAGTATTAAAAAAGACAGTAAAGATATTGAAGAATCAGGAGTTGCACATATCCGTAAGCTAAACAAAAATTTATGTTTTTCACCCCCACCCAAAGTAAAACAAGATTTTAATGACAAAATTACAAGATATAAAACAATTAAATTTAATGACAAAATTACAAGATACAAAGCAACTAGTGACAGAAATCAAATAAAAAATAAGCACCCCCATCTGCATGTTACGGATGTGGTGGATTGCATTGGGTTAGAGATTGTTGGTTCAAATACAAAAATTGCTTAGCATGTGGAAAGATGAGACACAAGGCAGCTGTATGTAGAAACAAAAAACAGTCTAGTAGGCTAAGGTCTACTAGAGTGGAATATGAAAACAAAACACGAGGAAATATGTAGAACTTGAAATGTTGAATAAGAAGATCAAATTACAATTAGATTCAGGTTCAGGCTTAACAATAATCAACCTACAGACATGGCGGAAACTGAATAGGCTGACTATGTTACACACAAAATTGCTAAAACTGTCACAGGAAATGAATCAATTTTGAAGGTGAAATAATCGTGAATGTGAAATTTCTGGGAAAAACCAAAAAATTAAAATATACGTGATGAAAAACATATATAACCTGGTAGAAACGGACTGGATGCACAAGTTTAATGTATGAAATTTACCCATTAGCTCTTGTTGTAAAAAAATAAAGAGCCACCCAACAGAAGCTACAAAATTGAAAGAGGTATTCTCAAGCAGTTTAGGACGAGGTAACAAATTCACAACAAAAATTGAGCAAAAGAAGAATATGCAATCAGTATTTATTACACCCATAGTTATGAAAAAAGCATTCAAACCAGGGGAACAAGTTTACTTCAAAATGTTAAAAAATTATATGGCACATTGGGAACCTGGAACAATGATAAACAGACTAAGAAATGTTATCTACACAATAAAGGGAGAAAAATCTACCCATAGAAGACACACAAACCAAATACAGAAAAGAAGTGAGGAGCCAAGGTTGTCAACCTCAGAAAACGATGTCAGTATGGAAGAAATTTTTTAAGCCATTGAGAATCACAGAAAACAAATGGAAAAAAAATGACTTCCTCTAAAACAGAAGCTGGGGGTTGTGGGATCTCCCCTATATATATATATGATAATGGACTCTACTGAGTATATATATACTTCTGCCATAGTGAAATACAGTAGCTGCCATAGAGGGAGAGAGTATTCATAGAGATCTGTGTGAGTTTTTGGAGAGTACTGGAACTGATACGTAAGTTACAGAGAGATACTGAAGTTACCCAGAAATTACCGCATCAGAAGTCAGACTAGCTCTGAGCTCCACTCAGCTAGAATAATATACATGGATATACTATTTCCAATGACTTCACGTCAAGACTTGTAGATATGTATTTCTTACAAATAGTATTCCTGGATTTACTAACCTGTATTCAAGTTTGTATATTACGTTCAATATAACCTACATTTCTATCTCCTTATCTATTTTGTTGTTCATTATTCCAGGAGAGGTCACCACTGTAGCTGTAGAGATGGTCAACCATGTCTTGTACAAGGTCAAGTCACAAACACAGCCACAACTTAGTTTTTATTCAGAAGATCATCAGAATTATCAGAAGGTAGATTTGTGAAAGAATAAAAGTATACCTTTTGCATGTTTAAATAGAAGTTTATTAATAGAACAGAATAACATGAATTGGTAGAAGTTAAATGCCCAATGAAAAACAGTAGTAATGAGTTAAGGGTGTCAAGAGTTTATAGTAGTAACTTGTGTGTATGCATGTATGAGAGTTATCGTTGGGTAGGAATGTCTTTGAAATACTTGCTCAGTCTTAAAGTGTTCTGTTCGGTTATCAAGTATAAGAAAAGGTAGACAGGTGAATGATGAAGAGGAAGGAGGTGAAAGAAAAAGACAATAATAGTGATCACTTGGTGTTTGTCAAGAGACGTGTTAATTATATTCCTCATCTTCTCTCTGATGATAGGCAAACTTGGCCTGTCTTTTATTTCATTTGTGGAGCTTGAGAAGGTCATTTGGGAATTCACTCCCGAATGTGATTTCCGTCTTTTCATTGGATGATGAACAAACTTTGTGTTTGCTCGTAAAAGGGATCTGTAAATGAATTTGTTTCTAATAATTGAAGATTATTTGAATTTTGTTCTTAGATGTTTATTAGTTTTCTATTGGCCAAAAAATATTTCTCATTAAGGTGCAAAATTTGATGAGATTTTTTTGGATTCACTTTTGTGCACGCTAAGCAAATTTGTAAACTTGAGTTTTTTTTTCTAACAAAATCAATAAGTCAGTGCTTAGCAATTGAATTTTAAATATAGATCTTGTTTTGTTCACTACAAATTGATTGCTTTACTGACTGAACTAAAGGTACTTCCATATCTCACTGAAAAATCAGCATAGCATGATGAAAAAAGTCCCAAAATTTAATAAAAAAGTTTTATCATCAAAACAAAAGGTTTGTTGTAGTTACCTCCACTAATTTGCTGAAAAAACAGCAAATATGAAGAAAAAACAAAAGGCTGCAAACTTAATAACGTTTTCCATCAAAAAGTTTCTCTTATTAAAAGTAAAGTTGAAAGTATTTTTTAATTATTTTTAAAAAATTGTTTAATCCCTTCTTACACATTCAAAATTCTGGTAAAAAATCTTGTTTTGATTTTAGTCAGCTGGTAACCAAAACATTCATTTGGAAATTCTTGCAAAAATCAACAAGGAATAACCAAAGTATTTTTTTATTATTTTTAAAATTGTTTAATCCCTTCTAACACATTCAATCTTGTTTTGATTTTAGTCAGCTGGTAACCAAAACATTCATTTGGAAATTCTTGCAAAAATCAACAAGTAATAACCAAGTATTTTTTTAGTTATATTTAAAATTGTTTAATCCCTTCTAACACATTCAATCTTGTTTTGATTTTAGTCAGCTGGTAACCAAAACATTCATTTGGAAATTCTTGCAAAAAAATCAACAAGTAATAACCAAAGTATTTTTTTTATTATTTTTAAAATTGTTTAATCCCTTCTAACACATTCAATCTTGTTTTGATTTTAGTCAGCTGGTAACCAAAACATTCATTTGGAAATTCTGCAAAAATCAACAAGTAATAACCAAAGTATTTTTTTATTATATTTAAAATTGTTTAATCCCTTCTAACACATTCAATCTTGTTTTGATTTTAGTCAGCTGGTAACCAAAACATTCATTTGGAAATTCTTGCAAAATCAACAAGTAATAACCAAAGTATTTTTTATTATTTTTAAAATTGTTTAATCCCTTCTTAACACATTCAATCTTGTTTTGATTTTAGTCAGCTGGTAACCAAAACATTCATTTGGAAATTCTTGCAAAAATCAACAAGGAATAACCAAAGTATTTTTTTATTATTTTTAAAAATTGTTTAATCCCTTCTAACACATTCAATCTTGTTTTGATTTTAGTCAGCTGGTAAACCAAAACATTCATTTGGAAATTCTTGCAAAAAAATCAACAAGTAATAACCAAAGTATTTTTTTATTATATTTAAAATTGTTTAATCCCTTCTAACACATTCAATCTTGTTTTGATTTTAGTCAGCTGGTAACCAAAACATTCATTTGGAAATTCTTGCAAAAATCAACAAGTAATAACCAAAGTATTTTTTTATTATTTTTAAAATTGTTTAATCCCTTCTAACACATTCAATCTTGTTTTGATTTTAGTCAGCTGGTAACCAAAACATTCATTTGGAAATTCTTGCAAAAATCAACAAGTAACTAAAGTATTTTTTTTTATTATATTTAAAATTGTTTAATCCCTTCTAACACATTCAATCTTGTTTTGATTTTAGTCAGCTGGTAACCAAAACATTCATTTGGAAATTCTCTTGCAAAAATCAACAAGTAATAACCAAAGTATTTTTTTATTATTTTTAAAATTGTTTAATCCCTTCTAACACATTCAATCTTATTTGATTTTTTAGTCAGCTGGTAACCAAAACATTCATTTGGAAATTCTTGCAAAAATCAACAAGGAATAACCAAAGTATTTTTTTATTATTTTTAAAATTGTTTAATCCCTTCTAACACATTCAATCTTGTTTGATTTTAGTCAGCTGGTAACCAAAACATTCATTTGGAAATTCTTGCAAAAATCAACAAGGAATAACCAAAGTATTTTTTTATTATTTTTAAAATTGTTTAATCCTTCTAACACATTCAATCTTGTTTTGATTTTAGTCAGCTGGTAACCAAAACATTCATTTGGAAATTCTTGCAAAAATCAACAAGTAATAACCAAAGTATTTTTTTATTATATTTAAAATTGTTTAATCCTCTTCTAACACATTCAATCTTGTTTTGATTTTAGTCAGCTGGTAACCAAAACATTCATTTGGAAATTCTTGCAAAATCAACAAGTAATAACCAAAGTATTTTTTATTATTTTTAAAATTGTTTAATCCCTTCTAACACATTCAATCTTGTTTTGATTTTAGTCAGCTGGTAACCAAAACATTCATTTGGAAATTCTTGCAAAAATCAACAATAACCAAAGTATTTTTTTATTATTTTTAAAATTGTTTAATCCCTTCTAACACATTCAATCTTGTTTTGATTTTAGTCAGCTGGTAACCAAAACATTCATTTGGAAATTCTTGCAAAAATCAACAAGGAATAACCAAAGTATTTTTTTATTATATTTAAAATTGTTTAATCCCTTCTAACACATTCAATTTTTAGTTTGACTTTAGTCAGCTGGTAACCAAAACATTCATTTGGAAATTCTTGCAAAAAATCAACAAGTAATAACCAAAGTATTTTTTTATTATTTTTAAAATTGTTTAATCCCTTCTAACACATTCAATCTTGTTTTGATTTTAGTCAGCTGGTAACCAAAACATTCATTTGGAAATTCTTGCAAAAATCAACAAGTAATAACCAAAGTATTTTTTTATTATTTTTAAAATTGTTTAATCCCTTCTAACACATTCAATCTTGTTTTGATTTTAGTCAGCTGGTAACTAAAACATCCATTTGGAAATTCTTGCAAAATCAACAAGGAATAACCAAAGTATTTTTTTATTATTTTTAAAATTGTTTAATCCCTTCTAACACATTCAATCTTGTTTTGATTTTAGTCAGCTGGTAACCAAAACATTCATTTGGAAATTCTTGCAAAAAAAATCAACAAGGAATAACCAAAGTATTTTTTTATTATTTTTAAAATTGTTTAATCCCTTCTAACACATTCAATCTTGTTTTGATTTTAGTCAGCTGGTAACCAAAACATTCATTTGGAAAATTCTGTAAAATCAACAAGGAATAAACCAAAATATATTTTTTTATTATTTTTTAAAATTGTTTAATCCCTTCTAACACATTCAATCTTGTTTTGATTTTAGTCAGCTGTAACCAAAACATTCATTTGGAAATTCTTGCAAAAATCAACAAGGAATAACCAAAGTATTTTTTTATTATTTTTAAAATTGTTTAATCCCTTCTAACACATTCAATCTTGTTTTGATTTTAGTCAGCTGGTAACCAAAACATTCATTTGAAATTTTTTGCAAAAAAATCAACAAGGAATAACCAAAGTATTTTTTTATTATTTTTAAAATTGTTTAATCCCTTCTAACACATTCAATCTTGTTTTGATTTTAGTCAGCTGGTAACCAAAACATTCATTTGGAAATTCTTGCAAAAATCAACAAGTAATAACCAAAGTATTTTTTTATTATATTTAAAATTGTTTAATCCCTTCTAACACATTCCAATCTTGTTTTGATTTTCTTAGTCATTGGTAACCAAAACATTCATTTGGAAATTCTTGCAAAAATCAACAAGTAATAACCAAAGTATTTTTTTATTATTTTTAAAATTGTTTAATCCCTTCTAACACATTCAATCTTGTTTTGATTTTAGTCAGCTGGTAACCAAAACATTCATTTGGAAATTCTTGCAAAAATCAACAAGTAATAACCAAAGTATTTTTTTATTATTTTTAAAATTGTTTAATCCCTTCTAACACATTCAATCTTGTTTTAATTTTAGTCAGCTGGTAACTAAAACATTCATTTGGAAATTCTTGCAAAATCAACAAGGAATAACCAAAGTATTTTTTTATTATTTTTAAAATTGTTTAATCCCTTCTAACACATTCAATCTTGTTTTGATTTTAGTCAGCTGGTAAAATCAAAACATTCATTTGGAAATTTGCAAAAATCAACAAGGAATAACCAAAGTATTTTTTTATTATTTTTAAAATTGTTTAATCCCTTCTAACACATTCAATCTTGTTTTGATTTTAGTCAGCTGGTAACCAAAACATTCATTTGGAAATCTTTTAAAAATCAACAAGGAATAACCAAAGTATTTTTTTATTATTTTTAAAATTGTTTAATCCTTCTAACACATTCAATCTTGTTTTGATTCTTAGTCAGCTGGTAACCAAAACATTCATTTGGAAATTCTTGCAAAAATCAACAAGGAATAACCAAAGTATTTTTTTATTATTTTTAAAATTGTTTAATCCCTTCTAACACATTCAATCTTGTTTTGATTTTAGTCAGCTGGTAACCAAAAAACATTCATTTCTGAAATTCTTGCAAAAAAATCAACAAGGAATAACCAAAGTATTTTTTTATTATTTTTTAAAATTGTTTAATCCCTTCTAACACATTCAATCTTGTTTTGATTTTTAGCTGTATTATAACCAAAACATTCATTTGGAAATTCTTGCAAAAATCATTGGCACAACCAAAGTATTTTTTTATTATATTTAAAATTGTTTAATCCTTCTAACACATTCAATCTTGTTTTGATTTTAGCTTTGGGCTGGTAAAACTGAAACATTCATTTGAAATTCTTGCAAAAATCAACAAGTAATAACCAAAGTATTTTTTTATTATTTTTAAAATTGTTTAATCCTCTAACACATTCAATCTTGTTTTGATTTTAGTCAGCTGGTAACCAAAACATTCATTTGGAAATTCTTGCAAAAATCAACAAGTAATAACCAAAGTATTTTTTTATTATTTTTAAAATTGTTTAATCCCTTCTAACACATTCAATCTTGTTTTGATTTTAGTCAGCTGGTAAACTGAAACATTCATTTGGAAATTTTTGCAAAAATCAACAAGGAATAACCAAAGTATTTTTTTATTATTTTTAAAATTGTTTAATCCCTTCTAACACATTCAATCTTGTTTTGATTTTAGTCAGCTGGTAACCAAAACATTCATTTGGAAATTTCAAAAATCAACAAGGAATAACCAAAGTATTTTTTTATTATTTTTAAAAATTGTTTAATCCCTTCTAACACATTCAATCTTGTTTTGATTTTAGTCAGCTTTGGTAACCAAAACATTCATTTGAAATTCTTTGCAAAAATCAACAAGTAATAACCAAAAGTATTTTTTTATTATATTTAAAATTGTTTAATCCCTTCTAACACATTCAATCTTGTTTTTGATTTTTATTGGCTATAACCAAAACATTCATTTGGAAATTCTTGCAAAAATCAACAAGTAATAACCAAAGTATTTTTTTTTTTATTATTTTTAAAATTGTTTAATCCCTTCTAACACATTCAATCTTGTTTTGATTTTTTAGTCATTGGTAACCAAAACATTCATTTGGAAATTCTTGCAAAAATCAAATAAGTAATAACCAAAGTATTTTTTTATTATTTTTAAAATTGTTTAATCCTTCTAACACATTCAATCTTGTTTTGATTTTAGTCAGCTGGTAACCAAAACATTCATTTGGAAATTCTTGCAAAAATCAACAAGGAATAACCAAAGTATTTTTTTATTATTTTTAAAAATTGTTTAAACTTTCTAACACATTCAATCTTGTTTGGATTTTTAGTCAGCTGGTAACCAAAACATTCATTTGGAAATTCTCTTGCAAAAATCAACAAGGAATAACCAAAGTATTTTTTTATTATTTTTAAAATTGTTTAATCCCTTCTAACACATTCAATCTTGTTTTTTGATTTTTTTAGTCAGCTGGTAACCAAAACATTCATTTGGAAATTTTTGCAAAAATCAACAAGGAATAACCAAAGTATTTTTTTATTATTTTTAAAATTGTTTAATCCCTTCTAACACATTCAATCTTGTTTTTTGATTTTTTAGTCAGCTGGTAACCAAAATATTCATTTGGAAATTCTTGCAAAATCAACAAGGAATAACCAAAGTATTTTTTTATTATTTTTAAAATTGTTTAATCCCTTCTAACACATTCAATCTTGTTTTGATTTTAGTCAGCTGGTAACCAAAACATTCATTTGGAAATTCTTGCAAAAATCAACAAGGAATAACCAAAGTATTTTTTTTTATTATTTTTAAAATTGTTTAATCCCTTCTAACACATTCAATCTTGTTTTGATTTTAGTCAGCTGGTAACTGTAAAACATTCATTTGGAAATTCTTGCAAAAATCAACAAGTAATAACCAAAGTATTTTTTTATTATATTTAAAATTGTTTAATCCTTCTAACACATTCAATCTTGTTTGATTTTTTTAGTCAGCTGGTAACCAAAACATTCATTTGGAAATTCTTGCAAAAATCAACAAGTAATAACCAAAGTATTTTTTTATTATTTTTAAAATTGTTTAATCCTTCTACTTCATATTCAATCTTGTTTTGATTTTTAGTCAGCTGTAACCAAAACATTCATTTGGAAATTCCAAAAATCAACAAGTAATAACCAAAAAGTATTTTTTTGTTATTTTTAAAATTGTTTAATCCCTTCTAACACATTCAATCTTAGTTTTGATTTTTAGTCAGCTGGTAACCAAAACATTCATTTGGAAATTTCTGCAAAAATCAACAAGGAATAACCAAAGTATTTTTTTATTATTTTTAAAATTGTTTAATCCCTTCTAACACATTCAATCTTGTTTTGATTTTAGTCAGCTGGTAACCAAAACATTCATTTGGAAATTCTTGCAAAAAATCAACAAGGAATAACCAAAGTATTTTTTATTATTTTTAAAATTGTTTAACTTTCTAACACATTCAATTTGTTTTGATTTTAGTCAGCTGGTAACCAGCAACATTCATTTGGAAATTCTTGCAAAAATCAACAAGGAATAACCAAAGTATTTTTTTATTATTTTTAAAATTGTTTAACTTTCTAACACATTCAATCTTGTTTTGATTTTTTTAGTCAGCTAAAATTAAAACATTCATTTGGAAATTTTGCAAAATCAACAAGGAATAACCAAAGTATTTTTTTATTATTTTTAAAATTGTTTAATCCTTCTAACACATTCAATCTTGTTTTGATTTTTTAGTCAGCTGGGTAACCAAAACATTCATTTGGAAATTTTTGCAAAAATCAACAAGTAATAACCAAAGTATTTTTTTATTATATTTAAAATTGTTTAATCCCTTCTAACACATTCAATCTTGTTTTGATTTTAGTCAGCTGGTAACCAAAACATTCATTTGGAAATTCTTGCAAAAAAATCAACAAGGAATAACCAAAGTATTTTTTTATTATTTTTAAAATTGTTTAATCCCTTCTAACACATTCAATCTTGTTTTGATTTTAGTCAGCTGGTAACCTTGGAAAGCATTCATTTGTATTTTTTTCCCTTGCAAAAATCAACAAGGAATAACAAAGGTAGTATTTTTTTATTTTTAAAATTTTTGTTTAATCCCTTCTAACACATTCAATCTTGTTTTGATTTTAGTCAGCTGGTAACCAAAACATTCATTTGGAAATTCTTGCAAAAAAATCAACAAGGAATAACCAAAGTATTTTTTTATTATTTTTAAAATTGTTTAATCCCTTCTAACACATTCAATCTTGTTTTGATTTTAGTCAGCTGGTAACCAAAACATTCATTTGGAAATTCTTGCAAAAATCAACAAGGAATAACCAAAGTATTTTTTTATTATATTTAAAATTGTTTAATCCCTTCTAACACATTCAATCTTGTTTTGATTTTAGTCAGCTGGTAACCAAAACATTCATTTGGAAATTCTTGCAAAAATCAACAAGTAATAACCAAAGTATTTTTTTATTATATTTAAAATTGTTTAATCCCTTCTAACACATTCAATCTTGTTTTGATTTTAGTCAGCTGGTAACCAAAACATTCATTTGGAAATTCTTGCAAAAATCAACAAGTAATAACCAAAGTATTTTTTTATTATTTTTAAAATTGTTTAATCCCTTCTAACACATTCAATCTTGTTTTGATTTTAGTCAGCTGGTAACCAAAACATTCATTTGGAAATTCTTGCAAAAATCAACAAGTAATAACCAAAGTATTTTTTTATTATTTTTAAAATTGTTTAATCCCTTCTAACACATTCAATCTTGTTTTGATTTTAGTCATGGTAACTGAAAACATTCATTTGGAAATTCTTGCAAAAATCAACAAGGAATAACCAAAGTATTTTTTTATTATTTTTAAAATTGTTTAATCCCTTCTAACACATTCAATCTTGTTTTGATTTTAGTCAGCTGGTAACCAAAACATTCATTTGGAAATTCTTGCAAAAATCAACAAGTAATAACCAAAGTATTTTTTTTTATTATTTTTAAAATTGTTTAATCCCTTCTAACACATTCAATCTTGTTTTGATTTTAGTCAGCTGGTAACCAAAACATTCATTTGGAAATTCTTGCAAAAATCAACAAGGAATAACCAAAGTATTTTTTTATTATTTTTAAAATTGTTTAATCCCTTCTAACACATTCAAAATTTTGGTAAAAAATCTTGTTTTGATTTTAGTCAGCTGGTAACCAAAACATTCATTTGGAAATTCTTGCAAAAATCAACAAGGAATAACCAAAGTATTTTTTAATTATTTTCAAGAGGTTTTGATAGAAACAGATTGTTGCTTGTTTGTACAGCCCTTATTTCCACTTGATTTATTTTGAGTCTCGGATGGCAGAACTTATTTGTCACTCAGAAGGGAAAAACAGAATGCCAGATAAAAATAAATCAAATTTTCAAATTACTGCATAAGATATAGGCTCCAAATCCAAATGTCTGTTACTTTTAAAAATCAATTATAATTTATTTCGACATTAGGTTATTTAATTTGAAAATTTAAATTCTTTGAAGTTAAAGTTGTAAAAAATGGTGAAGAAGTTCTGCCATCTGAGACTTCCTAAGTAAACTTTTCAAAATTAAGCAAAAACAACAGCCGTTCAAGCAAACAAAATATATTAAAAACAATATTTGTGACTTTCTTTCTACCCTAGAAAAAATTCAGTTGACTGCAATGATTTAACATTATTTTTATTTTATGAAATGGACTCTAAGAGTTTTAAATAGATTAAAGTTCTAATTCTGTTAAAAAAGGATATTTCTGCAATTTGTAGATTATTTTGTGGAGTAAATTATAAAATTAAAATAAACTAAATTCTATTTTGAGGATACTTTATTATTTTCTATCGAATTATTACTTTTACAAAACATTCAAGCAAAGCCATCTTATCAAACCAAAAATTATCATTTGTATTCCATAAATCTTTCCAAGTGAAATAACAAAATCCAACCTATTTCCTTGATATAAGTAAGAACTTTTTAGTTACTTCTTTAAAATATCTGACATGAGAAATCATAACTGAATTTATTTATTGATTTTGCTAATACTAAAACAGTGAATAAAAACTAAAAATGGATGAATAAAAAAATGGTGAGAAAAGTCGGCAAATAGATAACAATGTTCTTCTTCTTATCTTTCAAACCAGGGAAAAGTCGGCAAATAGATAACAATGTTCTTCTTCTTATCTTTCAAACCAGGGAAAAAATCTAAAGAGGAAAACAAAACAGGATAGAATTTAATGTGTGTGCTTTGAAATGAATTTTTTAATATTTTTCTGTCAACCTCCCCAAATTGTTTGATATGTTTATAGGATACAAATCCTATATCATCCATCAACTAACTAAAACACACAAACTAAAATTGCATACCCGCAAAATCGGATTCAAACTACTAAAACCATTTTGGAAAAACCCAACTATAACAGACAAAGTAAAATTGGACACCTGCAAAAGTGGATTCAAATGATTAAAATATTTTGGAAAAACCCAGACCAAGAAAAATTCACAAGTCAGTGTGAAAAGCAAAATTCTGAATCCTGATTGGATTAGAAATAGAAAATTCATATATGACATTTTTTCACACCTAAAGAAGAAAATGCCTCCTGGAGCCAGTCACATGACAAACATCACTACTTAAACCATGAGCTGTGACTGGTCAAAATGAGTCCAGCATGAGAGCGGTTAGCTGATGAACCTTGTGGCAATGTAATCAAAGAAATTTCAAGAAGCCGACCAAGATGTAAGGGCACGTCACATACTCATTCTAACTTTCTTCATTTTCACTCTATGATGCCAGAGAGCAACAACAACAAAGTCAACAGGACATGCTAAATACAATTTCTTTGTTTTACCTTCTCTCTCACCCTGTCAACAACCTACCAAAAACAGGAAAGGAACATAAGACTTTACATACTGCTACTATCAGTATACACCAGGGACATTTAGCTACTTACTACTATCAACCATGAACTCTAAACTTCTGTGGGATATTTGAAATACTTACATTTCTCTTCAAACAATTTTAACTACAAAGCTGCATGCATTTTCTCAATGAACATTTTTCTTCTCATCAATATGTTAACAAAATTTCACTTATATTTTTCTTCTTACAATTTTGTCATTCTTGTAAATAAATCTTTGCTTTAATGTACAAACAAAACATTTTATCCATCTCAGTATCTTTTCAATCTTCTGATATTTAAATTGTGGGGATTTTGGATGTGTTTGGCACAAGGCCAATTTATCAAGCATCACCGAGGCTCCTACATGTTCATTATTATGTCAAAGTTGAAATGAATGACAAAGACAAAAGATTAAGAAATAAAGAAAACACGATATGAAAAATGTGAAATGATGCGTTTTCTTTGTTTGTTAAAGTTAACTGAAAAATATTCTATGGTGTTAGACGTGATTCCTTAAAGATGACTCAACGATAAATGCACCAAAGTAGAGAGACTTAGTACAACACAGTGGAGAAATGCACAAAAAAAATAAAGGAACTAACAGAGCAAAGAACATGCTCAGCAACAGGATGTATAAAAGCAAAAGATGGCTTACTAATACTAGAAAAAAAAATTCTTCGGAGATGGGGCGAGTATATCGTAGATCTCTTCCATGACAAGAGAAAGCAACCAGCAATACACAAAACTATGGATGTGGACCAGAAATATTAAAAACTGAAGTGGAATTGGCAATGGACAAATTGAAGAGAAACAAAGCAGCAGAACCAGACAGGATTGTAATAAAGATGTTGATGTTCCTAGAAGGCTTTGGAGTCAACAGAAATAATAAACAAAATCTACAGAAACAGCAATATACCGGAGGACCTAAGCAGATCAATCTTCATAACACTACCTAAGAATCCAGGTGCAAAGGAATTTGAGCTCCATCAAACAATCAGTTTAATGAGTCACATAACAAAACTCATCATCCAGATTCTGATAAACAGAGTGCGCATCAAAATCGGCCCAGAGATAGGATAGGAACAAAGTGGATTCGTTAAAGATACTGGAATGAGAAATGTGATATTCATGCTCAGAATGCTATCTGAACAAGCAATACAAAATGGAGAAGGACCTTTATCTGTGCTTTATCGACTATGCAAAGGCGTTTGACAAAGTACGACACACGGACTTGATAGAAATGCTCGACAACATCGGAAAAGACATTAGGATAATCAAGAATCTATATTGACAGCAAACCACGTGAATGAATAGGAAGTGAACTCAGCAGAAAATAGAAAGGGGTGTAAGACAAGGATGTTTTTTCTCACCACATATTTTTAACCTGTACAGCAAAGCAATTATGAGAGAAATAAAAGCCTTGCCAGGATTCAACATTGGCAGCAACAATCTCAACAATATCAGATACGTGGATGGCACGGTGCTGATAGCAGACACGGAAAGGAAAATGCTGGACCTTCTACAAAAGCTAGCAAAAGAAAGTGAAAAGAAAGGACTGAGCATAAACCTCAAGAAAACTGAATGTATCGTCATCAGCAAAAAGAGGGGACTAATATGCCACTGCAAGTTGGAGAATCTAAAATAAAACAAGTAAAATAATTAAAATACCTGGGAAGTGTGCTGTCAGAGGATGGAAAGTGCAACATGGAGATCCAAAGATGCATTGGCATGGCCAAAGACACATTTCAGAAGCTAACCAGAGAACCGAAAGACAGGAAAATCTTATTAGAAGTAAGAAAAATATCTGGATTGCTATGTGATATCTGTCCTTCTGTATGGAAGTTAATGTTGGACAATCTCATCAAGGATGAAAGTGAGGCTTGAGGCAGCAGAAATGTGGTTTTACAGAAGGAAGCTGAGGATACCATGGACGGAGCACGTGTACAATGATGTATTGGAAATGATGCAAATGAGAAGAAAACTTATACTAAATATCAGGAAGAGACAAATGAGGTTCCTAAAACACGTAATGAGAAAGGAGGGCCTGGAGAACTTAATACTTGCAGGTTGAATAAATGGAAAGTGAAACAGGCAAAAGCAGCGTGAGATGTACTTGTTAGGTTTGAGCAAATGGTTGCTGGAGCAGGGCTTAGAAGAGATACAAAGAGAAAAATTATTGAGAGCGAAAAGAGAGCCAAATGGAAGTGCATGATTGCTTGCATCCTAAAGAGACACGGCACATAAAGAAGAAGAATGTTTAAAATTCTTGTTACTTGGCATAAAAAAAAACAAAAAAACTGATGTATGTCGTTTTTTCATGGTCATTGATACTGTCGGCACCAAGGTCTCGGAGCAACCCACCACCCAAAATATACTAATTTACTAAACACAGATCATATATGGCATGAGGCCAAAAATATAAAGCACCAGTGAGGGTTAAATGCAAATTTTATTGAAACTAAATTATCTAAAATCGTTTATAAATGGAACTTTGTCTGTGTGTCCATTACCTATAGACTCCGAAACGGCTGAACAAATTTTCTTGAAAATTTACACAGTTGTACTATAAGCATCTGCGAGTGTTCTTAGCTAGGTTTTGTGTTGAGGTACCCCCGATAAATATCAAAAATTGATAATCAAAAAAATTGGGTTATAGGAGTGGTCCGAATTTAATCAAATTTGATACACTCATAGACAAATACATAAAAAAACGATATTCAGAAGTTTCAAGGCTGCAGTTCTTACAATAGTGCAGAAAATCAATAATATATATACATATATATATATATATATATAAAAAGATGTTTGTGTGTGTGTGTGTATGTTTATCTGCTTGTATGTCTGTATTTTTTCAGCCCTTTTATTTTAGTTTTTGCTTCGGGTTTGGTTCTAAGTAGGTATAATTGTAGTTCTTAGTCTCAGCCATGATACCATTTACTTAGAGGACTTATTTAGCCTTCAAAATTCAGTTTACAACAAAAAAACTTATTTGATATTGATACCAGGAAATCAAAATTTGACTTACATCCATTCATTTTTCTTTCAGTCTACGGTTTCGCTTTAACTGGAAACAACTATTGCTTTTTAGTTTTTCGTGCCAATGTCCAAAGAGTCTGAGCTCCAGGATCATGGATTAGTTTTAAAGCTTTCATTACACCTGAGCAGTGCTGGGCTATACTGCTAGTGTACAAATAAAACATCATAATCGTATATAATATCATGAATCAATTGTGACATAAATCAATAAACATTACCAATAAAGCAAAATAAAAAGAAAGCTCATATGGTTAGAATAGGGAACAGAGAATTGAGAGAGCGCGCTTCTAATGGGTTGACGGGAGTGTAGTCTTATCTGTTGTGTCTCGCTCTTCACCGGCCGATCTCTGTTGCTCCTCTACTGGCGAATCCGTGTGCCGAGGTCTTTTTATAATCTTCCAGAACCGGGACTTTTTCTTCCGGTTTTGCCTCGCCCACGCATGCCCACGTAATTCTCAGAGACACCTGTTCTGTTTGCCTCTGTAGTTATTTCCGCTGCTGCTGGAAATAAGGTCAAACGACATCCGTTCCTTTCAACGACCGGAAACACCCTCGTTTGCATCAGCCTTCCTCGGGTGGGGCCAGATTGTTATATTACAATATCTATTGTATACTTTTCTTTTGGCTCCACATAAATCAAGGCATTTTTTTCAAAAATAAAAGCAAACATTTGTTTTTAAAAAGTTACCAAAAATCAGGGGACCATTCAATTTCAATGATTTTTTGTCAGCACTCATTCAGTAACACAATGTGTACTAAAGAAGTTTATGACTTAAAACCTATATATATTTTTCAACTACTAAAATCCCATCCTAAGATTTGTTGACTAAATTGTAATGTTACTTTAAATTCACTAAATGTTAATATTTGGTCTTTTTTAATAATATCCATGTAAATCTTTTAAATTTAAAAGGAAGCCTTTTAGGATCACAGCTGTTAGCAAGCTATCAATTATCATTTCTCCTGATGTCTTTAATTAAGTTGCAGCATTTTCAGCTGTAGTAATATAATCTGTAATAATTTCATCACTTGCTTTTTATAAAAAGGTGAATCCAGTAGAAAGGGAAATTATTTTAAATTGTCATTTAGATGAGAAGTGATCTTGAAAAATTTGCAGTACTTTTCTGCCATTGTTAAGAGCTTTTCTTATAAAAAAAAAAAGATGGTCACTGATCATCAAGAGTTTGCATTCTTTTCACAGGAATCTTTTTCATAAAGACAATTGTATGTTGCCAAGATAATTTTGTATCATTTTTGAATTCTTATATATCTTAAAAATTTTACTTCACATAATTCCTATGCATCACCACTGAAACTATTTCTGGGCTCAAAACCTGTTTAGTAAATGACCATAGTCAAGTTAAGTAGCAAAATGCCCTCAAAAAAGAACTGACAAACTTCTCAACAAACACAAAGAAATAAAAGAGAACAAAATAACACAAAACAAACAATATATATGGCTGAAATTATATCATTGTGCAGGGTAATTATTTACTAGCAAATGCCGACTTTTACTTCAGCAGTCGATGCTTCCATATCTTGATTTACCACATGTACAACAGGTGGGGATATAACTGTGACTTTGATGTCTGTAGGGCAACATAACTGACATTTGTATTTTAAGAGCCACTGTGACATTCTCTTCAAATCTTCATAACGTTACTTTAAATTCACTGATCAATAATATTTTGTCTTTCTGAGTAATAACCATCATAAATCTTTTAAATTCAGAGGGAAAACTTTCAGAAACATGGCTGTTAACAAGTTATCAATTACCACTTCTGATGTCTTTTATAAACTAGCTAAATTTTCAGCTCTAATAATATAATCTGTAATACTTTCACTACTTGCTTTTTATAACGAGGTGAATTCAGTAGAGAGGGAATTTATTTTCAACTATTGCTTAGATGAGAAGTGATCTTGAAAAATTTTCAGTGTCGACGTTAGGGGCTTTACTCATAAAAAAAGAGACAGGTACTGATCATCAAGAGTTTGCATTCTTTTCACAGGAATCTTCTTCATTGAGACAGTTGTATGTTGCAAGATAATTTTGTGTTAATTTTGGATTCTCATATATCTTAAAACTTTTACTTTTCATTCATCACCACTAAAACTATTTCTGAACTCATAACCTGTTTAGTAACTGATCATAGTCAAGTGTAATTAGCAAAATGCTCAAAAAACAGAATTGATAAACTTCTCAAAAAAGCAAATAGAACAGAGCAAAATAACACTAAACAAACAATATATATGCAAATCAGAACTAGACAAAGCAACAGTAATAAGGCAAAAAAGTTTACCAAGTAAGAATGGTGTTAAGACTCAAAAGGAGACACAATCAAGTGATTGTAGCTTGATGACATCAAGACAAGCTAGAACAAAAATATGGTGCATGTAACTAAGAATCTATTTTTATTGGTAAAGAACAAATTCCATCATGCATCTGTATGATTTGTCGATAATTTCTGGGAGGGGACATTTCCAAAGTTATTCCTGCAGAAATTGGAACTAACCAATTAAATAATCTCAATAAGCAAAATATTTGCTACATTTCAGACCAAATTTAAATTGATTGGAAACCATTCTCTTTTCCACTTACCTGTAAAATCCAAAAACTCCTATATATGTAACCAACATACCAATGATAGACTCTTTTTCTTTTCTTTTGTTTGCAAGTCACTAACTTGGTTGTGTAAAACTGTTCTTACAGTCAATTGGCTTTCTTTTCCCTCCTTAGTTGGAGTCAGTGTCATCTCAGTAGGCTTATTTCAGGTTTCCCAAAATTTTAGAATATAAAGGCAAGGTCTCATGTGAATATATACATTGTACACTATGAGCAGATCTTCCAAATCCTGTCAAAGCATACACAATTCCTATCAAATATGACAACACTTTTCATAGTCATGCTAAACTTTTATTTCTTTCATCTGGGCACACATCACAACTCACTCTGGAAAAAGAACTATTTTGATGAAATGCACTACAACATTGATAAATTTAACAAAAAGTTTATTAAATATAAAGAAAATTGGTTGAATAAAACATTGATTAGTTACTGCAAATCAAAATAATCTACTGCAGGAATGGTGATTAGGAGATTCTGGTTGTACCTATTGTTATTTTTATTATTAATTTAATATATAATTTTTAACACATTTCACTTTTAATTTTCTTCTCAACTCTTCAATCAACTTTCCATTAAATTTCAACAATCATCATCCAGTTAGTGGTCTCTCCAAATCCCAAACCTGCAATTTCATGCACTTCAAAGTTCAGAGCCCATGCTCTATTACACATCCAGATCTGTCAACACTAAATAATTCTCTTTCTCAAAAAATCTTTCAAAAATAAAAGTTATACTTTTATCTACCTTTAATTTTTGAGAAAGTAGCTCATTTAAAATTTAATTGATCATTTGTATAAGGCATGCCAAATGTGATTTCTGTGTAACTAAAGATTTACAAACTTCAAAGAATGTGGTTTTTGCACATGTTCATTTACATATGATTCTTCAAACTTGATGGGCATAAAAATGCAGATTCATCAACTACACAAGAAAGAGGCTTCTCCTCAGTGTTTATTGGTATATGGGGCTTCAAATGTGACTCTTGTGGGGATGCAGATTCACAGGCTTCATGAGAATAAGGTTTCTCACCAATGTGTGTTTGCATATGACGTTCCAAAGACGACTTGTTTGAAAATGCAGATCTACAGTCTTCACAAGAATATGGTTTCTCTCCAGTGTGTGTTCGCATATGGCGCTTTAAGTCTGGGTTCCGTGAAAATGCAGATCCACAAACTTCACAAGAATATGGTTTCTCTCCAGTGTGTGTTCGCATATGACCTGCCAAAGAGGTTTTCTCTGAAAATGAAGACCCACAAACTTCACAAAAATATGGCTTCTCACCAGTGTGTGTTCGCATATGGCTTTCTAAATATGACTTACGTGTAAATGCAGTTCCACAAACTTCACAAGAAAATGGTTTTTCTCCAGTGTGTTTTCGTATATGGTACTCCAAAGATGACTTTCCTGTAAATGAAGATCCACAAAATGCACACACGTGTAGTTTCTTTCCAATGTGTATTTGTATATGGCGCTTCAAATGCGAGTTCTGTGAAAAGACAGAGCCACAAAAATCACAAGAATGGGATTTCTCTCCAGTGTGTGTTCGCATATGGCGCTTCAAAACTGAGTTGTGTGAAAATGCAGATCCACAAACCTGACAAGAATATGGTTTTTCTCCAGTGTGTGTTCGCATATGGCGCTTCAGATATGATTTGTCTGAAAATGTAGATGTACAAATTTCACAAGCATATGGTTTCTCTCCAGTGTGCGTTCGAATATGGCGCTTTAAGTGAGTCTTCCGTGAAAATGCAGATCCACAAACTTCACAAGAATATGGTTTCTCTCCAGTGTGTGTTCGCATATGGCGCTTTAAGAAAGTCTTACGTGAAAATGCAGTTCCACAAATGTTACAAGAATATGGTTTTTCTCCAGTGTGTGTCCGCATATGGTATGTCAAAGATGTTTTGTCTGAAAATGAAGATCCACAAACTTCACAAAAATATGGCTTATCTCTAGTGTGTGTTTGCATATGGCCTGCTAAAGATGTTTTCTCTGAAAATGAAGATCCACAAATTTCACAAAAATATAGCTTCTCACCAGTTTTTGCTTGCATATAGCATTCCAAATTTGACTCATATGCAAATGTAGATCCACAAACTTCAGAATATGGTTTTTCTCCAGTGTGGTTTTGCATATGGTACCCCAAAGATGACTTCTCTGAAAATGCAGATCCAGATATTTCACAAGAATGTGGTTTCTTTGCAGTGTGTATTTGTATATGACGCATCAAATGCGACTTCTGTGAAAATAAAGAACCACATTCATCACAAGAATGTGATTTCTTTCCAGTGTGTGTTTGCATATGACACTTCAAGTCTGAGTTCTGCGAAAATGCAGAACCACAAACCTGACAAGAATATGGTTTCTCTCCAGCATGTGTTCGTATATGGCGTGTCAAATATGACTTCTCTGAAAATGCAGAACTGCAAACTTTACAAGCATATGGTTTCTCTCCAGTATGTGTTTGCATATGGCGCTTTAAGTGTGTCTTCTGTGAAAATGCACATCCGCAAACTTCACATGCATATGGTTTCTCTCCAGTGTGTGTTCGCATATGGCGCTTCAAATTTGAGTGCTGTGAAAATGCAGATCCACAAACTTGACAAGAATATGGTTTCTCTCCCATGTGTGTTTCCATGTGATACTTGAAACTTACCTTCCTTGAACATGTAGATCTACAAACTCACAAGAATATCGTTTCTAGTGTTTTTGATATTGCACACTAAATGTAAAATGTGTGCTAAGTTCACAAAAATATGGTTTCTCTCTAACTGTTCCTTGTATATAACACAAGAATTCTACTTATATTTCTTTGTCCTTGATGGAAAGTAAAAATTCTTCTTTCATTAAAATTCATAACAACAACAGTTATTATGAATATTATAAACCCAAAACATCTGTGAAGAAAAAGAAATAAAACATAAATTAACAGAGACATGGCATAATACATGAAATTCAGTTCATATTTTAACAGACACAGTTATATATTAAAGCTGCTTGAGCTCAGCACAGGGGCACAATAATGCAGCAGTCCGGAAAGATCACTGGAAAATCTAATTAGTTTATCTTAAATAATTTGCTTTTATCTTGAAATACAGTATGCAAGTAAAATGGTGTTTTCTGAAAAAGATTTAAATATTTGAGATTCTTTTTTCTACTTGCAAACTCAGTTTTCACAAAAGACAAGAAGACAACAGCTGAGAAATTATTATATAAGGTAAAATTGGAGTAGATAGACTAAACTATCGCCCGGTTCACACTCCACCCACGTCTATTGAACAGGTGTAGAGGCTCATCCCTTGTTCCATGTTTAGGATGTGGTTTCTGGTTTTCTATTTTCCAATCTTTTACGTAGTCCCCAGCACATCAATGGCGTTACCGCCTTGCTTGGGGTGACATGATTAAAAAAAAATAAAAATAAAAAAGTAAAAGAAAATTCATTTAGGCATAAATTTTGAAATGAGGACAAAAACATTAAATTTAAAGAATAAAGACCAAGTGAACCTTTGTTTTTTAAGGAACAGAGAATGAAGAATCAATTTCAAATATCAAACAATAAAGTATTTTTACATTTTTCACAAGTTCTACAAATCAAGATGATTATTTCAATGTGTTAATGATTAATTAGTTGATATGAATCAAACAATACAGGTTGATATCCATATAATGAAAATAATAATAAATTTCTGATACAAAATCAATCTATATCAATTCTATAGAACCAAAGATCCTTTTGAAAGTGATATTATGAAAAGTTGTTTAACTTCAAATAGTTATTATAATAGGAACCAGGAAATCTTTTAGAGAAACAAAGAAATACAAAAAAATAAAAAACTGGCTTTCAAAATCTGATATAAATCAACTAAGTATTGGCTATCCATAAAATTTCTAGTATTGAATAAATGATTAAAATTATTTGCAAATCTACATTTGAAATTATGCAAGTAAATATGCTTCATGTGGTTGCCTAAGGAATTCATTAACTTATAAAATCTTAAACTAATCTAGTTTACACATGTTAAAAATAGAACTCTGATAAAAAGTTAAATAGAATTACTGCAAACTAAATACCAGTGATTCATCCAATATTAGGAAGAAATGTTTATATAAATTTTCCCCTTTTCTTCATACTTAATATTTTTGCAAAAGCTCCATATCTTAAAAGTGTTCAAAATTAAAATTTAATGGTAAATCATATCAAGTACGACATTAGATTTGGTCAGATGAAGTGTAGCATTTCCAAGATTTATGATAAACTTAAGGTGTATAATATTTTTCACGATGTTATAGAACTTGGCAGGTAACTCACAAGTGAAAGATACCAAAAACTTCTTTGATCTAAATGTGGGACTATTTTTCAATGCAGAAAGTTGAATAGGCATGAAAAATTCAAATTCTTACAAATTCAACTTTATTCCCTTGGCACTGATCTTCTTTCAAAGGCCATGAAATTGTCTCCTACAAATCAAGTAACTTTTTATGACCTTATTGACACATCCCAATGTCAAACAGTACATGTCTTTCATTGCTGCTATTACTTTCTAAACTTCATGCTCTAAATCTAACAAAATATGCCACACCTACCACAGGAGGATGTATATAGCATTGTTTACAAAGTTTCAGTAGGAAGATAATTCTAGTATTAATTTGGAATAAATGGAGAGACCTTAGAACAGTAACAGCAGCCAGAGTAGGAAGTAAGGATTAAAACCAAGTCTCTCCTATCTTGTCATCTGGCCTTTCTCCGCATCCCTGTCTGTGTGTCTGTATGTATTGGCTGGAATTTTAAATAAAATCTGAGCACTACTGATATTGATTTATTGCAAGTTTTTGATAATGTATTCATGACATTTCCTTGAAAAAGAAGACCTTTGTGAACTATGTACATTCCAAAGTCATGAAAAAACACTTTTCTTCAAAAGTAAAATATGTACCACAGCAAAATGGTTAAAAATAAAAATAAATTACCAAACAAATGTGCTGTTAAAATGTTAGACTTTGTTCATTGTGATCAAGGTACTCAGATTGATCTGAGACCTTTGAAACCAAAATAATATAATATAAAAAAAATTACTTGAAAAATAGGCTTATAAAATAGATACCTCCACTAATTTAAAAAAAAATATCATGGAGAAAAACAGCTCTTAATAAAAATAACTTATTTCCCTGAAAAATGTTTGTTATTAATAAGAAGAAAAATTAAAATATTTTTAAAAAGTTTTTTATTCTTTTCTAACACATCTGAAATTATGATAAAACCATTTTGATTTTGTTTTTCTCAGCGGTTAAGCAAATCATTCCCAATGTTTATGACGGATAATGAAATTCACATAACTCCTTTTTTTCCGGTGAAAACTATTTATTTGGAAACTCTTACAAAAATCAAATATTGGTCAGATTTTTTTGAGAAAATTTTAAGGTCTTACACACAAATGAATGAAACTATTTTTTTTAGAAAATCTTGGGAAAAATATTTTTGTTTACATCTGTTAACTCTGCTTCCATGTAAATTCATGAAAATTTAAGAAATTAAACTGTTTTGAAATTTTTATTTATTAAACACAGGACTCCTCAGAGAATGTAAATCATCTATTATTTTGTTCAGAAAGTTGTGATTTATTTTTAAAATCTGCTCTGAATAGTAAAATAAAAAATGCAATAAAACTATGACATTATTTAATTCAATAAGCTTTTCATTACTTTTGAATAAATAAATAAATAAATAATATATATATATATATATATATGTATGTATGTATGTATATATAAATCATTCTAGTTGATTTTGTTGAGGTTAGCTTATTAAGTTAAGACTATATTTACTGACTGAAAACTGAAAAGCTTAATACAAATTTTTAAGCCAAAAGATTTTTTTTTAAGTTTTTAATTTATTTTTTGTGTACAGAAAGTTTTTTTGAAGTATGGTATTTTCTATATTATACTGAAAAATCATGTGTTTCATGGCTTCTTTCCCATACAAGAAAAAAAATTGGACAGTTATGTCAATTCTGATCAACCATACTTAGCTGTCATTTGACATCTGAATGTCATCTATCATTCACACTTTGCTGAGTTTGTAGTTCGATGATTAAGAAATACTTTTATTCTAAATTTCATCCTATAAATAAATAATGCTTGTGTAAATCAGATGAATGTAACATTAAATTTACTAATTTTCCAAAAATAACTGTGTCACAGGCGTATATTTTAGTTTTGAAAAATTTTTTAAACTAAAAATTAACTTTTGTTTACAAACCACTCAGAAATAGCCAAAAAATTCAGAAAATTTTAAAAGCTGAAAAATTTTAGATTCTAGTAAGCAAAATCAGTCAGTCAGTTGAGTGCCATACGTGATACACGCTTGGGCGAACATGTCTCGACAGAGACATGACTGACTGGGCAGAAGATTATCCCACAGTAGGCTGCCATTGCTTTCTGCGGTAGACTGGTTGCCAGCCAAGGCTATAGAACCCAATCTGTCCTGTTATTTAACCCATAACTGGAAGGAATAGGCAGATTAATACCTTTCCCAAGAGTATTTGCGCATAAGTGAATGCAATGAATTCAGCTGGAATTCGAACTCGGCTCCCTGATTTCTCATTCCAAGCCGATATCCAATGCACCACAATGCACATCCAGTAAGCAAAATACTACCAGAGTGTTTTGTTTGCTGGAAATAGTAAATTTATTCATTTTCAATTAAAGCTAAAATAGAAGTTTCAAGAAATTTTTATTCTTAAAAATTCACATGCAAAGTTGCATATCAAATATGAGTGGAGGTAACTACAATGAAGTATCTCTGTTCTTTTCACAGTAAACATATTGCTTTGTTCAAGATGCTGATTTCATTCTAGGTACTTCCACTAATTTGCTGTATACTGTTAAAAGGCCCCAAACTTTATAAAAATAAAGTGTTATCATTAAAATGTTTATATTGTTATTGCAAGGAAAGATGAAAGTATTTTTTAATTATTTTATTAAATATTTTAATACTTTCTAACAGGTTTGAAATATGGTATAAAAATCTTCTTTTTTTTTTTTTCCATATGCACATGACAAGATTTTTTGGAGAATTCACTATGGCAAATGTAATAATTGCACAACTCATTTATTCCAGTGAAAAACATTAATTTAGAAATTGTTGCAAAAATCAAATAATGGTTAGATTTTGATGAGACTTTCAGGACTTATTCACAAATGATTGAAATTTTTATAAAATCTTGGTAAAAATTAGTATCTACTTTTTTTTTTTTTTACATGTTTATACCCTCCACTTAATTTTTTGAAATTTTTAGAAATTGACTCTTATACCAAAATATATATTAGTTAAATGCAGGACTCCTTGGGGAATGTAAATCACGTAATTGTTTCTTTTAAAATTTTATTAAACGAAAAATTTTTTTCTACAGACTATTAGTGACTATAATATCCTTAATTTATATTATTTAAAGCTATTAATTAACTAATGTCGTTGCTTTATTATATATTTTTTTTACTTTCAGGAGCAGATTTTCAGAAAAAGGGCCAAATGTTTGAAAACAAAACAAAAAAAAAACAAAAAAAAAAAAGATGATTTACATTCCCCGACGAATCCTGCGTTTAACTAATAAAACCAATTTTTGCCTATAAAAATTAATTTCTTGAAATTTCATTCATTAATTTTACTGTACGCGGAGGTGGGGTAACAGATGTAAAAATATATATTTACCAAGATTTTTAAAAAATAATAATTTCAAAAATTAATTTTTTAATTCATTTGTGAATAAGTTCTGAAAGTTTCATTAAATTCTGACAATTATTTGATTTTTGCAAGAATTTTCAAATTAATGTTTTTCACTGGAAACCATTGTAAATTCTCGTAATGATTTTGGTTACCTGTTAACAAAAATCAAAACGAGATTTTTAACCAAAATTTTAAACGTGTTAGAAAGGATTAAAAACTTTTTAAAATACTTTGATCCTTCCTCTAAATAATAATATAAACATTTCGATAGAAAAAGTTAATTTTGGTGCCTTTTTTCTTCATACTTAACTTATGTGTTGTTTTTCAGCGATTTTTAGTGGAGGTAAACATTATATGTCTTTTAGTTTTGCAAAATGCAAAATTTTTAAAGCCGAGAATTAACTTTTGTTTACAAATGTGTCATTCACAACTGAACATCAAGACAATGAGAAAAATCTTTAGATTCTTCCTCTTACCTTTCGGACAAGAAAATGCAGGATTCCTTTCTTTCTGTACAAATGATTTAATTTTTGTAAGGATTATTGCTATTCTCTATTCGTGTTTTAAAAATTAACTTGACTGAGATTTGTAACCTCGAAGTTGAAATAAATGACGAAAAAATTAATTAAATAAAATGGAAATAAACACAATAAAAACAAGAAATTACTTTTTAAAAATATTTTGTTTGAATGATTATGCAAGCGGCAAGCCTTAAAAATAAATGATAACGGTGTTACTCAAAATTTTGTACCTTCTGTTTTAAAATCTTGATTTTGTTTCGGTATTTGGCGGAGTTATTTAAACAAAATTTAAATGCATAAGTTTGTAGAGACCTTGGTGATGCTTGGTAAATTAGCTTTGTGCCAAACACGACCGAAGTTCCCACAATTTAAATATCAGAAGGTCGAGGGTTGAAGGTTGGATATTGAAATGTGACAGGATAAAATATTCCGTATGTACATTAGCAGAATGACAAAATTGTAGGAAGAAAAATATAGGTAAAATTTTTTAACTGAACACTATGATATATTTGTGAGAAGAAAAATGTTCATTGAGAAATGCATGCAGCTTTGTAGTTAAAAGTGTTCGTAGAGAAATGTAGGTATTTAAAATGTCCACAGAAGTTTAGAGTTCATGGTTGTGTAGTAGCAGAATGTAAATTCTTTTTACGTTCCTTCCTCTTTTTGATAGGTTGGCGACAGAGTGAGAGAGAAGATAAAACAAATAAAGAAATTGTACTTAACATAGACAGAGTGTCTATACTGTTGTTTTCTTCATGTGACCGGCTCCAGTGAGCATTTTAGCTTCAGGTGTGAAAAACATTTGACTGACGTCACATATCATTTGCCACCCAATCAGGATCCAGGATTTTGCTTTTTACACTGACTTGTCAAATTTTTCTTAGTTGGGTTTTTCCAAAATGTTTTT
This sequence comes from Ascarosepion bandense, assembly GCA_037127315.1. Classification (NCBI taxonomy): domain Eukaryota; kingdom Metazoa; phylum Mollusca; class Cephalopoda; order Sepiida; family Sepiidae; genus Ascarosepion; species Ascarosepion bandense. Next base: position 6,477,248 of record JBBBDQ010000328.1, on the reverse strand, counting down.
GGTTGTTTGGATCTGATTTTGCAGAAGTGCAATTTTACTTTGTGTGCTTTAGTTAACTGTTAGATGATATAGGATTTGCATCCTATAAATTGTCAGTGCTCAGTATCTGTTACCTAAACACTACAAAGACCCGAAATATCTGTTCCCTTACGCTACATGTTATTTTTTATAAATTTTATATTAAATGCAAAATTTTATTGAAACCAAATGATTTACAATAAATAATTAAATTTCCAGTAAGCAAAATATTCAGGTGTATTGCAAACAGAAATTATATTAATGGAATCCAAAAGTTTACATTTTTTTTCAAGTTTTCGGCCATTTTTGAGCGATTAATACATTAGTAATGAAAAGTTAATTCTTGGTTTTAAAAATCTTACAAAAATGAAATATACATCTGTGATTTTTGGAAAAAATAGGAAGTTTAAAGATAAAATCATTATAATCTAATTTACACAAGTACTATTTGTTTATAGCATGAAATGTAGAGTAAAAGTATTTCTTAATTACCTATCTGCAGACTGAGTAATGTGCAAACTGATTGATAACAAGCAGAGGTCAGATGACAGGTAAGTATGTTTCACCAAAACTGTTCCAATTTTTATCCTGTAAGGAGAAGAAATTGTGAACCATGAGAACACAACATACCATAGAAAATGTCATATTAAGAAAAAAAACTTTTATATGCAAAACAAAAATTAGAAATTATTTTAAATAATTTGTTCTAAACTTTTCCATTTCTGATTTCTAGTCTTCACTTAATATCCTAACTGCAACAAGGTTTGTAGAAATGTTTTAAAAAATTGCAATTTTATAAATTGTTATAATTAATAAAGAAAGAAAACGAAAACAATTCTTGTAAAAATTCATTATTCATTGAAAATATTTTTCTTCAGACTATAATGTCTTTAATATTTTTATATTTCTAAAAGGAAATAAAAGCTAATCTAATTCACTAACGTAATAGTTTTATTGCATTTTTTATTTCACTATTTGAAGTAGATTTTCATAAAAATGGTCACCTATTTGAAAAAAAAAATAGATGATTTACATTGCCCAATGAGTTTTGCATTTAACTAATAAAACAAATTTTGAAAACAAAATATAATTTCTTAAAATTTCATAATTTACATGTAAAAGGTTAAAAGATGGAAAAAAAAGTTATTTTCTAAATATAATAATTTAAAAAATAATTTCAATTTTAAAGTTTCACTAAAATTTAAGTCCTTAAGTTTCATTAAAATCCGACAATTATATGACTTTTGTAAAAATTCCCAAATTAATGTTTTTTACCAGAATTACTTAATAATTATATTATCCACAGTTACCCCTGGTAATGATTTGGTTACCTGCTGACAAAAAAAACAAAAACAAGTTTTTTCCAAAATTTTGAACATGTTAGAAAGGAGTGTAGGGGCCTCAGAGATGCTTGGTAAATTGGCTTTGTGCCAAACATATCCGAAGTACCCACAATTTAAATATCAGAAGGTTGAAGGTTGGTTGTTGAAATGTGAAAGGATGAATATTTCGTGTGTACATTAAAGCAAAGATTTATTTACAGAATGACAAAAGTGTAAGAAGGAAAATATAAGTGAAATTTTGTTAACTGAACACTTGAATATATTTGTGAGAAGAAAAATGTTCATTGAGAAAATGCATGCAGTTTTGTAGTTAAAATTGTTCATAGAGAGATTTAGGTATTAAAAATGTCTGCAGAAGTTTAGAGTTCATGGTTGTGTAGCAGCAGAATGTAAAGTCTTTGTTCCTTCCTCATTTTGGTAGGTCGCAACAGGTTGAGTGAGAGAGAAGGCAAAACAAATAAAGAAGTTGTACTTACCACGTCTATTTTGTTGTTATTGTCGTTATATGACAGTGTGGTGTGAAAATGATGAAAAGGACGTTGGAAGAAGAGGTTGAATGAAACTGTAGTGTGTCCTTCATCCAAGTCGGCTTGGAATAAAAAAGAAAAAAAGAAAATTGGCAGTGAAGACGAGTCAGCTTAAAGTTTTTTCCTGATATTGTGTGATGCTGTCAGTTACTGCTTTCATCTGAGTGAAAAAAAAAAGAAAAGAAAATTTGCAGCAAAGGCAAGTCAGCCTGAAGTTTCTTCCTTCATGGTGATGGAATGTTATCAGATACCATGCTCATCAGGCTGACTATTGTGACCGGTCAGGGGCCATCCTTGAATATTGAAATCTGATCACGTGGTACCATTTTTTCTTTAGCTGTGAAAAAAACTGTTTTTCTGACGTTATTTGAATTTTTAGATTTGTCATCCAATCAGGATCCAGAGTTTCGCTTTTCAAACTGACTTGTAAAAAAAAAGAGCTTTTAGCCACTTGAATCCTCTTTTGTGGGTGGGTAATTTCACTTTGGGTTTTTCCCAAATGTTGGTCATTTGAATTCAATTTTGTGGGTGTGCAATTTATTTTGTGTTATTTTAGTTGTTTGATGGCTGATATAGGATTTGTATCCTATAGGAGGAAGAAAAATTTTAAAAATAATGAAAAATTACTTTGAACTTTCTTCTTAATAATAACAAACATTTTGATGGAAAAAATTATTTTTTCATGCTATGCTGATTTTTATTGAGTTAGTAGAGGTACCTAATTTATAAGTCCATTTGTTGAGTAATTTATTTTTGTATTGTAATGTTCAAAAGTCTCAGATCAATCTTACTGGCTTGATCACAATGAACGATGGCTAACAGTTTAACAGTCCATATGTTTGGTAATTTATTTTTATCTTGTATCAATTTGGTTGTGAGATATATTTCACTTTTGCTTAAAAGCATTTTTTAGTGACATTGGATTGGACATATTCCACAAAGATCATCTACTATTAGACAAAGAAAGATCATGAATATGCTATCAAAACTTGCAATAAATTAATAGCAGAAGTGTCCAGATTTTATTGTATATTCCAGCAAATACATACAAACACACAGACAGACACACAGACAGACACACAGACAGAGATAGAGAGAAAGGCTAGATGACAAGATAGGAGAGACCTGGTTTTAATCCATACCAACTACTTTGGCTGCTTTTACTATTCTGAGGTCTCTAACTTTACTCCAAATTAATGCTAGAATAATTTTCCTGCTGAAGTTCTGTAAACAATGCTACATAGAATGTTTAATAAGTCTTTATGCACTTTTAACTCCTTCAATCTTTTATTAAACCCATTCTGAGATATAAAAAGATATTAGTTGATTTGTGCTTAAAAATTGTCTTTCGCCAAAGAAGTTAGCACAGCTGCTGACATTTCACCCATAAAATCTCTGCAGAATCATCATCAACACCACTGGGCAAAATCCTCATAGAATTTCTTTTTACAATATACAGATGTTAACATATGATGACGATTAAAATGAGAAACATTCAGAATTCTATATTATTTTACATTCTATATTATTACAATTCTATTATTCTATTATTATTCTATTATTCTATTATTATTCTATTATTATTCTATTATTCTATTATTACAATTCTATATTATTTTACATTCCAATATACAGATGTTAACATATGATGACGATTAAAATGAGAAACATTTAGAATTCTATATTGTTCATACTTCTAAATTTCATAAAACAATTAGAATATTTTGTTCAGTTTTGAAATTCATCCCTTTGATGTTCATCACAAGAATTCTTGTTAAATAAAGACATTTGAAAAATTGAAAAATGTAATGTTTATTGCTGTTTTTGTGAGTGAAACTTTTTAAAAGATTTAATTTTTTCTTTTTAGCAGACTGTTAAATTAGTTTTTGTGTGGATGTACAAAAGTGAAATAATTCTGATTTCTCACCATTGACCATTCTACAAAATTTCATAAATGTATACAAAATAAAATATTACTTTCTTAAAGTATTGGTTATTTAGGATTATAATAATTTATTGGTTATTTAGGATTATAATAATTTTACAGGCAAAATAATAATAAAGACATCACTTAGATTCCAATGATTAATCAAGAAAGAAAAAAAATAATGCAATCAATTAAGATCTTTTCAATAACTCTTTATTAATTTTGTCCATTTTTTTGTTAGTAGTAATTTTAATAGATTTTTAATAGATTTTTTTTATTCCAAACTATTAAAAAAATTGCATTAGATTCAGCGTTACATTATCCTTAATAGACAATAGTTCACACCAACCAATTTGGAGCATCTCATGTGATCAAGAAACTCATAAATATGAAACTTCAACTCAATTTATTCAGTGGGTTCTTCTTATAATCAACTCGTCACATGAATATATGAAATTTAACTTCATGGCTAAAATTAACATCATAATGGCTTGTGAAATTCAATTTGTTCAGTGCCTCTAACAACTTTGACAGCTCAACACAGTAATCTATGAAACTTAACTTACTGGCTGAAAGTTAATTTTCCTTAGCATCAGACAGCTTGTTAAATTCACTTACTTTTCAACATCAACTCATCAAGTGATGAATTCAATCAAGACGAGATACCTAAACCCACTCAACATCATTAACTACATTGAGAAAAACACCACAAATACATTCAAAGTGAGACAACTTAACTCTAAGTCGAGTAAACTATTACAAACAATTTCTCCACAGACTATAATTTCTTAACAAACATACAAATACCCCTTCAAATTAAATGATGTTTACATACTCAATTTTTAAACACCAGATAATATTTTCAATAATATTTTAGAACATACAACAAAGATCTTTAAAGTGTTATAAACAACTTCACTGTACCATCTTATACTTGTTGTTCATTGTCTTTGGTGTATTTGAGTTAGTAAAAATAGTAGAGGGTCAGTTTAAGCCTACTTGTCACCACTACAAATAGATAGACCCACTAAAGGTTACTCATACTTACAAAAATTAGCATGTTTATACTTATACAAAAATATTCAAAATTATTTGAAAAATATTGGGGTTTGATGATTTGTATTAAGATTTTCCATTTATGATTAATAAATATAGTTTTAACTTATTAATAATAACATCTAGAAGGCTGATATTAAAACAGAATTTTAAAAGATTTAAAACTTAAGTCTGTTTATAAATTTAAAAAATGATAGCAATTCTTGTAAAAATTCATTATTCATCGAAAAAATTTCTCTTAAGACAATAGTATTCTTAATGTATCTTATTTATAAAAGCAATTAAATTGCAGTTTTTATTTTATGGTTCAGAACAGATTTACAGTTAATGGTGTTTTGTAAAAGCAAATTGAGGATTTAAATTCTTCAAAGAGTCCTGCTTTTAACTAATTAAAGTGGATGAAATTTTTTCATTTCACAAAATTTCATAAAATTAAATAAGTGGAAGTAACTGATGTAAAAAAAATATATTGATATATATTTTCACAAGTTTTCTAAAAAAAAATGTAAATAAATAAAATAATTTAATTTATTTGCGAATAAGTTATGAAAGTTTCATTAAAATCCAACAAATGTTTGATGTTTCTAAGAATTTCTAAAATAATTCATTTTTAACGTCAAAAAAGGATAAAATTCAATAATCTTTGCCCCATCACCCGCTGACACAAGAAAAACAAAGTTTTTAACCAAAATTTTGAAAAAACTTTAGTAAATTAATAAAAATTACTTTGGGTTTTCCTCTTTATAACAAACATTTTGACTATAAAAATTTTTTTTTATCAATTTGGATGCCTTTCTTCATGATGGTTTGCTCTTTTTTAGAGAATATTTGGAGGTGCGTTGTGGTGTCGTTGATATCAGCTCTGAATGAGAAATCTAAGAGCTGAGTTCAAATTCAAGTCAAATTCATTACATTCACTTAAGCACAAATATCCTTGGGAAAGGCATGAATCTGTAGAATTAACTTTGTGTGCCACTAATATAAATTATTTTGTTATGAAATTATTAAAAATTCACTGACTTTGTGAAATAAAACATTTCAGTTTTAAAAAAGAAAGAACACATGCGAAAATTTACTCATCGCATAATACATGAGCACAAATAAAAAACACTGATGACAATGCAATAAATGCACAATAAATTTTTCTAGTAATATAGGGGATATTTTATTTATTCTTTTTCCGTTAGTAGTGGGAGTCTGTTCTAGTGAAGGGAAGTTGTAAATTGTTGCAGGTTAACGGAATTTGGCCTTGTGGTAGATAGCCCACTATAAGTCATAAAATGATTATAAAATCAAGAAAAGCAAATTGAGTTGAAAATAATATTTATATATACACATATCAATTAATGTTTTACAATTAAAACAATACTTGAAATAAAAGTTCAACGAAGGTTAAATGTTCATGGAAAATAATAATGCTGAAAAAGATAATCAGTGCTTAGGAATCTGAGGAGCGGAGGTATGTGAGGAATGTTCTTTCAAGTAGTTGCTCCTTGGGGGGAGGTCAGTAAGTACTTTTCAGACAGTGGAGAAGGAAAGAGACAAGCATAGTAGCCGCTCAACTTAAATCAAGGGGAGACACTGGTTACTCTCGCCTGTCTGTCTGTCTGTCTGCTGGGGTCTTGTCTGTATTCGCTTTTTATATCTGCTTTTTGGATCAAAAGCAGCTTGTTTTGGATTTCATACTTGAATTTGATTCTGGGCTTCCCATTGGCTGGTAAATAAAATTTGCGTAGGCTCGCGAAATGGAAATTTGATATTTGATTAATTTTCATTTTTCAACCAGAACATCTGCGCAAATACACCTGCACAGAGACGATTTTTGTTCATTTGCTTTCTTGTTGTTATAGAGCAAACATCCGGTCCCTCACTTTTGCTCACTCAGCATCACCACAGTAAGAACAAAACTCATTCAATTCAACACAGACACTGGATTCAATTTTGAATTTGTAACTGGTGGTTTCTAATTGGTTTAAAGACCCTAAGCATGTGGGAACATGTCTGAGAATGCATTTAGATCAAGATTCTGACAAACTCTTACTCTGTGTGCTGGAGCCTGTTCCACTATTATAAAAGGAAGATACCTACCAAAAACACATCAGTGAGAAATTTACTTTGGACCGATTGTCATTAGTAATCTTTGACACTCTGATTGTAGAATTTTTACCAAGTTAAGTACTGTCTTAACATATATCAATTTATTCAACACTGACAACATTCACTCACGCAACTAAATTTTCAGTCGAAGGAATATTTTATTAACACATTCAAATAATATTAATTCTTTGAACTGTTTATGACACCAAGTATTTCATTCACCCAAATCTATTGACAAAGGGAGAGAACTCTTCTCATTCATAAATTTTATTTCTTATTCTCTCCATTTAAAATATTTTATGTCAATTTTTGTATTTTATGATGTAGATGCAAAATTGTATTTTCTTTTTTTTGCTCAAAAAATAATTTTTTGTATTTCTTTCTTTGTCAAATGTTTGATCGCCATTGCAGAAATGTTTGAATATGGTTGATTAGTTATTTTGAACCTGCTACCAATTTATTTTGATTGAGAATAACAAATAATCACATTCACTACAAATTCATCTCTTCTCCCTCCAACTATCAGTTGAATAGCAGGACAGATTGGGTTCTATAGCCCTGCAGAAAGTAATGGCAACCTACTGTTGGAAAATCCTCTGCCTAGTCAGTCATATCTCAAAATAGTGATTTTCTAAGTGTAGTTTAGGTGTAGCCCAAAGCCAGAATTATGGAACACCCAGTGAGGATTAAATTCAGTACCTAATCATAATTGTTCTAGTAGCACAAGCTTGCTAAACATTACACCATGTCTAGTTGTCAGAAGTATTCATAACAATGTGTAACATCTGACTGTTTTTGATTATAATGTTTGTTGTAAATCATATGGTTTCAATAAAATTTGCATTTAATATCAAATTTATCAAAAATAACATGTAGCATGTGGGTACAGTATTAAATATTTTGGATGTTTGTAGTGTAGGGGCAACAAGTACTGAACATCAGAAACTCATGGATTTTGAATCAGTTAAGTACAATATGTGATACATGCTTTGGTAATCATGTCTTGAAAGAGACATGACTAACTGGGCAGAAAATTTTCTTGCAGTAGGTTGCCAGTACTTTCTGTGGTACACTGGTTTCCAACTAAGGCTATAGAACCCAAACTGTCCTGCTATTTAACCCGTAGCTTCAGGGAGAAGCAATGGATTAATATCTTTTCCAAGGGTATTTGTGCATTTTGAATAACTCCACCAAATACAAAAAGAAATGTCAATATTTTAAACTCAAGATCCAAAATCTTGAGTAACACTGTTTAATTTTTTTTGGTTTGCATAATCATTCAAATAAGATTTTTACTTAAAAGTAATTTCTTGTTAATATCATGTTTTGTCCATTTTATTTAATTCTTTGTGTCATTTATTTTAACCTCAACATTATTATACGAACTGAACAAACAATACAAATCTTTTCAGAGAAAAATCCCAACAGCATCATTTAAACACAAAGGAATCCACCCCTTTTTATTTTTCTCATTGCATTTTCTGGTCTGAAAAGTTAAGTGGAAGAATTGAAATGAAAAAAAAAAAGAAGAGAATTTTTTATTTACTGATGTGAAGAGAGCTGTGTGATAGGGAGAAAAAAAAAGGAGAAAAACAAGGTAGAGAAAGCATGGGAGTCAAGGAGATAAGAGACAACAATTAAGTTTGCATTTAAATTTTTTGGAGATTCTAGCTCTCAAGGAAGCAATATATGAAAAGGAGTTTTACAGGTAGTAAGTGCTAGAAAAAAGCTGCTAGAGTAGAAATTGCAGTTACATTTAATTGTTTTCACCGTAAAAGGGTGGGACCTAGTTGCCAGTCTAGTAGCTCAAGTAAATTTCTGCAGAGGGAACACCAAGGAGTTAAGCTTGTTAAAGCAGAAGCTATGAAAATATTTGTGGAAGAGTCCGAGGGAAGCACAACTTGTTGGTGAGAAAGAGGCTGGAGTCGAGCTTCCAGGTCAGAATCGATTACGTTACAAATTCTCCTTTGGATTTTGTCGAGAATTCTGACATGAATAGCAGGAGTGCTCGACTAAACGTTACAGCAGTATTCAATGCATGGTCAGATGGTAGATTTGTATATGTGCAGACGAAAAACTTCCTAGACTAACATAGTGACCTGACTTTCCTAGCAGTAGATTTAGTAGTTCTTCCACTTGAGGTCAGCTGTGAGAGTTAGGCCAAGGAAGCATAGTGTATTGCTTTCAGGGAAACTAACCTGATCTATGCTGATTGGGGGTAGGAGCAATTGTTTATGGTGGTTAAAGAATAGCAGCTTTGTTTTGGAAACATTAAAATTTACCAATCTTTCTCATCCCAGCCCACCACAGATTGGAGGTCCTTTTCAAGATCAGCAGCAAGGTTTCCTTTGTCAGCCTTGGCAGATTTCTTATCAAAGTGGGAGTAAATGGTGGTGTTGTCAGTGTAGATGCCTACTTAGGATCTGATTACATCAGGGCGATTGTTAATAAAGATAAGAAAAAGTATAGAATAGAGTCTTGAGGGGTATCTGCGTTTGTATGATAGGATCTGGAAGCATGTTTGTTCAATATGACCTTCATTACATGATTTGATATGAACAATTTGATTAAATCAAATAAGTATCCAGTTATACTATAACCCTGTAACTTGCACAGAAGACCAGCATACCAGACTCTGTCAAATACTTTGGAGACATGCAGAGCCTGCTATATATACTCTGTTATGGTTGTTAGCATATCAGCAGTAGACCCGGCTAAGCAGAAGCCATACTGTTTTTCAGAGAATAGGCTGTGAACCACTTCAGCATTGATAATAGCCTTGAAAACTTTGCCAAAAATTGGTAGGAGGCTGATAGGGCATTAATTAAAGGGGTCTTAGTGTTCTCCAGAGTTCTTAAGAACAGGAACCACAAAAGAGGAGTTCTAGCAGGCAGGAAAGCAAGAAGCAGAGAGGCAGTAGTTGTAGAGTTTTGAGAGAACAGAGGAGAGTTCGGGTGCATATTTTTTAACGACAATGACTAGGATTTCATTACCTTCACTCACCTTATAGGGGTCAAGCTTTGAAATTATGTTAGAGACCCATGAGGTGGTAATGTAAACGTCATTCAGTTGAGCCTCAGTTTTAGGTTGGAAGTCAGGTGCAAATTCTCCAGTTGAATCAAATGTGAAGTTGGTGAAGAATCTGTGAGCAAAGCACTCAGCCTTGTCCATGGTAGCTATGAGAACCTCAAATTTATAGATTAAAGGTGAGATTGAAGGTTTGCTGCTGTTTAGCACACTTTTGCAGAGCCGCAAAGTTGCAGGATGCTATACACTGCTTCATTCTAACAACAAATAACAATTTAGCATTATTTAGGATTTGCTTACATTCATTATCATCACATTTATTTGGAAGAAATCATATTTTTAAATTTAAAGTTTGGTAAAAGAAATGTGCGTCATGGTGCAGTGGATATTAGCTTGGAATGAGAAATCGGGGAGCCAAGTTCGAATTTCAGTTGAATTCCTTGTATTCACTTACGCACAAATACTCTTGGAAAAGGTATTAATCTGTCTCTTCCCTCCAGTTATGGGTTAAATAACAGAACAGATTGGGTTCTATAGCCTTGGCTGGCAACCAGTCTACCACAGAAAGTAATGGCGTGATAATCTTCTGCCCAGTCAGTCATGTCTCTTTCAAGACATGATCGTTCAAGCATGTATCACGTATGGCACTTAATTGACTGACTGAAAAGTAACTTACTAAAAAAACAATGAATCACTGTAGTTGATTGAAAAACTATCAGTTTTTGTTCGAATGAAAACCACAAATTGATTTTATTTTAAATTTAAAAGTTTTGTTTTTTGTTCGAAAGGCCATGCATTTGTTTGCTGTCTTCACTTTTCATTGATAAAATAATTTATCATGATGAAAAATGTCACAAACTTAATTAAAAAAATATAAGTTTTATTGTCAAAATCTTTTTTAATAAGAGGAAAGACCAAAGTATTTTTTTTATTTCATTAAATTTTTTAATTCTTTCTACCACACAAAAATTTTGGTTAAAAATCTTGTTTTTCATGTACATTAACTGGAACAAGCATATGTAATTCCCTCACACACAATACAGATATAAACATAAACATTTTAAGTACCGCCACTAATTTTTGATATCTAAGGTTTAAACTGAATTTTTAAAAGTAAAAAAGCATTCTTGAAGCTTTCGTTTTAGCTTTAAATGAAAGTTAAATGATTAAATTAACTATTTCCAGTAAGCAAAATACTCTGGTGTATTCAAGTTATATTGATTGGAATCCAAGTTTTTGGGGTTGCTTTAATTGAAATTGGCCATTTTGATACATTTGTAAACAAAAGTTTACATTTTGATACATTTGTAAACAAAAGTCCTGAAAGTTTCATTAAATTCTGACAGCTATTGAATTTTTGAAAGAATTTCCAAATTAATGTGAGAAAAAGTGCAAAAACACCAATTGTAAAAATAAAAATTAGAGTGATGATTTTTAACCAAAATTTTGAACGTGCTAAAAAGGATTAATTTAAAATGATTAAAAAAATACTTTGGTCTTTCCTCTTAATAATAATATACATGTTGATGATAAAACTTTGTTTTTATTAAGTTTGGGGCCGTTTTTCATCACCCTATAAAAATAATGGTGAGAAAAAAATGGTGGTGCCTATATTAGATAAGTGAATGCAAAGATGTATCCAGATGATGTTTAATAGCAAGAGAATCAGCTCTTCTTTATAATATAGATTATATTATGTTTATTTTAAAAGCACCTAATTTGAATTAAAAAAATAATCTTCATAACAGTGGTAGGGATTTAATAAAGAGAGCATACATACACATATATAGATTAATGCATGTTTTATTAAGATGTAGACAAGTTTTGTCTATTTTGTGTAAGTTCATATTGTCTGATAAGCTTAATAGCAATATCATTGAAAAAAAGAAAGAAAATCGCAATATTGATACATATTTTTTAATGCTATCTAAGCTTTTGGCTTATATAAGCCATTATCAAAGATAAGAATTATATTACAGAAAATTAACAATTCTTAGACAAACAATAAAGTCTGTTTTTATTTACATGGAAGATTTCCAAACAACGACAAACACATGCATATAAGATGCTGGATGCAAAAATCGCACCACAGCTCATGTTGTCACACATGCATGAGTAAAAACTGTTTTATGTATATAGCGTCGTGAATTTTTAGTTTTTGTTTATATGCTTAAATTAAGTATAGCTGTGTTTTCTACAAGTCAGTCAGTTTAGGTGCCACACGTGATACACGCTTGGGCGATCATGTCTCTAAAGAGACATGACTGACTGGGCAGAAGATTATCTCGCAGTAGGCTGCCATTGCTTTCTGCGGTAGACTAGTTGCCGACCAAGGCTACAGAACCCAATCTGTCCTGCTATTTAACCCATAACTGGAAGGAAGAAACGGATTAATACCTTTCCCAAGGGTATTTGCGCGTAAGTGAATACAATGGATTCAGCTGGAATTCGAACTCGGCTTGTGTATGTGGCTAGGCATGTTGTTTTAAATGCTTAAAAATGTTAGAATTATCTTTTAAATGTAGTGTCAAGCATCGTGAAAGCGAGTTTGATGTGACCAACATAAATATTATTTAATCCGTTGGAGATACAATCTTCCAAAGGGCACTTGAATTTGTAAACTATGTTGATTTTTTTTGCAAATCCCTAACTGGAGGAGAATATATATATGAAAAGAACCTATTGGTTTACAGTGTTCTCCAGTATTTACTTTTTAAAAAAGTGGTCAATACCACTTCAGACCATCATTCTGATTAGTTAAATCAAACACACCCATATGATCAAAATTTTTTGTTTTCTACCTTCCATATTAACTCTTTAATAAGCAAACATATTGTTTTCTGTTTTCAAATGTAAACAATTTTCATCAAATTTATTAAACATTGCCCTATGACGAGATAAAAGATTTAAATCTTGATATATAGAAACCTCTGTCGCAATGTAAATTAAATTAATTTTAAATAAAAACAAATTTATATATATATATATATATATATATATATATAGGGCATATCAAAAATACTTTTACAAACTTGGGGAGCAGGTTCCTCACCAAAATAAGAACAGAAGTCCATATAAACTTAAAACATTTTTGCAAACTAATTGAAACAAAATGAATAATGTCTTCTTACTAACTTTTACGCTTACCCTGTGGTGATACCAACCGAGCAAAAGAGATGGACCGGATGTTAGCTCTATAATGACCAGAAGGCAAATGACCAAAAGTCGTCCGTGTGTTGCTGGATCCGCGCAGATATTCCGGTTGAAAAATAAAACTTAATTAAATATTAAATTTCCATTTCGCGAGCCTGCGCAAATTTTATTTATCAGCAAATGGGAAGCCCAGAATCAAATGCAGGTGTGAAATCCCAAACAAGCTGCTGTGATCCAAAAAGCAGATATAAAAAGCAGATACAGACAGACCTCAAGGAGAAGAGTGCAATCAATATCCCCTTGACCTCAGTCAAGTGGCTACTATGCTTGCCTCTTTCCTTCTCCCCTGTCTCAAAACTACTTACTGACCTAAGGAGCGACTATATCAAAGACATTCTTCACTAACACACTCCACACATTCCTAAGCCTTAAATCTCCTTCAGAGCATATTATGTGCCAATACAAATTTTAACCTGGCCATTGTACCCATATTCAAAGACTGTTTCCTCACAAAACCAACTTACTGACTTAAGGACCCTAGGAGTGAAAAGTTCAAAATGAACATTCCTCACATACCTCTGCTCCATTTTCGATTCCTTAAGCACTAATTATCTTTTCACCATTACTGTCATAAACAAATTTTAAAGTTGTGTTCAGATCACGTCGGAATAACTCTCTATAAAGGGGTATACCCCGATGTTGCACCAGATAAACTGGCGAATCTGACATTCCTCAGATAAAGTGGTGACGAACACGCACAAAGACATCTTCTCCCAGCCAACGCACTTACCCATCTTCTCAGCAACCATAGCAATGAAAAACTTAATGTCCGTCAGCACCAAAATGAACAAATACTACTACCGTAAGCCAAATTACTTTTTCCAGCATTTCGGCACCAAGATGAAAAACCTAACATCCGTTGAACACACAACTAAAAACTCCATGTGCTTCAGACACGTGGTCAAAAAGTAAATAGGCACCCGGCGCAAACAATTAATAATGAAGAAAAAAAAAAGAAAAATGAAAGAAAGAAAAAAGCAAAACGAAAAAAAAGAACAAAAAAAAAAAATGAAAAGTTTAAATATTTATTCCAATTCACTAATTTCATGCCACACATGAACATTTACTTGATTGACTAACTACAAAGCAAAAAGTCAATTACTCACCAAACATAAGGGCATGTGTAATACTTCCAGTTAAGTAAAATTGAAAATGCATTGGTCAACTCAACACTAAATCCTTACAAATGAAAAAAAACTTTTAGGCTGTTAAGACTGCAAAAAAGAAATTGATATCATTTGGCAACAAAAGCTTGCAAATTTGAAAAGAAAGTAAACAACTGAACTGAAAGAAAATATAAAAAAGACGGAGAAGAAAAAAGTGTATATTTTTTATTTCAGAATATAAACAAAAGTTAAAAGTTTTTTATCCTCAAATCACATACATTACAAGCAGCTTTCTATACAAACATCATTTTTAGATTATATTTAGTTTTACTAAATTGTAATTTAGGCATTTATTGTTCATCTCTCTATTTGACCCTGCAAGAGAACAAACCTGATGAGAAAACCTTGGCCATAATTCTTGGCAAAAAGTAAAACATTCTTTTACTTTACTTTTTATATTTTATGCTGCAGCAAATTAAATTGTAACACAACCAACAAGACTCTGTCCTATCTCATGAGGGCCAGAAAAGACTAAGAATAAATGAGTTACAATCTACAAAATAATGTCGCCCAAATCACTTCCTAGATCTACAGGTCTGACTCTGTTGAACATATGGGGCATAGTCAAGCAAGATAATCAATGCCCTATAAAATCTCTGAAGTTTGCTAGAACTTGCACACTGCCCAAAATCGAAAAAGATCATCTGATTAGGACATTTCAAACCAAGTACTGAAGCAGTCATTGATACTAACAGTAAATTCGTTAAGTGTATATATAAAGAGAACTCTCAAGATTATTTGTGTCTATTTTTTATCTAATAAAGCACTTCTTTTTCAACTTTTTACTAAATTCATGCAAATATCTTGAAAGGTTCCATATATTTAAACATATAAACAAAAAATGCAAAACTATCAGGGAAGACAAGAAAATATTTAAGCAAAGGGAGTCAGCATAAAAACTCTTTCTAAAATTATGCTTTATCAAGATTTTTTCTAAGGGCATAAAAGCAATATTACTTCCTGTTTCATCAAATGCAATGTGATTCAGAGCAGTGAATTTACTGTTGCAACATAGAGAATCTAGTGACGTAAGATATTATGAAATCAAAGAATATGTAAATTACTCTTTGCTTAATAGCAAAACTCAAATGATTATAGTAATCTGGAGTGAAAAATCAAGGAAATAAATAAAGTATAAAGTAACATATTGTTAATGCGGAATATTTCTTTGAGAAAAATTTTGCTAAATCTTTTAACAAGGAGCAAAATACCAAAATAAAGTTAAACGTGAATAATCTCTTTTCAGTTGTGCAAGAATTGAACTCAAAATATTAATGGTATTTTTATCCAAACTGTTTAAATGTAATTATCTGCAAAATCTCCATACATTATGCAGACTCAAGACAAAAACCTTACTTTTGTAGAATTGTGGGCATATCATGTTGGTGCAGTGGAGAAACCAGGGAGACGAATTCAAATTCCAGTTAAATTCATTGCATTCAGTTATGTGCAAATACTCTTAGGAAAGGTATTAATCTGTCTTTTCCCTATAGCCATGGGCTAAATAACAGTACATATTGCATAGTTTTTGTTGCCTAATAGTAGATATCACAAACCAGCTAGTTTAGGGTGCAAAAACTTGTAAATATAGTGAAATTCTCTTCAATTTCAACTTGCTATATTTCACTTATTTTTGGGGTTATTTTGATAAAATTTTGATGTAAACAAAATTTAATCATTTTTCTTTATAAAGATACAGTTCTTTCTCTTGTGCTATTAATAGTTTTTCTTTTTTTGCAGGCCACTTTAAGTCACTATTTTTGGTGATGGTCACTATTTTTTTGCGAAAAAAAGTTGGTGTTTTTTAAATGTCATGTGTGCAATATTGTTCATCTATACACACAAAAATGGTCTCATTTTAAAGAAAAAGGGTCACTCATCAATGTGGTGTGCTTAACAGTATGTTTTAATTTGTCTTTTACAAAAATAAAATCAAAGTTGATAACTTTAGCAGATTAAATGCCAAAGAAATTCAATTTACAAAATTCTGAAATTTACACCATTTTGTAGATAAATATCTTGTCTTTAATAATCTGTTGGTGTCATATTATTATGCTCATAAATCAAGGAGCACCATGAATAAAAGTGGGCATACCCCAACATTTTGAGATCTACAACTCCAGACACAGTGATGAAGTAAAGTTTAAACAAACATCACCAAACTCAACAACTGGTATGATGTAATAAGCGAACGAAAAATTTAACAAACAACTTGTTTCACTATGGATGAATATACTGCAATGTATGTTTTAAATTCTTTTTATACTTTCTTTGTTTATTTAAAAGTTGTATGAAGTACTTTATTGTTTAAAATAAATTGAAGAATCCTATATTTTTAGTTGAATTTTTGTTAGTCAATAAAAAAATGAATTTGTAAAATTTAAATGTTTTTCAATTTGACTGGGTACATTTTAGAAATAAAAATATAAATAAACTAGAGAGAATAGTTGCACCAGTCATGTGCACACCAATAAAAAATAAAATAATTAAATGTGTATCAGTTTTTTCTTTATTTAATAATTCTTGAGACCTATAGGTCCTAGCAGATATTATTAACTTGAATGTTTAGATTAAATATTTTTTATTAATTAGATTGAATACATTTTATAAAAGAACAAAAACTGGAGAATATATATTTTTAATTGAACTTTTGTGAGTCAATAAAAATAAAATGTACACAGATGTACTTTCTTTTTGTCTTTTTTAAGGTATTGTTTCCTTTTTTATTATACAAAAATATTTTAGTTTTAAGCGTTTTCTTTAATAACAGTAACTTTTAAGACCTGAAGAATTTAACAATGAAATCGGGAACCTACCTTGTCTTTTATTAAAATTTACATGTATTAAATTAGCATAAATTTCATCTTTATTATTTAATAATATTGTTATTTACTCTTTCCTTTTCATTACTCCCACTGTAAAGGCAGCTACAAAATAATTGGAAATTTCTGGTCTCTTGGACAATCAAACAGAAATGTTATTTTACAAAAATAGCTGTCATTGTCTTTAAGAAATATTCTTTTTTCCACACTCTTTTCTTTGGTAATACAAGAAATGTACACTTATTTACAGATTCTTTAGCTGCCAAAGAAACAAATGAGTTGACCAATGAAGCAGTTCTTCAGATCCAGCATTACTAAACCATGAATAATCTCAAGTCCAGTAAGATGGTCATGTGGATAAATCAACTTCTGTCATCCAATGACAGTGAAAAGCATTTATTCTCAACAATAGGAAACTGGTACAAGAGAACAAATTAAGACATAAAACAAACGGAAGAAAGCCCTCAAGAACAGTTTTTGACTTCACCATTCCAAGAGTGAGTTAGCCTACATTCCCAAGATGAATCAGCCACTACTGAATACCTATCTGCTTCACAAGTTAAGGCACTGGAGGAACACTTAGTGAAACTCCATATCCAAGAAAGAATGACATTAAATGAAAGGCAAAAGAATAAAAAGAGTATCAAGCTGCTGCTGAGAAACAGAGAATCATGAACCGTATTACCAAGCATTGTGGCCCTGGGAATTCTGTCAAAGAGATACAACTGGTTTCAGGAATTGGCTTGGAAACATTGAAAGGCCAATTGAGATATCTCAAGATTGTCTTAGGTGTCAAGATCAACGCCAGTGGAAATAAAGTTCAGCTGGGATTACTTGACAAGAATAAAACCAGTCAATTCCTCTCTACCTCTAAAGCAACAAAAAAGTCACTCAGTTAATCTGCCGAGCATTCAAATAACTCCAGCAGTTGTGATAAAGAGCCATCTCAAATTATTTTCACTTACAAGTGCCAAGGACAATGAGTTGCTGTATATTATGGCACCAACTTTTACATTGGCCAAGTTATTGATGTTACATCTCCATCCTGTGCTGTAATCAAATTTTTAGTCCCAACTAAAGATAGAAATGATTATTTTTTATGGACTGTCAAATAATATTGCACAGGTGGAGCCAACATTTGTTTATAGATGGGATTTTTGATGTAATGCCAATTTCGAATGATGGAAAGATTTGGAATGTTATTATTGACTGCAAAACACTAAGGAGGGAAGACTGCAGGAGGACCATTAAATCTGCCAAGAAAATATATTCTGTCAGTTAAAAATATTTTTTGCTCATTTCAAATTTTGAAATTTAAAGCTTTACAATAAAAATTTGACAAAAAAAAACTATCAGTTATGATTTTGCATTACAAATTTCTAAATTTTGATGTTGTTTGGCTTTTTTTATCAAGTTGAAAACTGCATAATTTCACCCATGTTAAAATATGCCTCTGACAAAAAGTTTTGATATTACAGAGAAGACAAATATTTTTTTTTTGTTTTCTTATTCAAAACTTAGTAAAGTTGCAAAGTTTCAAGCTTGTAGCTCCAATGGATACTTTTTGACAGCAAGTTTAGTGACATATACTTTTGACTCTTTTTTTTTGTTTAACCATTTTTTGCCCTATTCTCAAATTGTATTTTTGTCTGTTTTTACATGGTCCAAATAAGAGTTTTTTAATGATTTACTATTAAAAGAAAATTTTTGTTTGATACCTAATTGGCTATGAATCATATTAAATAGATTCAATGAAACTTGAAATGAAACTTGCCCATTCATGTCATTTTTGCACTTTTTTTTCAGGAGGGATAATGGGATTTTGCTTAATTTTTAGGCTGGTTTGATCTAATAGTTATTGCTTCCATTAATATTAATTTTTATTTACCATATGATGACATTACATTTGTAAAAAGTTTTCACTTGTGTAAAGCCTGCATTTTCAGTTTCTGGTGTTAAAATTGGCTTCTAGACCAATAGCACATAAGACAGCGAATTTTCTAATTTCTGACAAATTTTGAATGGTCATAACTCTGGCTAACTGAGCTACCAAAGTAAATTTGGTGCCATTGTTTGTTTTGCAATAATCTATAAGACTATATGAAAAAATATTAGATATAATGAAAAGAAAAGTTTGGTTTGGGATACTTACTAATAGAAACTTGGATGAACTTGTACATATTTTAAGGAAATTTTCCAAACAGCCCGAGCTCATTACGAACTCACTTAAAAATATTCTTCACAGCTCAAAAAGAAAACCATTCAGCTCCTCAAACTTAACAGAAACTATAAATACCCAAACTTCACAATATAGTTTCTACTCAGTGTGTGTTTGCATATGGCGTTCCAAATGTGATTTACATGAAAAACCTGATGCACAAACATTACAAGTGTATTTCTTACTAGTGTGTGTTTTCATATGGCATATCAACTTTGACTTCACGGAAAATGCAGAACTACAAACTTCACAAGAATATGGTTTCTCACCAGTGTGTATTCGCATATGATACAGCAAATACGACTTCTGAGGAAATGCAGATCCACAAACTTCACAAGAATATGGTTTCTCTCCAGTGTGTATTCGGATATGTCTCTCCAAATGTGACTTCCGGGAAAATGCAGATGCACAAACCTCACAAGAATATGGTTTCTCTCCAGTGTGTGTTAGCAGATGACGTTTCAAAAGTGACTTTTGTGAAAATGCAGATCCACAAACTTCACAAGAATATGGTTTCACTCCAGTGTGTTTTTGCATATGCAGTTGCAAACCTGACTTGCGTATGAATGAAATTTCACAAAGTTCACAAGAAAATGATTTCACTCCAGTGTGTATTCGCATATGTTTATTTAAATTTGACTGCAGTGAAAATGCAAATCCACAAATTTGACAAGCATATGGTTTCTCTCCAGTGTGTGTTCGAATATGTTCTTTCAAATCTGACTTCATTGAAAATGCAGATCCACAAATTTCACAATCAAATGGCTTTTCTCCAGTGTGTATTCGGACATGTCTCTCCAAGTGTGAGTTCCATGAAAACTTTGATCCACAAACTTCACAAATGTATGGTTTCTCTCTAGTGTGTGTTCGCATATGACGTGTCAAAAGTGACTTTAGTGAAAATGCAGATCCACAAACATCACAAGAATATGGTTTCTCAGCAGTACGTTTTTGCATATCCAGCTTCAAACCTGACATCTGTAAAAATTAAATTTCACAAAGTTCACAGGAAAATGAGTTCACTCTAGTGTTTATTTGTATGTAGTATAACAAATGTGACTTCTGTGTAAATGCAGTTTCACAAATTTTACAATCATCTGATACTCTAAATTTGACTTGTTTGAAAATGCAGATTCTCAAATTTCACACGAATATGGTTTCTCTCTAGTGTGTGCTTTCACATGGACTTTTAAAACTGACATCTGTGAAAATGTAGCACTAGAAATTTCACAAGAATAGGGTTTCTCTCCAGTGTATGTCTACATATGGTACACGAAAATTAACTAAAGAAAAAAATACAGATCCACAAACTTGACAATAGGTTCTCTCCAGTGTGTGTTCATGTCTCACTAAACATGATCTGCACGAAAAAACACATCTATAAAATTCAAAAAAGTTTTTCTCTTCAATTAGTGTTTCTATACAAAAGACTAAACTTGACTTCATCAGAACAAGTTGCAAACTTCACAAGAATATGGCTTCAATTTAATGTTTACTCATATGCAATATTCTGCCTTTATAGGAAAGACAAACCACACCTTCAAAAGTATGTTTGTTGGCAGTTAATATTCAGTTTCACTTTCAAAAATGCACATCTTTTACAGGAATATTGAAGTATCTTTTTCTGTTCTTGATGGAAGTTAAGAATGTTGTTTCTTTTCATTCAAACTCCCAGTAATAACCGTTTTCATGTCTATCATGGTTTTCTGTACAGCTACAGGATCTGTGAAGAAAAAGCAGTAGAAGATATATTAAGAGAGTGAACGATATATAAAATCAATTTATATTGTGATAGATAAATATTGTTATATAGTAAGGCTAGTTTAAATGTGATAGTATTTACATTGTTTGGACTGTTGTCCTCACCTTTACTGCCATATTCACAATAGAAGCACCTGAAGAATGCCGAAGCTTAAAATGGCTGAAATATCATGAATATAACAAAGATTAGGACAACAGTTTAAAAAAATGTAAATTATATAAATGGATCTGTCTGCTAAGGCCGGTGTTTACTACTTCTAAACCTATGGACCTCTGGGCAAACCTGATTGAGGGCCCAAGGAAATGCTTTGTAAACCCTGCTATTTTATCAAAATTTGCTTCCTTCTGCATTTATATACATTACAAACTAAGCACAACTAGTATTAAATGATGGTAAATTTTTCATGATTCTGACCTCATTTTTCTAAATCTGTGAGTTCGCTTTACCCAATGGTATGTCACAAAAATACTATATAAAATTCATTATTTTTTGCTTATACTGTTGAATGTGTTAAAATTATCCAACATTTCAAGAAAAATCTGAAGTTGATGTTAAAATTGCCACAAAGCATAGTTAATTATTTAAGATGGAATGATTATGACATATCTCTAATTTGTATTTAGATACAATGTATTTATTTAAAATTTTTCTAGTTGAATTATTCAGCTATATTGTATATGATCCATTAGTGGACATAATTAGGTTACAATAAAATTTGTCTTTTATATGAATACTACCATATGAAAATTGAACTGTAGTAGATTGGGTGGAGGTTATATCAGATTGTGGGGGCACAAGACTCTTCTCGCAAGATGTATAAAAAGAAATGCAATAATTTTTCATTCAACATATATTTTCTATTTCTTCATATATACATACAAGCTGTGTTTTGTAATTTCATGCCACAAGAATAAACTGCCCATTAAGATTACAAACATTCCATCCTTGAAGAATTTATAGTCACTGAGAATAAGTGAATCAAATGTTCTTGTTAGCAAGAAGTGAAATTTCCACACATCTACAAAACCGGTTAAATAATGCATGCCAATCATATTCGTCAGATACCCATGGATACAAGCTGAAAAGAACCATTCTTTTGAATGGTCTGCCTTAACTGGATGAACTTCATGAATAGAAAAAATGCAATATTCTGTCATTTTTCATCAAAATAAAATGAGATTTAAAGAAGTGAATTTAGTGTAACAACTTAGTAAATTTCAATGGCATATTTCATCATGTTATAAAATAAGATCAAATTCTGGTTGCTTTTTATTTCATACAAATTGATAATTTCAGAATGAGATGTCAATGAATGTGTGAGTGATTTTTCTTTGATAATAAACTTTCAATGAGACAAAACTAATATGAAGATTTCAGGAAGAAAATATATTATGTGACATGAAAAAATGTACACCAATTATTTAAATCAAGAAATTCAAACAGAAATAGTTTTTCAAAATTTGCTGAGTTTAGACTAAAAGAATGTTATCTTAGCAGATAGTGTTGGAATACACGGTGCTTGTGTTTACATTAATACATCAAAATATGAAAGTGATAAAATTTCCTTCAAGAGATAACCACCAATGCATAGTAACTGTTGCATGACATGAAGCAACACCTAACTGCTACTTGGGTGACTAGTCATGTTGTAATAATCTGATGAAAATTTTCTTTATATAAAGAAATTCTAAATGAAAAAAAATTAATAGATGATTTGATATCAACTGGTAAAACCACACTGCAAACTGTATCACAATTTACAGAGGAATTTATTGAAATTTTTCATGCAGGTCTTCAAACCTTGAAAAAGCATGATTGCATTGCCAATGAACAGTCAGAATTTTGTTCTATTAAGTTGTTTGAAGGATGGTGAAGTCATGGTTATTGCAGATTTTGTATAGAATTATTCATTTATTTTGCATCCTGCTGTAGAAGACTTCCATAGGAAGAATGCTTAAGTCATATCCATTTTTCTGTTGCTACAGAAATAACGAAGAGCTGGAGCATATTAATTTTGTACTTTTTTCAGATTGTCTCAAGCATGACACAGTAGCTGTCCATTTATTTCTATTTTCTATCTAAATAAATTTAATTTTTGTAATAATCTGATGAAAATTTTCTTTATATAAAGAAATTCTAAATGAATTGTTTGAAAGATTTTTTTTTTAAAATCACATCACCCCGAGCAAGGTGGTAACGCCACTGATGTGCAGGGTGCTACATAGAAGTGAAAAGATTAGAAAAGAGAAAGCCGGAAACCACATCCTAAACAGGGAACAAGGGATGAGCCTTTTCACCTGTTCAGTAGACGAGGGTGGAGTGCGAACTGGGTGATAGTTTAGTCTATCTACTCCAATTGAAAAACAAAAGTGAGAAGACTGTAAAAGAGAAAAAACAGGAAACAAGGGATGAGTCTCTTCACCTGTTCAATAGACATGGATGGAGTGTGAACCGGATGATAGCTTAGTCTATCTACTCCAGATGGTGATGTCATGGTTATTGCAGATTTTGCATAAAATTATTTGTAAAAGGTGGTGAACACAGACAACTGGAGTGGGGTAAAAAGAGGATTTATTATACACGTGCGTACAGTTCGCGCTCTCTCGTTCGAAAGTGCCGTACACCGTTTTTCGGTGGTAAAACTAACTCCCTTTTGTGAAGAGTGTCCAAGGGAGACAACTTGGTAAAGTTAACAATTCTTCCCCCTTTTTCTTATCTTTTAGATGGCGACTGAAAAAGAAAGAAAAAAAATATTGTTTTAAATATCAGTTTCTTTAGGTTCAGATACAAACTCAAGTATCTTAAATGAAGGGACTCCCTTCTTGGTTAAACAGTCAGCTACTTGTTTATTTGTGGGTACCCAAGAGAACTCTGCTACTTCTTTTCTTTCCAGCATTTCTCTTAGAATAGCCATCTCGATGCGAAGCCTTTTGTCTAATATTTGTGTGGAGGAATGTACAGAGTCATAGAGGCAGGAATTATCTGTTTTGCAGATTATTTTGATGTTTTCAGGTTCATCCTTCAACTGGAGAACTTCCAATAGTAGTTTCCTGTAAAATAGACAGGCCTCCGACATGTCAACCATGGCTAGGGTTTCAGCAGCAAGTGTACTTTTGACCACTCTTCTGATGCGTTTGGACTGCCATGTTATGGGCGTATATTTGTGGTTATCCCCAACCAAAAGGATTATATAACCACCTTGAGATCCTCCATCTGTCAGGTTAGCGAATGAAGCATCACTATAGGCAACAATCTTGAGATGGTTAAGATTTCCTAAGTCAGGAATGTCTATCTGGGATTTTTCTTTCTTGGCTTTCTTAACAACTCTATTGGCATGTTTTATACATTCCACATTGCTTCGTTTGAGGATAGAACTTAATGCACTGACATCGTAGCTGAGATCAGGTCTGGTCTGGGTAGCCAGCCAGTTAAGTTGGCCGATAACTTGCCTGATTTCAGTAATTTCTGCTGTTGATATTTTGTCGTTAATATTCCTGCCTGTTTCTACTGGGATATATTTCAATTTCTTTACATACTCATTTTGTCCGAGTTTGATATTTTTACCATTCTGTTTGATGTCTAACCCTATGTACTGAAACTCTGCAATTTCTTCAGATTTAACTGCAAATACTTGACGGATTTCGTTGATAACTTTTCTGTGAAAAATTTCTGACCCTGCAAAGCAAAAATCATCCACATGGGTAGCAATTATACCTTGCAGTTTGTTTTCGAAATGCCATGTAAATATAGCCTGATCATATTTTGAAGCTATTGCTCCTGATTTCATTAATTCCTCCCTGAGTGTTAGATACCAGGACCTAGAGGCATCGGTCAAGCCATATACACATTTGGAGAGTTTCCAGATATAGCCCTGGGGTACATTGGCTTCTTTGGGAGGATCCAGATAGACTAGTCGATCCAATTTCTTGCTTTGTAGAAATGCTGTTTTAATATCCATGGATTTACATACCCAATGGTTAGATGCCATTATGGCTAATGCTAGGCGTAAACCTTCTTTGGAGCATGTGGGAGAATCATTTCTTAGGTTCTCAGCATCTTTATCTTGAAAACCTCGGGCAACGAGTCTGGCCTTGTATGTTTGCTTGTCATCAGAAATTTTGTTTGTGTAAATCCATCTGGTGGAAATTTTTGCTTGGCCTTGATCAGGTACTTGGATATAAACTTTATTTTTAATCCAGCTCTGAAGTTCCTTTTTTCTTGCTTCCTCTAGTTCCAGGTTATCATTGGCAGAGGTGATCATTACTTTTTCTTCGTTACAAGAATTGTGGTCCTCTTTGTTTTCTTCTGCCTCATTGGTTTGCCATTCGGATACCCCATGTTCAAAGTCCAACCAAAAAGGTTCACCCTGTTCCATAACTACATTCATTAAATGTTTATTTTTACCAGTGGCTTTGCCTGCTCTACTTATGACATTTAACTTCCTCCAGTCTGATTCTGTGTCATTGGCAAGCTTGCATTTGATGATTTGTCCAGGTTTGGGAAGCCTGACTTTCCTGGTGGAGGTGTCCTGCTTATTTGTTATGTCTTGAGTTTCCACAGTGTAGCGTTGTTCGGCGTTGATGTCTGGAACTTCCAAATCTTCATCTAAAATATTCTCTTCGAGGTTTGACATCCTTGAAAATTCTTCAGACTCTTCTTGTGGGATGCCCGATTCCTTGTTGTTACCCTCATTGTGATTCTGGTAAGTTCCAGGGTAGGAAACTAAACGAGACGGATGTACTCTTACATAGGTGCCACCGTGTTTAACAAGCACTTGTTTGTTCTCCCATCCTATGACAGTTCCAGGCCCAAGCCATCTATCACACAAATTTCTTTTGTAGAGAACAGCATCTCCATTTTTATAAGATTGTGTGATACCTGTTCTAACTTGGTGGCGAAGTGCTCGTCTTAGCTTCTCTGAAGATTCACTTGCTATGAAGTGTTTCCTGGCAGCATGCATAGCGTTGAGGTTATTTGCAACGATTTCACTGGTGGAAACACCTTCTAGTGCAGGGAGTTTGTCATTGAGAAAACCAGGTAGGTTAGGATTTCTGCCGAAAACGAGTTGATTGGGACTATATCCATGGACACTCTGAAGTGTATTCTTGGCACTTACTGCCCATGCGAGGGCCACCTCAAAACTGCAATTGGTTTCTTCAAGGGTTTTCTTCACCATTTCCCCTAATATCCCATTGTGTCTTTCATTTAGCCCATTACTCCATGGGCTTTCAGCAGCAGTAGTACGAACCACAATGTTCATATTTTGTGCCATGTCTCTAAACGACTGGTTGTTGAATTCTCTGCCATTGTCAGTGAGGATAAATCCAGGAGTACCAAAATAAGTAATCCAATTTTTAAAAATAGCACTAATAATATCGGAGCTCTCTTTACCAGGAATTTTTACTGCAGCACTGTATCTAGTACCATGGTCAATAAGGTGTAGTACCTTGTTTCCATTAATTTCTTTAATGTCCATAGCAATGCTTTCATTAAAGTACGTTCCCAGTGAAAACCCCACAACAGGTTTGGGTTCAACCCTTTTGTACCTCAAGCAAATTTCACAAGAATTGGGAATTTCCTTGAGTATTTTAATGAATTGCGGGTCTTTCACTCCGGCGCTCCTGACTAAGTCACATAGCTTTTTGCCACTAGGATGACTGAATTGCCTATGAAGTTTGGTGGCGATTTTTATTTTTTCTTGCCTATTTTTGTGGAAAATTTCTTTGGTAAACAAAATGTGTTTGAACTTACCTCGATCTGGTGGAGGTCTTGTTATGGGAATATGATAGTGACCTGAAGAAGTACACTGCAGTGGGATTTTTTTTCCAAACATGGTGACACTGTCATTCTCAAAATTGAGGCATGTGCTGGCTCTTTTCATTGACTTTTTGCTTAGCAAAAGCGGTATGTCAGCGTCCACAATGTCAGTGACAATACCGATTTCAATGCCAGCAATGACACATGGTAAAGTTGCTGTGTGGGTGGATTTAATGGTGTTCCCATCACCAAACTTGTAGCTCTTTCCTCCATCTCGAATTTTTATTTTTTGTTTTTCTGGTAGGGTTTCCAGAAAACACTCGTACCATTTTTTTCCACAAACTGTCCCAGACGCGCCGCTATCCAAGACAGCGGATCCGAGTGTCTCTCCTAAAAACGTGCTGATGCCGCCATATTGTTCTCGCTCGTTCATGAGAACGATGTTGGAGACGAGTAAATGGCCTCCCTTTTCACTGTTGTCAGTTTCGTCATACGGACAGTCGCGAATCCAGTGGTATTTACATCCACACTTGAAACAACTCCTGCTGTTGTCACTTTCAAACTTAGGTTTTGAATTTCTTTTGGTGTTGTAGTGTGTTGAGTTCTGGTTACGACCCCGTCTGCCAGTACCTTGACTGGTGAGACTAGAATTTTTATCACCGTGGCGTCGACCACGACTGGTGTAGTAGGTTTCCTCACTCGTCGTGAAAATAATGTCAGATTCGGTTTTTACCGCAACCGGAGAAGTTTTTGGTGAGGAATGAGCTTGAAAGTCATTGAGTATTTTTTTTAATTGTTTAGACATTTCTCCAAGTGTCAGTTCTCGAACAGTAGCTTTTATTAACCGTTCGTTTTCTGGGGTGAGGTTTGCGCTTTTAAGAGCTCTGTACGCCAGGACCGGCTCGGGCAGAATTACATTGAATTCTTTTAATTTAGCAATATGACGTTCGAATTCAATTAAAAAGGTATCTATCGCCATGCCGCTTTGTCTTCTGTGACTTTCGAACGCCTCGTAAGCCTTAAATGCTGCCTGGTTTGCGTCTTCTAAAAAGAGTGTATCCAGTTTTTGGTATATCATCTCCATTCCATTTTCGGCATTTAGTGAGGTAATATCCAATTCCAGCAGCGCTTCTCTCGCTTTTCCTTCCAAGGACAAAAGTACGACAGGGGCCCGTTTTCTTTCATCTAAACTTGTGGCTAATTCCCAAATTCGCATTTCCTTTTTCCAGGAATTGTATTTGTCCGTGTTTAATGTTGGTGGGGCAATGTATCTAGAAGCCATTGTTTTTACGCTCTGCTACCAATGTAAAAGGTGGTGAACACAGACAACTGGAGTGGGGTAAAAAGAGGATTTATTATACACGTGCGTACAGTTCGCGCTCTCTCGTTCGAAAGTGCCGTACACCGTTTTTCGGTGGTAAAACTAACTCCCTTTTGTGAAGAGTGTCCAAGGGAGACAACTTGGTAAAGTTAACATTATTCATTTATTTTGCATCCTGCTGTAGAAGACTTCCATGGGAAGAATGCTTAAGCCATATCCATTTTTCTGTTGCTACAGAAATAACAAAGAGCTGGAGCATATTAATTTTGTACTTTTTTCAGATTGTCTCAAGCATGACACAGTAGCTGTCCATTTATTTCTATTTTCTATCTAAATAAATTTAAAGCAAAATTAATCTGAATTGAAACAAATATTACTTGCTTGATGAAATGTGGTATACAAGCATTTCTTAATCACAGAGTTCTTGTTTTTCTGACATGTTTATTGATGACTGACAGCTAGACATCTTGACAAGCTAAGGATGGTTGACCAGAATTGACATAAATTCATCAAACCTAAGTGAATATTTTTTTTGTTTTAACTATCTAGTAATTTATAAAAAATAGTAATATTTTCAGCAATTATTAAACATACAGCATTGCATTTAAAAAAAGGCCCCACACTTAATAAAAATGAAGTTTTTCTATCAAAATGTTTATGTTATTATTAAGATGAATGATCAAAGTATTTTGAATTACTTTTAAACATTTCTCAATCCTTTTTAAGTTGTTCAAAATTTTGGTGCAAAATGCTGCTAGTTTTTTTGTCAGAAGATGACTAAATTTATACCAGTTAAACTTTTTATGTAAAATCTACTCCAAATAGCAAAATAAAAAAATGCAATAAAACTAACTTGATTTAATTCAATAAGCTTTTAAAAAAGACATTATTAAGAACATTATAGTTTGAAGAAAAAACATTTTTAATAAATAATGAATTGTTACAAGAATTTTTTCAATTCTTTCTTTTTTATTTATAAGTTTCAAAAATATTTTTTAAATTCTCTAAAACCTTGTTGCACTTAAATTATTAAGTGAAGACTATATTTACTAATCGAAAATTGGTAATTTTTATACAAATCTTTGCATAAAGACATTTTCAAAATAATTAAAAATGTATTTTTGTGCAGAAAAGTTGTTTTTTAAGTATGGTATTTGGTGTGTGACATTGTAAGTCACATGTTTTATGGTTTCTTCCTCTTACAGTGTTCTATATACCGCAATGACTGCTGGATGCTAGAAGTGAGGTTGGGCAGAAGGCACTTCCTGTAGGATTTCAAAAAATAAACATTGATCATAATAATGACAAGTTGTCCTTATCTTATGTTACCTTATCTTATATTGTGTTAACACAATATATTTGTCCCCTTGATAAAGGCGAATCTTCTGAACCAGTAAGGTTAAACTACTTTTACACTGTAATATTAAAGATATCTTTGATATCTAATACATTTTTTTTTTTAATCATTTCACTCCGAGCAAGGCAGAAATGCCACTGATGTGCAGGGGGTTACATAAATGTAAAAAGATTAATTAGAAAAGAGTGAGGAGTACAAGCTAGTTAGAAAGGAACAATAGAAAGCTGAGAAAGCAGGTGCAATGACAGATACATAGGTGGAGAGAAAGGGAAGGTTATACAGGGGAGGGGAGAGAGCTAGAGTCCAGTGGTTAGTAGATGAGTATTAACTTTGCATTTAAATTTCTGGAGGTTGTAGCCGTCAGGAAAGCAAGATCATGTTATAACATGGTGTCAGCCTCACTCTGAGTAATATGAAACCGGTTACTTGTTTTACTTCCTTCAAAATGGATTTCACTCCATCTAGACTGTACTATTTTTTCTCTGATAAGTTCTCAGAATAGTCGAAAATATTCAAACAATAACTTAATTTTTATTTAATGGCCACAGAGAACTTGGCAAATCTAACAAAATCAAAATGAGCATTCTCTTAATCTTACATTAAGTTGACTTTCAAATCCACAGAGGTCAAGACAAATTTTTGTACAGTCCTACATAGATTTGATGAACATCGTAGTTCTTGAAAAAGTATTACTCTTTCTAGTTTCCAGTTTTTAACAACTTGCCAGAAATAAGCAGAATCATTTGATGAGTTTGTTACCAAACTGAAACCTTAGTCACGATTACCAGTGCAAGGGAAATGCATTACCCAGATTTTGCAGAAAAACAAAGCATAATGTCCTATTCATTGTGGCAGACATGGATGCACCTCCTCTAATTGGTCTCCAATCTTGTACAGATCTGAACATGATACAAAGAGCTTGCAAAGTAGATGCAAACAAACCAAATTATCTCTCCGTTTTCAAGGATTGCTTTGGAGAATTAGGAATACTGCCAGGCACTTACCCCATCACAATGGATCCACAAGTAAAACTTGTGATAAATCCTTCTATCTGCCTTTTGCACTAAGAAAAAAAAAAAAGCCAAAGAGATTTTTTTTTAATTGTATCACCCCGAGCAAGGTGGTAATGCCACTGATGTGCCGGGGGCTACATAAGAGTAAGAGAAAAACGATTAAGTAGAAGAGAGTGAAGAGGAAGACGAACCAGTTAGGAAGGAGCAAGAGAAGGATGGGAATACAGGTGTGATGACAGTTGCAAAGGTGGAGAGAAAGGATATACAGATGGTGAAAGAACTAGAGTCAAGTGGTTAATAGATGAGTAATTTGAACATATGATACAACTGGGTTCCAGTTACAGAGTCCACAGATTGGATATAATCACTGGTTGTGGTTGAAAAATCCAATGGTTCTTTTGGGTATGTTTTGATCCACAAAATCTCAACAAAGCAATAAAATGGGAACCTTACAGACTGCCCATGGCAACTGACATCATACATGAAATGTCAGGAGCCAAATTTTTCACAAAGCTTGGTGCTTCTAATGCCTTCCAGCAGATCTGGGTTAATGAGGAAATCTCAAAACTCCTCACCTTTTAACTTTCCTTGTGGCCAATACAGATCCACTTGCCTCACATATGGCATTCACAGTCCTAGCGAAATGTCATGTAAAAGTTGCAACAATTACAGAAAATATTAACAGATGCAAAAACTCACATGATGATATTATCTCAGCAGATACTTTAGAACTAATGAAAACTAGAACTATTGAGGTTCTACAAGCAATAAGAAAGTCTGGGATGAAGCTAAATCTGTCCAAGTGTCAATTTAATCATAATGAAGTAACTTCATTGTGATTGTTGTTTACAAACACAAAATAACAGACAAAGGGATTGAACCAGATCCATGAAAAAGCAAGGCCATAAATGACATGCCAGATTTAAGCAACAAAAAAAAACGACAACGCTTTTTAGGCATGATCACCTATCTGAGAAAATTCATCCTCAACTTGTCATGTGAAATGGCACCCGTACGCCTCCTTCTAGAAAAAGACACTATGGACCTTTGACAAATCACAAAAAGATGCAATAAAGATTATCCTCTGATGCCTCTACTCTTAGACTAGGAGCTATGCTTGAACAGAAGCACAATGATATATACCACCTAGTTGCCTATGGTAGCCGTTCCATGTCCTCAGTGGAAACAAATTGCCCCCTTGAACTGGAAATGCTATCCATCTTGTTTGCATGTGAGTACTTCTATGAGTACATCTGTGGACAACATTTCTTCATTCAGAATGATCACAAGCTATTGTAAAGCATCTTCACCAAACCTATAAACAAGGCACCACTCTGAATTCAGAGATTTCTCTTGAGGTTACAAAAATATGAATAGACCAGGGCAAGCTAATGTTTGTAGCTGATATCCTAAGTCAAGCTGCTCTAGGAAACACACCTCCTGAAATTCCAGATACAAAAATGAAATTTCATGTTCATTCAATTTTAATATCACTACTAATTAGTGAAAGACAGCTGAATCAATTCAGGGCAGAGATGGCAAATGATCGAACTCTGAAGAAATTAGCACAGCAGGTATCTGCTGGTTGGCCAGAACACCATCATAATACTGACTCCTATCTCAGTTCATATTTCAATTTCAGAAATGAAATCATTCGGTATGATGGACTATTTCTCAAGAGACAGCAAATCATAGTCCCATCTTCCATGCACATCAGTGCACTGAAAAGACAAAGTCCATGGTCAGGCAAGCTCTATTCTGGCCAACCATGAATGCTGAAATAACAGACATAATTCAGAACTGTGACTCTTGTCAACAGCACAAAAATCAGCAAGATGCTGAATCACTCCTATAACAGGAGATGCTGGACCAACCATGGTGTAAGGTTGGCACTGACCTTTTTAAAATACTGGTGGTGGTGGTGGGGGGAACTCTTAGGATGGTGGATTATCACTCCAAATATTTTGAAATTAGCACACTCTCAGACACCACTGTGTCCACTATTGTACAGTGGACAAAGACCCTTTTTCAAAACATGGAATCCCCAAAATTGTATTCTCAAACAATGACCCAGAATTTTCATAAAAAATCTAGAAGAGATTTTCAA
This sequence comes from Ascarosepion bandense, assembly GCA_037127315.1. Lineage (NCBI taxonomy): Eukaryota > Metazoa > Mollusca > Cephalopoda > Sepiida > Sepiidae > Ascarosepion > Ascarosepion bandense. Next base: position 6,444,517 of record JBBBDQ010000328.1, on the reverse strand, counting down.
AGGAATTGTATTTCTTCCACAACACAAGCAGCCCAGAATTTCCTCAATTTGGTGAAGAGAACAATTCAAACTGTAAAGAAGGAAATTACTGTAAAGAAGGAAATTACTGCAAAAGTAATTCAAACTTACCAAAAAGGTAGCTTTTAAAATTCCACTTATCCTATCGGCACAATGCTTCTATGACGGTCTTTGGGAATCCAATTCGTAAAAGTTCAAATAATCAATTACTCTTGGGGTCATCAGGAGAGAATGTGCACCGTTTCGGGGCCTTCCTCTCTACGGTTTTCATTGCACACCGGCCCCCCTCACTGATGTGAGGCCCCATTGTATTTTACCAACCGTTTCAACGAAAAGCAAAACTGATTTTAAAATAAACGGTTAAAGAGAAAAATATTTTCACATTTTTCTCCACGTTAACGTGAAAAAGTTAGCATATTGTTCTATTACGACATATTCCACGTCACCTCTCTCTTTTTCCAAATCCACATTGAACCATTTTCTGCTAACTCTATTAATTTCTTTATACTGCGGGCTCTGTTACGGCCTTTTATTCCTATTTCACCCAAAAATTTGTACAGGGTGCTTGACGCAAATCCTCTTGCTCCAATTTCCACGGCCTTAATGCTTACACTATAACCCTCTTTTTCCAGCTGTGATTTTAAATCGTCGTATTTACTTTCTTTAAAATCATGGCTCTGTGTAATATAACAATCTGACCCCACCCGAGGAAGGCTGATGCAAGCGAGGGTGTTTCCGGTCGTTGAAAGGAACGGATGTCGTTTGACCTTATTTCCGGCAGCAGCGGAAATAACTACAGAGGCAAACAGATCAGGTGTCTCTTAGAATTACGCGGGCGTTGCGTGGGCGAGGCAAAACCGGAAGGAAAGTCCCGGTTCTAGAGGACTATATAAAGACCTCGACACACGGATTCGCTAGTAGCAGAGAACGGCCGGTGGAAGCAGAGAGAAACACAACAGATAAGACTACACTCCCGTCAACCCATTAGAAGCGCGCTCTCTCAATTCTCTGTTCCCTATTCTAACCGGCTCAGTCATTAAGACACATAATTGGTGCCTAGTGACTTTCTGTTTTGAGACAACAAAACAGTTAGATGCGAGCTGGTTGCCACGGCGACGATTGAAATTCAACGGACTTAAAACTACCAGATAGAAAGAAAAAAGAAGACGAAAATATATAGCAGCCGCACGACTATAGACATCAGCCAAGGTAGGTGACTCTTTGATTTGATAGTGTGTGTATTTTCTGCTCGTGTTTATAAGTCTAGTTAGAAAAAAAAAAGAAATGGAACAGCATACTTTTGCTGATCTGACCCTAGAATTGAAAAAGGTGGATTGTTCGGTGTCGAACACATTAAGGGTAGAACGGAGGGGGTGCGGGACTACATGCAGAGAGTTGTACGCCTAGCGGAGAGCGCATAGGTTGGGGGTTGACGGGAGGAATAAAGTTGAGATATTTACCTATCTGTAAGTATAAAACATCTGAGTTAATGATTTTTTTTTTTGTTAATATTTTACCATATATGTGAAGTGAGTTTACTGGTATGTTGCTTAATTAATCTTACTTTTATTGAGTAAGTGAAATGTAAAATCATGTAAAGGAAGTTTCTTCTACTCTTTAAAGTGGATAATTGGATTAACTTGTTGATAACAATGTTTTCTTTGGTTTGTGCAGTGTTAGGTTTTCTTTTTTTTTGGATTTCTTTTCAATGACTGTACACTACAAAATGATTTACATTTCTATGTTTGTGAATTATGCTTTTGTGCAGGTTCCCATCAATTCAACATCCTCTGTGAATTTTCATTTATGTGACTTGGGAAAGAAGCAGTGGGAGGATTAACGATAGTTTAAGTGAAATAGTTAGGAAGATACAAACGTGGAAAATTATTAATAGTATCTAAAGCATAAAGTAAATTATTCGTCTCTGGTTCAGTGGTTTGGTCCCCAATTACGCAGAAATTTCCCAATTTTTCAGTGGACACCATGCTGGTAGAATTGCGCGATATGGAGGAGATTCCTATCCGCAAACTAGTAAATACCTTGGAACAGATAGATATGGAAAGATTTAGTGAAGGATATGAAGAACTCCCGAAGAAGTTGACGATAGGAGTCATTGCTGGCATAGTTGGCGTTATGATAATCCTTGGAATAATAGCTAGGAAGCGGATTTTTAAGTGTGAAAGAAGCAACAGTGCTTCGGGAAAGGAAAGGGAGTTATCCGTTGTGAATAGTACTCCGGGGTCAACGGGTGTTCAACACTCAAATGTCTCTGCGTTAAACAGAGAGATGTCAACAAATCAGATATGCTTGGATTCGAATCCAGAGGAAGTAGTTCAAGGAATAGAAGACATTGTACAAACTAAGGAATTACGAGTCACGGGTCCATTTTTTTAGACTAAATTAATATAGATGAAACCTCTAATCCTCCACAAGTAAATTGCATGCGGATTAACGTTGGAATCAGGGTAATTTTCTTCATTTTCTATTGAACATTTCTCGGTCAGACTATGAATGATATGTACTGCAGATAATGGCCATTTTTCTGTGTTCAAACATAGTATGTTTGAAATTAAATTAAATTAAATGAAGTTACATGTGTAACAATAAACTCGAGCAGAAGCACGCATGGTGTTGGTCAAAGGTCATTTACTCGATGTCAGTTTGGAAACTGGGGTGCGGTTACCGCCTATAATCATGTGGTTATGCATCGAGGCGTCTACGCTTATGGACAGAGTCGAGAAAGAAAATTAACATTTTTAAGAACTTTGCCCAATTCTGTGAAAATGGATATTAAAAAAAAAAAAAAAAAAAAAAAGGAACAATGAAACATCGAGCTGGTAGAACAATTTTCACGATGGACACGAACATTGTTGGGTTGCCGATGTAGGCTCCCCTATATATTTTTTTGTTGTTTTTTTTGTTTCGGCATGCACATGTTTTGTTGTTTTGGCATGCACATGTTTTATACAATTGTCGGGCTTGTGTGGCATGGGGAGGAGTGTGAGGGTGTTGCGCTTAAAATGTTCTTAGGTGAACATTTTGGAAAATGGGAGGGCGAGGAATGTAATATAACAATCTGGCCCCACCCGAGGAAGGCTGATGCAAGCGAGGGTGTTTCCGGTCGTTGAAAGGAACGGATGTCGTTTGACCTTATTTCCGGCAGCAGCGGAAATAACTACAGAGGCAAACAGAACAGGTGTCTCTGAGAATTACGTGGGCGTGCGTGGGCGAGGCAAAACCGGAAGAAAAAGTCCCGGTTCTGGAAGATTATAAAAAGACCTCGTCACACGGATTCACCAGTAGTAGTAGTAGAGGAGCAACAGAGATCGGCCGGTGAAGAGAGACACAACAGATAAGACTACACTCCCGTCAACCCATTAGAAGCGTGCTCTCTCAATTCTCTGTTCCCTATGCTACACGGTTCATCGTCATTAATAAAAATATAACTTTATATTTTTATATATATGCGTGTTTGTTGTTTGTCGATATACAACATCTGTTCCATTCGGCTTTCATAAGGAATTGTTAATTTCACTAAAATGATGTTCTTATTTGAGAACAGAACAATATCTGGTCGAAAACCCTTTTTTGAGATTATTTTTGGGTAATTGATACTCCAGCCTTTAAGGTCTGCAGAGACTTCCCAATCGTTACCAGATTTAAGAAGGTTTTGTCCAAGTGTAGCTAAGTTTTTGGGCTGTTTAGAAGAGGCATAAATTCTTCCTCCTTTTGTAACAAATTTTTGGGTTGACTTTGAAGAATCAGGCTTCATATACTTTTTTATAACTCTGACCAACTCATCCAAAACATTATTATGTCTCCATGTATATCTTCCATTGGCCAGAGCTGTCTTACAGGAACTAAGGACATGTTCTAATGTCTGAGGTTTTTCTTTGCACAAGGGACAAGTTGGATCATTTTCTTTTTTCCATTTCACTAGGTTGTTTTTAGTCGAAAGCATATCATACATAGACCGTAACAAAAAATTCAACCTAATAGGAGCCATTTGCCAAATATCTTGCCAAATAAGAGATTTCTGTAGGGCTTGCTCCCAGTTTGTCCATTGGCCTTGTTGCGATTGTTGAACACCTTTTAAGAGTCTTTTATTATCCTCGTCGTTCCTTACATCCTGGATGACCATGTTTCGGCGATCCTTCCCAGACGTTTTCGACCACCACTGGTTCTCAATTCTTCCTAACCCTTGAGTTCCAGCTTGAGTGTATCCAATGACTTCTTTGAAGGCTAGATGGTCGTTAGCACTTTTTATTGTGTCTCTGACCTTCCACTTTCTGCCTGTTTTTAAAGTAGGATTTAACGATCTAACTACTTTATCCTTTGAGTCATCTAACATCAATTGTAGCCTGATTTTATCGGATTTGAATTCTTCTACAATTGACTTAAACGGCAATTTTAATTTTGCCTGTCTACAATACAACGCAATATCAGAGAGACCTGGAGGTAAACCCAACCATTTTCGAATATATTTATTTATTGCTCTCTCCATTGTCTCTACTTGATTTATGCCAAATTCATACACAAGAAGGGGCCACAAAAGCATAGGAATAAATACGTGTTGAAGACACCACACCTTGTATTTTCCTTGGAGCGGACACAAATTGATTTTATTAAGACCCTCTTTTAAAGCCTGACATGTTTCCTTAATTTGGTTGGAATCATTTATTTGGTGATCATACCAACGGCCCAAACTTTTAATTGCTTTCTCTGTCACAGTAGGTATTCTTTGTTTCCCTACTTCGAAATTTATATTTTCTTTTAGTTTTCCTTTCCTAAGAGAAAGATTTCTAGATTTGTTAGGTTTGAATGCCATTCTGCACCAACCTATCAAATTGTCCAATAAGCTTAACAGTTTGCGCGTCGAATCTTCCTTACTCGAAAGGATCGTAGTATCGTCCATAAACGCTTTTATTGGTGGTATTTGAACACCCCCACCTAGCTCTACAAAAGCAGCCTTGTTTTCTGTGGCTTTCAGAATCAGTTGCATTGCTAGAACAAAAAGTATGGGTGATACCATACAACCCATTGCAATGCTAACTTCTAGTTTATTCCATTTAGTGGTGTAATCCTTCGTTGTAAAGCGCATGAGAAAACCATCAAAATAGGCTCCTAGCATATTCGATATTTCCTCTGGAATATGGAATAATTTTAATGCTAATTTTATCATTTGGTGGGGTACCGATCCATAGGCATTAGCAAGATCCAACCAAATCACATCCAAATTTTTCTTATTTGTTTTTGCTCTTTTTATTGCCTCCCAGATCATGTTTTCGTGTTCCAAACAACCAGCTATTCCTGGGACACCGCCCTTTTGTACAGAAGTGTCGATATAATCATTTGCAAGGAGATATCTGGTTATTCGTGAGGCCAAAACTGCGAAAAATATCTTTCCTTCTACATTGAGCAGCGAAATTGGACGAAATTGTTTAATGTCCTTAGAGTTCTTTTCTTTTGGTATATAAACCCCATCTGCTATCATCCATTAACTGCTAATATGGCGTTTTCTCCAGGCAATATGTATATTTGTATGTAGCCATTTAAGAACGCTTGGACATTTTTTATATAGAAGAAAAGGTATTCCATTTGGTCCAGGTGAAGATTTATTTCTAGTTTTGAATATTATTCGTTTTATTTCTTCACGTGTGGGCGGTTTTGAATCAAATTTGATATTTGGTTCAATCGGCTGAAATAAATTATCATTATGGTCTAATGGTTTATGTTTATTTCGATCAGAGTACGTATTTCTTAAATGTTCTTCTAGAACATTTTGTTCCACTTTTAGTACTCCTGATCTAGGTTGATCAAATATGTTCCTTGCATATTAAAACGGTTCTCAAAAGAAACGCTCTTGTTCTTTTTTCCTCTTCACTCGTCTTTTTCTTAAATTTTCTGCTCTGCTAAGAGCGTTATGTTTTTGTTTCAGGTCGTGCCAAATACTCATCAGACCTTCTTTTTCTTCACTATTAGCTGTACTGATTAGTTTTTTCAAATGTAAAGAACACACTGCACAATAGTTTCAAAAGTGGTAATGATTCACATTTGGTGCCAGTAACCCTACGTACTACACCAGGCAAAGACAACACACAATCATCCAGCAGCCTTGCTCATGAAGCGAGAGTTATGAACCACACTCTCTATCATAACACAACTCATCAACAAACGTTCGACTGCAAGATACTCAGGCAAACAACAAAATAACTACTAAGAGAAAGGTTGCAGAGAGTTTTTTTCCACTCAACATAGGTGATTATATTCACATTCATGGTGGAAAAATATAGTCAAGACTGGGTACAATATTGAGTTGTTGCAAACAGCCTAGGTCCAGCCTGGTGCTGTTGGAAAATGGGCGAAAGATTCTCAGGAATCGCAGAGATCTTCTGCATGTAACCACAACACAGGTGTCTCTGACATATCCATACCCTGATGTGATACTCAACAGACTCCAGCAAACCTGACATGCAGGAACAACTAACAGAAATCCTGTAACTAGAACAAGGTCAGAGCGGGTGACACATTCACCTCAGTGGCTGTCAAACTATCTATGTTAGTTACATTGACTCTACAGGATTTGGAGGGGATGTTGTATATACAACATTGACTGCTGGATGTCGGAAGTGGGGTCAAGCAGAAGGCACTTCCTGAAGATTTTCAAAAAATAAACAACAATCATAATAACGAGAAGTTGTCCTTATCTTATGTCATCCTATTCTATATTATTTTAACACATATCTCTGTCCCCTTGATGAGGGTGAAACTCCTAAACCAGTAAGGCTAAACTATTTTTATCTACATTATAAGATATCTTATACACGTGGTATTCATATTGTAACATACAGGAAAAAAATTTGGACAATTATGTCAATTCTGGTCAAGCATATTTAACAAGCATCTGGCTATCATCAAGCACTTCACAAGTCAGAAGGATAAGACTTATGTGGTTAAGAAATACTTTTATTCTATATTTCATGCTATAAACAAGTAATACTTGTTTCAACTGATTAATTTAACTTTAATTTTGCTAATTTTCAAAAATTAATGTGTGACACATGTATATTCTGATTCTGCAAAATTTTTAAATCAGAGAATTAAACTTTTGTTTACAAACTTATCAATCTAGTTACCTCCACTAAATCACTGAAAAAACAGCATAGTATGAATAAAAAAGGCCCCAAATTTAATAAATACAAACTTTTTCCATCAAAATTAATTATTAAGAAGAAAGACCAAAGCATTTTTAATTACTTTAAAATATTTTTTTAATCCCTTCTAACATGTTTGAAATTTTGGTAAAAAATCTTGTTTTGATTTTCATTAGCAGGTAATCAAATTGTTACAAGAGCTTACAATAGAAACCGCAATATTACATAACTCAATTTTTTCTTCTGGTGACAAACACATTACCTTGGAAATTCTTGCAAAAATCTAATAATTATAAGATTTTAATGAAACTTTCAGGACTTATACACAAATGAATGAAATTATTTTTTAAACTTTTATTTTTAAAAAGTCTTGGTAAAAATATATATATATATATATATATATTTTTTTTTTTTTTTTTTTCTTACATATTACCCACCTCCACTTGAACTAATGAAATTTCAAGAAATTAAATTTTGTTGGGAGAATTAGTTTTATTAGTTAAACACAGGACTCATTGGGAAATATAAATCCTATGTTATTTTTTGAAAAATTTTGCCTTTATTTCTAAAAGCCTGCACCCAATAGTGAAATAAAAAAAAAATGCAATATAACTATGACATCATTTAATTTGATAATCTTTTAATTGCTTGAAAAAAATAATATAAATTAAGAACATTATAGTCTGAAGACAAATTCTTTCAATTAATAATGAACTTTTAAGAGAATCATTTTCATTTTTTTTTTTTTACTTAATTATAATGATTTATAAAGTTTCAAAAATATTTAAAAAATGCTTCAAAGATTTGCTGGGGTTTGTTTATAAAATTATTAAGCAGATATCATATTTACTAATGGAAAATTGAATAGTTTAATACAAATCATTGTGCCCTCCTACTTTTAAAGTAGGAAATCACAACGATTTGTATTAAACTATTCAATTTTCTATTAGTAAAAAATAAGAATTCACTTAATAATTTTATAAACTAACCCCAACAAATCTTTGAAGTACTTTAAAATTTTTTTTGAAACTTTATAAATCATTATAATTAAAAAAAAAAAAAAAAAATGAAAACAATTCTTTTAAAATTTCATTTTTCTCAATTGGAGTAGATAGACTAAACTATCCACCCACATCTATTGTACAGGTGTAGAGGCTCATCCCTTGTTCCCTGTTCAGGATGTGGTTTCCGGCTTTCTTTTTAACAATCTTTTCACTCTTACGTAGCCCCCTGCACATTAGTGGCGTTACCGCCTTGCTCAGGGTGATATGATTAAAAAAAAAAAAAAAAATTGAAAAGAATTTTGCTTCTGAAATTAAATAATGTCATAGTTATATTGCATTTTTGATTTTATTATTGGGAGTAGATTTTTGGAAATAAAGGTAAAATTAAAAAAATATAATATAGGATTTACATTCCCCAATGAGTTCCGTGATTAACTACTAAATACATTTATTGCAACAAAATTTAATTTTTTAAAATTTCATGAATTTAAGTGGAGTGGGGTAACAGATGTAAAAAAAATATTTTTACCATGATTTTTAAAAAAATAATAATTTCAAAAATAATTTAATTCATTTGCGAACCGGTCCTGAAATCTTCTTTAAAATCCAACAATTATTATTGCAAGAATTTTCAAATTAAAATGTGTCTGTCACCAGAAAACAACTGAATGATGATGTATCCCGTTTTCCATTGTAAACTCTCATTACGACTTGGTTACCCATTAACTAAAATCAAGACAAGATTTTTTACCAAAATTTCGAACATTTTAGAAGGGAATAAAAATTTTTTTGAATAGAATTAAAAATACATTCATCTTTCCTCTAAACACTGTACTGTTTCCAGTCAGCAAAATACTCTGTATTTAAAACAGAAATAGTGATTTGAATCTAAAATTTTTTTAATTTTTCAGCCATTTTTAAGCGATCGACACATAGTTAATTAATTCTCGGTTTTAAACATCTTGCAAGAAAAGTAAAAAAAAAAACAAAAAAACTTCCAAAAACTTCACTCGTACAAATTTCGCACAGCTAATTAATTTTTTAAAGGTTATTTACATCCTCTCCTTTTAGCCTAAAAGGAGGGGATATAAATAACCTTTAAAAAATTAATCAAAACACGAGCAAAAAAAAAAAAAAAAAATTATTTAATATAAACTTCAGTTATTAATGAATAAGAAAGTAGAATATTTTTGGGTCGACATGTCCAAACTCAACTTCAAAGGGAAGCAACAAAAAAATCTCATCTAAGTTTAAAGTTTAAGTGCCGTATATACTTTTAAAAATGTATCTTTAAAAACATATCTACGATGAAATTGCACTTAAATGTATTTTCGTCTTATGCGACTCCAACAACAGAAAAGAATAAAATAACGGAGAAACATGTCGGTAAATAACGACAGAAATATCTTCCACTTTTAAATTCAGAAAATGCAAACGATAATCAAAAAAATCAAAAGAGTAAAAAATTGTATCGTATATAATAATTTCATTATGTTCAAATGATTTCGTTCATATTTCTCTTGTCAACCCACCCAGTGTTTATTCAGTTTTTATCATAATGTCAAAGTTGAAAGCGAATGATACAAAGTAAGAATTGAGATTAAGAAAAGTGAAAAACAAACCGTGACAAAGATGAAATTGCTTTTTAGGAAAAAACGTCGTCGATGGATCACATCAGAAATCGAAAGAAAAATAAGCGGCGGTGATAGACAAAGTTTGCTTCCTCGGATTTTTTTTTGTCATTTTGAAAATAAAGTTTTTAAATGAACTTTCTTTGCGGTCAATTTTATCCACTTCCGGTACATGCCAATTTTTATAAAGTAGATTTCCTATAAAATTTAAATACTATTGAAATCAAATAATGTAATGATCATAATTATAATCTGGAGTCTGGACTAATACCACATGAAAATGACTTTTTTATTTCATTTCAACAAACTTTGGTAGGTACCTTAAAGAAAAAAGCGATACCTAAAGTTATAAAATGCATTTTTTTAAAAAATAAGAATTTTTAAAAACTTATTTTAGTTTTAATTTCAAGCTAATAGAAATTTATTTATTTCCAGTTAACAAAATTTTATTCAGTATTTTAAACTGAATTTAAATTGACTGAAATGTTTTTTTAATCAGTAAAAAATTAAAAATGATAAAAATCGTCCATAAATCTGTTAATCGGCCCTGAACCATAAAAGAAAAGTAAAACTAAGCCATTATTTCATTAAAGTATTTTAATTACTTTTTATGATTTAAAAAATCGACTCCAAGTCACATAGTCACTTCCGAAGAAAACAAAAGTTCGATTAATAATGAATTTAAAAAAAAAAAATTATTTTTAATTTTTTTAAAATCAATTTAATGATTAATTTCTAAAGTATTTATGAAACTTGTACCGGTTGGATGATATTGTTATTAAAATAAAAATTATCTAAATGGAAAAGCTCACTACACTTCAGTGACCACCAGAAATTTTTAAAAAAATTAAATTTTTATGTAAATATGCAGATTTAGGTAAATACAGACGACCATATATGACATTTTCAGAAGACAAGAACTGTAATTATCAAAACGTTAACTTTTTTTGGTCATTTTCAAACATTTCCTCAACAAACATTTGTGTAAGTAATAATACTAGTGACTATAATGCAGAAAGTAACTAAAATTCAATAAGGATAATTTACTTAGAATATTTTACAATTTTTTAAAATTAATGGTTAGTCGAAAATATATAAAAAAAAATCGTTCAGATTGTATTCAAGTAATTTTAACCATAAAAAATTGTAATATATTCAAATGATATTTTACAGATAATCCCTCCATGGAACAATCATTATGTAATTGCCTCGTCAATTATATAAAATATAGCAAAGTCATTTTAAAAACACAGCTACTCTTTTGTTTTAAAAATATGTTTATGTGTTATTTTAAAAAAAAAAATAATTTTTTAATCAGAATAATTATATCTTGAATCAGTTAATATTCCTCAAATAAAGTTTTAGTAAAGTATATTTTATTTTTGTTAGATTAATAATGCAGAGCAATACATTGCGATGGAATACAACTATAAAAAGGGTGCTATTTTAGAAAAGTGGTGCTATTATAAAAAAAAATATTAAATCAGTATCATTTATATTTTAAATACACCATGCTATTTTTTGTTTTTCTCTCAATTAAAGCTACACTTTAAACCTTTCTTATTTGTAAAGATTAATTGTAAAACTTAGGTATAGAAAATTAGTGAAGGTATGTGTAATAATTTTAAATAATTAGATTAGAATAAAATTTTTATTTTCTATGAATACTACCTTATGAAAATTGAGATATATTAAAGTCAGGGCCCATATATCATACATTTATTGGAGGCCCATTAAACCCTTGTACAGTCAATCAGCTTCCTTTTCACTCCTCAGTTGAAGCCAGTGAGTCATCTCATTAGGTTTGTTTTGAGTTTACCAAAATCTTAAAATATTGGTACTAACATCAAGGTCTAGTGGGAACCTTCTATATATGTCATGTACAACTGTTATATACCAATATCTCAGGTATATAATTCTTCTGAGAAACACTTCTGTTTGTTTGGGACCCATGTTATCTAGATCAATCAATGATGACTAGATGAATGTTACTACCATGAGGATGACAAAATTTATATCTGGTACAAACTCAGTGATAAAAATTAAACTGCATAAATTCTGCCATCTTCACTGTGACTGCTATGACAATAATTTTCAAATTTCTGGAACTGAAAACCTTTGGGGGACCATCAATCTCTAATCATAAATCCTTTTATAGGGGACCACTGTATCCAACTTCTTCACAAAAGTCAGCTTCACAAAAACATTTCATAATCTTATTCTTCATCTTCTATCATCATCACAATCAGCAACAACAAATACAATCTGCAACAAACACTGACATTTTTCAACAAAATGTCACTCAAATTTCAAAATATCTATGTCACCAAGCGCTAACACACCTCACAGTCAAATATTTAATGTTGCTCAAAGACATCATCCAACAAGGATTTAACACAACCCTCTCAAAGATTATACAATTCCTGTCAAATATTATACAACACTTTTTATAGTCATGAAAAATTTTTGTTTCTTTCAGTTGGATGCTCATTAAAACTCAGGCTAGAAGAATAAATATTTTAATGAAATGCACAACACAATTGATAATCTTACATATGTATTAAATTAGCAAAAAAAAAAAATGGTTGAATGAAATGTTTATTAGATACTACAATTCAAATACTTCCTGATAATGATTGATGATTTCCTTTATCTACACAAAGATTACAGACAATGACAATTTCCAATACAGGATTTCAACTATTTCCATCTCCCATAAGACAAAATCTGGCTTGTTGAACTTGTACCAAAAAAATACAAAATAATGTCAGCTATAAGATTTTAGACAAAAGTCACAGAAAGGAAAATGAATGAACCAGGCATTAATCTTTGTTTTTGTAAAGATATTTTTTTTCAGTGACTGATACTACCTTTCTACATAAACCAGATTTTTTCATTGTTTTTTTTTTCCAGAACAATTTTCAATGCTATTATTCATGACCACCCATTTTCTTTACTGATGAGGTATAAGCAATTATAAGCAATGTATGTTGTTTTCCCTGAACCAACATCTCTGATAATACATTAATGATTTCTTTCTTATTGGCAGAAAATGAGGAAGGATTGAGAGTCTTGGTCAATCTGACTTAATCCCATCTAATTAAATTTGGGTTCGAGTGTTCTTGGAATTGTTCTATATTTTATTTTATTATTTTAATACATAATTTTTAATTCATTTCACTTAATTTTCTTCTCAACTATTCAATTGAATTTCCGATGAATTTCAACAATCATCATCTCTCCAAATCCCAAACCTGTAATTTCATGCACTTAAAATTACAAACAGGGCTCATGCCCTATTACAAATACAGATCTGTTAACACCAAATAATTCTATCTTCAAAAATTCTTTTAAAAAAGTGTACTTTTCTCAAACATTATTTTTAAGAAAGTAACTAATTAAAAAGTTAATTGATCATTTGTATATGGCCTGACAAATGTGATTTCTATGAAAATACATATTTACCAACTTCACAAGAATATGGTTACTCACTGGCATGCATTTGCATATGATGCTTCAAATTTGATGGCCATAAAAATGTAGATCCACAAGCTAACCAAGAAAGATGTTTTTCCCCTGTGTGTGTTCAACTATGGGGCTTCAAATGTGACCTCTGCAAAAATACAGATCTACAAACTTCACAAAAATATGATTTCTCACCAGTGTGTATTGTTTGAAAATGCAGATCCAAAGTCTTCACAAGAATATTGTTTTTTTCCAGTGTGTGTTCAAATATGGTGTTTAAGTGAGTCTTACCTGAAAATGCAGATCCACAAATTACACAAGAATATGGTTTCTGTCCAGTGTGTATCTGCATATGGCCTGCCAAAGATGTTTTCTCTGAAAATGAAGATACAGAAACTTCACAAGAATATGGCTTCTCACCAGTGTGTGCTCGCATCTGGAATTTCAAATTTGTCTCACATGCAAATGTAGATCCACAAACCTCAGGAGAATACGGTTTCTCTCCAGCTTGATTTTGTATATGGTACTCCAAAGATGACTTCTCTGAAAATGCAAATCCTCAAACATTAAAAGACTTTATTTTCTTTCCAGTGTGTATTTGTATATGATGTATCAAATGCAAATACTATGAAAAGACATAGCCACAAACATCACAAGGATGGATTTCTTTCTCCTGTGTGTTCGCATTTGGCACTTTGAAATGGAGTTGTGTGAAAATGCAAATCCAATAAGTTTATCTTAAATAATTACCTATAGGATAGAAATAAAATATACAAGTACAATGGTATTTTCTGAAAAATACTTTCAAATATTTAACAAATTAATCTTGAGAGATTCTTCTTTCTACCTATAAACTTGGGTTTCACAAAAGACAAGCATACAACAGCATAGAAATTATTATATAAGGTAAATAATAATCAGTAAAAGAACATTCACTTAGACATGAATTTTGAAATGAAGACAAAAGCCTAAATTTAAAGTATAAAAATTAAGTGAAGCTTTGCTTTTGTTTCTTTAAGGAACAGAGAATGAGGAATCAATTTCAAATATAAAGCAGTAAGGTATTTTTCTTTTTTCACAAGTTTTAATATTCAAGATGGTCATTTCAACCTAGTAATTATTACTTTGTTGATACACTCCCGTTCAAAAATTTAAGACCACTTAAAAATCTTTAAAAAGAAATTATTTTTTAGATAGATTTTAAACTCCTCCCACTTAAGGTTACCAATACTACAATCTAAAAGGTTATGGAAACAAAAAGCTACATTACAAACATTTTATTTAGAAATTTACATTTTTATAAAATGAGGCGATTTACACATGATCAAAATTATAAGACCAGAGACAAAAATTCTATGAAATTGTACAAAAAGTGTATGAAAATATTTAACAACCAAATTTAATAATGAAGTCTACCTCCACTGCTTTTGATGACTTCAAAAATTCTGTCGGGCATGCTAGAAATAAGCGTTTCCATTAAGGTGTGGGGGATGTTGCTCCAGCTTCTGAAGATGGCTTCACAAAGTTCATTTTTTTGTTGAATATTGTTTGTCATTTCGATAAACATCTCTTGTCATCCATCCTCAAACATTTTCAATTGGGTTCAAGTCCGGTGAGCATGCAGGATGTCCCAAGAGATGGACCCCATTTTCTTGTAGAAAGATCAAGGTCCGTCTTGCAGCATTATCCTGTTGTAATAACCATCCATCCCCACACAAACGATGGCCCTCCATCATCAAAGATGCTTTTTGTAGCATGTTAACCAGCCGCACCTTTATTGACCCATCCCAAAGTCAAACAGCACACGTCTTTCATTGCTGCTATTAAACTTCAGGCTCTAAATCAAATAAAATATGTCACACTTAACCTACCACAAGAGGATATGTAAAAGGTTTTTCCAAAAACATTTTTATTACTTAAATGCAGGACTCCTTCAGGAATGTAAATCATCTATTATTGTTTTTCAAAATATTGTCCTTTATTCCGAAAATCTACTCCAAATAGTAAAATAAAAATTCAATATATTGAATTCACTAAAAATTCAATATATTGAATTCAATATTCACAATATTGTTTAATTAGATAAGCTTTTAATTTTGAATATATATATATATATATATATATATATTAAAAACATTATAGTCTGAAGAAAAAGAATTTTAATGAATAATGAATATTTTTATTACTTAAACACAGGACTTCTTGCTGGAATGAAAATCACCTATTTTATTTTATTTTTTCTTACACTTGTTTATTTACAGAAATCTGCTTCAAAAATGAAAACACAAAAATGTAATAAAACTTTGCAATTTTTTAATTTTTTTTATTTAGTTAAACTTTTAATTGCTTTTATAAAAATATATATTAAGGATATCATAGTCTAAAAATTTTTTTCGATGAATAATGAATTTTTACATGAATTGTTTTCATTTTTATTTTTTAATTGTATTAATTCATATAGTTTCAAAACCTTTTAAAATTTTTTATAATCATTGTACTAATTGGATTATTAAGTTAATAAGTGGAGACTATATTTGCTAATTGAAAATTGAGAATCTTCACACACCATGATATTTCAAATAACTAAAACCACAATTTTTAGGCAAAATTCGACTTTATTCATAAGCATAGTCTCTTTTTAAGGTGATACACTGATTTCAATGTTTCTTTAACAATTTGATGCTTTTTTTTGTAGAATGATTTGTCTTTGGCTTCAAAATTCGCCACAGATTTCGATATTACTTTTTCATTAGAGCCAAATCATTTTCTATGGAGCATTCTTTTGAGGTCTGCAAACAGCCAGTTTGCTGGGGGCCAGATCTGAAGAATAGGGTGGATGCGGAAGCAAGTTGTAGTGAAATCGTTGCGATCAACTTGTGGTGCAATGCATTGTCAAGGTGAAAGATAACTTTTTCTTCATTTGTGGCCATTTTTTTGGGATTTCTTCCTTAAAATGCACCAATAATGCTATATAATATTCATTATTGATGGTTTTTCCATTCATCCAAAAATATGAAGGCCAAAACCTTGTCTGCTGATGTTTGCAACATTGGTCACTTTGGACGTCTTTCACCTGCTGCTGTCTTCTCAGCTGACTGCCAATTTGACTTCTCAGTGAAGTGGTAGATCCATGTTTTATCCATTGTCACATATTTATGCAAAAAAAAACTTCTTGTTGCATTGAAACAGTTGCAAATAACACTCTGAATTGTCGGCGCGTTGTTGATTAATCAAAATCAACAACGCGCCGACAATTCAGAGTGTTATTCAGACTGTGAGCAAATGCAGCACCTTCGTTAAACACAGCTTTCTCCTTGATAAATGTTCATGCAAAAAAGTGAATACACTGCCTTTTGATATGTTTAACTCCTCTGTTATCTTACACAACTCCAATTTACAATTGGCCAAAACGAATTTGTGGATTTTTTTTTGGTGTTTTACTGCAACCTGAGCATTCAGCATCATTTGTGTCTGTACAGCCACATTTTAAGTCAGCATAACATCTCTTAACTGTTGTTCCCAACATAGAAGTGTCTGAATAACACTTATCAAGCCATTGCTTCACTTGGACAGTAGTTTTTCCTATCAGAAAGCAATGTTTTATCAACACATGAAATTGAGATTTTTACATTGTTTTGAAAATTTGCAACAGTAGTTTCACTTAAATAACTGTGATTTGTAAACTACTAATCCATTTGGGCCCAAGGATTTTCATGTGCCCTTTGAAGGTTAGTACTTCATAAATATCATACAGATTTTTTTATTAGTGGCACAATCTATATATCAAGCCCAGGACTCAGTGAGTCATGTGTTACTGACCTAAAAGGATGTTCCAAAATGTCTCTGATGACTGTGAATTTTCAAGAAATCTTAAGTACAAATGGAATTGTCATGCCTCCTTCACTAAGAGCCTAAAGAGGCATTGGGGATGGTTGAGAGGCCTTGGATAAAGAGAGTGAGCAAAGGAAGACTGTATATCTACTGTTGTTTTCAAGTATCCACAACTAAGCTTCATCCTCTTCTCTATCTGGCACCCTTATGAAATCAGCAGCCAAATTAACATAAGCCAGAAAATGATCATTAGAAACAGAATTGGGTGATGGCTAAAAACAACATATCACACATGATCCAGCATAAAAATTTCTGCAGAAATAATACTTCAGACAGCAGGCCTTGAGGAATAAACACATATTTTTATCTTATCAACATGAGGTGATTAATTAATGAAGAGATCAAATATTTATTCCAACACACTAATCCCATACCACATATGAACATTTACTTGATTGACTAAATAGTCATAAAGCAAAAAGCAACAGTCAACTAGTAATTGTGTTAATCACCAAACACAAGGGCATGTGTGATATTTCCAGTTAAGTTAAATTGAGAATGCATTGGTCAACATTAAATCTTTACAAATGAAAAAAAAATCTTTTATGCTGTCAAGAAAAAAAGGAAATGGACATCCTTTGGTAACAAATGCTTGTAACTTTGAAAAAGTAAACAACTGAACTGAAAGGAAATAAAAAATGACAGAGAAGAAAAAGTGTATATTTTTTTTTATTTCAGACTCTGAACAAAAGTATTTTATTGTCATATCATATACACTACAGGCAACTTTCTATACAAACATCATTTTTACATTATATTCAGTTTTGTTAAATTGTTGTGCAAGAATTGATTTCATAAATTATTAATGGTATTTTTCTCAAAACTGTTTAAATGTATTTATCTGCAAAAACTCCATACATTATTCAAACTCAAAACAAAAACCTTACTTTTGTAGAATTGTGGGCATATCATGTCAGTACAGTGGAAATCAGTTCAGTAGGAGAAACCAGTGTGCCGAATTCATATTCCAGTTGAATTCATTGCATTCAGTTATGTGCAAATACTCTGAGGAAAGGTATTAATCTGTCTTTTCCCACCAGCCATGGGTTAAATAACAGGACATATTGCAGTTTTAGTTGCCTAATAGTAGATATCACAAACCAGCTAGTTTAGGGTGCAAAAAACTTGTAAATATAGTGGAATTCTCTTCAATTTCAACTTGCTATTCCTCACATATTTTGGGGGTTATTTTGATAAAATTTTGATGTGAACAGAATTTAATCTTTACTCTTTATAAAAATACAATTCTTTCTTTTGTGTTATTAATAGTTTTTTTTTTTGTAGTGGAGGCCGCTTTATGTTTTACATGAAAAAAATTTGTAGGTGTTTTTCAAATTTTATGTACACGTTGTTGTTTATCTCCACACACATAAAAATGGTCTCATTTTAAAACAAAAGAATCACTCATCAATGTAGTGTGCATGGCAATAAAAAATAAAAGTGTATCAGTTTTTTTCTTTATTTAATAATTCTTGGGACCCATAGGTTCTAGCAGATATTAACTTGAACGTTTAGATTATTTTTTTTTTAATTAGTTTAGATACATTTTATAAAAACAAATAAACTGGAGAATACTTTTTTAGTCGAACTTTCATGCATCAATAAAAAATAAAGAGCATACAAATGTATGTTTGTTTTTTTTAAACAACGGTATTGTTTCCTTTTTTATTATTCAAAAATATTTTAATTCTAAGCCCTTTCTTTAATAACTGTAACTTTTAAGACATGAAGACATTAACAATGAAATCGAGAACCCTACCTTGTCTTTTATTAAAATTTACATGTATTAAATTAGCATAAATTTCATCTTTATTATTTAATAATATTGTTATTTATTCTTTCCTTTTCATTACTCCCACTGTAAAGGCAGCTACAAAATAATTGGAAATTTCTGGTCTTTTGGACAAACAGAAATGTTATTTCACAAAAATAGCTGTCATTGTCTTTAAGAAATATTCTTTTTTCCACCCTCTTTTCTTTGGTAATACAAGAAATGTACACTTACTTACAGATTCTTTAGCTGCCAAAGAAGCAATTAAGTTGACCAATGAAGCTGTTCTTCAGATACAGAATTACTTAATAAAGAAAAATCTCAAGTTCATTAAGATGGTCATGTGGATAAATCAACTTCCGTTGTCCAATTACAGTGAAAAGCATTTATTCTCAACAATAAAAAACTGGTACAAGAGAAAAAAATTAAGTGTGAAATAAAGTTCAGCTGGAAGCTGCTCCGTGACTACTTAAGAATAAAACCAGTTGATTCATCTCTACCTCTAAAGCAACAAATAGTCACTCGGTGAACTTACTAAGCATTTAAATAACTCCAGCAGTTGTGAAGGAAAACCATCTCAAATTATTTTCACTTACAAGTGCCAAGGACAATGAGTTGCTGTATATTATGGCGCCAACTTTTACATTGGCCAAGTTGTTGATGCTACATCTCCATCCTGTGCAGTAATATTTTTAGCCCCAACTAAAGATAGAAATGATTATTTTTTATGGACTGTCAAATAATATTGCACAGGTGGAGTCAACATTTATTTTGACATAATGCTAATTTTAAATGATGGCAGGATTTGGAATATTCTGGATATAGCAAAGGCCTATAAAAAATCTCTGACTACAAATGACTAAGGAGGGAAGACTGCAGAAAGACCATTAAATCTGCCAAGAAAATATATTCTGTCAGTTAAAAATATTTTTTGCTCATTTCAAATTTGGAAATTCAAAACTTTACAATGAAAACATGACAAAAAACTATAAATTATGATTTTGCATTACAAATTTCTAAATTTTGTTGTTGTTTGGCTTTTTTTTATCAAGTTGAAAACTGCATAATTTCACCCACATTAAAATATGCCTCTGACAAAAAGTTTTGATATTACAGAGGAAATGATTTTTTTAATTTTCATCCAAAAATTAGTAAAGTTGCAAAGTTTCAGTAGTGACATATACTTTTGACACTTTTTTAACCCCTTTTTTACCCTATTATCAAATTGTGTCTATGTCTGTTTTTACATGGTCCCAATAAGAGTTTGTTTTATTGATTTACTATTAAAAAAATCTTTGCTTGATCTCTAATGTGCTATGAATCAGATTAAAAAAATTCAATGTGTTGAAATGAAACTTATACGAACAAAGTTGGCATTTCATGTCATTTTTGCACTTTTTCAGGAGGGATAATGGTATTTTGTTTAATTTTTAGGCTGGTTTGATCTAATAGTTATTGCTTCCATTAGTATTAATTTTTATTTACCACATGATGACATTACATTTGTAAGGATTTTTCACTTGTGTAAGGCCTACATTTTCAGTTTCTGGTGTTAAAATTGGCTTCTTGACTAATAGCACATAAGACAACAAATTTTCTAACTTCTGACATATTTTGAATGGTCATAACTCTGGTTAATTGAGCTACCAAAATAAATTTGGTACCATTGTTTGTGTTTTGCAAAAATATATAAACTTTATGAAAAGTTTTCAGATATAAGGAAAAATAAAAATTTGGTTTGGGATACCTGATAGAAACTTAAAGGAACTTGTACATATTTTGAGGACATTTTCCAAACAGCCTGAACTCATTTAAAACTTTTTTCACAGCTCAAAAAGAAAACCATTCAGCTCCCCGAACTTAACTAAAAATGTATATACAGAAACTTCATAATTTCTATTCAGTGTGTCTTTGCATATGGCGTTCCAAATGTGACTTACATGAAAACCCTGATGCACAAACGTTACAAGTGTATTTCTTTCTAGTGTGTGTTTTCATATGGCGTATCAATTTTGACTTCACTAAAAATGCTGAACTACAAACTTCACAAGAATATGGTTTCTCTCCAGTGTGCATTCGCATATGATACAGCAAATATGACTTCTGACGAAATGCAGATCCACAAACTTCACAAGAGTATGGTTTTTCTCCAGTGTGTATTCGGATATGGCTCTCCAAATGTGCCTTCCGAGAAAATGTAGATGCGCAAACCTCACAAGAATACGGTTTCTCTCCAGTGTGTGTTTGCATATGACGTGCCAAAAGTGACTTTCGTGAAAATGCAGATCCACAAACTTCACAAGAATATGGTTTCACTCCAGTGTGTTTTTGCATATGCAGCTGCAAGCCTGACATTCGTATAAATGAACTTTCACAAAATTCACAAGGAAATGATTTCAATCCAGTGTGTATTCGCATATGTTTATTTAAATTTGACTGCAGTGAAAATGCAAATCCACAAATTTGACAAGCATATGGTTTCTCTCCAGTGTGTGTTCGAATATGTTCTTTCAAATCTGACTTCATTGAAAATGCAGAGCCACAAATTTCACAATCATATGGCTTTTCTCCAGTGTGTATACGGATATGTCTTTTCAAATTTGACTTCCATGAAAACCTTGACCCACAAACTTCACAAGTATGTGGTTTCTCTCCAGTGTGTGTTCGCATATGATGTGTCAAAAGTGACTTTAATGAAAATGCAGATCCACAAACTTCACAAGAATATGGTTTCTTGCCAGTGTGTCTTTGCATATCCAAACCTGACATCTGTAAAAATTAAATTTTACAAGAAAATGATTTCACTCCGGTGTGTATTTGCATATGGTATAACAAATGTGACTTCTGTGTAAATGCAAACTCAAGAATTTCACAATCATATTTTACTCTAAATGTGACTTGTTTTAAAATGCAGATTCACAAATTTCACATGAATATGGTTTCTCTCTAGTGTGTGCTTTCACATGGACTTTTAAAACTAACATCTATGAAATTGTAGCACCACAAATTTCAAAGAATAGGGTTTCTCTCCAGTGTATGTCAGTATATTGTATACAAAATTTGACTAAAAAAACAGACCCACAAACTTGACAATAATATAGGTTCTCTCCAATGTGGGTTCATATATGTCTCACTAAACATTATCTACTTGAAAAAACAGATCTACAAAATTGAAAACCGTTTTTCTCTCCAATTAGTGTTTCTACATAGAAGACTAAACCTGACTTCATCAGAACAAGTTGCAAACTTCACAAGAATATGGCTTCAATTTAATGTTTAATCATATGCAACATTCTGCCTTTGAAGGAAAGACAAACCGCACCTTCAAAAGTATGTTTGTTGGCAGTTAATATTCAGTTTCACTTTCAAAAATGCACACCTTTTACAGGAATATTGAAGTATCTTTTTCTGTTCTTGATGGAAGTCAAGAATCTTGTTTCTTTTCATTCAAACTCCCAGTAATAACCGTTTTCATGTTTATCATAGTTTTCTGTACAGCTACAGGATCTGTGAAGAAAAAAACAGCAGAAGATATATTAATAGATTGAATGATATATAAAATCAATTTACATTGTAATAAATAAATGTTGTTACATAGTAAGTTTAGAAGTGATAGTATTTACATTGTTTGGACTGTTGTCCTCATCTTTATTCACAATGCAAGCACCTAAAAAATGCTGCAAAAAATGTTGGAAAAAAAATGACTGAAATGTTGTGAATATGACGAAGATTAGGACAATATATATATGGTTCTGTCTACCAAGGCCAGTGTTTACTACTTCTGAACCTACTGACCTCTGGACAAACTTGATTGAGGGCCCTATGAAGTGCTATGTAAACCTTGCTATTTTATCAATATTTGCATCCTTCTACATTTATATACATTACAACTAGTATTAAAGGATGGAAAATTTGTCATGATTCTGACTTCATTCTGATTTCTTTTTTCTAAATCTGTGAATTTGCTTTAACCAATGGTATGTCACAAAAAATACTATATAAAATTCATTATTTTTTACCCAGAATGCTGAATGTGTCCAAATTATAGATTTCAAGAAAAATCTTAAATTGTTGTTAAAATTGCCATAAAACATAGTTAATTATTAAAGATGGAATGATTATGACATATCTCTAATTTGCATTTATTTTAAATTTTCTAGTTGAATTATTCAGCTATATTGTATATGATCCATTAGTGGACATAATTAGGTTACAATAAAATTTGTCTTTTATATGAATACTACCATATGAAAATTGAGATGTAGTAGACTGGGTGGAGGTATATCAGATTGTGGGGGCACAAAACTCTTGCACTGATCCTATTATGCAAGATGTATAAAAAGAAATGCAATAATTTTTCATTCAACACATATTTTCTATTTCTTCATATATACATACAAGTTGTGTTTTATAATTTCATGCCACAAGAATAAACTGCTCATTAAGATTACAAACATTCCATCCTTGAAGAATTCATAGTCACTGAGAATAAATGAATCAAATGTTCTTGTTAGCAAGAAGTGAAATTTCCACACATCTACAAAACCAGTTAAATAATGCATGCCAATCATATTCGACAGATACCAAGCTGAAAAGAACCATTCTTTTGAATGGTCTGCCTTAACTGGATGAACTTCATGAATAGAAAAAATGCAATATTCTGTCATTTTTCATAAAAATAAAATGGGATTTAAAGAAGTGAATTTAGTGTAACAACTTAGTAAATTTCAATGGCATATTTCATCATGTTATAAAACATAAGATCAAATTCTAGTTACTTTTTATTTCATACAAATTGATAATTTCAGAATGAAATATCAATGAATGTGTGAGTGATTCTTCTTAGATAATAAACTTTCAATGAGACAAAACTAATATAGATTTCAGGAAGAAAATATCTGATATCCCGTGACATGAAAAAAAGTACACCAATTATTTAAATCAAGAAATCCAAACAGAAATAGTTTTTCAAAATTTGCTGAGGTTAGACTAAAAGAATGTTATCTTATCAGGTAGTGTTAGAATATACAGTGCTCATGTTTACATTAATACATCAAAATATGAAAGTGATGATTTTGTGGGTTCATCTTGGTAGACTGACTGAAGATGAACAATATCCTTTAAGAGATTACCACTAATGCATAGTAAATGTTGCATGTCATGAAGCAACACCTAACTGCTACTTGGGTCACTAGTCATGTTATAATAATCTGAAAGAAATTTTTTTATATATATGTTGTGGAAGAATATCCTGTCCTACCCAGGAATGGGTATGGCCCGGGTTATAAAAGACCGGGACTAGAATGAACTACAGCGAATGAGAGTCTTCGTTATTATAAGAGAGTGATAATGATTATACAAGAGCCATCGTACTTAGATGAGAGTTATACATCATTAGACGGAAACATTCTTCACCGGACGGATGCATACGTCCTATAAAGAGACATTGCCTTCTTGATTGTTATTCTTGTTAACTGTTCGTTGGTGCACATGTATTTGGTTTATTGTACTGAGGTATAATAAATCTCTATTCATATATCTTCAGTGTTAAGAATTATTTCTTGCACTATTCTTTCTTTGTTTATACCCTCCCGAAATATAACAGATTTGGCGATGAAGAATTCGCACTTATGTGGGGTAAGCTAATTATAACAGATTGGCGACAAAGGATTCACATTTACGTGGGGTACACCAGAAATAACAGATTGGTGAAGTAGAATTCGCATTTACATGAGGCACACCAATAAAACAGAGTGACAACAAAGATTTGGGACTCGCTAAAAGACCAGATTGAACAAAGATTCAGCAAAGCTCACCAAATATCAATTTGGTGAGAAAAATTTGGAAAGTTGACGCACAAAAGAATAAGTTAAGGTGACAGGTAGTTTTGTTAACCCCTCATATAAAAAAAAAACTACAAGTATTATTGTCTACCGATGGATACAACTTATTCGTCAACTATACACATACAAAAAAAAAATATGGAACAATTGGCCGAGTTAATTAAAACACTGGGAGAAGCAGTTCAATTGTCAATGAAAAAACACAAGGACCAACAAAAAATTCAAAAGGATCTCCAAACACAAATGATATGTTGAAGAGATGTTGAAAAAATTGGTAATAGAGCAGGGCGAAACGGGAAAAGCCTCTAAAGGTTTCTCTGCTGAAGGCATTGCAAATGTGCTCACAGAATTTGTATATAAGGCTGAGGAAGGTATTACTTTTAATTTGGATTACAAAAAATATGAAAATATTTTTGCAAGACAGTGCAAAGCATGGTCAGATGACGAGAAAGTAATGCTCCTATTACAGAAGATAAGAATGCAGGAAAACATAAAATATACAAATTTTATTTTACCTAAAAAACTGGAGGACATATCATTTGATGAAACAGTACAGATTTTGACGAAAATGTTTAGAGAAAGAGAAAGTTTATTCTTCACGCAATATAAATGTTTAAATATCAAAAAAGAAGAACAGGAAGATTTTGTTACGTACGCCGGAAAGGCTAATGCACAGTGCAAAAGGTTTCAAATAAAAGACATTAAAGAGGACATGTTCAAATGTCTAACCTTCATACAAGGATTAGCAGCACAGAAAGACAAAGACGTATGCTCAAAAATTCTCGCAATGTTAAATCAAGATAAAGAAATATTGTTACAAAAAGTTACAGAAAAATGCCAGAAATTGCTAAACATTAAGAAAGACAATGTTTGCATTGAAGAGAAGAGCATGGCTCATATCCACAAAGTAAAACAACAGGCCTGCCAAAAAGGAAAACTGTACTACCAAAAAAAAAAAAAAAAACCTACTGCAAAGCATGTGGAAAGAATAACCACGGCACTAAGAAATGCTTTTAGAAACAAAATATGTTTCGAATGTTCAAAGAAATGACATTTGGCAGTGATGTGTAGAAAAAAAAGGGACTGAAAGTCCAAAAAGATTAATACATTAATCATGAAAAAAGTCACGAACAATTGCAGTCCCAAAAAATATGTGGACTTAAAAATGAATGGAAGAATGGTAACGTGTTTATTAGATACCGGTAGTGATATCTTTGCAATAGATGAGCATACCTGGAACAAAATTGGTCGACCGGAATTAAACAAAACAAAAAAAATTGCAAGAGGTATTTCTGGAAATAAGCTAAAATTCAAAAGAAAATTTATGGCTAAAGTAACATTTGACGGAAAAGTACAAAAGTCAAAGATCTATGTGATGTTCGGAAAAAATAAAAATCTTTTCAGCATAGATTTAATGGTGCTATTCAGTTTGGGGAAAAACTCATGAATATGTTCTGCACTAAGACTAAGGCGTCAAATGAACGAAAGTCTACTAAAACAGAAGTAAAATTTGAAATGAACGAAAATATGAAACCAGTTAAATGCAAATTTAAGCGAACTTATAGGCCACACAAAAAGAAGAAAAAGACTTACTTGAAATGTGTGAAGGAACCAGGCAAAAAGAGGTGCTTAACCAAGCCAAATGAAACTGGATTGCCTGACATATCCCTAAAATGGGGTAAGAAGAATTCCTTAAACAAAGACATACCTTCAAGTGTTGAGGATGCAAACCGAAAAAGACTAAACACCTATGCCCTGACCCCAAAAGAAAGAAGTGTTGAGCAAAATTTCATGAAGAATTTGGTTCGGGGGAGGTGTTGTGGAGGAATATCCTGTCCTACCCAGGAATGGGTATGGCCCGGGTTATAAAAGACCAGGACTAGAATGAACTACAGAGTGAACGAGAGTCTTCGTCATTATACGAGAGTGATCATGATTATATGAGAGCCATCGTCCTTAGACGAGAGTTATATGTCATAAGACAGAAACATTCTTCACCAGACAGACATATAAGTCCTATACAGAGACATTGCCTTCTTGATTGTTATTCTTGTTAACTGTTTGTTGGTGTATGTGTATTTGGTTTATTGTACTGAGGTATAATAAATCTCTATTCATATATCTTCAGTGTTAAGAAATATTTCTTGCACTATCCTTTCTCTGTTTATCCCCTTCTGGGATATAACAATATAGAAGAAATTTTAAATGAAAAAGATTAATAGATGATTTCATATCAACTGATAAAAACCACACTGCAAACTGTATCACAATCTACAGAGGAATTTATTGAAATTTTTCATGCAGGTCTTCAAACCTTGAAAAAGCATGATTGCATTGCCAAAGAACAGTCAGAATTTTGTTCTATTAAGTTGTTTGAAAGATTTTTTTTTTAATCATATCACCCCGAGCAAGGCGGTAACGCTACTGATGTGCAGGGGGCTACATAGGAGTGAAAAGCTTTAATTGGAGTAGATAGACTAAACTATCGCCCAGTTCACACTCCACCCTCATCTACTGAACAGGTGTAGAGGCTCATCCCTTGTTTCCTGTTTAGGATGTGGTTTCCGGTTTTTCTCTTTTTCAATATTTTCCCTCTTACGTAGCCCCCTGTGCATCAGTGGCGTTTTTGCCTTGCTTGGGGTGATATGATTAAAAAAAAAAAAAAGAGATTGGAAAAGAGAAAGCCGGAAACCACATCCTAAACAGGGAACAAGGGATGAGCCTTTTCACCTGCTCAGTAGAGGAGGGTGGAGTGTGAACCGGGTGATAGTTTAGTCTATCTACTCCAATTGAAAAAAAAAAGTGAGAAGACTGTAAAAGAGAAAAAACAGGAAACAAGGGATGAGTCTCTTCACCTGTTCAATAGACATGGATGGAGTGTGAACCAGGTGATAGTTTAGTCTATCTACTCCAGATGGTGATGTCATGGTTATTGCAGATTTTGCATAGAATTATTCGTTTATTTTGCATCCTGCTGTAGAAGACTTCCATGGGAAGAATGCTTAAGCCATATCCATTTTTCTGTTGCTACAGAAATAACGAAGTGCTGGAGCATATTAATTTTGTACTTTTTTCAGATTGTCTCAAGCATGACACAGTAGCTGTCCATTTATTTCTATTTTCTATCTAAATAAATTTAATTTTTGTAATAATCTGATGAAAATTTTCTTTATATAAAGAAATTCTAAATGAATTGTTTGAAAGATTTTTTTTTAAAAATCATATCACCCCGAGCAAGGCGGTAATGCCACTGATGTGCAGGGGGCTACATAGGAGTGAAAAGATTGGAAAAGAGAAAGCCGGAAACCACATCCTAAACAGGGAACAAGGGATGAGCCTGTTCACCTGTTCAGTAGAGGAGGGTGGAGTGTGAACCGGGCAATAGTTTAGTCTATCTACTCCAAGTGAAAAAAAAAAAGTGAGAAGACTGTAAAAGAGAAAAAACCGGAAACCGCATCCTAAACAGGAAACAAAGGATGAGCCTCTTCACCTGTTCAATAGATGTGGATGGAGTGTGAACCGGGTGATAGTTTAGTCTATCTACTCCAGATGGTGATGTCATGGTTATACAGATTTTGCATAGAATTATTCGTTTATTTTGCATCCTGCTGTAGAAGACTTCCATGGGAAGAATGCTTAAGTCATATCCATTTTTCTGTTGCTACAGAAATAACAAAGAGCTGGAGCATATTAATTTTGTACTTTTTTCAGATTGTCTCAAGCATGACACAGTAGCTGTCCATTTATTTCTATTTTCTAACTAAACATGTTTTTCAACAATCAGGAAAATAAGTTTGCTTGTTAATCTCTTTGGAATTTGCACATATTAAGTCTTTTGTTAAACATTCTTTTCAGCGTATTTCTTTTCTGATTAGAACTTGTCTATGTTAAAACAAAATAAAACAAAACTAGAAAATTGACTATTTTATACATTTAGAGCACCGCGTCAAAGATCAATAAAAATTGAACCATTAATGTTGTTTGCTGCATATTTTCAAGATATTTTATCTAATCTTAACATTAATTCATGACACTTTTTAGTAATAATTATGTCACTTTTTATATAAAATTTATTTGTTCTATAATAAAAATTTAAATAAAACAAAAAATAAGGTTATTTATTTGCCAGTGAATTGGTCCCCATTTAACCGCAAATAAGATAAATTCTATTGATTTTTATGACCATGGTTCCAATACTAAAAGAGCTTTCCAAAGAACTTGACCACATTGGCAAAAATGAAAATGTTAGCTTATAGTGGCAGATACCTAAATCTGCCAGTATTGCGACCATACGGGCCAAAAAAACATAAACTTTTGATTTCTTTTTTTTTGGTTTTTAACTAAATAGTAAAATTTAAAATAATAAGTTTACATTTATAGACATACATTTGAAATAATTCTGAATAAATAAAAATTTAAATTTCTTCTAAAATAATTTTAATTTAATAAGAAAGACTGAAATTAAAATAACCAAACTAAGTTATTTTATGTTATTTATTAATATTTTTATTATGTATTTTTCATATTATTAAGTTATCACTAAGTTTAAGGCATGGTAAAAATATCTAATTTAATTTTTATAGCACTGCAGATGTTATAATTATGGAAACATGTTATGACTCTTATGGAACATCGTCAGTCAGTCAGTTAAGTGCCATACATGAAACACGCTTGGGCAATCATGTCTCGAAAGAGACATGACAGACTGGGCAGAAGATTATCCTGCAGTAGGTTGCCATTGCTTTCTGCGGTAGACTGGTTGCCAGCCAAGGCTATAGAACCCAATCTGTCCTGTAATTTAACCCATAACTGGAAGGAAGAGACGGATTAATACCTTTCACAAGAGTATTTGTGCGTAAGTGAATGCAATGAATTTAACTGAAATTCGAACTTGGCTCCACGATTTCTCATTCCGAGTCGATATCCTTGCACCACAATGCACATCCATGGAACATCGTACTTACTCAAAAATGGAATGTAAATGAACATATTTACACACAAACAAATTTTTTTTTTTAATTAATTTAAAATATTTCTATTAAACGATTTTTATTAAACTTTTCAATTTTAGATAGGCAATATGATAATCAGCTCTTAACTAAAAAAAAGTCTACTCACAATCAATTCTTTGGAGATTTTAAACATATTTTTAAAAGTTTATATATTATTAAATAATTTAATAATAAAAAAATTTAAAAAATGAAAACAATTCTTTTAAAATTTTATTATTAATCAAAAAAAATTTTTTTTTAAGAGTATAATGTCCTCAATAGTTATTTATTCCAGTAATTAAAAGATTATCAAATTAAATTATATCATAGTTTTATTGCATTTTTTATTTTACTCTTCTTCGGAGGTTTTCGGATAGTGATTGCAAACTTAAGATAAAAAAAATCGGCGATTTATATTCTCCAATGAGTCCAGCGTTGAACTAATAAAACAAAAGTTAGCAACTAATTAAAATTTTTTAACATTTCATGGATACGTGAAGCGGGAGTGGGTAACAGAGGTAAAAAAAAAATGTCTTTATCAAGATTTTTAACAAATAATAATTTAAAAAGTAATTTCATTTGTGAATGAATACTGAAAGTTTTAAAATCCGACAATGATTTGATTTTTGCGAGAATTTCCAAATTAATGTGTTTTTAACCTAAAAAGTGGCAAATGCAATCATTTGGTGTTCATTGTAAAACAGTAGTAAAAAAAAAAACGTTTCTCAACTCAATCAAAACTTTTCAAAACAAAACATTCTGACGAAATTTCGAAAATGTTAGAAAGGATTAAAAAATTTTAAAAAATAATTAAAAACTACTTTGATCTTTCCTCTTAAAAATAATACAAACATTTTGAGGGAAAAAGTTTGTTTTATTAAGTTTGGGACCTTTTTTAATCATACTATGGCATAAAAACAAACAGCATAGTAACTATGCTGTTCCTGTTTGTTTTTATTGAAAATGGAGGTAATGATTCTCTAATCAATATAATTTCTGTTTGAAATACAAAGTATTTTGCTGACTGGAAATCGTAAATTTAATCATTTTGCTTTCAATCAAAACTGAAAAGTTTCAAGAAAACGTTTTTATTTTTAAAAATTCAATTTAAAATTTAGACACCGAAAATATCAATCAAAGAATGACTGTCAAAAAAAATGGATGAAAAAATCATAACTTTCGAAAACCTATCAAAAAGTTGGGATTCCAATTAATATAATTTTTATTTGAAATACTTCAGAGCATTTTACTTATTGATAATAGTAAACTTAATCACTTAACTTTCAATCAATGATATGCACTTTTCGGCAAAATCGTGAATAATATCCCTAAAATAAATAAATAATAATAGAAAAAAAATCATTAAAAAAAATTCACTAGTACAAATTCGGCACAGCTAAAAGGAGGAGATAAGTTGTAAAAATTAATCAAAACATAAGCAAAATATTTAATATAACTTAATTAATGAATAAGTCAAATATTTTTGAGTCGACATGTCCAAACTCTCAAGTTCTCAACTTTAAAGGGAAGCAACAAAGTCTCATCTAAGTTTACTTTAAAGTTTAGTCACTCGTGCTGTATGTATTTTTTAAAAATGTTATCTTTAAAGTATCTGATATGATGAAATTGCACTTTCCGATTCTATCCGCAAAAAAGAGTATAAAATAAAAATAATGGAGAAACATGTCGGTAAATAACGTCAAAAAATATCTTCCACTCTTAAATTCAGAAAATGCAAACGATAATCAAAATCAAAAGAGTAAAAAATTGTATCGTAATTTCATTGTGTTGAAATGATTTCGTTCATATTTCTCTTGTCAACCCACCCAGTGTTTATTCAGTTTTTATCATAATGTCAAAGTTGAAAGCGAATGATACAAAGTAAGAATTGAGATTAAGAAAAGTGAAAAACAAACCGTGACAAAGATGAAATTGCTTTTTATGAAAAAACGTCGTCGATGGATCACATCAGAAATCGAAAGAAAAATAAGCGGCGGTGATAGACAAAGTTTGCTTCCTCGGATTTTTTTTTTTGTCATTTTGAAAATAAAGTTTTTACATGAACTTTTTTCACGGTCAGTGTTGTCCCCTTCCTGAATCTCTGTTCACGCGCTACGTACCAAGTAGATTTCATATAAAAATTTTTAATACTATTGAAACCTAATAATTTATAATAATCATAATTATAATCTGGACTAATACCGTGAATCATTTCCAACATGAGTAAAACAAAAATCATTTAAAAAATAAAAAAGTATATGGATACTTTTTTCTTCGTCGCTTCAAAAAATACATTTAAATTTTAAGAGATCATTTATCATTCTTGTTCTTGTTTTTTCACTGATATAGCAAATTGAATTAAGAATTACTTATTTCACTTAGAAATTTAATTGTTTGTGAAAAAGCATAAAGCATAGAAATTTTGATTTTTTTCTATAAATTTTATGTATGTTGTATATTTCAACAAACTTTGGTAGGTACCTTGAAAGAAAACTTAGAAAAGCGATTCCTAAAGTTAAAAAATAAAATTCATTTTAAAAACTAAGAATTTCTAAAAAACTTATTTTAGTTTTAATTTCAAGCTAATAGATTAAATTTTATTTAATATTTCTAATTAGCAAAATTATTTATTTGCAACATTTAAAAAACTGAATTTAAATTGATTAAATTTTTAATCAGTAAAAAAAATTTATAAAAACGTCCATATATCTGTCAATAAACACAATTCCCTTTATTAAAAATTCTTTCAATTTTCTTTTAATTTTCAAACCGAACCCCCTGATATAGAAAATCAGCTCTGAATCGTAAAACAATAAAATGAAAAGAAAACTAAGTCATTATTTCATTAGAAAATATTTTAATTGCTTTTTATGATTAAGACACTAAGTCACTACATTGTCACATTGCCCGAAGAAAATAAAAGTTCGATTATTAATGAATTTTTACAAGAATTCTTTTTTTTTTTTTTAATGAATTAAACCTAAAGCTTTTCTGTAACTTGCACCGGTTAGACGATATTGTTATAAAAATTATTTACTATTTAAATGGAAAAGCCTACTACACTTCAGCGACTACCAGAAATTTAAAGAAAATTAATTTTTATGTAAACATGCAGATTTTGGTAAGTACAGACTACCATATATGACATTATCAAAAAAACAAAAACCGTAATTATAGAAATTTTAAATTTTTGGTCATTTTCTAACATTTCCTCAACAAACATTCGTGTAAACTTTACTAGTATTACTTTACACTGTAAAGTAATACTAGTTACTATAATGCAGAAAGTAACTAAATTTCAATCAGATAATTTACTTAGAATATTTTACAAATTTTAAAAAAAATAATAGTTAGTCGAAAAAATATATAAAAAAAGCCATTCAGATTGTATTCAATTAGTTTTGAACATAAAAAACTATAAATTATATTTTACAGATAATCCCTCCATGGAACAATCATTAATTGCCTCATCAATTAAAACATAGTGATTTCCTTTTAAAAACACAGCTACTCTTTTGTTTTAAAAATATGTTTCTGTGTTATTTTAAATTAAAAAAGAATTATTTTCTAATCAGAATAATTATACTTTGAAATAGCTAATATTCCTCAAATAAAGTTTTAGTAAAGTATATTTTATTTTTGTTAGATTAATAATGCAGAGCAATACATTGCGATGGAATACAACTATAAAAAGGGTGCTATTTAGAAAAGAGGTGCTATTATACAAAAAGAAAAAAAAATTAAATCAGTATCATTTGTATTTTAAACACACCATGCTTACTATTTTTTGTTTTTATCTCTATTAAAGCTATACTGAAAACATCAAGAAACCTTTCTTATTTGTAAAAATTAATTGTAAAATTTAGGTATAGAAAATTAGTGAAGGTATGTGCCATTATTTTAAATAATTAGATTAGAATCAAATTTTTATTTTCTATGAATACTACCTTATGAAAATTGAGATATATTAAAGTCAGAGCCCATATATTGTGGTGATACCAACCAAGCAAAACGAGTTGACTGGAAGTTTGCTCTATAACAACTCGAAAGCGAATGAATAAAAATCACTTCTGCGCAGGTATTCACGCAGATGTTCCGGCTGAAAAATAAAAATTAATGAAATATCAAATTTCCATTTTGTGAGCCTATGCGAATTTTGTTTACCAGCCAATGGGAAGCGCGGAATCAAATACAAGCGTGAAATTCAAAACAAGCTTTTGATCCAAAAGGCAGATATAAAAAGTGGAGACAAAAAGCATCATCAGACAAAGGGACCGATAGGATAGAGTTACCAGTGCCTCCCCTTGACTTAAGTCAAGCGGCTACTATGCTGACCTATTTCCTTCTCTCTGTCTCAAAAGTACTTACTGACCTCAGGAGTGACCTCTTCAAAGACATTCCACACAAACCAACTTACTGACCTTAGAAGTGGCAACTTCAAAATGAACATTCTCCACATTCCTTTTATCTCTTTCAGCTCATTATTATTTTCCATAAACATTCTAACCTCCATTGGACCTTTATTTCAAGTATTGCTTTAATTGTAAAACATTAATTGATATGTATATATATAAATGTTATTTTATACTCAAATTGCCTTTCTTGATTTTATAATCATTTTATGAATTGTAGTGGGCTATCTTCCATAAGGCCAAATTCTGTTAACCTGCAACGGTAAACAATTACCCTTCACTAGAACGGAATCCTACTACTACTAAAAAATGTATAAATAAGATAAGATACCTGCTATAATATCATACATTTATTAGAGGCCCATTAAACCCTTGTACAGTCAATCAGCTTTCTTTTCACTCCTCAGTTGAAGCCAGTGAGTCATCTCATTAGGTTTGTTTTGGGTTTACCAAAATCTTAAAATATTGGGATTAACGTCAAGGTCTAGTGGGAACCTCTTATATATGTTATGTACAATGTGCAGAGATAATCCCTCCATGGAACAATCATCATGTAATTGCCTCATCAATTAAAACATAGTGATTTCTTTTTAAAAACACAGCTACTCTTTTGTTTTAAAAATATGTTTATGTGTTAAATTAAAACAAATTATTTTCTAATCAGAATAATTATCCCTTGAATCAAATAAAATTTTGGAAAGATACATTTTATTTTCGTAAGATTTTTAATGAAGAGCATTACATTGTAATGGAATACAACTATAAAAGGGTGCTATTTTAGAAAAGAGGTGCTATTATACAAAAAATAAAAATTAAATCACTATCATCTGTGTTTTAAATACACCAGAGTATTATGCTTACTACTTTTTGTTTACTGGAAATAGTAAATTTACTCATTTAGCTTTCAATTAAAGCTAAACTGAAAATATCAAAAAACCTTTCTGGTTTATAAAACTACATTGTAAAACTTAGGCATAGAAAATTTGTGAAGGCATGTGTTATTTCAAATAATTAGATTAGAATAAAATTTTTATTTCATATGAATACTACCTGATGAAAATTGAGATATATTAAAATCAGTGCCCATATATCACACATTTATTGGAGACTCATTAGACTCTTGTACAGTCAATCAGCTTTCTTTTCCCACCTCAGTTGAAGCCAGTGAGTCATCTCAGGTATGTTTCGGGTTTCCCAAAATCTTAAAATACTGGGACTAACATCAAGGTCTAGTGGGAACCTCTTATATATGTTATGTACAATGTGCAGAGCTGCACAACACTGTCAAAGATTACACAATTTCTGTCAAATATTATGCAACATTTTTGTTTCTTTTATCTAAGCACTCATTGGAACTCTGATGGAAAAGAAAAATTTCAATGAAATGCACAACACTGTTTATAAATCTAACAACAGTTTTATTAAATTAAAAAAAAAACTAGTTGAATAAGTTGTCTATTAGTTACCGCAAATCAAAATACTCTACTACAAGAATGGTAATTTGAAGATTCTGGTTGCACCTATTAAAGTTATGTCCAGTCAACTCTTTGGTTATACATGGCAGATTTTTATTTATAACCAGTAAGGTAATGGCCTACTTGTTGACCTTCCTTGATTCTTCTGACATAGATGATTTAATCTATTCAAGCGATTAAAAGTTTATCAAATTAAATAATGTCATAATATATTGCAGTTTTTATTTTATTATTTAGAAATAAAAGCAAAATTTTTAAACAATTACAAAACTAATTTCATTCATTTTTGAATAAGTCTCTTTTGTCAGGATAAATCCTGGTCTGAGAACAAGCCGTCAGCCCACACTCATTGGTCATTGATGGTGTTGACACAGCAGCTGGTTTTTGGATTGACCTCTTCAACTGTAATCTCTCTTACCCACATTGTGATTTTGATCTTAAGAGAGTTAAGCTGAATTTTCACTGGGGTATCTCAGCCAAGTTAAACCAAGTTGGATACTTGCGCACAATTATGGAAATAAAACAGCACCATTTATGGAAATAAAATGAATGACACCTGAATAAACTTTAGATAGTATTTATATACAAAAAATAAGAGAAAAATAATTACAGTTCTTTTTTTTTTCCTAATCCGTTCCTATTAATTGGCAACAGAACAAAAATTTTGACCAGTTTCTCTAAGATGGGTCAGTCTTGATAATCAGGTAACTGGTAAATTCAAACACAATTGTTTGTACTTTGTGAAAATGTTCGTTGACATTTTCTTCTTATCATCAGTTTGGCACAAGGTTTTCTTCAGAGTTTTTCTCTTCTTCAGCCGATAAATTTGGTTATTGTTACTTCAAACGTTGGTAGGCAACTTCAAATTCCAACTGCAAAATCTCTGGGAACTGCTTCTCACTTCCTCTCCAGACAGCAACTCAAAATGCAACTGACTCTATCTCACTCCATACCAGGAACTATTTTTAGCTCCTGTGGGCTCTCATATTTATGAGTGTCCCTTTTTACTGGTGTGGTGAGGACTCATAAGGGATTTCATGCAAATATTCTAAAATTCAACCAGTCTCCTTTTTCTGTTTCATATTTCCAATCATGGAAGGTTTTCCTCCTCCTCTTGGGAAGAGTTATTACATGACATCAGACTCTCTGTTGTCTTACTTTTCTTTATCGCTATTTCTCACTTCCGATCATGGAAGGTTTTCCCCTCCGCTTTGGGAGGAGTTATTACATGTCAGCCTCTCTCAGGGAAATTTTAAATAGTAACTTTCCCAGTAATTAATAATTGTACTTTTTCTTCTCTCAACACAACTTAACCTTTGCTCTCTCACCAAATTCCCAACTTGGGAGATAAGAATAAAAATCCCTTTCTTTAACCATTTTGTCTAGACTTTTCAAGCTTGACATTTTAAGCTCCTAATCATGCCAGCTGTATTTCGCTGAGTTTCTAGGAAAATAAGAAAAAATAAAAATTTCTTCAATTCTTTTTCATCCACTTAATGCTGGTTTGTTACACTTATTTCAACATGATTGTTTTGACATTTGACTTCTAATTATATCGGCTGTATTTTGTTGAGAATTTATTAAAATAAAATTTCTCTTTTCCAATTCTTTTCAATCGCACGCAATGTTACTTCTTTCAACAGGGCTGCCTGACATCTGACCTCCCATAGATCAGCTATTTTTTCTGGGTAACAATAATCATAATTGCAATTTTATCTTATTTCTATTTTAACCAATTTGCAATCTTGGGAAAACAAATCTCTTTCTGAAAAAAAAAAAAAAAACTACATTGCTTTCTTTAACTCTTTTTTCGTCTATAAAAAAATAAAATAATCAGTTAACTCTTTTATCCATACGCCATGTTAAGTACTGTCAAATACTCTGTTAAAATGGACTTCTAAAACAATAGCTCATAAGACAGCAAATTTTCTAATTTCTGATGAACTTTGAACGATCATAACTCAGTGGCTAATTGAGCTACCATAATAAATTTGGTACCATTGTTTAAGTTTTTCAAAAATCTGTATGCTTATATAAAAAGTTTGTAGATATAATGAAAATAAAAGTTTAGTTTTAGATACCTATTTAAAGTTAAATTAATCTGATTTACATAAATAGGCCTATTACATGTTTATAGCATGAAATTTAGAATAAAATATTTCTTAATCGTTGATTTTTCTGATCTTTGAAGTAAGTGATTGATGTATGATGAGAGCCAGATGTATGGATAAGCAAAGTATGGTTGACCAGAATGTACATAAATGTCTAAATTTTTTCCAGTAAAGAGAAGAAACCATGAAACTCATGGCCTTTTAATTTATACATACTGAAAAAAAAAACTTCAAATACACAAAAAAATGTTCAATTTGTAAAATTTCTATTGACTGAATGATTTGTATTAAACTTTTCAATTTTTGATTAGTAAATAATATAGTTTTCACTTAATAACCTAACTGTGACAAGGTTTTGAAGAATTTAAAAAATATTTTTC
Organism: Ascarosepion bandense; assembly: GCA_037127315.1. NCBI lineage: Eukaryota > Metazoa > Mollusca > Cephalopoda > Sepiida > Sepiidae > Ascarosepion > Ascarosepion bandense. Next base: position 6,406,371 of record JBBBDQ010000328.1, on the reverse strand, counting down.
AAACTTTATAAATCATTATCATTAAAAAAGAAAAAACAATTTTTGTAAAAATTGATTATTCATCAAAAAAGTTTTAGACTATAATGTCCTTGACATATATATATATATATATATATCTTAAAGACAATTAAAAGCTTATCTAATTAAATGATGTCATAGTTTAATTGCAGTTTTTATTTTAACATACAGAGCAGATTATCAGAAAAATGTCCAGTTGTTTAAAAAAAAATAGATAATTTACATTCCCGCAGGAGTCCTTTGTTTAACCCATAAAACAAATTTTTGAAACAAAATTTAATTTCTTGAAATTTCATGAATTTACGGGAAGGGAGTAGTCAAAGATCTAAAAAAGAATATAATAATATTTTTACCAAGATTTTCTAAAAATAGTTATTTCAAAAATAGTTTCATTTATTTCTATATAACTCCTGGAATTTTCATTAAAATCTGACAATTATTTGACTTTTAGCAAGAATTTCCAAATAATTGTTTTTCACCAGAAAAAGAATGAGTTGTGTAAGATTACATTATTCATAGTAAACTTTATCTGTTCAGTAATATTAAAAATTTAGGAAAATATTCTCTGTAATCTAATGTTTATTGTATTTTAGAAGTGTTAACTTTAAATTTACTACCTTTATCACTCTTATTTTTTGATAATGTCATATATGATCGCTTGCACTTACAAAAATTAGCATATCTATCTATCTATCTATATATATATATATATATACAAGAATATTCAAAATTCTTTTAAAATATTAGGGTTTGATGATTTCTATTAGGTTTTTTCATTTATGATTTGTAAATATAGTTTTCACTTAATATCATCTCAAAGGATGAAATTAAAACAGAATTCTAAAAGATTAAAACTTAAGTCTAATTAAAATTTTCAAAAAATGATGACAATTCTTGTAAAAATTCATTATTGATTGAAAAATTAATTAAGACAATAATGTCCTTAATATATCTTATTTATAAAAAAAAAATTAAAAGCTTTTTTAAGATAATAATGTCTTGTTTTTTTTATTGCATTTTTTATTCTGTGGTTTAGAGCAGATTTACAGTTAAAGATGTCTGTGCTTGGCAAAAGTAAACTGATGATTCTCCAAAGATTCCTGGTTTTAACTCATAAATATGAAAAGAATGAAATTTTTTCATTTCTCGAAATTTCATAAAATAAAGTAAGTAGAAGTAACAGATGTAAAAAGAAAATATTATATATTTTAACAATATTTTCTAAAAAAATAATTTAAAAAAATAATTTCATTCATTTGTGAATAAGTCCTGAAAGTTTCATTAAAATCTCACAATTATTTGATTTTTTTAAAGAATTTCCTAAACTGTGTTTTTAATGTCAAAAATGACTAAAATTCAATAATCTTTGACCCCATCCTCTGCTGATGCAAAAAAACAAGATTTTTAAACAAAATTTTGAACATGCTAGAAAGGATTAAAAATCTTTAATAAAATAATAATAAATATTTCAATCTTTTTTCTTAATAACAATCAATTTTTCATGATGGTATGCTCTTTTTTAGAGAATCTTTGAAGGTACCTAAAGGTGTGCAGTGGTGTGATGGATATGAGCTCAGAAGAAATCAGAGAGCTGAGTTTGAATTCCAGTTAAATTCATTACATTCACTTATGCACTAACACCCTTGGGAAACATATTTTTACAACCATTGAATGATGGAAGAGGAATTTGTGAGCCCTGGATGTGAATTCAGTGACTGATAAAAGCTGACATTTAAGAGCAGACAGGTTTCCTAACAAAATTAGTAAAAAAGAGTAATGAAATTTCTCATCTGCTGAAATGCGATAAAACATCTCAAATCAAGGGATTGTCATTTTTTTATCACTTGTTGGCAAAAGGGTTGAAATGATAAATCCCAGATGTGGAACCGACCACACACCAATGCATGTAAGAAAGAGTTTGAGTGATAATTAAAATATGGCTGTTTGAACTAGACCACATCTTCATATCCCTTAGGCAGTGATGTGAGAAATACTCACACAATGCTGGAAGGACATGGAGCTGATTAGGTGACCAAAGAAGCAGAAGACCTTGGTGAAATTTCAGGAAAGTCAGAGTGATGGTAAAAGGTACTCACATAAAGCAGCAATGAGACAGGTTTCAAAAGAAGAAGGAGGCCCATGTTTGAGGAGGGACTCTCCCATATTTAGACATTTACAGGGTGAGCCCTGATTGGTTGGCTGGGGAACACTAGCATATCCAGAGCACATACCCCACTGTTGCTGGATGCAGGACTCCATATAAGCTGGAGATTTTGAACAGCAGAAACAGTGTGTGCAGACCAGAGGGCAAAAGCAGATAGAAGACTGGGAAACCAGAGACCAGGGAAATGACAACAAAGTGTCGAGTGTGTGCAGAAATGTGCAAACAAAGAATGACAGCAGACCAGAAGACACAGACCAGAGAATATCAGGGAGACAATGACAAATTGCAGACTGAACAGAGAGAGAGAGAGAGTGAAAAGAATGCTGATTCAACTGATCTGATGTGACTTGCTATCCTGAGAAAAACCTCTGACTTAAAGCCTTGTCCTAGAATTCTCATTAAAAACCTCTGACTTGTTCCATTTAAGCTATTGTATCCAGGAATTGTATACAAATACTTTTCAAATTCTTTTTTCTGGGACTTTACACTCACCAGTTCAAATCAAGTTATAGACTCCAGTTGACCATTTAAACCAAACCAGTCTTGTGATCAATTAACATAATGTGGGGTGATACAAGACATGAGCAGAAGTGATCAATTCCACAATCAGCCAAGGAGATCATGCTTGGATATGGAGTAGCACAACTGGACTTCATAGGTGGTTGCCGGAACCAGGATAAACCCAGAAATGACTACGTCATAGGTGGTTGCTGCAACCATGATTAGAATAGAGGACCATCATGAGTGGTGCTGTGACCAAGATGCCACAGGCAGTTGCCACGATAAGGATTGGCCAGGGCTGAGCATCATGAATAATAAAAATGTGATGGAGGAGAAAGTTCCATTATGAATAACTAATTTCTTCAAAGTTCTTACAGAAGATAAACATGCTATGACAAAGAAAGATTCATTATAATTCGTTCTGGCTTTTTGCAACTAATTTTTGTCAACAAACTGAGACTTATATTGTTTGTTGCCAATTTTAATAGTATAGATCTACAGACTTCCAACAAGTGTTTTAAACCAGTTAGAAGTGTAGCTATTTCATTTGTATTGTTCATTGTTAGAAAGTTTATTTCAGGTTCTCTGACCTCATGTCAATTTATTATGTTGTTTGAAGCAATAACTTCCATATGAATATTGGTTATATATTTTATGGAAGATCAGAATAGTAAGATTTATCATGTCATCCAAATTTTCAAAAATATAATCTTCTATGTATTCAAGTAAGTTTTGTTACTGGTGTATTTTCTGCTGGAGTTATTTTTTGTATTGCTGGTTGTATAATCTGACAAAAATCTTTTACATGCTTTGGGGAGCAGGTAAGTCCAGATGTCTGCAAATGCTTCATTTGTGAGTTAAGTTTAAAGAAAATTTGTGGAAGATGGTGCTATGTTGCCATGTAGATTAGGTTACATTTGTCATTTGTGTACATGTGAATTAACTGAGAAATGTTCCATTTAACAATTCAGTATATTTGTATTATGAGCAGGCAGTTATGAATGGTGCATATCGGATTGGGTTTCTAGACCGAAGACAGCTGAGTCATCCAAAATTTGCTGTTGTTTATCATCATATTTTTGAGACATGATCCATGGAACTACAAACTATAGATAGAGGATTGTATCTTGGATTGTACATTTAGCATTGTCTACCATAAATTTTAAACTTAACTCCAAAATGAAGGATTTTCAGACATGATATTGTTGAATTTTGCCATTGTTTTGGTGTGAGAGACCCCTCAACACAATGTTTGTAAAAGTATTTTTGATACACCCTGTATCTAAACTTATTTATAAAGGGAACTTTGTCTGTGTGTGTGAGTATGTGTGTGTGTGTCCATTACCTATAGACTCCAAAACAGCTGAACTGATTTTCTTGAAAATTTACACAGTTGTACTATAAGCAACTGTGAGTGTTCTTAGCTAGGTTTTCTGGCGAGGTACCCCCGATAAATATTAAAAATTGATAATCAAAACAATCGGGTTATAGAAGGAGTGGTCCAATTTTAATAAAATTTGATACACTCATAGACAAAGACATAAGAAACGATATTTAGAAGTTTTAAGGTTGCAGTTCTTAGAATAGTGCAGAAAATCGATTATATATATATATATATATATATATATAAAAAAGGCAAGATGTTTGTGTGTGTGTGTGTCTGTTTATCTGCCTGTATGTCTGTATTTTTTCAGCCATTTTATTTTAGTTTTTGATTCGGGTTTGGCTCTAAGTAGGTATAATTGTAGTTCTTAGTCTCAGCCATGATACCATTTACTCAGAGGACTTATTTAGCCTTTAAAATTCAGTTTACAATGAAAAAAACTTATTTGATATCAATACCAGGGAATCAAAATTTGACTTACATCCATTCATTTTTCTTTCAGTCTATAGTTTTGCTTTAACTGAAAACAACTATTGCTTTTTAGTCTTTCGTGCCAACGTCCAAAGAGTCTGAGCTCCAGGACCATGGATTAGTTTTAAAGCTTTCATTACACCCAAGCAGCAGCGGGCTATACTGCTAGTATTTGATAGGATACAATAAAACAAGACTTGCATATGAAAATTGTCTTTTCATATTTAGTGTCCAATTTTTTCCATCTTGTATAAAGGTTATAACAAAATGTACCAAATATAGCTAATTACTGAGGTTAGGTTTGTGAGCTGTAAACAATTTGAAGGCAGTTTTTCCAGTTCTTTAATCATAATATTTATTTTGTATGTAGACAGATGTACCAATAACATATGTCCATAACACCAAGATCTTTATGCAGTGTCATTTTGGTATGTAGAATATGGGGTAGATTTTTTTATGTTTAATATGATTAGAATGGACTTAATGCTTGTTAAGCATTGTACAGAGCAATGTTTGCTTAATATTTCTTTGAAGCTAAAAGCAAAAAAATCTTTTTGTTTAAGAAAATAAATTATTAGACCAGAAAAATAAGGTGTATAGTTAAAACCAGTCAACAGTACAGGCTCAGTTAGGCCAGCTAGATCATACTGAACAAGGTTTAATATTTCAGTAGATTTTTTCATTGGGTCATTTATATTGTACTATTTTGTTATGGGTACATATATTGTTTAGATTACAATATCCAAGAATTTTATGTCATTATTTTAAGCTATGTATCACAGATTACAGTTAAATTTGTTTCATTCAGTTATGCACAAATACTCTTGGGAAAGGTATTACTCCATCTCTTCTCACTCCAGCTATGAACTGAATAGCAAGACAAATTCAGTTTTATAGCACTGGTTGATAATTGATCTACCCAGAAAGCAATGGCAACCTGCTGCAGGAAAATCTTCTTCTGCCTAGTCAGTCATGGATCAAAAGAGACAAGATTGCAGATTGGGTGGTTATTGCAGAATTTAGATATTAGAAATAACTGTCTTTCATAACATAAGGGTACACAAATTCCAACTAATTACAGCCAAATGTTACAGAACCACTTATATTATTTTCATTTCAGGAATAATGATTTACTAGGACATGCTGAGTTTTACTTTCTTTTTAATTTGTCTTACATTAAAATTTGCTAATCATTGCATTAATTATTTTTGTTTTAAATTTATTGATTCAATTGGAGGAAAAATGGAAACTTTTGTCCTGTTATAATTCTCAACAAAATGTCATTTTTAATTGAACTGTGATTAAGTGAAAATATGGTTTTGCTTTGGACTTATTATTTAATTTAAAAAGAAAATGCTGTCCTGTCAATTTAATGAATTTGGCATTAAAAAGTTTTTTCCTTTGTGAAAAAAATTTAATTGGAACTCATTGAATTTCCACAGAGACACACCCAAATCACTATCTGCATAGAATAACATGTGTATTCTGTAGAATATGGTTGGAATTATATTGTTTTGAGGGGGTAATTATTTACTAGTAAATGCTGATTTTTCTTCAGCAGTCAGTGATGCAGTATCTTGCTTTACCACATATACAACAGGTGGTGACATTATAACTGTGACTTTGGTATTTGTGTTAAAATAAGAGGGAAGACTTTCAGAACCACAGCTGTTAGCAAGCTATCAATTATCACTTCTCCTGGTCTCTTTAATAAAGTTGCTGTATTTTCAGCTCTAATAATATAATTTGTAATACTTTCATCATTTGTTTTTATAAATAGGTGAATTCAGTAGAAAGGGAAATTATTTTCAATTTTCTTTTAGTTGAGTAGTGAGCTCAAAAAATTTTCAGTGCTTTTCTCATAAAAAAGAAGAGACAGACACTGATCATTAAAAGTTTGCATTCTTTTCACAGGAATCTTCTTCATTGAGACAGTTATATGGTGCCAAGATAATTTTGTACCATTTTTGAGTTCTCATATATCTTAAAACTTTTACTTCACATAATTCCCATTCATCACCACTGAAATTATTTCAAACTCACTCATAACCTGTTTAGTAACTGACCATGGTCAAGTGTAATTAGCAAAATGCCCCACTCCACCACAAAGAAGAATTGAAAACATACACAAAAAAATAGAAGAAGAGAGCAAAGTAACACTAAACACTATATATGCAAGTCAAAACTAGACAAAGCAACAGTCAGTCAGTCAAGTGCCATACATGATACATGCTTGGGTGATCATGTCTCGAAAGAGACAGGACTGACTGGGCAGAAGATTATCCCACAGTAGGTTGCCATTACTTTCCATGGTAGAGTGGTTGCCAACCAAGGCTATAGAACCCAATCTATCCTATTATTTAATACATAACTGGAGGGAAGAAATGGATTAATACCTTTCCCAAGGGTATTTGCGCATAAATGAATGCAATGAATTCAACTGGAATTTGAACTCAGCTCCCGAATTTCTCATTCCAGATACCCACAATAAGGCAAAAAGTTTACCATGTAAGAATGTTGTTAACACTCAAAAAGAAATACAATCAAGTGATTGTAGCATGATGACTTCAAGACAAGCTAGAACAAAAATATAGTGGATATAACCAAAAATCTTATTTTTATTGGTAAAGAACAAATTCCATCATGCATCTGTATGATTTGTCTATGAATTTCAGCAGTCATTTATTTGGTGCTTCAAACTTGAGCAAAATGAAAATTCAGATTCACTAACTACACAAGAATATAGTTTCTAACCAGTGTGTGTTTGCATATGCCGTTCCAAAGATGACTTCTTTGAAAATGCAGATCCACATTCTTCACAAGAATATGGTTTCTCTCCAGTGTGTGTTTGCATATGACGCTTTAAGTCAGGCTTCTGTGAAAATGCAGAGCCACAAACTTCACAAGAATATGGCTTCTCTCCAGTGTGTGTTCGCATATGGCCCACCAAAGTTGTTTTCTCTGAAAATGAAGATCCACAAACTTCACAAAAGTATGGTTTCTCACCAGTGTGTGTTCGCATGTGGCTTTCCAAATATGACTTACGTGTAAATGCAAATCCACAAACTTCACAAGAAAATGGTTTTTCTCCAGTGTGTTTTCGTATATGGTACTCCAAAGATGACTTTCCTGAAAATGAAGATTCACAAAATGCACAAGTATGTAGTTTCTTTCCAATGTGCATTTGTAGATGACGCGTCAAATGTGAGTTTTGTGAAAAGACAGAGTCACAAAAATGACAAGAATAAATTTTCTCTCCAGTGTGCGTTCGCATATGTCGCTTCAAAACTGAATTGTTTGAAAATGCAGATCCACAAACCTGACAAGGATATGGTTTCTCTCCAGTGTGTGTTCGCATGTGGCGCTTCAAATATGACTTGTCTGAAAATGTAGATCCACAAACTTCACAAGCATATGGTTTCTCTCCAGTGTGTGTTCGAATATGGCGTGTTAAATGAGTCTTCCATGAAAATGCAGATCCACAAACTTCACAAGAGTATGGTTTCTCTCCAGTATGTGTTTGCATATGGAATTTTAAATGAGTTGTCTGTGAGAATGCAGATCCACAAACTTCACAAGCATATGGTTTCTCCCCAGTGTGTGTTCGCATATGGTGCTTTAAGAAAGTCCTCCGTGAAAACGCGGATCCACACTCTTCACAAGAATATGGTTTCTCTCCAGTGTGTGTTTGCATATGGTACTTTAAGTGAGTCTTTTGTGAAAATGCAGATCCACAGACTTCACAAGAATATGGTTTCTCTCCAGTGTGTGTTCGCATATGGCATACCAAAAATGTTTTCTCTGAAAATGAAGATCCACAAACTTCACAAAAATATGGCTTTTCACCAGTGTGTGTTCGCATATGACATTCCAAATTTAACTCACATGCAAATGTAGGTCCACAAACTTCAGAAGAATATGGTTTTTCTTCAGTGTATTTTTGTATATGGTACTCCAAAGATGACATCTCCGAAAACACAGATCCAGAAGCTTTACAAGAATGTGATTTCTTTCCAGTCTGTATTTGTATATCATGCATCAAATGTGACTTTTGTGAAAAGACGGAGCCACAATCATCAGAAGAATGTGATTTCTCTTTGGTGTGTTTTCACATATGGCACCTCAAATCTGAGTTCTGTGAAAATGTAGATCCACAAACCTGACAAGATTATGGTTTCTTTCCAGTGTGTGTTTGCATATGCCACTTTAAGTGTCTTCTGTGAAAATGCAGATCAACAAACTTTACAAGCATATGGTTTCTCTCTCGTATGTATTTGCATATGGCACTTCAAATTTGAAACCTGTAAAAATGCAGATCCACAAACATGACAAGAATATGGTTTATCTCCCATGTGTGTTTCCATTTGATACTTGAAACTTACTTTTTTTGAACAAACAAATCCACAAATTTACCAAAAATATGTTTTTTACTCTTTTTGATATTGCATACTAAAAGTAAAAATTTTGAAAACTTCACAAAAATATGGCTTCTCTCTAACAGTTCCTTGTATGTAACACAAAGATTCTATTTAAATTTCTTTATTCTTGATGGAAATTTCAAAATTCTTCTCGTCTTTCATTGAAATTCTTAATAACAACAGTTATTATGAATATCATAGACACAAAACATCTGTGAAGAAAAAGAAATAAAACATAAATTAACAAAGACATGGCATAATACATGAAATCAGTTCATATTTTAACAGACAAATTTAGTCATCTATTAAAGCTTCTTGAGATCAGCACAGTGGCACAATAATGCAGTAGTCAGGAAAGATCAATAGAAAATCTAATTAGTTTATTTTAAATAATTTCCTTTTGAGTTGATATGCATGTACTATGGTATTTTCAAATATTTAACATATTCTTGAGAAATTCTTCTTTTTGCTTGTAAACTTAATTTTCACAAAAGACAAGCAGACAACAACAGAGAAATTATTATATAAAGTAAATAACAATATTTTCAATTTCCAATAGCACCATCTTGCTTCGCGGTCAGATATTTTCTGCTTCTTCCTTGCCTCAGGCAATACTGTGGTTATATTGCCGTGGCTCATTTTTTATTGGCTGATGAAACCAATCAGCATGAGCAACTAATCATATAGTTAGAACATTTTCTCACAAACCTCTTTTGGTCACATCCGGTCTCATGAGAGGCAAGCCATATTTTTTTCTGCCATCTTGGCAACACCTCACATAAATTATAAACCTACATGCAAGACAAGTTCTTGCTTGCTTTGCTCCATGAGGTAAGTCTCTTCTTTTGATATACTCCCTCTGATCTCTTGATCACTCAGGTGATAGGGAGATGGTACTCGCCTTCAATGAATACTTCATCCCAGAGGCAGAGGGGGCTTGTCTATCTGCACTCTTTCCGCAGCTGATCCCCTATGATCTTCATCATTCCCAGCATCATCATCATCATCAGAATCTGCCATTTTCTCTTCTGATGCTGCAGCCAAACTGCCCATCACTGTTCGAACAGTGTTCCCAATTCATTACCAGATGAGGAAATACTTTCCTCATCTTCTTTCACAGTACTTGATCTGTAACATCAGCAAAGATTTTTCACATGATGTGGTACACTTTTTTTTAATCGTATCACCCCGAGCAAGGCGGTAATGCCACTGATGTGCAGGGGGCTACATAATAGTGAGAAGATTGGAAAAGAGAAAGCTGGAAACCACATCCTAAACAGGGAACAAGGGATGAGCCTCTTAACCTGTTCAATAGACATGGGTACTATTAACTAGAATGCTCTGAGGGCTGACTATCCTATCAATACTTTCTTTGCTGAAACTGGTGGCACATCAGCTGTTCAGGGCTTTCACCCAGACAAGATCTCCCATTTGATATAGATTACCTTTGACTCCAGGGAATGACATTGTCACATCTAACCTCTTCACATGCTATTTTTATCAGTAAATTCTGTTAGCTGGTGCAGTCGATGGTGTTATGTCATCCTTAGAGGTCACGTTGCACAAGTACACAGCTTCTTAAATAGAGCACTGCATTCTGGTTACAATTCTTTTAATGGTTTGATGACACCTTTCCACTATGCCATTACCTTCTGGATAGTAAGCACATCAATATAGTATTTGTACCCACCATTTACCTGCAAAGGTCTAAAAGTTGTGACCACAAAATGTGGGGTAACTGTCCGTCAGTATCTTGACTGGTAGACTGCACTCACAGATGACAGATTTCAACTGTTGTATGATGGTCAATGCATCTTGGCATGTCAGTGGGCACCATACAGTGAAAAGCGTTGGGCCACAATCTCTCAATGTCAAAAAATGAGAGCCATTGTAATGGGCTATATCCATACCCAACCTAGACCAGTTACCATCCACTTCAAGCTTTCCTCTTTGCCAAGTAACTGTGGCTGAGCCTACTGTCTGACACTTTTTGAAGGCTTGTATGGCCAATTTAATGACCATTTTTGTAGTTGAGGGGCACACTCTTGGAACAAAGTAGGTTGTACACCAAATTCTAGGATGTTCCCTTTGTCACTGTATGACTGGGATACAGTCAGATATCAGTTGATCCTTTATGACAGCACACAACTGCAGGTATCGGACCCTTATTTCATCATGTTAAGCCACCTCTTCAGTACTCTAATTAGTACATCCACCATATTTTGGTCTGACAGAGTCAAGGTAGTGTCGACCTTGTATTCTTCAATCAGCTGCTTTAAGATTGCCAATCTCTTTTACACTAACATTTTAGTTGGAGCTTTGGCCTTTACTCTGACTTTGCCCATCAGGGTGTCGGTCAACCAGTTGTAAACACACAGAGAGTCTGTGTAGAGATGCACCACCTCAGCTTGCCATTGCAGCACAAAATTAAAACCTTTCAGTGTGGTGTCAAGTTCTGCCAAATTTATATGCTGAGTATCATTTATTGGATGAAGCCAGCATGCATCCTCTAAAACAGTGCTACATCCTTCCAACATTATGCCCATTACCAGGGAGCTTGCATCTACCTATACATTTAATTCTCCTCCAGTCACACATCAGTCACCTTGGGTGGGGTCATCCTGGCACACTTTAGTCACCACTTCAGCCATCATCCATGAGAGGAACATCATTCACTGTTGTCATCCCTACGTCATCCCATTCCTTTGTCACCATACTTGTTCATCTCATCATGACTCCAGTTGCTGCACGGTCACCTACAGACAAGAAAGCGTCCTACCAAATTCCTGCAAATGGAAAATATGGTACATCTCGTCATTGTAACTGGGAGTTCTGGAACTGTGCTCTTTTGCTTTCACTGCAGGGTGTTGTGCTCTCCACAAACTCCAAAACTCAAGACTAGTGCTCCATTGTTCAGATGCTTCGAGTCCTAGCTGGTCAAGCCAAAGGACTCCAGTCTCATCTTGACCTTATCTGCAGACATTATGTCCTCATTCATATATATATTGTCAACGTAGGCTGATGTGGCTTTCATCATCGATTTCTCTTGCATCAACACTTTTGCCGATAGCTTTTACAGTTAGCAGTGCTACATTAAAGCCAGACCCTGGGTACATCAAAAATATCATTCTCCTTTGACAATTATAGTTTGAAATACTCAGTGACTTGTGAACACGTATCTGCAGATAGGCTCTCCTCAGGTCAAGCTGGGCTACATTAACCCCCTGCTGACACCACTCTCACATTTTGGCAGCATATACTTCTGAGTTTGCAGTAAAAGCATCCACATGTTGGTTTAATTCTCTGTAATCTATCATGTGCGTTGTGGTACAGTGGATATCGGTTCGGAACGAGAGACCGGGGAGCTGCGTTCGAATTCCAGCTGAATCCATTGTATTTACTTACGCGCAAATACCCTTGGGAAAGGTATTAATCCGTCTCTTCCTTCCAGTTATGGGTTAAATAGCAGGACAGATTGGGTTCTATCGCCTTGGTCGGCAGCCAGTCTACCGCAGAAAGCAATGGCAAACTACTGCAGGATAATCTTCTGCCCAGTCAGTCGTGTCTCTTTCGAGACATGATCGCCCAAGCGTGTATCACGCATGGCACTTTAACTGACTGATTGAATCTATCATTAGCTGTAATTTGTTTTTGTTGAGCTGTACAACAGCTATTAGAAGAATCAAACACTTGGTCGGGTAGGATCTAAACTGCTGCTCTGGATATGGTATTAGTCATCCATTAGCAATCCACGTTTTTAACTCCACCTCGTATGCAGCCCTGATTTTAATGGACACTGAAAACTTTGGAATTTGCATTGCGCAGCTGATCTGATGCTTCATTCACGGCCTACATCCACCATGCAGTCCAGGCCCTTTGTTTATGATCAAAGGTAATGTAAAATTCAGGTTCCTCAATTGAAAGAGCTGCATGACTCTTTCCCTCTGCCAAGCAGAACACTTCCAACAGGTGTGACCTTAACACTGTCGAGTGCTCATAACATATCAATTCTGATCAGCAAGTCATAGCTAAGAGGCTTTCCACACACTATCAGAACATCAACCTTGGTACTGTCAACTGTTTCTCTATGGATCGTGACCACTCCGACTCTACAACATGCCGTCAATTGTTGTGATTGTTGGCAGCAGTTTGCACTATCAATTGGGAAAATCCCATGTCAACAAGTGCTGAATGCTTCATGCTGTCTACCTGGACACTAACAACCGGCAATGATATATTTACTAACTGAAAGGGGGAAAAGGTGGCGATGGTACCTGGTCCTGGAATCCATTCCCCAAAGAGTTTCTGGTTATGTGGCCTAGCTCATTACAGCAGTAGCAATGTATTTTTTCCCTGTGCTCTCCTATGTATATGTCTGGGATTCCTTTGACTTCAGCATTTCCTGGAAAAATGGTTGGGACCACCACACATATAACATACGAAGCCTTCACTCTTGTGAATCATCTGTGGTAATTGTGAATCATCTGCAGTACTTCCTTTTGATTGGGATGCCACTGTGTCCATTTTCCTGGCTGCTGCTACATCCTGACCTCAGTCCCTAGTAGTTTGCAGTCTGGTAAAATCCGGGGAATAGAGAAATAGTATTAAAAATAGTTTTTTACGTAAGCTCACATCGCAGATTACAATAAAACATAACTTACAATACCACTAATATCAATTTCTCTGACTCCGTTGTATTAAACCAAAAACAAAAATATACCAATGTGGAAATAGGGTTACAGCCCAACTCCCTTGAACCCATCCAATCCGACCACCTGCCTTCACATATGCATCTACTCGTTCACCTTCACACCTGACCAGAGTCAGCTTTCTGTATGCCGCAAAGGTACCATCAGTAAATGCCTCCTTCAGCCGTGCCTCTATTTGATCCATGCCCTGCTAGTCTTTTTTCTTCACCTCCATGTAGAAGGCAAGTGTGTCCCCCTCCAGGTACAATGGCAGCAGACTGAATTCTTGTCACCAGCTTCACCATTCTTCAGCCACCACACCACACCACCCTTATCAGTAAATTGCTTTATCATGTCACAGCTAATCCATAATTGTGTCATTGTGGCAACTTGTAAATGCTGAAATAGCTTATAGGTTGTGAGAGCAGTAAAATTCTTTCCTTCCTTGATAGCTTTCACTTTCTACCAGCACCGTCTTGCTTTGAGATCACACCTTTTTTGTTCCTTCCCTGTCTCAGGTGATACAGTGTTTATATTGCTGTGGCTGGTTTCTGATTGGCTGGCTAAACCAATCAGCATGAGTAGCTAATCATATATTTAGAACATTCTTTTGAGAACCTCTTTTGGTCACAGAGTGATCTCATGAGAGGCAAGCCATATTTTTTCTCTATCCTCTTGACAACACCTCACCTAAATTATGGACCTACACATGGGACAAGTCCTTGCCCAATTTTCTCCATGAGATAAGTCACTTCTTTTGCTACAGGTAGATATCACCAAAAGTAAAATGGTAAGAAAATTCTGATATAAAATCAATCTATATCTGTTCTATAGAATCAAAGATGTTTCTGAAAATTATATTATGAAAAGTTGTTTACCTTCAAATAGTTATTATAATCTGTACCAGGAAATCTTTTAGAAAAACAAAGAAATACAAAAAATAAAAACCTGCCTTTCAAAAGCTGACATAAATCAACTAAGTATTGCCAATGCATAAAATTTTTAGAATTTAATAAATGATGAAAATTATTTACAGAAGTCTATATTTAAAATTATACAAGGAAAGATGCTTCATGCGATTACCTCAATGAATTCCTTTATTATAAAATCTTAAACTAATCTAGTTTACATATGTTAAAAATAGAACTCTGATAAAAAATTTAATATAATTTCTGCAAACTAAATACTGGTGATTCATCTAATACTGGGAAGAAATGTTCACATAACTTTTGCTCTTTTTTTCACACATAATATTTTCACAAAAGCACCTCATCATAAAAGTGTTTTAAAATTGAAATTCAATAGTAAACTTTAAGTTTGGTCAGCTGAAGCGCAGCATTTCCAAAATTTATGATACACCTAAGGTGAATATTTTTCACACTGTTACAGATCTTAACAAGCAACTCACAAGTGAAAGATGCCTAGAGCCTCTCTTGATCTATATGAGAGACTATTTTTCAATGCAGAAAGTTAAATTGGCTTAAAAAATTCAAAATCTAAACAAGCCTGCTTTATTCACTTTGCACTAATCCCTTTTCAAAAGCGATGAATCTCTCTCCTACTAATCAACTTACTTTGTATGACCTTGATGATACATTCCAATGTCAAACAGTTGATGTCTTACATCTCTGCTCTTACTTTCTAAACTTCAGGCTCTAAATTCAATGAAATATGCCACACTAAACCTACCACAAGACGATATATGTAGCATTTGTTTACAGAGCTTAAATAGGAAGATTATTCTAGCATTAATTTGAAATAAATGCAGAAACCTCAGAACAGTAACAGCAGCAAGAGTAGGAAGTATTAAAACCAGGTCTCTCCTATCTTGTCATCTAGCCTTTCTCTCTATCTCTGTCTGTGTGTCTGTATGTATTGGCTGGAAATTATAATAAAATCTGGGTACTTCTGGTATCGATTTATTGGAAGTTTGAATAACATGATTTCAGTCATTTGTAAATAAGTCCTAAAAGTTTGATCAAAATTTGGCCATTATTTGATTTTACAAAAATTTTAAAATTAATGTGTTTTTTGTTGTAAAAAATAAGTTGCGCAAATTATTACATTTGCCATAGGTGAAGAATTCAGTTCAAATCCTAATCTGGTCAAGCAATAAATCTGACCTTTATATTCAACCAGTTGATATCGCCATAGTTTTTTTGTCCACATGAATTTGAAGGTAGGCCGACTTTAAATCCACGATCTTGGTTGCTCACTCCGTTCTCCTCCACTCCCTCATGACATCTTCACATACGTCGATTCCATCTTTGGTGTGGCAGGCCACATACTTGTTCAATTCTTGGAAGTCCAAAACTGACCTGACTTTCTTCTTGGTAGGTTGAACCACTGCCATGAGTGGCAGAATTCCTTCAACCTTCCCTGACCATGGCATTAAAATTCCTTTGTCAATCCACCTCTCAACTTCCTTCTCGAACTGCAGCCTTATCTCTCCTCTTAGCGTGCTTTCATAGCAGCCAACCTGATTTGTCAGTACAGGTGATCCTGCGGTCCATCACCACTCTACTGTCCACTTGTCACCATCAACATGGGCTTGGAAGTCCTCATCCTCAATCTGACATGGCCTGGGTTTTGTCAGCTGGATGGCATTTTGTTGGCTATTCGTGCTTCTTGCCATTCTAGTTATATGCTGATTGCCAAACTTCACCTGGTCCTTAGCAATTGTAGCTCTTCCCAGCCTGTCTAGAGCATCTAGGCCCAGTATCACATCAATTCCCGGGACGAGTTTATTCAGCACAGTTACTCAGAGTTGTAGTGGTATATTCCTCACCACGATCTTGGCGGCAGTCTCTCCACAACACTTCACCTCTCTGCCGTCTACCACTCTAATATTGATGGCTCTATTCCAAAAGTCGGCAACACTTGTCGTGACGAGCGTAGTTGTGCAACTGGTATCAACAAGGGCTTTAGCCCTCTTCTGGTTGACAGTGACCATTATCTGTGGCAACAAACTCACAGATGCCTTTTCAGAATTAAAGGGATGATTACTGGCGCAATAGCATCCCTTTGTTTCCCCTAAAGTGAAGGGCAATTCCTACTAACATGCCCAACCTGGCCACACCAGAAACAGATAATGTCCATCCTTGGTTCTCTACAAGCTCTCATCAGGTGGGGCCCCTGACATCTAAAGC
The DNA here is from genome assembly GCA_037127315.1 of Ascarosepion bandense. Classification (NCBI taxonomy): domain Eukaryota; kingdom Metazoa; phylum Mollusca; class Cephalopoda; order Sepiida; family Sepiidae; genus Ascarosepion; species Ascarosepion bandense. The sequence continues at coordinate 6,389,578 of JBBBDQ010000328.1, read as the reverse complement.
ATTTTTCGATTAATTTACAGCTTTGTCTCCTCACTATATGCTTCTCTTCACTGGGCATGTTTGTGGTAGAAGTTGCAAATGCCCCCAGTTCACTGGGATGTTTTTTCAGCACCCTAGCATGCCGCAAAATTTTCTCTACCTCCATGGTTCTGATCCTGGTCAATCACTGAAGTTCCATAGAGATGCGATCAGAAAAATCACTCACGAAAGACATTTTTATAGTTTTCTCAAGGCTTCGTCTCGTGTATCTGACCAATCCTGCTAGTCATCTTATTTCTGCTGCATACGGGTCCACTGATTCTCCAGTCCAGGTAACTCTTCTCAGCTTACTATACGCCTCAAAAGCACCCTCCGAAAATGCTGTCTTTAATCTTTTCTCAATACTCTCAGCATCAGTCTGGTCTTTCTTTCCCATTTCCAGATAAACCGCTAGTGCATTCCCCTCCAAATGCATTGGGATCAATGTTGCAATGTCATCGATCTTTTGCAGTTTCACAACCAGCTTCAGCTTATTAAGCCAAGTGACCACATCGCCTTCTCCCGTAAACGCCCTTAGGATATTGCTGCTTAACTTCACTTTTTCTCCATTTGCCAAAATAACTTGTGGTTTTTGTTCTTTTCTTTGTCGTATCTCAATATTGTATGTACACAACTCCAATGAATGACAACCCTTCTTTGAAAACAGAGGCTTTTTATGCAACCTGGCAACTATGCAACCTGGTAACATCTTATTTGCAAAGGAAGAATGGGATTTTATGTTACTTCACAAGACCCACCAACATATAATCTGGCGCGGCCACCATATTACTTTTCTTTTTCGTACATAACAGAACCTTACACGCTATGTGAACGCGTACAGATTGAGGTAAGTACCTTCCGATCAGGCATTTTATCACAAAATTGTTTGATCTTTCCTTGCAATAACAACAAAAACATCTTGATGAAAAAACTTTGTTTTTATTAAGTTTTAACATCAAACTATCCTGTTTTTCCGCAAATTAATTGAAGTGCTTAGAATGAAATTAGTATCTTGAACAAAGTATACTTTTAAAATGAAAAAGACAAAAATACTTTATTGTAGTTACCTCCACTTATTTTCGATGTGTAACTTTTAAATCGAATTTTTAAAAATAAAAAGTTTTCTTGAAACTTTTATTTTAGCTTTAATTGAAAGCTAAATGATTAAATTTACTATTTCCAGCAAGCATAATAATCTGGTATATTTAAAACAAAAAACATTGATTGGAATAAAAAAATTTGAGATTTTAAAAAAATTTTCGACCATTTCTGAGCGATCTCTAGATTTGTAAGCAAAAGTTAATTCTCTGTTTTAAAAATATTGCAAAAATAAAATATACATTGGAAAATTAGCAAATTTAATGTTAACTTAATCTTATTTGCACAAATATTACTTATTTATAGCATTAAATTTAGAATAAAACAGTTTCTTAAACAGAGTTGACCTTTCTAACCTTTCCATCTTAATTGAAATGCATTGACAGATGCGAGATAAGATAAATGGCGATCACAAGTGATCTGTTTAAAAATTAAATTTAAAAGCTAGTTATCAAAGATGTGTGAATTTGGCTACTTGCTAAAATCAAAACAAGATTTTTCACCAAAATTTCAAACATGTTAGAAAGGATTATCATAAAAAATGTTAAAAATATACTTTGAACCTTGCTCTTATAGCATAAACATTTTGATGGAAAAAGTTCGTTTTAATTAAGTTTGGAACCTTTTTTCATCATGCTATGCTGTTTTTTCAGCGATTTAGTTGAGGTACCTATAACAAAAAAAATGTTTTTTTTTTGTTTTTTTTTGCAATATTTTTAAAGCCGAGAATTAATTTTTGATTTGATTATATTATAAATGTGTTGATCACTCAGAAATGGCCGAAAACTTTTAGATTCCCATAAATATAATTTCTGTTTGAAATCCACCAGAATATTTTGCTTACTAGAAATAATAAAAAATTCAAATCATTTAGCTTTCAATTAAGCTAAAATTAAAGTTCACAAGAAAAAAATTTATTTTAAAAAATTCGATTTAAATCTTAGGTATAAAAAAATGAGTGGATTTATTTTTATTTCAATCAGTAATTAGTTTGTTGATGATATGAATCAAATATTACAACTGAATTTCAACACAAGAAAACAAAAACAAAATCTTTAGATTCTTCCACTTACCTTTCGGGCGAGAACATAATGGATTCCTTTCTTTGTGTACAAATGATTTTATGGACATTTTTAAAAAGTTTAACTTGACCAAGATTTGTATTGTTCGTTCAGTTCGTATAACAATATCGAAGTTGAAATAAATGACACAAATAATTAAATAAAATGGAAAAAACACGACACAAACAAAAAAATTACTTTTGAAATATATTTTTTGTTTGCTTGAAGGCAAGTGCAAGCCGAAAAAAATTAAACGGTGTAACTCAAGATTGTGTACCTTGTGTTTAAAATATTGACAATTGTTTTTTAGTATTTGTCGGAGTTATTCAAAATCCATAAGTTGTCGGTGTTCAATACTTAAAACCGGCACATCACAAAGACCCGAAATATATGACACTGTGCCCTCACACTACATGTTATTTTTTATAAATTTTACAAATGCAAATCTTATTGAAACCAAATGATTTAAACAATAAACATCATAATAAAAAAAAACAATCAGATGTTACTCATTGCTATATGGATGCTTCGGACACCTCAACATGGTGTAAAATTTAAAAAAAGCTTGTCTCACTCACAGAGAACTTACGATTAAGTACTGAGTTGGGTCGTCACTGGGTGTCTCATATTTTAGGCTTTGTGCTACATGTAAGCTACGGTTAGAAAATCACCATTGCTATGTATACTTTTTCTTAGGTTCCGTCAAAACGCATAATTTTTTTATTTTTATAATGAAAACGTATAGGGGTTAATGGGAAATGATTAATTTCCCCAACACTATATTTTTTAGGCACACAAATGAATGACGAAACTTGCTTTTAGAACAACAACAAAGAATGGTTTATTATACAGTAAACGTACAAGATTGGTAGTATGTAAGTGTCCATGGTGAAGCTAGCAGCAGATAGTATGTAAGTGTCCATGGTGAAGCTAGCAGCAGCGTCTTCCGTGGAAGCATTCCATGGGGAATCAGTGGCAGCGATGTGAGAGAGGCGTCCGTTACTGCCGCGGGCTCATGGCTCTCTGGCTTTCCTCCGTTCTACAAACAGGACTAGGAAAAAAATAGTTCTAGAGAGGAATCAATGCGCTCCGCCAGTTGATTGGTTAGTGAGTGACCGAATCTCCCGTCGGGGGCATTGATTCGCTAAAGGAAATAGATCTGTGGCTGCTACATCACCCCCTGCTTAGGCGGAAAGCCGACAGAGAAAAAGATAGCGGCCATAAAACAAAGAAGGGTACAATTTATATATAAACAGTTTTACAGAGCTTTTTGGGCCAATGTACTCGTCGACCACTGCGTGTGGTGGTGACATTTTTTTCCACGGGTGTAAAGATATGTTCATGTATGTAAGTAGGGGGAATATGTGGCTCTTGTGTGTTTGTGTTAAGAAAGGCTCTTTTCACCCTGTCAATAGATACAGTTTCTTTTTTGCCACTAATGTCAAGAGTGAGAAGTTTGTCAGTGCGTGAAAGCACGCGGTAAGGGCCAGTGTAAGGTGGAGTGAGTGGGGCTTTGACAGCGTCCCTTCTTAGAAAAACGTGAGTCCATGAAGAAATATCTTTTGGGACTGATGATTTGATGGTCTGTTCCCTAGGGTGCATTGGTGGGAGATTACCAAAATAAGATCGCAGTCTGTTTATATACAAGGCAGGATATGTTCCTGTTAAATCTATAGGGTTCAACATCTGACCTGGTAATGATAGAGGTACTCCATAGACAAGTTCTGCTGGAGAGTATCCTAGGTCCTCTTTGATAGCTGCACGACAGCCAAGAAGGACAACAGGTACATATTCGCTCCATCGCTGTTGGTCAGGATAGGCACGTAATGCGGCCTTTAATTGGCGATGAAAGCGTTCTATCATCCCGTTAGAAGCAGGGTGATAGCTCGTAGTTCGAATTCGATTGATCCCTAAAATTCTGGAAAATTCCTGGAATAGGTGGGATTCAAATTGTCTGCCACGGTCAGTGGTAATTGTTGTAGGAACTCCGCAACGCGTTATCCAGCCTGATATAAGGGCTTGCGCTACGGATTCAGCTGAAATGTCCTTTAGGGGAATAGCTTCGGGCCACCGTGTAAAGCGATCTATACAGGTCAGGAGGTAAGTAAATCCCTGACTGACCGGCCATGGTCCAACCAGATCAATATGGACATGGCTGAACCGAGCGTCTGGGGTGCTGAATGTTCCGAGGGGTGCACGGATATGTTTGTGCACCTTTGATTTTTGGCAGGATACGCAAGAACGTGTCCAGGCAGTGATATCACGCCTCATGTTTGGCCAGAAAAATCTAGCTGTAATCAGCTTCACTGTGGCTTTGGGTCCGGGGTGTGCCAATTGTTGTAGTTATTTCAAAAATCACCCTACGATGTGTCATCGGAACAAAAGGTCGAGGTGCGTCTGTTGAGGTGTCACAGATGATCTGCGTATCTGCAGTAGGCACTGGTAAGTATGCGAACTTGCAAGTTGCAAATTCAGGTGATGATAGATCAAAGGTGTCCAGGCGTGGTTGGTCAAAGGCCATCTGTCGTAAGTCGATATCTGAAGGTGAGAACAGTGAATTAATGGGAAGGCGAGACAAGGCGTCTGCCGCAGCATTCTGTTCACCAGAGATATGTCGGATATCGTTTGTAAATTGCGAAACAAAATCCAAGTGGCGAGTTTCGCGAGGAGAATATCTGTCCGGCTTTGAGCGCAGAGCGAAAGTAAGCGGACGGTGATCGGTGTAGATCACAAATTGTCGGCCCTCTAGTGAATGCTGAAAGTGTTTCACTGCGAGGTACATTGCCAGGAGTTCACGGCCAAACGTGCTGTAACGTTGTTCTGCCGGTTTCAGCTGTCTCGAAAAATAAGCGAGAGGTTGTAGCTGTTGTTGGTGTTGCTGTTGCAAAACTGCACCTACAGCTGTGCCCGATGCATCAACGACCAATGAAAACTGGGAGTCGGGTACAGGATGTGCAAGTAGCGATGTTGTCGCTAATTTCTTCTTCACTTCGTTAAAGGCTTTTAGCTGTATGTCATTCAACGAAATCTGCTCATTTTTCTTTTTCCTGTTACGTAACATGTCAGACAGAGGAGACAGGAGATCCGCACAGTGTGGGATGAAACGTCTGTAATAGTTAAGCAGACCGAGAAAGTGTCTCAGTTGGCGAAGTGAAGTGGGTGGTTGAAGGTCTTGTAGAGCCTTCACTTTTTCAGGTAAGGGAGATATCCATTCGGGGCTTATAATGTGTCCCAAGAAAGTTAGCGACGAAGCACCAAAAACACATTTACCAGGGTTAATCCTCACCTGGTACTTTTGAAACCGTTCGAACAGTAGGCGGAGGTGAGTAACATGTTCCTCAGGTGAGGCACTTGCTACGAGGATGTCATCTATATAATTATAGACGAAGTCCAAATCACGCACTACTTCGTCCATGAAGCGTTGGAAGGTACTAGCCGCGTTTCGCAAACCAAAAGGCATAGTTAAAAATTCAAACGCTCCAAATGGAGTAGTTACTGCAGTTTTGGGTATGTCGTCTGGGTTCACTGGTATCTGATGGTAAGCCTTAACGAGGTCTAGTTTGGAGAAGGTCTTACAACCATGCAGGGATGAAGCGAAGTCTTGTATATGTGGGAGTGGGTAACGATCAGGTACCGTAATGGCATTTAGTCGTCGATAGTCCCCAGTCGGACGCCAATCTCCAGAACGCTTTGGAACCATATGCAAAGGGGAAGCCCATGGACTGGACGAGGGGCGTATAATTCCCAGCTGCAGCATATGGTTAAATTCTGCCTTCGCCGCCTTTAGTTTATCAGCAGGGAGGCGGCGAGGGCGTGAGAACACCTGAGCGCCTGTGGTCTCGATGTGGTGTTTTGTAGAGTGAGTTGATTTGCTCACAACGAAATTTAAGTTAGTTAACTCTGGGTAAGAGCGTAGTAATGTTTGGTATGGTTCGTCATTGGCGGCAATGAAAAATACCGGGCTGATAGGTGAGATATTTGCCTTAAAACCCATGACGGAAAGTTCCGTATTGCCGTCAATAAGTCGTCGCTTGCGCATATCCACTAAAAGGTTGAAGTGGTGCAGAAAGTCCGAGCCTAGAATTGGGTATGGTAAATCAGCTACAGTAAAAATCCATGTAAAGTCTCTCCGTAATTCCAAGTCCAGAGAACGAGAAATTTGACAGTACGTGGGAATAGGGGAGTGATTTACCGCTTGCAGTGTGATGGGCGACAGTGGCGGCTTCTCAGTGAGGAGTTTCAGTGGCCAGATACTGCAAGCTGCTCCTGTGTCAACCAAATAACGTGCTTGGGACCTGGAGTCAGTGATAAAATAGGCACGGTTGTTACATAGATCTTGTGGAGAGTGTGCCGTGCTCAGCTCTCCAGATTTAAGTTTCCCTGGTTTGAAAAGGAGCAGGGCATTTTGCACCTCCGAGCCTTAGCGCCAAAACAACTGTGATAATAGCATAGTCCTGGCTTGCTTGATTGGCGCCGGTGGTGTGTGGGTGGCGAACGACTTTTATGTCCACGTCTAGGCGGTTGTGAATTGATTACAGTTAATTTACCTACTTCATTGGTAAGCTGCACTAAAGCTTTGAGTATCGCCACTTGTGTGGCACCTTTGCTTGTGTTCCCCGCAGCAGAGAGGGTCGAGACTTCAGCCTTTGGCTGAAGAATGGACGCGGTAATAGGCCCCTGGGTGAATTCCATCACTTTATCTGCAGAGGACGCTATTACGTCTACTGAGCTCTTCTCTACCATGGTTGCCAGAATTGCCTTTACTTGAGGGGGCAATCTAGAGAAGAAAAGTTGCTTTATAAAGGCACTATCAGCAGGGACATCTTCTGCCAGCTCTCATTCTGCGGAGCAATTCGCTAGGCATGCGGTCTCCCATCAGCTCGTCATTGACTAAAGTTTGGAACCGCTTTTCCGCTGATAGCGACGTCCGGAGCAGAACTTCCCGCTTAATACTGTCATAAGTAGCATTAAGGGGGGTGTCAGTTATCAAATCTTTGACAACTGGTGTCAATGACGCGGGAAATGCACTAAATAAAATAGGCAATTGCCGCTGCTCCACGACGTTGTTCGCTATAAAATATGACTCGAGTTGGGCAAACCAAACTCGGACGTCGCCAGCGAAAGCAGGTAAAGTAGTCGCCATTTTCTTTTTAATATATAGCGTGACGACAGACCACCAAAAAAAATATCAAAGAAACACGTCTCAATGAGAAAGAAACGAGAGGGAAAACATTTCAAAAGACACAAGAAAATAGTGATATTCGTGTTAAACGAGAGAAAGGTGCTGCTTTAAGATTCCTTAGTAAGGGAGATAACTGTTAGTTTCAAGGCCTGTCTAAAAACACAAGTTGGAATTAAAGATGGCGTCGCCCAATCACCATTTAGGCGGGAAAGTTAAATGTTAAGGAAGGAGGCGCTCTTTTAGCTTTAACTTTCGAAAAAATAAAATGTAAAAGTGTATTACTCACTTGTATTTTCCCCTTTTTTTTTTTTTTTGTTATTGCAATAAAAATATATTTTTTGTACCACGTGGTCAGTTGAAAAGAGCAGAGTAGTAAGTTTCTTCTTTTTTTTTCTGCCTTGTTGGCCAAGCCGAGGGTAATAATTTTTTTTTTTTTTTTTAAACTTTCTTTGAACAAAATGTAATGTTCGTTATGCTTGCTTGAGTTGGTGTTTTTCTTGTGTACGGGCTGAAAAGAAGATACTTCCTCGTCGGAAAGTTTTTGGGGTTTTTGTTGTAAAGGCACGTGTTCAAAAAAATGTTATTTGAGTAAAGGGAGAATCTTTTATCTACCTATTTGACCACTTGGGAATGGGCGTCGGTATGTCTAGCAAAACGAAAGATGATATCTCTGTTTAGAAAGATTGTTTTACTGAGGGCAAAAATTTTTGCCAATGTCTTCTCAGCCGACGAATGAATTTAACGCACACGTGTGTCACAAACAAAATTCGTGGGTGGTTGTATTTTTTTTTTTTTTTTTAGGTTCTTTGAGTCAGGAAGCTTTTTCTCTCTCTCCTTTTAACTTTGCTTGTACTGTTGTCCGAAAGTGGAGGCCGAGTTTCGTGTTGTTATTTTTTTTTAAATTTGTTTCGCCATCCTAAGGTGCCATTCGGGGTCACCATTTTATAGGAGTTATGGGGAAATGATTAATTTCCCCAACACTATATTTTTTAGGCACACAAATGAATGACGAAACTTGCTTTTGAAATTTATTTTTTGTTTGCTTGAAGGCAAGTGCAAGCCGAAAAAAATTAAACGGTGTAACTCAAGATTGTGTACCTTGTGTTTAAAATATTGACAATTGTTTTTTAGTATTTGTCGGAGTTATTCAAAATCCATAAGTTGTCGGTGTTCAATACTTAAAACCGGCACATCACAAAGACCCGAAATATATGACACTGTGCCCTCACACTACATGTTATTTTTTATAAATTTTACAAATGCAAATCTTATTGAAACCAAATGATTTAAACAATAAACATCATAATAAAAAAAAACAATCAGATGTTACTCATTGCTATATGGATGCTTCGGACACCTCAACATGGTGTAAAATTTAAAAAAAGCTTGTCTCACTCACAGAGAACTTACGATTAAGTACTGAGTTGGGTCGTCACTGGGTGTCTCATATTTTAGGCTTTGTGCTACATGTAAGCTACGGTTAGAAAATCACCATTGCTATGTATACTTTTTCTTAGGTTCCGTCAAAACGCATATTTTTTTTATTTTTATAATGAAAACGTATAGGGGTTAATGGGAAATGATTAATTTCCCCAACACTATATTTTTTAGGCACACAAATGAATGACGAAACTTGCTTTTAGAACAACAACAAAGAATGGTTTATTATACAGTAAACGTACAAGATTGGTAGTATGTAAGTGTCCATGGTGAAGCTAGCAGCAGATAGTATGTAAGTGTCCATGGTGAAGCTAGCAGCAGCGTCTTCCGTGGAAGCATTCCATGGGGAATCAGTGGCAGCGATGTGAGAGAGGCGTCCGTTACTGCCGCGGGCTCATGGCTCTCTGCCTTTCCTCTGTTCTCCAAACAGCACTAGGAAAAATAGTTCTAGAGAGGAATCAATGCGCTCCGCCCGTTGATTGGTCAGTGAGTGACCGAATCTCCCGTCGGGGGCATTGATTCGCTAAAGGAAATAGATCTGTGGCTGCTACAAACGCAACAACACTCAACCACGACCATCGAAAGTGAAAGTCAGTTCAATCGTGACGTGACGTTACAAAAATAGTTCTATGTAGATCTTCGGTTAGCAAGACCAGCAGTAATGAAAAAGTCTTAGAAAACTTATTTTACGTTGACAAAAAGAAACAGGGAAAGATTGTATACTACTGAACTGTATTTATTCATTTTTTTCTAAATGTTTATTAATAATAAATTGTTGCTGAAAGCGGTGAAAGTAAATATAAGCAAAAAAATATGACGTTACATTTCATTAAAATTTAAAAATTGAAATCCGTTCATTTTTTTTTAATTGTTTCAAATTCGAAAATTATATTTTTTAGAATTTTAATCAGTATTGTTTTAATTTGCATGTTTTTATTTCGATTTTAACAATTATTCTGTAAAGTTACAATATTGTCAGTGATTATTATTACACTTACAGCAAAAACTGAATTATGAATTGTGGAACAAACAAATTACAAGTAAATGATTAAAAAATAAAACAATTGAATATTATAAGCGGCAAATTAGAAAAAACAATATAGATTCAAAAAACAAATAATGCTTATGGAATATGGAAAAATAGGCTACAGATACAAAATTTGAAGACTGAAATAATTTCTTTCATAATTTTGTTTCAAATTTGAAAACAAATTTTTTTTATAAATTAATCAACATTATTTTAATCTGCATGTTTTTAATTTAATTTTAACAATTATTCTGTAATGTTACAATAATATTATAATTTATTGCTACTCAAATACGGCAACAACTGAATTATGAATTATGGAACAAACAATAATTGAATAAATAGATAAACACATTACAATAAATGATGAATAAATAAAACAATTGAATAGAAACAAATAAATTAAATGCAAACAATAAATAGATTTAAAAATTAAATAATACTTATAGAAAAAATACGTTACAGATGCAAAATTTTGCTGAATGTTTGAAATTTTCTTTTTTTTTTTTGCTTAACTTGTTACTTGTAATTATTTTCCCTAAAACAAAAATTATTTAAAAGAGCATTTGTAATCTCCAGACAAACATTCTTTTTATTTTTTCTACATTGTGGCCCTCATCACAAGTGTCGACATTAAAAAGCTCATTATCTGCCAAAAAAACATTTAATTTCCTTTGATTTACCGAATGAAAAAAAAAAAATTTACAGTTTACCAATAATTACATAATTATATAGAACAAAATTTGTAGTTGTATCATTAGGATATAAGAGAGAACCTCTGTTAATCCCCTGAAAATAGCAGTTTATTTCAGGTATTTCTTCGATATTATCTCTTCCAGATATTAAATCTTTTCAACTATTGCATTTAATTTTCTTAAAAAGTAAATGATAACAATAACCTGCTAAGTGTAGTATTATAGGAAGAACTTCTCTACATTTATTAACATCATCGTCTTTAACATCAATTCTAAATTCATACAAATCTTTTGTTTCTTTATCACTTCATCCCAGTTTGGTTCTTGTAAATTCTTTAAATCAATTTTAATGCATTGCTGATTAAATGATAAGCTTCTAAAACTGATAGCATTCTAATTTTTTTTACCCAATCAAACACTTGCCACATCGAGATATTATACCGATCCCCACTAAGTTGCCAGTACTGACCAAACCTTGCCTCAAAGTGATCAGTTTGAAATTTGTCAGGTAATATGTATAGCATTTTCAATTCTTCTTTGCAATACTTGGTCAGTTCTAGAAATGCATAAGTTGTATGATGCAAAGCAGTGAAAGTTTCTTTTGTTAATTTGCCATTTCTTCCAGAAATGCTATTCCGAGATTCTAACAAGTCACAGAATGGAGAGAGAAATTTAAAATTTTCTTTATTTACTACATGTAACGAAAGGTATGACTTACCTTGGAATTTGAAACGAGCGCAAACGCGTCTTCCCTGCAAGATAACAAAAGAGAAAGATGGTCGCTATTGAAGACACAATTTATGCGTGCTTATCTCATCCAAAACGAGACGCTATTTGCACGCATACAAATTTGGGCCATCTTAGAATGGCATAAAAAGCGGGTGTCAGCGAGGTTTTTTTCTGCGGACTGAGTGTGTGTTAAAGTCAGACATGCGGATTGACAGTAAAACTGACAAAGAGGAAGTAGGAGTGGGTTAGTTGGTGTCTGTTTCAACTGCTCAGTGTAACAGCTGAGAAAGAGAGACTCTTAATCCATTTCCTTGAGGCCATGAAGAAGAAAGAAAAGCAGCTGGCCTGCCAGCAAGAGTCGCACTACACTTTTTGACCACTCTCATCATTTTTTTTCTCCTACACTCTAAGTAGATTACAGTACTTACTTCTAAGCCAACAACATTTATATGGCGTTTTTACATTCATTATTGTCCACTAAATATAAAATATGTTTATATATTCTGCAACTTTTGCAAAATTAGGCAAACATTTCTGTTTTCTTAGTCAATAATCCCTGAGTAGTGTACTGATTAAAAATTTGCAGTATTAAATTAACATTTTGCCTTCCAAGATTAGTAGGAGAAAGTGCCTTTGAGGTCAATTTATAACGATATTTCAAAATTGACTGAGCTTCAAGTGCATGAAGCTTCTGTAAGGTACAAGATAGGGCACTTTGAATACGATAATGATTCATGATTTCCATTGTGACAAAATTTTAGGAACAGCATGCATCTTTTTGACCAAGCCAATTGTTTCTAATGCATTTAATATATGGACTGAGTTGAATAGGAAAAAAAAAAGAGGTTGAGACTTCATAAATGGGTAAGGATATACAATGGAAAGTTTTTGGGGACTGCAAAAAAAAGACATAGCTTTTTCATTTATTGCATTATTATCTGTTATGATTGATAATACTTGAAAGCCTATCTCCTCTAAACCAATTATTATACATTTAACTATGTTAAATAAATTCTCAGCTTTAAGACATTTAGCTGGCATAATATGCACAACATACTTATATTATGAGAATACACTGCTAACCACAAAGGCAAATCTGATATGATTTGCCACCCTGAAAAATACCTACAACTTGAGCTTTGGTAAAAAATTCTCATTAAAAAATTCTGACTTGAGTTGAAACATTATATCCAGTAAGTGTATATAAATACTTTTCAAGTTATTTTTTTCCTGTGGATTTTACCAATCCAGACCAAGTCATAGCCTCCAGTAGACCATCCGAACCAACACAACATGGGGTGATAAAAGACATGAACAGAAGCAATCAGATTCACGATCAGCTAAAGGGATTGAAATTGGGTATGGAGCGGTGCAACCGGATGTTGCCACAACCAGGATAGACCCAGAAATGACCAAGTCATAGGTGGTAACTGCAACCATTATTGAAAGGAGGAATTTTTTTTTTTTAATCGTATCACCCCGAGCAAGGCGGTAACGCCACTGATGTGCAGGGGGCTACGTAATAGTGAAAAGATTGGAAAAGAGAAAGCCGGAACCACATCCTAAACAGGGAACAAGGGATGAGCCTCTTAACCTGTTCAATAGATGTGGGTGGAGTGTGAAGCAGCCGATAGATAGATCTATCTACTCCAATTGAAAAAAAAAAAAAAAAAGTGAGAAGATTTGAAAAGAAAAAGCTGAAACCACATCCTAAACAGGGAACAAGGGATGAGCCTCTTAACCTGTTCAATAGACGTGGGTGGAGGTGTAACCGGGCGATAGATAGATCTATCTACTCCAATTGAAAAAAACAAAAACAAAGTGAGAAGATTTGAAAAGAGAAAGCCGGAAACCACATCCTGAACAGGGAACAAGGGATGAGCCTCTTAACCTGTTCAATAGACGTGGGTGGAGTGTGAACCGGGCGATAGATCTATCTACTCCAATTGAAAAACAAAAAAAACCAAAGTGAGAAGATTTGAAAAGAGAAAGCCAGAAACTACATCCTAAACAGGAAACAAGGGATGAGCCTCTTAACCTGTTCAATAGACGTGGGTGGAGTGAACCGGGCGATAGATAGATCTATCTACTCCAATTGAAAAAAAAAACAAATTGAGAAGATTTGAAAAGAGAAAGCTAGAAACCACATCCTGAACAGGGAACAAGGGATGAGCCTCTTAACCTGTTCAATAGACGTGGGTGGAGTGTGAACCGGGCGATAGATCTATCTACTCTAATTGCAAAAAAAACAAAAAAAAAAGTGAGAAGATTTGAAAAGAGAAAGCCGGAAACCACATCCTAAACAGGGAACAAGGGATGAGCCTCTTAACCTGTTCAATAGACGTGGGTGGAGTGTGAACCGGGCGATAGATAGATCTATCTACTCCAATTGAAAAAAACAAAAACAAAGTGAGAAGATTTGAAAAGAGAAAGCCGGAAACCACATCCTGAACAGGGAACAAGGGATGAGCCTCTTAACCTGTTCAATAGACGTGGGTGGAGTGTGAACCGGGCGATAGATCTATCTACTCCAATTGAAAAAAAAAAAAACCAAAGTGAGAAGATTTGAAAAGAGAAAGCCAGAAACTACATCCTAAACAGGAAACAAGGGATGAGCCTCTTAACCTGTTCAATAGACGTGGGTGGAGTATGAACCGGGCGATAGATAGATCTATCTACTCCAATTGAAAAAAAAAAACAAATTGAGAAGATTTGAAAAGAGAAAGCTAGAAACCACATCCTGAACAGGGAACAAGGGATGAGCCTCTTAACCTGTTCAATAGACGTGGGTGGAGTGTGAACCGGGCGATAGATAGATCTATCTACGCCAATTGAAAAAACAAAAAACAAAGTGAGAAGATTTGAAAAGAGAAAGCCGGAAACCACATCCTGAACAGGGAACAAGAGATGAGCCTCTTAACCTGTTCAATAGACGTGGGTGGGGTGTGAACCGGGCGATAGATAGATCTATCTACTCCAATTGAAAAAAAAAAAAAACAAAGTGAGAAGATTTGAAAAGAGAAAGCCAGAAACCACATCCTAAACAGGAAACAAGGGATGAGCCTCTTAACCTGTTCAATTAAATGGTGCTGTGACCATAGGTGGTTGCCATGATGAGGATTGGCCAAGGGGGAATGTCATAAGATGATAAAAATGCTACGGAGGAGAAAGTTTCATTATGAATAACTAATTTCTTCAAAGTTCTTACAAGAAAATAAACATGCTATGACAGAGAAAGTTTCATTATAATTCTTTCTGGCTTTTTTGCAAGTAATGTTTGTCAACAAACTGAGACTTATATTGTTTGTGGCCATTTCAAATAGTATAGATCCACAGACTTCCAACAAGTGTTTTAAACCAGTTGGAAGTGTAGTTATTTCATTCATTTGTATTGTTCATTGTTATAATGTTTATTTTAGTTTCTCTGACCTCATGTCATTTTATAGTCATTGGTAGTTGCCAAGGATTGAACAGGGAGGAACATCATGAGTTGATAAAATGCTATAGAGAAGAAAGTTTCATTATGAATATCTAATTGCCTCAAAGTTCTTACAGATGATTAACATACTATAGTAGAGAAAATTTCATAATAATTTACTCTGTTTTTTGCAAGTAATCTTTGTCAACAGGCTTAACCTTATATTGTTTGTTGTCATTTTTACTAGAATAGATCCACAAACTTTTAAACCACCTGGGAGTGTAGTTATTTCATTTGTATTGTTCATTGTTAGAACGTTTATTTTAGTTTCTCTGACCTCATGTCATTTTATAGTCTTGTTTGAAGTAATAACTTCTATATGAATATTGGTTATATATTTTATGGAAGATCAGAATAGTAAGATTTACCATGTCATCCAAATTTTTAACAATATAATCTTTTATGTATTCAGGCAAGTTTTGTTACTTACTGGTGTATTTTCTGCTGGAGTTATTTTTTGTATTACTGGTTGTATAGTCTGACATAAATCTTTTACAAACTTTGGGGAGAAAGTTCCTCACACCAAAACAAGAACATAAGTCTGTATGTCTGGAAATGCATCATTTGTGAGTCAAGTTTAAAGAAAGTTTATGGTAGATGACGCTGTGTTACCACGTAGACTAGGTTACATTTGTCATTTGTGTACATGTGAGTTAACTGAGAATTGTTCCATTTAACAATTCAGTATACTTATATCATAAGCAGGCAGTTATGACGTTTATATATCGGATTGGATTTTCAAACCAAAGGCAGCTTAGTCATCCAAAATTTGCTGTTGTTTATCATTGCATTGTTGAGACATGATTCATGGCACCATAAAGGATTGTATCTTGGATTGTACATTTAACATTATCTACCACAATTTTTAAACTTAATAACTCGAAAAATGAAGAAATTACAGGCATATGCTGATGTGGACTTTTGCCATTGTTTTGATGTGAGAAACCTGCCCCCAATATTTGTAAAATTATTTTTGAAAAATTCTGTATATTTGATAGGATATAAGACCTGCATATGAAAATTGGCTTTTCACATTTAGTGTCCAATTATTCCCTTTTGTATGTAGGCATAACAAACTGTGCCAAATATATGCATATTACTGGGTTTAGATTTGTGAGCTGTAAACAATCTGAAGGCAGTTTTTTCAGTTCTTTAATCATAACACTTATTTCTTATGTATTTGGATGTACTGATAACATGTGTCTATAAAGCCCAAATCTTTCTACAGTGCCATTTTGGTATAGAGAATATGGGGTAGATTTTTCATGTTTAATACGATTAGAATGGCTTTAACATTTTTAAAAAATTTAATGCTTCCTAAGTATTATACAGAGCAATGGTTGCCAAATATTTCTTTGAAGCTAAAAGCGTTTTTGTTTAAGAAAATAAACTATGATTAAACCAGGAAAGTCAACAAAACAAGGTGTATATTTGAAATCATTCAACAATACAAGCTCAATTAGGCCAGCTAGATGACAACAAAATTTAATATTTCATTAGACCTTTCGACTGGGTCATTTATATATTGTATCATTTTGCTATAGATACACATGTTCTTTAGATTACAATATCCAAGAATTTTATGCCATTGTTTTAGGCTATGTACAGCAGATTGCAGTAAAGAATATTTAATTCAGTTATGCAGCTATACACTTGGGAAAGGTATTAATCCATCTCATCTCTCTCAAGCTATAGATTAAATAGTATGACAGATTGGGTTTTATAGCTGTGTTTGAAAACTGGCCTATTGCAGAAACTAATGGCAACCTGCTGTAGAAAAAAATTCTGTCTGGTCAGTCAGTGATCGAAAGAGACATGATCACAGATTGGGAGGTTATTCCAGTATTAAAATATTAGAAGTGACTGTTTTGTACATGAGTTTTGACTCATTACAGCCAAATTTTATAGAACCCCTTTTTCATTAGCAACTTGTACAGAGAATATATTCTGTATAAAATAGGGATATGAAAGGAATCCTTTAAAAAGAAATCTTCCATATTTCCTTGTGTCTTTTACAGAAACTTGAGCATTCCCTATTTTTAAGGCAATGTTACTTGTTCTGCTACCTTCTGTCAGTTCAATATGGTGAATTTCTGGATTAAAATAATTATCAAAACCAATAAATTTAGATTTGCCATTAACATGTGTTGTTGTCTCACAATCACCAAGTAAACCAATTTTGTCATAAATGGTGTCTAGTCCAAATAAAATGGTGAATTTTTGGATTTTTATGAAATGGGCCCCATTACTGCTTTTGCACTTTGTATTTTTATGTCAAGGTTAGCAACATGTGTTACAAATAATGTTTTTAATGGGTAAATTGGAATTATATTGATTTCAGGAACAATGATTTACTGGGGCATGCTGATTTTTACTTTCCTTTTTAATTTGTCTGACATTAAAATTTGCCAACTGTTGCATTATTTTTGTTTAAAATTGATTGATTCAATTGAATAGGAAAAAGGGAAAATGTTGTTGTCATAATTCTCAACAAAATGTCATTTTTTAATGAATTCACTATGAAAAATCATTTGGGAACAACAATAAAGAAAGAAAAATCTTAGTTTAATCCTGCAGTTTAACACAACTATTTGTCAAGAAAACTTAGTTGGGACTCATTGAATTTCCTCAGGGACACACCCAAATCACTACCTGCATAAAGTAACATGTTCATTCTGTAGAATATGGTTAGAATTATATAGTTTTGGAAGGATAATTATTTACTAGCAAATACAAATTTTCACTTCAGCAGTCAATGCAACTATATCTTGATTTACTATATATATATAAAAGGTGGGGACATTATGACTTGACTCTGGTTTCTTGGAGGGGCATTATAACTTTGACGTTTGTTTTTTTAATAGCTACTGAGACATTCTCTTCAAGCCTTCTTTCAGTTTCTTCATAACATTACTTTAAATACACAGAATGTTAATATTTGGTCTTTTTGAATAATAACCATTCTAAATCTTTTAAACTGAGATGGAAGCCTTTCAGGACCATTGCTGTTCTTTCTTTTGATGTCTTTAATAAAGTTGCTGCATTTCCAGCTCGAAAAATATAATCTGTAATCAGTCAGTCAGTTAAGTGGCATATGTGATAAACGCTTTGGGCGATCATGTCTCGAAAGAGACATGACTGGGCAGAAGATTATCCGCAGTAGGCTGCCATTGCTTTCTGCAATCTGTCCTATTATTTAACCCATAACTGGAGGGAAGAAATGGATTAATACCTTTCCCAAAGGTATTTTTTGCATAAGTGAATGCAAAGAATTCAACTGGAATTCAAACTCGGCTCCCTAATTTGTCATTTCAAGTCGATATCCATTGCACCACAACACGCATCCTGTAATACTTTCATCATTTGCTTTTTATGAAGAAGTGAATTTAGTAAAAAAAAAAAAAAAAAAAAAAAAAGAGAGAGAGAGAGAGACGGACACTGATGATCAAGAGTTTGCATTCTTTTCACAGGAATCTTCTTCATTGGGACAATTGTATGTTGCCAAAATAATTTTGTATCATTTTTTAAATCTTGTATATCTTAAAACTTTTATATCACTTAATTCCCATTTATCACCACTGAAACTATTTACCTGTTTAGTAAATGACCATTGTCAAGTGTAATTAGCAAAATGCCCCACCAAAGAACTGACAAACACAACAGAATAGAAGAACCGAGCAAAATAACACTAAACAAACAATATATATGCAAATCAGAACTAGACAAAACAACAGTAATAAGGCAAAAAGTTTACCAAGTAAGAATGGTGTTAACACTCAAAAAGAGATACAATCAAGTGATTGTAGCATGATGACATCAAGACAAGCTAGAACAAAAATATGGTGGATGTAACCAAGAATCTATTTTTATTGGTAAAGAACAAATTCCATCATGCACCTGTATGATTTTTCTATAGATTTAAGGAGGGAATATTTCCAAAGTCTTCCTTCAGAAATTGGAAGCAGCAGGTTGAATATTTTCAATAAGTAACATATTTAGTACATTTCAGACTAAATTTAAATTGTTTTGAAACCTTTTCTTTTTCACTTTCCTGTAAAATCTATAAACTCTTCCATATGTAACTGACATACCAATGACAGACCCTTTTTCTTTCCTTTTGTTTGCAAGTCTTTAAACCTGGTTGTGTGACACTAACCTTACAGTCAGTTACAGGCTTTCTTTTCCTTTGGAGCTGGTTTGTCATGTCAGTAAGGTTGTTTTGTCATAAGGTTGTTTTGGGTTTCTTAAAATATTGGAGCTAACAGCAAGGTCTAGTGTGAACCCCTTATATACATTGTGTATTATGTGCAGAACTGCACAACCCTCTCAAAAGTTACACAATTCCTGTCAAATATTACACAACACTTTTCATAGTCCTGGTAAACTTTGTTTCTCTCATCTGGATGTTCATCAGAACTCAGGCTGGAAAAAGAAATATTTCAATTAAATGGACAAAAACTGTTGATAAATCTTAAAGGTTTATTAAATACAAAAAAATGTTTTGAGTAAAATGTTTTTTTGTCCCTGCAAATCAAAATACTCTACTGCAGGAATGGTGATTTGCAGATTCTGGTTGCACCTATTAAAATGATGCCCAGTCAATTCATTGGTTATGCATGGGAGATTTTTATTTATAATCACTCAGGTAATGGTCTACTTGTTGGCCTTCCTTGATTCTTCTGTTATAAGAGATTTATAATCAAATATTAACCCTCTTGTCAATGTTTCCAATTCTACAGTCAAACAAAAAGATTTAAAACTCTAATTGCTCAGGTAAAGGACACTCCTTGATGTTTCTCAATTCTGTTGTGAGTGTTGGTATTTTTGCGCCAGCCTGGAAATTGCATGTGCTTTGACAACTTTAGTAATTCCAGACCCACACATTCACTACACTTGAGGAAGAATTGGCTCTCAGCAAATGCATGTTTGACATATACACACAAATCCTTCTTGATAATGACTGATTACTTTCTTTATCTACACTAAGATTGCAGACAATGACAATTCTCAGTACACAATTTCAACTAAGTCAATCTTTCATCAGCCAAAATCTGGCTTATCTGTCTAGTGTCAAAAATGCAAAGTAATGTCAGTTATAAATATTTTAGACACATGTCACAGAAAGGAAAATAAATGAACCTGGCATTAATTTTTGTTTTTGTAACGATATTGTTATCTGGGTGGCCAACATGACTTTTCTATACAAACTAGATGTTTTCCTGGTTTTTTTATCCAAAATAGTTTTAGAAGCTATTTTTGGTGACCACCCTTTTATTTACTGATGACGAATTGTAAGCAATATATACTGTTTTCCCAGAACCAACAGCTTTGATAATACATTAAGGTTTTTTTCTAAAAATTCAGACTTACAAATGTTGCAAGAATACAGTTAATCACCAGTGTGCATTTGCATATTGTGCTTCAAGCTTCATGGACATGAAAATGCAGATCCATAAAATACACAAGAGGTTAGTCCCCAGAGTGTGGTCACATATGGGGCTTAAATGAGACCTCTCCAAAAATGCAGATCCACAAACTTCACAAAAGTATGGCTTCTCTTCATTGTGTTCATGTATGGCACTTCATATATGAAATGTCTGAAAATGTAGATCCACAAACTTCACAAGCATCTCGTCTTTCCCCAGTGTGTGTTTGCGTCATGCAAACTCTAGGAATATCTGCTGTGAAAGGGCAGACCCACAAATTTCACAAAAATATGGTTTCTCTTCAGTGCATGTTTGCATATGGCATACCAAAGATGTTTTCTCTGAGAATGAGGATTGAAAAAACTTCAAAAAAATTTGGATTCTCACCAGTGTGTTCACTTATGACATACCAAATGCTTACATGCAAATGCAGATCCACAAACTTTACAAGAATGTGGTTTATCTCCAGTGTGTTTTTATTCAAAAGACATCTCTGAAAATGCAGATCCACAAACATTACATAAATGTGGTTTCTTTCTGATGTGTATTTGTACATAGTGCTTCATGTGCCACTTGTTTGAAAAGACAAAGCCACAAACATCACAAGAAGGTGATTTCTATCCAGTGTGTGTTCGCATATGGCGCATCAATATTGATTTCTGTGAAAATGCAGATCCACAAATCTCACAAGAATAGGGTTTTTCTCCAGTGTGTGTTCGCATATGGCACTTCAAATATGACTTGTCTGAAAATGCATATCTACAAACTTCACAAGTATATGGTTTCTCACCTGTGTGTGTTCGTATATGGCGCTTTAAATGAGCATTCTGTGAAAATGCAGATCCACAAATTTCACAAGGATATGGTTTCTCATCTGTGTGTGTTCGCATATGACACTTTAAATGCGTTTTCCGTGAAAATGCAGATCCACAAACTTCACAAGAATGTGGTTTCTCTCCAGTGTGTGTTCGCATATGGCACTTTAAGAGAGTCTCCTGAGAAAATGCAGATCCACAAACTTTACAAATATATTGGTTCACCTCAGTGTGAATTTGCATATGGCATTCCAGATTTGACTTACATGCAAATGCAGATCCACAAACGTCACAAGAATGTGGAGTTTCTTCAGTGTGTTTTTGTATATGGTACTCCAAAGATGACTTCTCTGAAAATGTAGCTCCACAAAACTTGCAAGAATCTGGTTTCTTTCTAAAATGCACTTTTACATGGCTCTTCAAATGTGCCTTCTTCGAAAAGATGGAGCCACAGACATCACAAGAATGTGATTTCTCAGAGGTGTGTGTTCGCATGTGACGCTTCAAATCCGAGTTCAGTGAAAATGCAGATCCACAAACCTGACAAGAATATGGTTTCTCTCCAGTATGTGTTTGTACATGGCGCTTCAAATATGACTTGTCTGAAAATGCAGTTCCACAAACTTCACAGGCATATGGTTTCTCTCCGGTGTGTGTTCGCATATGGCGCCTTAAATGAGGCTTCTGTGAAAATGCAGATCCACAAATTTCACAGGCATATGGTTTCTCTCCAGTGTGTGTTCGCATATGGCACTTTACAAGGGTCTTCCGTGAAAATGCATATCCACAAACTTCACAAGCATATGGTTTCTCTCCCGCATGTGATTGCATATGGTGCTTCAAATGTGAGTTTTGTGAAAATGAAGATCCACAAACCTGACAAGAATATGGTTTTTCTCCAGTGTGTGTTCGTCCATGGCGCTTCAAACATGACTTGTCTGAAAATGCAGATCCACAAACTTCACAAGCATATGGTTTCTCTCCAGTGTGTATTTGTGTATGGCGCTTTAAATGAGTCTTCCGTGAAAATGCATATCCACAAACTTCACAAGCATATGGTTTCTCTTCCGCATGAGTTTGCATATGTTGCTTCAAATTTGGCTCGTATGAAAATGCAGATCCACAAACCTGACAAGAATATTGTTTTTCTGCTATATGTTCTTCCATGTGACTCTTCAAAGTTACTTTCCTTGAACATGCAGATCCACAAACTTCACAAGAATATGGTTTCTAGTGTTTTTTATATTGTACACTAAATTTAATCATGAAAACACTTTGCAAACTTCACAGAAATTTGGTTTCTAACTTTTACTGACATGTAACAAAATTTCTACATATATTTCTCTGTTCCTGATGGAAAGTCAAAATTCTGCTATTTTTCCCTGAAATTCACAATCATCAGAGTTATTATGAATATCATAAAGCCAAAAAACCTGTAAAGAAAAAGAAATAAAGTATAAATTAACAGGGACAGTGAACAACACATAAAATCCATTCATATTTCAACAAACACATTTAGTCATATATTAAATTTACTTAGGTACAAATTTTGAAGTGAGGACAAAAACATTAAATTTAAGGCATAAGGACCAAAAAAAGCTGTTTATTTTCTTTAAAAACAGAGACTGCAAAAATCAATTTCAAATATCAATCTATAAAATATTTTCTGTTTTTTGCAAGTTGTAAAATTCAAAATGATCATTTTAATCTGGCAATTATTACTTTATTGATATGAATCAAACAATACAGGTGGATATCAAAACAAGGAAAATAATAAGAAAATTCTATAGATCCAAAGATGTTTTTGAAAGTCATATTATGAAAAGTTGTTTAACTTCAAATAGTTATTATAATATGAAACAGTTAATCTTTTAAGGAAACAAAGAAATACAAAAAAATAAAACTTACCTCCGAAATCTGATATAAATCAACTCATGCATAAAATGTTTAGTATTTAATAAATGATAAAAATTATTTACAGAAGCCTGTTTGAAATTATGCAAGTAAAGAGGATCCATGTGGATTCATTTACTTAAAAAATCCTAATCTAATCTAGTTTACTCTTGTTAAAAATAGATCTCTGATAAAAAAAATTTAATAGAATTTCAATAAACTAAATAGTGGTGATTCATCTGATATTTGGAAGAAATGTTCATATAAATTTTGCCCTTTTCTACACACTTAATATTTTCACAAAAGCACCACATCATAAAAATGTTTTAAAATTAAAATTCAATGGTGATTCATGTCAAGTGTGACTTTAGGCTTGATCTGTTGAAGTGTATCATTTCCAACATTTATGATAAACTTAAGGTGTACATTTACACATTGCCACTTGGCAGGTAACTTGCAAGTGGAAGATGTTTAGAGCCTCTCTTGATCTAAATTTGGGACTATTTTTCAATGCAGAAAGTAGAATAAGCATGACAAATTTAAATTCTAATCATGTCTGCTTTATTTATTTTGCTGTAATGCCCTTTTAAAAGCTATGAATCTGTTTCCTACTAATTGAGTTACCTCTAATTACATTCCAATATCAAACAGTACATGTCTTACATCCTTACTCTTACTTTCTAAACTTCATGCTTTAAATCCAATGAAATATTCCACACTAAACCTACCACAAGAGGGTGTATGTAGCAATGTTTACAGAGCTTCAGTAGGAAGATTATTCTAGCAAGATTGATCTGAGATCTTTGACACCAAAATAGTATAATATAAAAATAAATTACACAACAAACTGATTTATGAATTAGGTAACTCCATTAATTTGATAAAAAAAACAGCATAGAATGAAGAAAAAAAAGTCCCAAACTTAAAAACAAATTTTTCTGTCAAAACATCTTTTACAATTAAGAGGAAAGATCAAGGTATTTTTTGTTTAAAAAAGTTTTAATCCTTGGTAACATGTTTGAAATTTTGGTAAAAAAAATTATCTTTTGTTTTTTGTCAGGCAGCAACCAAATAATCACCAGAGTGTACAATGAATAATGTAATATTATGTAACGCCATTGTTGTCCAGTGAATAAGACTTTAATGAGACTTTAATTAGAAATTCTTCCAAAAAAATCAAATATTGGTCTGATTTTAAGAAAATTTTAATGACTCATACACAAATAAAATTATTTTTTAAATTATTATTTTTAGAAAATCTTGGTAAAACTATTTTTTTATATCTGTTATCCCTACCTTCTTGTAAATTTGTTTTAAAAATTAAATTTTATTTCAAACTTTTATTTTATTAATTCAATGCAGGACTCCTTGGAAAATGTAAGTCATTTATTTTTTTTTCTGAAAATCTGCTCTAAATAGTAAAATAAAAAATACAATAAAAGTATGACATTATTGATTGGGATAAGCTTTTAATTGCTTTTAAAAATATATATCTATTAAGGAGATTATAGTCTAAATAAAATATTTTCTTGAGCAATAATACATTTTTACAAGAGTAGTTTACATTTTATTTTTTTTAATTATAATAATGCATAACAAAAAACTTTAAATATGCAAAAAAGAAATTAAAAATATATGTAAAAACATGATGGCTAGATGATTTGCATTAAACTTTTCAATTTTAAATTATAATCTTCATTTAATAATTTATCAACCTAATGTCTACAAGTCTTTGAAATATTTAAAAAATATTTTTGAAACTTTATAAATTATCATAACTTAAAAAATAAAAACATTTTTTTTCAAAATTTCACTGAAGCAATTAAAGGTTTGTTTAATTAAATAATGTCACAGTTTTATTGCATTTTTTGTTTTACTATTCGAAGCAGTTTTAGAAAAAGGGGCTAAATAATTAAAAAAATAATGCACCATTTACATTCCCTAATGAGTCCTGCATTTAACTAATAAAACAAATTTTTGCTACAAAATTTAATTTCTTGAAATTTCATAAATTTACATGAAAGTGGGAAAACAAGTGTAAAAATTCAAAATATTTTTGCCAAGATTGTTTTTTAAATAATGATTTAAAAATATCCATTTGTGAATAAGTCCAGAAAGTTTCATTAAAATTAGACAATTATTTGATTTTTGCAAGAATTTCTAAATTTATGTGTTAGTCACCGGAAAAAAAGTTGAGTTATGTAATATTAAGTTTTCCATTGTGAACTCTTGTAACAATTTAGTTACCTGCTATCTAAAATCAAAACAAGATTTTTACTAAAATTTCAAACATATTAAAAAGGATTTTGAAAAATTAAAAAATAATTAAAAATACTTTGATCTATCCTATTAATAATAATAATATAAATATTTTTGATGGATAAATTTCGTTTTTATTAAGTTTGGGATCTTTTTTTTCTTTGTATTAGGTACCTCCACCCATTTTTGATACCTAAATTTAAATTTAAATTTTAAAAATAAATAAGTTATCTTCAAGCTTTAAGATGAGCTTTAATTGAAAGCCAAGAGATTAAATTTTAATTCCAGAAACAAAAATACACTGGTGTATTTTAAACCGAAATTATATTGATTTTAATCTAATTGTTTTTCTGAATTGAAAAAAGAAAATTTAAATTTCTCACCATTTTTGATTGATCGACACATTACTTAAAACAGTAGCCAAATTTCTGTTTTAAAAATCTTGCAAAAATAAAATATACCTAGCTGACAAGTCATTTAAGTCAATTTTTAAAATTCAAACTTAACTTTATCTGATTTCAATCAAGTAATAATTGCTTACTGCCAGAAATTTACAATAAAAAAACTTTTTAACTCTGGTAGCCATCTTTTATCTGTGTTATCAGGGTAACAAAAGATATGACAGCTGGAATTTGTCAAGAACACTAAAAGGGTGGTGACCATACAAGCCAGAATTTCACTTAGGTTAAAACAAAAAATTTTCAAATTTTAATTTCTTTGTTTTTGGTTTTTAACTAAATAGTAAAATTAAAAATTTAATTTAATATTTTCAGCAATTATATAATATTTTATAGAATTTTAGTTTAGATTTATAGCCAGACATTTGAATATGCTTTCTGAATAAATAAAAATTTAAAAATTTAAATTTCTTTTAAAATAATTTTAATTTAATAAGAAAGAATGAAATTAAAATAACTGAACTAAGTTATATTATGTTATTTATTAAAAAGTTATCATTAAGTTTAAGGCATGGTAAAAATATCTAATTTAATTTTTATGGAATCATGTTATGGATCCACAGACAACCACACCTCCCTCCCATGGAACAGGCTTGCCTCCCAGTGAGTAAAACCCTACGCCTGCTTGGCCTCACACTCTCAGCAGACCTCAAGTGGAATGACTAAGTTGAATCCATTGCTAAATCTGCTGCTATGAAAGTCAGCTCTCTGTGCAGGGCCCAGAAATTCTTTCCGTCTGAATCTATCCTGCACATATATAAATCTACTGTACACCCGTGTATTGAGTATTGCTGCCACATCTGGTCGGGTGCCCCTGCTATTCTCCTCGGGGTTCTTGACAAAATACAGTGGAGAATCTGTAATGTGATTGATACCGACTTAGCTGACCGCCTGTAGTCACTCTCTCACTGGCATGACATGGCTTCCCTCTGCCTCTTCTAGAAATACTTTCACGGCTTCTGCTCTGATGAACTTAAATCACTGGTGCCCTCTAGATGTGAATTTGCACAAGATACTAGATTAGCAACTAGGTCCCACCCTTTTACAGTGAAACCGATGAAATGTAACCGCAATTTATACTCCAACAGCTTCTTTTCTAGCATTTCCCGCCTGTGGAATTCCCTTCCACATGCTTGCTTCCCCAACTGCTACAACCTCCAGGAGTTTAAATGTAAGGTCAATAGAAACCTCCTAACACACTAACTCACACCCATTCTCTCCAACACTCTCCCTATGTACATCCTAACTCATCTATCACCCTCCTCCTGACATTTCCTATACCCAATCGCTCTATGTAACCCCCTGTGCTATAGTGGCAGTGGAATGCCTTGCTTGGGGTGATATGATTAAAAAAAAAAAATGACTCCTATGGAACATCGTACTTAATCAAATGGAACATCATACTTAATCAAAATGAACATACTTACACACGAAAAAAAATGTTTTTAATTAATTTAAAATATTTCTGCAAAACGATTTTTATTAAACTTTTCAATTTTAGATAGGCAATATAATCATCAGTTCTTAACTAAGTCTACTCGCAATCAATTCTTTGAAGATTTTAAAAATATTTTTAAAATCTTATATATTATGAAATTATTTAATAATGAAAAAAAATAAAAAAACAATTTTTAAAAAATTTTATTATTAATCGGAATTTTTTTTTCTTCAGATTATAATGTCCTCGATAGTTATTATTTATTCCAGCAATTAAAAGTTTATCAAATTAAATTGTATTAAAGTTTTATTGCATTTTTTATTTTACTCTTCGGAGAAGGTTTTCAAATAATGATTGCAAACTTAAAATGAAAAAAATAGATGATTTATATTCCCCAATGAGTCCTGCGTTGAACTAATAAAACAAAAGTTAATCATCAGTATAAGATTTATTATGATTTCATAGATTTACGTGGAGGGGAGGGGAGTCAGTCAGTTGAATGCCATACGTGATACACGCTTGGGCGATCATGTCTCGAAAGAGACATAACTGACTGGGCAGAAGATTATCCCGCAGTAGGTTGCCATTGCTGTCTGCGGTAGACTGGTTGCCAGCCAAGGCTATAGAACTCAATCTGTCCTGTTATGTAACCCATAACTGGAGGGAAGAGACGGATTATACCTTTCCCAAAGGGTATTTGTGGAGGGGAGTAATAGAGGTAAAAAAAAATATATTTTTATCAAGATTTTAAAAAAATAATAATTTCAAAAGTAATTTAATTTTTGAATGAGTACTGAAAGTTTTATTAAAATCCGACAAGTATTTGATTTTTGCGAGAATTTTCAAATTAATGTTTTTATCACCGAAAAAAAGTGGGTAATGCAATTAGGTTTCGATTGTAAAACAGTCATAACGTTTCTTAGCCGCTAACTTAAATCAAAACAAAACTTTCTGACAAAATTTCGAAAATGTTACAAGGGATTAAAAAAAAAATTTAAATAATTAAAAATTACTTTGATCTTTCCTCTTAATAATAGTATAAACATTTTGAAGGAAAAAGTTTGTTTTCTTAAGTTTGGGACATTTTTTATTCATATGCTGATCGATTTGACCAGAGGTATGTACTTTATATGCTATTTTTTCATCGTTTTAGTGGAAGGACCTATTTTGTGGATTGAATCTAACAACTGAATATCAACACAACGAAAAAAAATCTTTAGAGATTCTTCCACTTACCATTTAAACAAAAATATGCTGGATTCCTTTCTTTGCGTGCAAATGATTTGGGTGGGATTTTTCTTTGTTAGTTTCAAAGTTTTTTGACCATCATTTGTATTGTTCGTTCAGTTCGTATAATAATGTCGAAGTTGAAATAAAAGTCGCCAAGGATTAAATAAAATGGGAAAATCAGGAAACAAATAAGAAATTACTTTGGAAAAATATTTTGTATGACTGTTTATGCAAGCGGGAAGCCGGAAAATAAATTATAACGGTGTTATCTAAGATTTTGTCCCTTGCGTTTTAAATATTGACTTTTCTTTTGGTATTTGGCGGAGCTATTCAAACAAAATGCATGAGTTGTCGATGTTCAGTACTTGTTGCCGCCACAACAGAAAAAGCCGAAAATAGACTTCTTAACGCTACTTTATTTTTTTTAATTAATTTTATATTAAATACAAATTCTATTGAAACCAAATAATTTAAAACTCATCACTTAAAAACAAGATGTTACCCATTGCTAAC
The DNA here is from genome assembly GCA_037127315.1 of Ascarosepion bandense. Classification (NCBI taxonomy): domain Eukaryota; kingdom Metazoa; phylum Mollusca; class Cephalopoda; order Sepiida; family Sepiidae; genus Ascarosepion; species Ascarosepion bandense. The sequence continues at coordinate 6,360,818 of JBBBDQ010000328.1, read as the reverse complement.
ATGGATGTTTCTTTATACCTCGACGTGGTGTATGGTTAGCAAACTTACTTGTCACGTTTGAACAAGATTACAAGATCGTGTACTGAATTCCATCCTCACTGGATGTCCCATACTGTCAGCTTTGTGTTTCATCTAAGTTACGCTTAGAAAATCACCATTGCTATATTTGCCTTTTTTTGGTTCCACCCAAATGTATGATTTTCGATATCTGAGAATTAAACTGAATTTTAAAAATAAACAATTTTCTTGAAAAGCTAAATGGTAAAAAAATTACTATTACTTTTAAGCAAAATACTCTGGTATATTTCAAACCTAATTAGAATATAAGATTTTCATTTTTACCTTGTAAAATGTTTTTCAATTATTCGATCATTTTTGAGCGATCTCTACACATTTGTAAACAAAAGTTAATTTTCTGATTTAAAAATCTTGCAAAACTAAAATATACATCTGTGTCACTTATTTTTTATTTATGTATTTATTTTGATTAGCTAATTTAAAGTTACAAGAATTAGTTATTTATAGCATGAAATTTAGAATAAAACTATTTCTTAATCACTGAGCGTTGATCTTTCTGACCTTTTTTTTTTTTAATCATATCACCCCGAGCAAGGCGGTAATGCCACTGATGTGCAGGGGGCTACGTACTGATGTGCAGGGGGCTACATAAGAGTGAAGTGACTGATGTTTGATGACTGCCATATTGTTAGATAAGCTAAGTATGGTTGACCAGAATTGACATAATTGTCCAAATGTTTTTGTAAGGGAAATAAACCTTAAAACACATGACGTTTTAATGTAACACAGAAAATACCATACTAACAAAAACATTCAAATACACAAAAAAATTAAAATAAAAATTATTTCAAAAACACATCTCGACAATTTGGATAAAATTTTTCCATTATTGATTAGTAAATATAATCTTCACTTAATAACTTGATAACCTAAGTGCCACAAGATTTGTAAACTTAAAAAAAAAAAAATTTTATAAATTATTATAATTTGGAAAAAATTTAAACAATTCTTTTAAAATTTCATTATTTATCAAAACAATTTTTTTCTTCAGTCTATAATATCCTTGATATATATTATTTATAAAAGCAATTAAAAGTTTATCTAATTCAATAATGGTATATTTTATGGCCATTTTTATTTTACTATTTAGGGCCAATTTTTAGAAAAAGGCCATATGTTTGGAAAGAATAACAGATGGTTTATATTCCCCAATGAGTTCTGCATTTAACTAAGAAAACAACTTTTTGCTACAGAATTTAATTTCTCCAAATTTCATGAATTTATGTGGTGGGTGGTAAGAGATGTAAAAAAATATATATATATTTTCACCATAATTTTCCAAAAAGAATTATTTCAAAAATAATTTTATTCATTTATGAATAACATTTAAGTTTCATTAAAATCCAACAATTATTTGATTTTTGTTAGAATTTTCAAATTCATGTGTTTATAACCGAAAAAATATTAAGTTATATAAAATTGACTTATATATCTATTGTAAATTGAGGTAACGATTTGGTTCTGAGCTGAAAAAATTTTAAACAAAATGTTTTACCAAAATTTCAAACTTGTTATAAAGGATTAAAAGATTTTTAAATAGTTTAAAAATATTTTGATCTTTCTTCTTAATAATAACTTAAACATTTTGATAGAAAAACTTTGTTTCTATAAAATTTGGGGCATTTTTTTCTTCATACTATGCTGCTTTTTCAGCAAATTAATGGACATACTTATTTTATTTTATTCATTTTTCAACATTCATTCATTAATGAATTGTATACTCAGTAGTTTATTTTCTGAGAAAACATGGAATGTTGTAGGAATGGAAAGTCATTTGTGCCAGATATTTCCTACAGACATGTTAAATCCTCTTCTCTTCACTGCCCTAAGTAGGTTCATTATTCTCAGATAGTTTCAGTGGCATGGACCAATTCATATATTTTTCTCACAAATATCCATACCTGCCTCTTCAGTGACATTCAGACATGTTTTCTCACAAAAACTCAAATCTTCCTTTCCAAAAAAAAGAAAAAAATATTCCCAAATATCAAGATAATATAAACATAATATTCTCTAAGATAATACAATGGGATTTGGTTCTCAACAAATCTATTGCAATATACAATACAATCACATAAGTGACCCACTCACATTTACATTCTCTAAGTTGCAGTTATGATCCTCCTTGAAGTTTGCTGACAACAATACATCATCACTATATATTAGTCAATCCCAAATCCGTTAAATTAAAACTACCCATAAATCAGTCTGTTGTCCTCATTTTCTTGCTATGTTTCGGATGTTGATTGATCCAGCCTTCTTCAAGTGCTAGGAATTTTGAACCTAAACCTTTATTTTGATCACTGGGGTATATTATTATCATTTTGTGTGCAATTTAATTCATCTCTCTAAGTTATTTGTTCACCACTGCTGTAGTCCGGTATTGAACTCACAACTCTTGGGATCAGGTCACTGAAACTAACTAATGTCTATATACACTGGGCAATGTGTCCTTGAGAGTATTGAGTTAAAGGAAGATAACTACATGGCATTTGGAAGTAGTATCACACATGAAATAAGACTGATACACCCCGGTGATTGGAATAAAGTGTTCGGTTCAAAATTCTTAGCACTTGAAGAAGGCTGGAGCATACAACGGTCCAATCATTGTAAATCTAGCAATAAAGATGAGGACAACAGTCCAAACAGTATAAATAATGAAGTATATCTAGTTTAAGCATTTCCATCTGAGTGTTGACAGAAATATAAAGGAGGGGTGGTTCTTTTTGAACCACCAATTGATAATCATGATTCAGATTAATTTACAAGAAAACTGTGTCTACTCCTAACAAAAGATCTAGACAGCAGAACTTCAATTTCTGAAATAAGTTGTGGCTAAAGGCAAGAACAACTATACTCTCTTCAACTGCAAGCGTGAAACATTGTCCGCCTGTTCCCAGATGGAAAAAGATGGAGAAATTTAAAAAATTCTTCAGTTGAAGGCAGATCTTAAAAGGGAGTTTTCCTCTCCATCATCATTACTTCTGGTACCACCACCACCACCTCCTACAACATCTCCACTCACTGCATTATGTCTGGCACAGGCCACTCCAAAGGATGTTCACCAATAATCCTCTGCCTCCAGGATATGTGTGTGTGTGCATGCACCTGTGGTAGAGAGAGAGAGAGAGAGAGGGAGGGGGGTATGTGTGTGTGTGTGTGTGTGTGTGTGTGTGTGTGTGTGTGTGTGTGTGTGTGTGTATGTGTCTTTTTTACAAGCTTTCTCTGATCTTCACCCCAAAAGAGTACCCCCACCCTGCTGCTACTGATAAACAGAGAATCTCTGGACCATCTGCTGACTAAAGAGACAGTGTGACCTCATGGTGAAGACAGAAGTGTAAGTTAAGTAGACCAAAAATCCATGGGATGGGGAAGAACATTTACTGTTTGTCTGAAGGCCAGACCAAGTAGGCCAAGATTTAAAACTTAAAAAATAAAAAAAATAAAATAAAACAAACACTGGGATCCCCTCCTCTGTGATGTGTGAAGAGTGGGATTTAAATATATCTACAAATTTCCTTAATGCAAAGAGACTCTTCCTGGTCATCCAGATAAGAGAGTTTGTGGGGCGAAGACAGAAATAAACAAGATATTCAAAGCTATTTAATGTTTAAAAATCACTGTAAAAGCAATACCTGGGCAACAAGAAACACTTGTTAGTTTCATGTTTCAATAGTTTTGTTCACTTAAATCATGGATGGGTTCAAACTAAAAGTGGTATGTTTAGGTACCTCCACTAAATTGCTGAGAAAACAGCATAGTATGAAAAAAAATCTGAAACTTAATAAAAATGAAGTTTTTCCATCAAAATGTTTGTGTCAGTATTAATAGGGAAAATCAAAGTATTTTTCTTAATTTTAAAATTTTGTAATCCTTTCTAACATGTTCAAAATTTTGGTAAAAATTCTCGTTTTGATTTTCTTTAGTGGGTAACCAAATCATTACAAGAATTTACAATGGAAAATGTAATATTATGTAACTCAATTTTTTTCTGGTACAAAACCCATTAATTTGGAAATTCTTGCAAAAATCAAATAATTGTTGTATTTTAATGAAACTTTCAAAACTTATGCACAAATAAATTGAATTATATTTTAATCATTATTTTTACCCCCCACAGTTCACATAAATTCATGAAATTTCAAGAAACTAAATTTTTTAGGCAAAATTGGTTTCATTAGTTAAACATAGAACTCATTAAGGAATATAAATAATCTATTATTTTTTCAAATATTTATCCCTTTTTCTGAAAATCTGCTACCAATTATAAAATAAAAAAAATGCAATAAAACTATGACATTATTTAATTTGATAAACTTTTAATTGCTTTAATAAGTAATATATATTAAGGACATTATAGTCTAAAGAATTGTTTTCATTTTTTTTAATCATAATAATTTATAAAGTTTCAAAAATATTTTTAAAATACTCCAAAGATTCGTTGGCATTAGGTTATTAAGTTATTAGTGAAGATTATATTTACTAATCAAAAATGAAAAGTTTAATACAAATTGTTGTCCCTTTGTATTTTTAAAATAACATTTTTTGTGTATTTGAAGGTTTTTGTTAGTATGGTATTTTCTGTGTTACATTAAAATGTCCTGTGTTTCACAATTTCTTCCTCTTACAGGAAAAGAATTTGAATAATTTTGTCAATTCCAATCACCATACACTCATCTTATTTCTCATCTGACTGGTAGTCATCACACGTCAAATATATAGGGAAAGGTCAGAAAGATCAACACACTGTGTTTAATAAATAGTTTTATGCTAAATTTCATTCTATAAATAAGTAATACTTGAATGAATAAAATTATCTTTAAATTTGTCAATTTTTCAAAAGTAATGTCACAGATCTATATTTTCATTTTGCAAGATTTTTTAAATCAAGAATTAGTTTTTGTCGATCACTCAGAATTGGCCGAAAAATTGAAAAACTAAACAAAAAAATCTCAAAATTTTAGATTCCAATCAATATAATTTCTGTGTGAAATACACCAGAGTATTTTGCTTACTGGAATAGTAAATTTGATCATTTAGCTTTCAATTAAAGATAAAATAAAAGTTTCAAAAAAATTTCTTCATTTTTAGAAATTTCAATTTAAAAAATTAGTTATTGTAAATGAGTGGAGGTAGCAACAAATTGTTGATGCATATATTTAAGATTTATCTTGCCTTAGGTTTTTAATAAGGATTGATATACTATTCTTATACTATTCTTATACTATTAGTTTATACTATTCTTATGATATATATATATATATATATATCATAGCCCATTATTATTATTATATATATATATATATATATATATATATATATATATCATAACCCATATATATATATATATATATTAGTTTATACTATTCTTATGATATATATATATATATATATATCATAACCCATTATATATATATATATATATATATATATATATATCATAACCCATTATATTATTTATATATATATATATATATATATATATATATATATATATATATATAGTTTATACTATTTATTCTTATGCAACAATTTGATCTGTACCCCAGAATGCCCAATCAAATTGTTAAAAAATAGGAAGGTTATCAATTCCATACCTAAAATCACAAAATACCAAGTATTTTAGATCAGAAAATTGAGATTATTGGCATCAGATAATAAATCCACAGAAAAGGAAGTAATTCTAGGTCAGAAAATAAAGACTGAAACTGCTGAAAATACACTTAGAAGGTTATTAGGATAATTTTATTTGTATGATAAGTTATTTGAACCGAAAATAAAATATTTTAAGTGCTTTACTTACATTATTATGCCTTGGCACTTTAACATAAATGAGACATTTCGGACTATTCTGAGTAAAAAAGACATCATATATACAGAGAAACCTGATGTGATGGAGCAAAACAGACTTGATTTTCAGAATCAGTGTGAAAAAATAGCCTAAAAACATGTGCCCATTGCCCAACAACATTTGGATAAAAGGAAAAATCAACAGGTGTAATAATTTTCTTGATTAAAAATCTTTCAAATGTAGACATATATTTTCTGAAAATTTATTTGAAAAAGATTACTTGATTTAAAGTTAAATTAGTCTGATTTGAAATAAATATTAGAAACTCTTTGTTTGAAATATTACAGAAAAGACTTTTAACATGGAGATGGATGTTTTTTGTGACAGCTATCTCAATAGGTATGTTTGTGAATTTATTCCATGGGGATAATATCTGTAAAATATTACTTGATGAATATAACAAGAACACCTTCACAATGTAATTCTCTTTATTATAAAAAAAACTTCCAAAAATAAAATATCCCTTCCTGAAACTTTATTAGAAGAATATCAACTGATGTAAAGTATAGATATTTACTTGGCTTCCACACTGAAATGCAATGTGACACAAAGTTGAGTTAATGATAGAGAAACTAAAAGCTATATTTGGGCTAAGGCCAAAAATTGACCAGCCCCTGCAAGCGACGATTGCTCTGACCTTATTGGTAACCACTGACCCAACATTCTAAGTGTAATTAAAATAATCTAAGCTGATTTAAAGTATAAATGATCTGATTTGAAACAAATACTGACAGTAGCTGTGTTCACAACTTTGTGACAGGTCCAGTGTTGTTCTATGGATACTTGTGGGGAATATGAAATTAAAAGTAACTCTCTTCTCTTCATTGTTTACAAATTTCGCAATCCAGTTGAAATCTAATTTTGACCAATAAAAAAAAGGAATGATCTAATACTGAAAGAAAAGTACAAAGCTAAATTTCATAATCCAGTGTTATTTTCTGACCAATGAATGGGAGCAATTTACAAAACTGAGAGATGTTAACAAGCATGTGTAAAAATGTCTTCTGTAATAAAAATAATGAAAGAAAGTTGAATCAGTTAGATGAGAGATCAGATATGATACTACCACAATACCACAAAAGAAAGCTCAGTCCACTGAATTGGACAGAACATCTCATCGACACACATTCATTCTCTTTTGTTTCTTGCGTGCTAATCTCCTTTATCACTTTTTCTTCATCCCCAACATTCTTGCTGTCAATAAAAAGAAAACAACAATAAGACACTTCATCTGACCCCTACAAATTAATGTCAATACAATATTCTGTTATTGCCTTACCTTCTTTTTCACTTTCTCAACGTCCACTAAAAGAAAAGAACACAGACTTTATTACAACCCTGTTAATCTTTTTCTGCATAAACACATTTTACAACAACTACGAACTCTGGATTCATTTAACTCCATACAACACTTTGTCTTTGAACATTTACACAGTTAATAATTTCACTTCCAACAAACTGATGTGACTCTCTTCTGTAAATAAATTTCTACGTAAGCATACAAATGAAACTTTCATCTTTCCCACCTTCTGATGATGATAATCTTAAGTTGTGGGGGGGTTCGATTATGTTTGACACAAGGCCAATTTAATAAACATGCCCATTTCCCAATGTCATACTTTATCTGTTTTAACACAATAGCCCCCAGATCCCTGAGCATCTACAGGTCAGTCCACTGGCTCACTGGTTTAAATCTGTTTCCTGCCCACGTTGTGATTATTAGATCCAGAAAGCAGACATGTTGTTCACTTACGGTTGACTGAAGATGTAGACACAGCTGGGGAAGCCGGTGTTAAACAGTTAATATACAGTGAAAAAATAGAAAGAAAAAAATGTCAGTAGAAAACCGAACAAACAACTGTTCGATGGTTGCACTGTTAATGTCTTTTATATACAAAAAAGAATAGAAAAAGAAAAAGGTTACAGAAAGTAAAAGTGTTTAGCATAACAACTCACACACGGAATTCTAGATAGAGAGAGAGTGTGTATGGTTAACTTGTTAAATTGTCTCAGAAGATATATAACTCTATTCAACAATGTTTTTCAGCCACTTTTGATAGAATCAATTCTTCTCAAATAAAACGCTGGGACCACGTGTCTTGCAAAAGTGCTGGTACAAACAACACATGATGCAATTTTGATGTTGTCTGGCTAGTGATGATATTAAGCTTCATATACTCAGAAGCTTTCACTGCAACTGCTACGACAATACTTCTCATAATCCTTGAGTGACTATCAAATTTCAACGATCTGCAACAAATTTGGGGCAAAGCTTAAACTTTTCAAATCATAAATCTCTTTGTCAGGAACTACTCAATCCGACCTCTTTTACAAAACCTCAGTTTCATATAATCATTTCATAATTTTCTTCCTCTTCCTTGTCTTTTTGCCATCACCGCACAACAACAACAATTACAGTCTGCAAGAAGTCTCTGCAAATAAAATATAAAATATATTTTACTCTCCTTTTTCATACAAAGATGTCTTCGGTTAGATGGTTGATTGGTCTGAATTGTCAGCAACCTTACTTCATTCAGCAGGGGAGTGACCCGTATGATCACATGGTTCTGGTCTCTCTTGTCAGCACCCCCTCTACTACATCAGACAGGCTTGATGACACATGACCGTATACTTCCAAGGTCATCAACCAACTCTCTTAACTTCAGCATTACGACTTGCTTATATAGGAGACCGGCAGTTATATGCTAAGTTGCCATGCACTTAACATGAGTGTCTGTTGCTACAGCAAAAAACCCTGTGACCACCAAAGGTCCTTTTGCTTAATAATCACTATTTCAACCTCACTTACAAAAATTACTTTTGTTCATTTCCACCATTCTCTGATGACCGAAATTAAATGGCACTCAACTTATGCTAGTTTCATATTTCACCATTAGTAAACAAATACATCTTGATGTTCAATCTCCTCCAAAATTCTTTTTATCAAAAATTATTATTTCGTTTACCTCCATTGTTTTCTAATGCCCCAAATATAATGTGTTTAGATCAAATTTCATCACTGGTAAATAATTATGCTGGTTTAGTCCAATGTTCAATCTAAATTTCCAACCAAAAGAAAATTAATTATTATCGCCATGTTTTCTGAAAGTCAAAAATCTGTTTTAAAAAAAAATTCTTAATAAAAATTAAAAAGAAAGAATACGAATGTTTCAGCCTTCTTCAGGTGCCAGGAATTTTGAACCCTTTAAATGTGTGTATGTGTTTGACTCTCTCTCTCTCTCTCTCTCTCTCTCTCTCTCTCTCTCTCTCTCTCTCACTGTAAAATATAACTGAGGAAAATTGCTTGAGTGTTTTTCTTAAGTATTCAGTAATATAAAAAATTTAGGAAAATATTCTCTGTAATCTAATGTTTATTGAATATTAGAAATGTTGACTTTAAATTTACTATCTTTATCACCCTTATTTTTTTATAATGTCATGTATGGTTGCTCATACTAACAAAAATCTGCAAGTTTATACATATACAAGGATATTCAAAATTCTTTTAAAAATATTGGAGTTTCATGATTTCTATTAAATTTTTCCATTTATGATTAGTAAATATAGTTTTAACTTAATAATAATAACATCTAAAAGCTGAAATTAAAACAGATCTTTAAAAGATTAAAAACTTCAGTCTAATTAGAATTTTAAAAGATGATAACAATTCTTGTAAAAATTCATTTTTGTTAAAAAAAAAAAAAATTCAAGACAATAATGTTCTTAATATATCTTATTTATAAAAGTAATTAAAAGCTTTCCTAAGTAAATAATGTCCTGGTTTTATTCTATTTTTTATTTTACGGTTCATATCAGATTTACAGTTAATGGTGTCTGTTTCTGGCAAAAGCAAATTGATAACGTAAATTCTCCATATTAACTAATATACATATGAAGAGGCTGAATGTTTTTAATTTATCAAAATTTTATAAAATTAAATAAGTGGGAGTAACAGATGTAAAAGAAGAAATTATATATTTTCACAAGATTTTCTAAAAAAAATAAAATAAATAATTTTAAAAATAATGTTATTCATTTATAAATAAGTCCTGAAAAATTCATTAAAATCTGAAAATTATTTGATTTTTCTAAAAAATTCCCAAACTGTCTTTAATGGCAAAAAAGAGGCTACAATTCAGTAAACTTTTTCATTTACTGTTGCTGCTGCCAGTAAAACAAGACTTTTTTATCCAAAACTCAAATTTGCTAAAATGTATTAACAAAATTTAGTAAAATAATAAAAAATACTTCAGTCTTTTCTCTTAACAACCAACATTTTGACAATAAAGTGTTTTTCTTTTTATCAAGTTTGGGGCCTTTTTTCATGATGGTATGCTTTTTTTTAGAAAATCTTTAGAGGTACCTAAAGGTGTGTTGTGGCGTAATGGATATCAGCTCAGAACAAAAAATCAGAGAGCAGAGTTCTAATTCAAGTTGAATTCATTACATTCACTTTTGGGAAAGGTATAAATCCATCTCTTCTCCCTCCATCAATGGGCTGAATATCAAGATATATTGGGTTTGATAGCTTTGGTTGGTTACTTACCACAAAAAGTAATAGCCACCTACTGCGGTGGGAATCTTCTGCCTAGTTTTGTTTCACTCCAGAATATGGAGGCGACATTCGTTACATTCACTTATGTGCAAATGTGAAATGTATTATTCTGCCTCTATTCCCTCCAGTTATAGGTTAAATAGTAGGTCAGATTAGGTTCTATAGTCTTGGTTGGCAACTTGTCTACCACAGAAAGTAATGGCAATCTACAGCAGGAAAATATTCTGCCAAGCACGTATCCTGTATGGCACTTAACTGATACTAAAGAGGTTTATGAATTAAAACCTATATATATATTTAGATATATATATATAATTTTTTTACCCAATAAAATCCCATCCTAAGATTTGTTGAGTAAACAATGATTACTAGGGTACATACCACCAAAATACTCTGCAGACATACCTAAACATACCATGTGTTATTTTTTTTTCCCCACTTTTGCAAATTTAAGAAAAAGTTTTTTGCAAGCCAGTATGAAATTATTTTCTAACTTATGAAAACCTTCTATTAAAAAAAAGGGAACTGTTTTGGGAAATTAGATTTTGATTCCATTTACGTATATAAAAATAGAAACATACTGCTTCTCAGAGTTTAAAACAATTTTCGAGACCTGTTTGACCTGTGTGTACACATGCAGCCACACAATTGAAGAGATAAGACAACAGCCACCAACTAAGACCTTGTCTACGAACTCACAAACACATTAGGCTGACTGTCATAAATTAAGTGTGTCCATACATTTTACAATCCAGTAATGGACAGCAGCTCGCATCAAGGAACCAGAGAGCTGATTTCGAATTCCAGTCGAATTCATTACATTATCATTGGGAAATGTATGAATCAATCTCTTCTTCCACAGTAATGAGTAAATAGTAGGATAGACTGGATTCTATAGCCTTGGGTGGCAGGAGAAGGAAAAACTCTGAATTTAAAACCAGCCTGGGGTCCCCTGCCCTAGCTATGGGTTAAATAGCAAAACATACTGGGTTCTGTAGTCTTCATTGGCAATCAGTCTACCACAGAAAGAAACAGCAACCTACTGCAAAAAAATCTTCTCCCTAGTTAAGTCATGACTCCAAAAGAGACGTAATCACCCATGCTTGTATTACATAAGCCACTTGACTAAGGGAAGAATACTAGATTACTTTATAAAATAAAGTTCACTGCAAGGAAAATTGGACATGTTTTTGTTATTGTATATTTCTGAAAAGAATATATAAATGTTATTTCAACCAATGTTCTGCTTCTGATTTTCCAACAGAAAATAACCTTTTTATGTTTTGCTTAAAAGATGTGTTGTTGTCAAATATTTGGAATCTCGAAACTCTGATAAAAACAAAAACTCGGGCAGTTGCTTCTTTGTAATGTTACTTTAAATTCACTGAATTCAGGTAGAAGCTTTTCAGGACCATGGCTGTTAGCAAACTATCAAATATCACTTCTCTTGATGTCTTTATTAAAGTTGCTGCATTTTCAGCTCTAATAATATAATCTGTAATTATTTCATCATTTGCTTTTTATAAAGAGGTGAATTTAGTAGAGAGGGAAATTGTTTTCAATTTTCCTTTAGATGAGTAGTAAAATTTTCATTGCATTTCTGCCAATATAAGGAGCTTTTCTCATAAAAAAAGTGACAGACACTGAGTGATCATCAAAAGTTTGCATTCTTTTCACAGGAATCTTCTTCATTGAAACAATTATATGCTGCCAAGATAATTTTATAACATTTTTGAATTTTCATGTATCTTAAAACTTTTACTTCACATAATTCTCATTCATCACCACTGAATTTATTTCTGGACTCACTCATAACCTGTTTAGTAACAGATCATGGTCAAGTATAATTAACAAAATGCCCATCCCCTCAAAAGAATTGACAAACTTCTTAACAAACACAAAGAAATGAAATAAAAGAACAGAGCAAAATAACACTAAACAAATACTATATATGCAAGTCAAAACTAGACAAAGCAACAGTCAGTCAGTCAAGGGCCATACATGATACACGCTTGGGTGATCATGTCTCGAAAGAGACAGGACTGACTGGGCAGATGATTATCCCACAGTAGGTTGCCATTGCTTTCTGCAGTAGACTGGTTGCCAACCAAGGCTATAGAACCCAATCTATCCTATTATTTAATACATAACTAGAGGGAAGAAATGGATTAATACCTTTCCCAAGGGTATTTGCGCATAAATGAATGCAATGAATTCAACTGGAATTTGGAACTCAGCTCCCGAATTTCTCATTCCAGATACCCACTGCACCACCATGCACATAATAAGGCAAAAAGTTTTCCAAGTAAGAATTGTTCTTAACACTCAAAAGGAGACACAATCAAGTGATTGTAGCATGATGACATCAAGACAAGCTAGAACAAAAATATGGTGGATGTAACTAAGAATCTATTTTTATTGATAGAAACAAATTCCATCATGCATCTGTAGGCAGGGCCGTAGCTGATGCTAAAAAAACACTGGGCACAGAGAAAATTACCTGGATTTATTAGTTGACAATGTGATGACATCATCAGTGTCATCTTTTTCCAGAAACTATGATTTTCGCGGATTTGTTCAGCTATTCCAATGGAAATTAGGTATAGAACATGAACTAAAGCAGGAAATTGGGTTCAGACTTTCTGAGTATAAACAGTCTTTTCTCTCAAAATTAACAAAATAAACAGATTTTTATTGATTTCATTCAGCTGTTTTCTTCGTTTTTCTTCCTTTCTTTCTGTCTTTCTTCGTGAATTGTTTAGTTTGATTTCTGACAAAGACATGATTTTTCCTTGCCTGGATTTTTACTATGATTGCACGGATCGGCCCAGACCCGTGCTCCGTGTGCCTGGTAGTCAGATATGGCCATGTCTATAGGAACATTTCAGCAGTCATTCCTACAGAAAATGGACCCAATAAATTGAATGTTCTTAATAGGCAAAATATTTGGTGCATTTCAGACTAAATTTAAATTGATTGGAAACTTTTTCTTTTCCACTTACCTGTAAAATTTATAAACTCATCCATATGTAACCAACATACCAATGATAGACACTTTTTATTTTCTTTTGTTTGCAAGTTACTAACTTGGTTGTGTAAAACTGACCTTACAGTCAATTGGCTTTCTTTTCCTTCCTCAGTTGGGGTCACTGTATCATCTCAGTAGGGTTGTTTCAGGTTTCCCAAAATCTTACAATATTGTCTAGTGTGAACCCCTTATATATATTGCATACTATAGGCAGAGCTGCACAACTCTGTCAAAGATTACACAAATCCTTTCAAGTATTACACAACACTTTTCATAGTCATGTTAAACTTCTGTTTCTTTTATCTGGACACTCATTACAACTCACTTTGGAAAAAAAACTATTTCAATGAAATGCACAAAAATATTGATAAATCTAATGGCAGGTTTATTAAATATAAGGAAAACAGGTTGAATAAAATGTCTATTACTTAATGCAAATCAAAATAATCTATGCAGGAATGGTGATTTGGAGATTCTGGTTGCACTTATTGTTCTTTATTTCATTTTATTATTAATTTAATACAGAATTTTTGATGCATGTTACTTCTAATTTTCTTCTCAACTCTTCAATTAACTTTCCTGCAAATTTAAACAATCATCATCCAGTTAGTGGTCTTTCAAAATCCCGAACCTGCAATTTCATGCACTTCAAAGTTCAAACAGGGCCCATGCTCTATTAGGCATACAGATCTGTGAATACTAAAAAATTCTCTTTCTCAAAACATCTTTTAAAAATAAAAATATACTTTTCTCTAACTTCATTTTTTAGAAAGTAGCTAATTTAAAATTTAATTGATCATTTCCATAAATCATGACAAAGATGATTTCTGTGAAAATACAGATTTACAAACTTCACAAAAATATGATTACAGTGTGCATTTACACATGGGGCTTCAGAATTGATGGCCTTGAAAAAGCAGATTCACTAACTACACAAGAATTTGGTTTCTTTCCTGTGTGTGTTTGCATATGATGTTCCAAAGATGAGGTCTTTGAAAATGCAGATCCACAGTCTTCACAGGAATATGGTTTCTCTCCAGTGTGTGTTCGCATATGGCGCTTTAAATGTGGCTTCTGTGAAAATGCAAACCCACAAACTTCACAGGAATATGGTTTCTCTCCAGTGTGTGTTCGCATATGGCCTGCCAAAGTTGTTTTCGCTGAAAAAGAAGATCCACAAACTTCACAAAAGTATGGTTTCTCACCAGTGTGTGTTCGCATATGACTTTCCAAATATGACTTACGTGTAAATGCAGATCCACATACTTCACAAGAAAATGGTTTTTCTCCCGTGTGTTTTCGTATATGGTACTCCAAAGATGACTTTCCTGAAAATGCAGATCCACAAAATCCACAAGCATGTAGTTTTTTTCCAATGTGTATTTGCATATGGTGCTTCAAATGTGAGTTCTGTGAAAAGACAGCACCACAAAAATCACATGAGTAGATTTTCTCTCCGGTATGTGTTCGCATATGGCGCTTTAAAACTGAATTGTATGAAAATGCAGATCCACAAACCTGACAAGAATATGGTTTCTCACCCGTGTGTGTTCGCATATGACGCTTCAAATATGACTTGTCTGAAAATGGAGATCCACAAACTTCACAAGCATATGGTTTCTCTCCAGTGTGTGTTCGAATATGGCATGTTAAGTGAGTCTTCCATGAAAATGTGGATCCACAAACTTCACAAGAATATGGTTTTTCTCCAGTGTGTGTTCGCATATGGTACTTTAAGTGAGCCTTTTTTGAAAAAGCAGATCCACAAACTTCACAAGAATATGGTTTCTCTCCAGTATGTGTGTTGGCATATGCCATGCCAAAGCTGCTTTCTCTCAAAATGAAGATCCACAAACTTCACAAAATTATGGCTCCTCATCAGTGTGTGTTTGCATATGGCATTCCAAATTTGACTCATATGCAAATGTAGATTTAAAAACTTCAGAAGAATATGGTATTTCACTAGTGTGTTTTTGTATATGGTTCTCTAAAGATGACTTCTCTAAAAATGCAAAAATTTTGCAAGAATGTTGTTTCTTTCCAGGGTGTACTTGTATATGATATATCAAATGTGACTTTTGTGAAAAGACCAAGCCACAATCATCAGAAGAATGTGATTTCTCTCTCTAGTGTGTTTTCGTACATTAAGTGTGTCTTCTGTGAAAATGCAGATCCACAAACCTGACAAGAATATGGTTTCTTTCCAGTGTGTGTTTGCATATGGCACTTTAAGTGTGTCTTCTGTGAAAATCAAGATCAACAAACTTCACAAGCATATGGTTTCTCTCTGGTGTGTATTTGCATATGGCACTTCAAATTTGAAACCTGTAAAAATGCAGATCCACAAACATGACAAGAATATGGTTTATCTCCCATGTGTGTTTCCATGTGATACTTGAAACTTACTTTTTTTGAACAAACAAATCCACAAACTTATCAAAAATATGTTTTTTACTCTTTTTGATATTGCATACTAAAAGTAAAAATTTTGAAAACTTCACAAAAATATGGCTTCTCTCTAACAGTTCCTCAAATGTAACACAAAGATTCTACTTAAATTTCTTTATTCTTGATGGAAATTTTAAAATTCTTCTCTTCTTTCATTGAAATTCTTAATAACAACAGTTATTATGAATATCATAGACACAAAACATCTGTGAAGAAAAAGAAATAAAACATAAATTAACAGAGACATGGCAAAATACATGGAATCAGTTCATATTTTAACAGACACATATAGTTATATATTAAAGCCACTTGAGATCAGCACAGGGGTACAATAATGCAACAAACAGGAAAGATCAATAGAAAATCTAATTAGTTTATCTTAAATAATTTCATTTTGAGTTGAAATACAAAATGCATGTACTATGATATTTTCAAACATTTAACATTATTCTTGAGAGATTCTTCTTTTTGCTTGTAAACTCAGTTTTCACAAAAGACAAGCAGACAACAGCAGAGAAATTATTACATAAGGTGAGTAACAATAAGCAAAAAGAACATTCACTTAAGTATGAATTTTGAAATGAGGACAAAAACATTAAATTTAAAGCAAAAAGACCAAGTTAAGCTTCGTTTTTTTTCTTTAAGGAACAGAAAATGAATAATCAATTTCAAATATTAAGCAATACATTACTTTTTGTTTTTTTCACAAGTTGTAAGAATTAAGATGTCATTTCAATTTGGTAATTATTACTTTACTGATATGAATCAAACAATACAGGTTGATATCAACAGAAGGAAAATAAGAAATTTCTGATATAAAATCAATTTATATCAATTCTATAGAACCAAAGATGTTTTTGAAAGTGATTTTATGAAAAGTTGTTTACCTTCAAATAGTTATTATAATATGCACCAGGAAATCTTTTAGCGAAACAAAGAAATACAAAAAAAAATAAAAACCTGGCTTTCAAAAGCTAATATGAATCAACTAAGTATTGCGTTCGCATAAAATTCTTAGTATTTGATAAATAATGAAAAGTATTAACAGAAGTCTATATTTGAAATTATGCAAAGAAGGATACTTTACACCTCAGTGGATTAATTTATTACAAAATCTTAAACTAATCTAGTTTACATATGTTAAAAATAGAACTCTGATAAAAAATTGAATATAATTTCTGCAAACTAAATACTGGTGATTCATCTAATACTGGGAAGAAATGTTCATATAACTTTTGCTCTTTTTTCACACATAATATTTTCACAAAAGCACCTCATCATAAAAGTGTTTTAAAATTGAAATTCAGTAGTAAATCATGTCAAGTAAGACTTTAAGTTTGGTCAGCTGAAGCGTAGTATTTCCAAAATTTAAGATACACCTAAGGTGAATAATATTTTTTACACTGTTACAGATCTTGACAAGCAACTCACAAGTGAAAGATGCCTAGAGCCTCTCTTGATCTATATGTGAGACTATTTTTCAATGTGGCAAGTTGAATTGGCTTAAAAAATTCAAAATCTAAACAAGCCTGCTTTATTCACTTTGCACTAATCCCTTTTCAAAAGTGATGAATCTCTCTCCTACTAATCAACTTACTTTGCATGACCTTAACGATACATTCCAATGTCAAACAGTAGATGTTTTACATCCCTGCTCTTATTTTCTAAACTTCAGACTCTAAATTCAATGAAATATGCCACACTAAACCTACCACAGGAGGATATATGTAACATTTGTTTACAAAGCTTCAATAGGGAAATTATTCTAGCATTAATTTGGAATAAATGCAGAGACCTCAGAACAGTAACAGCAGCAAGAGTAGGAAGTAAGGATTAAAACAAGGTCTCTCCTATCTTGTTATCTGGCTGGTTTTTCTCTGTATCCTTGTCTGTGTATTGACTAGAATATATAAGAAAACCTGGTCACTTCTGGTATTGATTTATTGGAAATTTTTGATAACATATTCATTATCTTTCTTTGTCTAAAGTTAAATCACTTTTGTGGAATATGTCTGTTCCAAAGTCACTAAAAATGCTTTTCTGCAAAAGTGAAATATATACTACAGTAAAATAGTACATTATAAAAATAAATTACCCAACAAGCGGGCTATTAAAATGTTAGACCAAGAGTCGGCAACCTACAACCCGCGTGCTGAATCCCGCTCGTGAAGGCATTTTGTCTGGCCGCAAGCTTGATTACCAATGATTCTACTTTTAATATAAGAGAAAAGGCTTTCAAATTCAACAAAAGGCCTGTTGTTATCTTCCTCTGATCTACCCAACCGAATTTAAATACTATGACCGCAAAAACATGATCAAAACCTGATCATCTCTATTTCTAAAAAATGAAAAAATAAACATAAAACAAAAACTGAGATCCGATTTGACAACCGACTGGCGACAGACATTCGGCTGGGACACCTTCAAAGGGACAATGTTGTCTCAGTCAGCTTTCTATTCCATTCTTCTAACAACAACAACCCCCCCCCATCACTTACCCCTGCCACCTACCCTATGTAAGTTGCTGGAATCTTTCAATAGGACATGTTCTTATCTTATCATGTCGCTCCTCTTCTCAAACAAGAGCCTTTCACTGATTTTTTTGCATGCGGCCTGAGTCAACATGGACCATATGTCACGCTTTTTAACACTTATTTACTCTGCAAATAAACTGAATAAAATTAGAAATGTTTTAAGTACCGAAATAAAATTCAAATGAATGTAATCAGTGCTCTTCATATTTACTTATTCAAAAAGAAATAAATTCAGGATTTTGTTTCTTTTTACTATTTTGTTTGAAAATTGAAAGAAAACCCAGAAAATATAAAATATATTACAATTTTTGATTTCTGGATATAAACAAAAAATAATTTTTAGTGATTACAGATTTGATTTCCTTATTTCATTGTTACTGAGCGAAAAGCGAAAGTCATTATTGAGGGTGTGCGTTGTGGTGCATTGGATATCGGCTCGGAATGAGAAATTGGGGAGCCGAGTTCGAATTCCAGCCGAATTCATTGCATTCACTTACACGCAAATACCCTTGGAAAGGTATTAATCCGTCTATTCCTTCCAGTTATGGGTTAAGTAACAGGACAGATTGGGTTATATAGCCTTGGTCGGCAACCAGTCTACCGTAGAAAGCAATGGCAATCTACTACGTGATAATCTTCTGCCCAGTCAGTCATGTCTCTTTCAAGACATGATCGCCCAAGCATGTATCACGTATGGCACTTAACTGACTGATGGGTCTCATAACTGCTATCATATCCAAAGAGTATAAGAACAGTGATTTTGAGAAAGAATTCAGTGAACTCCAACAAGCACCCGTCCTCTAGTTAGCTGACCACTACAATGCGACTAAGACCAGTAGTCATCCGATAGGACTCAAGAGAACTCATATTTTTCCAACGATAGTATTAGAATGTTTTCAAATGGAATTGATAGAAATGCAATGTGACGCTCTATTAAGATCAAAATCTAATTCCAAAAGATATTTCATTAATTAACTTTTACGCAAAATATATTTTCCAAGTGGAAAGTATTTCAAATTAGTGACCCACACAAAAAAGATGGCATCTTTGTTTGGAAGTACCTATAATGTGAACAACTTTTTTCAAAATCAAAGCCAACTAAGAACAATTTGAGAACAAATTTGACTGATAATCATCTTGATGATATCTCGCTCTTGGCATCAACAAGTTTGAAACCAAATATTGAGACACTCTCAATTAATAAAAATCACCAAGTTTGCCATTAATTCCGCTGCTATGTATTTATAAACAAATGATTCCAACAATGTTTTCAATTGAATAAATAATATTTTTTGACTACTACATTCATCTGTTGTTAATATAAATCATTTTTATGTATATTCAACAATTGTGATTAAATGTGAATATGCAGATATGTCAACACTTTTCAATTTAACTATATCGTCGACCTTCAAATGAAGTTTGTTATATGTCATTTTCCATAGAATGGCTACACATCTCAGTCAGTCAGTCAGTTAAGTGCCATACGTGATACATGCTTGGGCCATCATGTCTCGAAAGAGACATAACTGACTGGGCAGAAGATTATCTCGCAGTAGGTTGCCATTGCTTTCTGCAGTAGACTGGTTGCCGACCAAGGCTATAGAACTCAATCTGTCCTGTTATTTAACCCATAACTGGAAGGAATAGATGGATTAATACCTTTCCCAAGGGTATTTGTGCGTAAGTGAATGTAAGGAATTCAACTGGAATTCAAACTCGGTTCCCCGACTTCTCGTTCCGAGCCGATATCGACTGCGCCACAACGCACATCCTCAGTACACTAAAATATTAGACTATCTGTCAGTTATCTTTCATGAGACTTATTTTATCAAGTCGCGTTGCCTATGTTTAATGGCAAATAATGGATACATATTTGTTATGACCCTTGGCTACATTAAAAGATAACAGAAGTGAAAGGAATGATAAGCAAAAGAGGCCAGGGAGGAAATGACATGCAAAGTAGCAGAAATCTAAAGACAGTTAAACATATGCGCATTATACATACATGCCTCATAAATGTGTGGATGATATCGCATGTGTACATATATAGGTGTGTATGCAACTATTTGTACTCGTATGTATGGGTATAAGTGTTTCATTTTTGTTTGATGTGTGTGTGTGTGTGTGGTTCGTTTGTGGTACAATTTTCAATAACAGTTTCAAACCTACACGTCATAATTTTCTTCCATTTCACTTCAGTTGATTTTTTTCACTTTGAAGTATTTTGACGTTCCTTGAGGAAAAGTAATTTTTATTAGGTGCTTTTTAATTTTAGATTTTCTTTTGTTTTTCTGATTTCTCAATGTTTATTTTCATTATGGCTTTAAATATTTAGGTTGACAGGAGTCTGCATATGTAATTTTCCTTAATTTTTCATTAATGGCCTTCATTCAGCCCATGACCCATCATTAACACAATCTGGCCCATGGAGTTGAATGAGTTGTTGACTCCTGTGTGATTAAGCTAGTCAGATTGCTCTAAAATGTTTGAAACCAAAATAGTACCATATAAAAAAATGATTCCAAAAATGGAATTATAAATTAGATACATTGAACAATTCAATAACAAACAGCATAGCATGGAGAAAAAAATCCTAAACTTAATCAAAATATCTTTTTTTCTTCAAAATTTGTTATTATTAAGAGGAAATATCAATGTAATTTTTAATTAATTTTAAAAGATTTTTTATTCTTTTAATAACAAGTTCAAAAGTTTGGTAAAACTTTTTCTTTTGTTTTTGTCAGCATTTAATAAAATCATTTCCAGAGTTTATGATGGATAATGTAATATGTAACTCAGATAGTTTTTGGTGAAAAACACATTAATTTGAAAATTCTTGAAAAAATTAAATATCAGTCAGATTTTAATAAAGTTTTAAGGACTTAGATACAAATGAATGAAATTATCATTTTTAGATAGTAATTTTTTACATCTGTTACCCCACTTTCTTGTAAATTCATGAAAATTTAAGAAATTAAATTTTGCTTTGAAATATTTTTTTCATTAGTTAAATGCAGGACTCCTTGGGAAATGTAAATCATCTATTATTTTTTTTCAGAATGTTGTGCTTTATTTCGAAAATGACATTATTTACTTTGATAAGCTTTCAATTGCTTTTAAATATATATTAAAGATATTATATTCTGAAAAAAAAGAATATTTTTGATTAATAATTTGTTTTCATGAAAACCGTTTGTATTTTTTATTTTTAAAAAGCTTATAAAATTTTAAAAATTTTAAAAATTACAAAGCCTTGTTGCAGTTAGCTTAAGTTATAAAGTGAAGACTATATTTACTAATCAAAAATTGAAAAGTTTAATACAAATAATCAAGTCAATAAATTTTTTAAAGAATTTTTAATTTATTTGTTGTGTATAGAAAGTTTTTTTTGTAGTATGGAATTTTCTATGTTATATTTAGAGGTCATGTGTTTCACGGTTTCTTCACCTTACACGAAAAATATGGACAATTATGTCAATTCTTGTCAACCATACTTAGCTGTCATTTGACATCTGGGTGTTATCCATCATTCAAACCTTGCTCAATTTGTAGCTCAGTGAGTAAGAAATACTTGTATTCTAAACTTTAAGCTATAAACAAGTAATATATGTGTAAATCAGATGAATTTAAATTTGCCAATTTTCCAAAAATAACGATGTCACATAAGTATATTTTAGTTTTCTAAGATTTTTAAAACCGAGAATTAACTTTTTGAAAATGGCTGAAAAATTCAAAACTTTTAAAAACTGAAAAAATTTAGATTCCAATCAGTATAATTTCTGTTTGAAATGCACCAGAGTATTTTGCTTGCTGGAAATAGTAAATGTAATCATTTAGCTTTCAATTAAAACTAAAACAAAGGTTTCAAGAAAATTTTTATTTTTAAAAATTCAGTTTGAAAGTTACATATCAAAATTGAGTGGAAGTAACGACAATAAAGTATTTTTGTTTTTTGTTTTTTTTCATAGTAAAAGTCTACTTTGTTCAAGATGCTGATTTCAATCTAAGTACTTCAATTAATTCGCTGAAATACAACATAGTATGATGTTAAAAGGCCACAAACTTAATGAAAACAAATTTTTTTCATCAAAATGTTTACATTGTTATTGTGAGGAAAGATCAAACTAGTTTTTAATCATCTTTATTAAATATTTTAATACTTTCAAACAGGTTTGTAATTTGGAAATTTTTTTTTTATGTGAGCGACAAAACTTTTTTGAGAGTTTACTATGGCAAATGTAATAGATGCACAACTCTTTTTCATGGTGAAAAACATTAATTTGGAAATTATTGTAAAAATCAAATATTGGTCAGATTTTAATGAAAATTTTAGGACTTATTCACAAATGACTGAAATTATTTTTGAAATCATTATTTTTATAAAATCTTGGTAAAGTTATTATTTAATTTTTTTTTTACATATGTTACTACCCTCCAAATAATTTCCAGAAATTTTTAGAAATTGATTATTGTACCAAAAATATTTTTTATTAGTTAAATGCAGAACTCCTTGGGGGAATGTAACTCTCCCAGTTGTTTCTTTTCTTACAGTAGCTCCTTTTCAGAAAGTCTGCTCTGAATAGTGAAAACAAAAGTGCAATAAATTTATGACATTTATTTTTATATAGTTAAACTTTTAATTGCTTTTATAAATATTATTTTAAGGATATCAGAGTCTGAATAGAAACATTTTTATCAATGAATCATGTATTTTTACAAGAATTGTTTTTATTTTTATTTTCTAATTATAAAAATTTATAAAGTTTAAAAAATCTTTGAAAAATTTTTCCAATTATCATTCCAATTAAGTTTTTGAGTTAATAAGTGAGGACTAAATTTATTATTCAAAAATTGAAAAAGTTAATCCAAATCTTTAAACTTTTTGTATGTGTGCAGATAGTGGCTTTTGTTTTTTTGTTTTGTTGCAGTTGACCATATCATTAAAATGTTACATGTTTCAAGGGCTGCCAGAAAAAAACATTATATAAACAGTTTCCAGCAGGTGACAATTCTTTCATTTCACTTCTGTGTTTCATGTGTATGTTTCAACACTGAACAGGCTTCTCAAATCACACTTATTTAATGTAAGTTTTATATTTCAGTTCATAATTTCCTCATTGTTCTTTTTAATTAGTTATGAATGTAGGTACCTCTTAATTCGTGATCCCTAAGGTTTAAAAAATTGAAAATCCTTTCCATTTTTTTTAGCTTTATTGTTTAGGGAATTGGACAATAATTAAATAAAATAATAGTGTAAACAATTATGTAGTTAATAATAAAATGTAAAATACTATGAAAATTTAATGAGTAAAATAACTTTACCATGTCATAAACATAATGATAACAATTATTATTAATAAAGAATATGAAAAATAGATAATAAAAGTACAATAAAATAATAAATAATTGCTGAAAATTTGTTAAATTTTTAAATTACTAGATAGTCAAAATCCAAAAATGAAATGTTCACTTAGGTTACATAAACTTATGTCAGATATGGCCAACTATACTTGGTTAGACATGTTAAGGGAATGGTGACAAGTTGTTATCAATCAGTATGTAGATTAGAAAGATAAGCCCTCTGTGACGAAGAAACACTTTTATTTTAAATTTCATACTAAACAAAATAATTTCTTTAAAATCAAATTGACTATAAATTTGCTAATTTTCCAAAAGTAACATGTAAAAGTACCTCCACTCATTTTTGATAACTAACTTTTAAATTGAATTTTTAGAAAAAAAAAGCTTTCTTGAAACTTTTATTTTAGTTTTAATTGAAAGCTAAATGATTAAATTTACTATTTCCATCAAGCAAAATACTCTGGTGTATTTTAAACAGAAATTATATTGATTGGAACAAACATTTTTGATAATTTAAAAAATTTTTGGGATATTTTTTAGCAATCAACACATTTGTAAGCAAAAGCTAATTCTCGGTTTCAAAAATCTTGCAAAAGCATAATATACATCTGTGACACATTATTTCTTGAACATTAGTAAATGTAATGTTGAATTAATCTGATTTACACAAGTATTATGTATTTGCAGCATGAAATTTAAACTAAAACTATTTCTTATTCATGGACTTTCTGACCTTTTCTGAATGATTGACTTGTGACAACATCTAGAGGCAAGATAAATTAAGTGTTTATGGTGATCACAAATGACATAATTGTCCAAAAATTTGTTTCTGTAAGGGTAAAAATCCATGAAACACATGACTTTTCAATGTACATACAGATATTAACATACAAAAGTAAAAAATACAAATTCACACAAAAAATTTTCAAATTATTTTGAAAATACTATGGTTCGATGATTTGTTTTAAACTTTTCAATTTTCGATTAGTAAATATAGTCTTCATTTAATAGCTTAATAACCTAACGTCTACAAGTCTTTAAAATATTTTAAAAATATTTCTGAAACTTTAAAAATTATTATAATTAAATAAAAATGAAAAGAATTCTTTTAAAATTTCATTATTAATTGAAAAAAAATTTCTTCAGCCTATAATATCTTTAATTTATATTGTTTATTAAAGTAATGAAAGGCTTGAATGGTGTCACAGTTTTATTGGATTTTTTATTTCACTATTGGTAGCAGATTTTCAGAAAAATGGACAAATGGTTGAAAAAGTAACAGATGATTTACATTTTCCAATGAGTCCTGCGTTCAACTAATAAAACCAAATTTGCCTACAAAATTTAATTTCTTAAATGCACATGGAGGGTGGGTAACAGTTATAAAAATAATTTCCAAAGATGTTTTAAAATTGATTTAATTAATTTATAAATAAGTCCTGAAAATTTCATAAAAATCCGACAATTATTTGATTTTTCCAAGAATTTCCAAATTAATGTTTTTCATTGGAAAAAAAAACTTACATAATAAATTTTCCATTGTAAAAGTTTCGCAACGATTTAGCTACCCGCTAACTAAAATCCAAACAAGATTTTTTTACCAAAATTTCGAAAAATTAATTTTTTTTTTAATAATCATTTGATCTCTGCTCTTAATAATAACATAACAATTTTGATGGCAAAAGTTCGTTTTTATTAAGTTTGGAGCCTAGTTTCTGATTTTTTAGCGATTTAGTAAAGTAAATGGGTATTTTATTTTTGTAAGATAAAGCCGAGAATTAACTTTTGTTTACAAATGTATGTGTCGATCACTCAGAAATGGCTGATGTTAGATTCCAATCAATATAATTTCTGTTTGAAATCCACCAGAATATTTTGCGTACTAGAAATAGTAAAAAATTCAATCATTTAGCTTTCAATTAAGCTAAAATTAAAGCTTCATAAAAACATTTCGTTTTAAAAAATTCAATTTAAAACTTAGATATCGAAAATGAGTGGATTTACCTATTTCAATCAGTAATTATTAGTTTATATTGATATGAATCAAATATTGTTACAACTGAATATCAACTCAACCAAAACAAAATCTTTAGATTCTTCCACTTACCTTTCAGAT
This sequence comes from Ascarosepion bandense, assembly GCA_037127315.1. Lineage (NCBI taxonomy): Eukaryota > Metazoa > Mollusca > Cephalopoda > Sepiida > Sepiidae > Ascarosepion > Ascarosepion bandense. The sequence goes on along the minus strand of JBBBDQ010000328.1, from coordinate 6,334,844 downwards.
GAGAACATGCTGGATTTTCTGTGTACAAATGATTTTGTTGACATTTTTTCTCTGTTAGCGTAAAAAGTTTAACTTGACCAAGATTTGTATTGTTCGTTCAGTTCGTATAACAATATCGAAGTTGAAATAAATGGCTAAAAGAATTAAATAAAATGGAAAAAAAAACACGATACAAACAAGAAATTACTTTTGAAATATGTTTGAATGATTAAGCAAACGACAGCCGAAAAATAAATAATAACGGTGTTATTAAAGATTTTGTGCCTTCTGTTTCTTGACATTTGTTTTGGTAATTGTCGGAGTTGTTCAAAATGCAGTAAGTTGTCGGTACTTGTAACCACCACACCACAAAGACCCGAAAAATATATGATACTGTGTACTGTAGTGTGTACCCTCATGCTACATGTTGTTGTTTTTTATAAGTTTAATAAATGCAAATGTTATTGAAACTAAAATGATTTACAATAAACATCATAATCAAAAACAATCAGATGTATGTTACTCATATTGCTATAATACTATATTATGGAATGGATGTTTCAGACACCTCGACCTGGACGGTTAGCAAGTTTGTCTTCCTCGACTAGAATTACGATTGTATGTACTGAGTTGGATCCTCACTGCCCCATTTTTTTTTTTTTTTTTTTTTAGTATACGGCTTAATTTGAGCGATCAACACATTTGTAACCAAAAGTTTATTCTCGGTTTTAAAAATCTTGCAAAACTAGAAATTATATATATGTAGCGTGTTACTTTTTAAAAATTAGCAAATTTAAAGTAAAATTAATGTGATTTACACGAGTATTTTTTTTAATAGCATGAAATGTAGAGTAAAAGTATTTCTTAATTTGTAGCGGATAAGAAATTAATTAAAATCAACCTTCTTCTTCACTTTTGCAAAAAATTAACAATGACGTGTGAAATCCTGGTTTTCCCAAATAGAAAAAGGATTGACCATCTGCTTAACGAAAAAGTCGAAGCCAAATTTCGCAAGTAGGTGCTAAAATGATTTTTGACCAATGGGAGCGACTTGTAAGACTTGGAAGGACTTGGCGATCCAGTGCGAAATTCAAAAGGACATATAAATATCTTCGCAGCGTCAGAGACACAGATGGGAGCTGAGAGACGAAGGAACTAAAATGTAACCAACTTCAAATCGACCCGGAGATAAGGTCAGGTCGCACCTTGTTCTCTTTCTCCTTATCTCTTTACAACAAACATTTTGTACGAACTCTACTCATAACTTCTTAAGGTTTCTAAATGAACTTTAATTTCTACGAAGTTATTTTATTCTTTCCCTTTAATAAATTTCTATTTCAAAATGCAAAATGTATATTTTATTTTTCTTACGCTATTCCACACAATTCCACATATTCCAACCTGCCGACAACCAACCTTCTGATGATGAAAAACCTTCTGATAATTATAACTTTGCATAAAACTTGTAAGCTGTAGGGAGTTCGGTTAAGTCTGACACAAGGCCGAATCAAAGAAACTTTACCCAACTCCTTACGCTTCAAATTACCAATGTGCCGACTGAGTAAGGTGTGACTGTGAACTGATTGATGACACTCAGATGTCAGCTAAGTATGTATACCAAAATTGTCCCAATTTTTCCTGTAAGGAGAAGATATTAACATAGAATAACATAGAAAATATCATATTTAAAAAAATGTTATAATCCCCTAAAAAATAGGAATTATTTTAAAAAAATCTATTGGCTTGATGATTTATTCTGAACTTTCCCATTTTCTATGAGCAAATATAGTCTTCACTTAGTAACTTAATAATCTAACTGCAACAAGGCTTTGTAGATTTTTTTAATTTTAAATTTTATAAATTATTATAATTAAAAAAGAAAAATGAAAACAATTCTTGCAAAAATTCATATATATATGAAACCCGACCGAATTGGCGTCAGTCGGCGATTCTATCTCTGAGCTATGGGCGCTCGGAAGAAGGGGGCAGACTTTTTAGTGTGTACATTATCATTATACACACGCCTAATAGCTGAGAGTGTTTCTAATTCATTGCTGATTGAAGCTACTGTTTATTAAACTTTAATAATTAAACTTTAATAATTAAAGTCTACCAGTGCTCATCAGGGTGTAAGAGCGTAAATAGCCATCCGCAGACAGATCTGTTTCGCTATATCACAGCTCATCAATATGATAGACATCCGATTGTTTTTGCCCAGGATTGAAACCCGACCGAATTGGTGTCAGTCGGCGATTCTATCTCTGAGCTCGGTAAAAGAAGACAAACTTTTTAGCGTGTACATTATCATTATACACACGCCCAATAGCTGAGTGTTCTCATTTATTGCTGAATGAACGATGCGTAGATGCTAGAGTAGCTACTGTTTTTCAAAGTCTACCATTCTTCCAGAGTGCTCAATCAGGGTGTGAGAGCGTATATATATATATATATATATATATATATATATATATAAGAGGATATTTGAGCTTATCTAATTAAATGTCTTAGTTGAATTGCATTTTTATTTTACTATTCGGAGTAGATTTTCAAAATAACATCCAATTGTTTGAATTAAATAAATAACATAAAAATAGATTATTTACAATCCCCAAAGAATTCTGCATTTAACTAATAAAACAAATTTTCGAAACTAAAATTAATTTCGTAAAATTTCATGAATTTACATGGAGGGGTTGCGGGGGTAAAACATATAAAGAAAAATTTTTTTTTACCAAGATTTTCTAAAAATAATAATTTAAAAAATAATTTAATTTATTTGTATACAAATCCTAAAGTTTCATTAAATTGTATGCTTTGTAGTGGTTGAAGATGTCCACTTACTAATTTATATTTTAACGGTCGACTCGATGTAACATTCGTTAAGGTTTGAAGCAAGATTTATGAATGAACAAGAAGGCGAAGGTAACCGGAAAACAATATATTAAAAAAAGGTTACATAGGGTTGACAAAACATGCACAAGAAGTTATAAAGTCCTGTTTGAAAGTTAATGTCAGAGAAGAAAATTAAGAGAATAAAAAAATATTTGCGCCACTAATTGCTACCCGCAATTAGTGCGCGTGTGTTTGTATGAGTTAGGGAGGCATGTCTGTTCTTGTCTGCCCTCGCCCCGGGACGAAATCCTAACTGCTGTATCACGTGCTGTTTCCGGTTTTTAAAGGCTTCGTTTTTGGCGGGAACTACGGCTGTCACGTGGACGCCGCGTGACCATGTGTGTGTGTGTGTGTGTGGGTGTCAATGTCTGAAACCCACAAATAGCCCCCCCTAGATTGAAACAAATATTAAAAATATTTTTTTCAATATGTCCGTGTATATGGTGGTTTGGTTACGTTGATGATGATGCTTGTAGTAGTAGTAGTGATCATGCCAAAAATGACAGAGAAGGCTGGTTGCTGAAAAAAAAAAGGTGGGGGCACAGACGTTGCTCATAGGTGTGGGAGGAGGTTGCTGAAACGTCTGACTGCTGGTCAGCCATATTGAATTCTCAAAAAGCACATGGTGAAATGGAAAAATGAGAAAAATTTGTGAAAGGTGAATTTTTTTTTTGGTTGTCTCTCGTAGGCTGAAAAGAAGAAGAGTCTGAAATGCGATGCGCGTGAGTAGGGATTTTGCTGCAGTGTCCCCTATCAGAGTGCCAGGATGCGGCATGCTCTGGAAAATTCTCGGTAGTTGATGTGTCTGTTAAAGATCTTCTAATTTATTCCAATGCTCCACGTTGAGTTTCTTGCGTTTGTAAGAGTTTCCGTGTTTTGCTGTACGTGTGGATTTTTATGTTGGTGTTAGAAGAATTAACAGTTGGTTATAAACTTTGATTTGCAAAGTGGTTGATTGAAGCTTGTTGATACCGAGTGTACGCGTTTGAGAGAACTAAAAAGATATCGAGGTTTAATGTCGAATTTTCTGGGGGTCACAATTCTCCAGTATAAATAATTCGGCTTGTCGATTTCCTTAGTGTTCTGGTTGAGAAAAAAAGGCGTCTTTAAGTCGACGTTGTGTTTGAGAGTTCTGGTTGAGTGACATGCGTTGAATGCTGAAAGAAACGTCTTTAAGTCGACGTTGTGCTACTCTTTTTCTGGAAAACCTGGGAGAGAGAGAGAGATGACAGTTGTGCTGTCTAGTGTGCGATTGTAAAAATTCTGTGTGGGGTCGCCATCTTGGAATCCTGTAGAAAAAGTTGGGAGATAACGACGTTGAATAGTAGTTCTTGTTGATAGACACAGAAGAATGCTGAGTTCCATTTCCAACGATGCTGGACTGAATTACGCCGAATCGAGATCACGTCGGGGTCACCATTGTAGTGGTTGAAGATGTCCACTTACTAATTTATATTTTAACGGTCGACTCGACGTAACATTCGTTAAGGTTTGAAGCAAGATTTATGAATGAACAAGAAGGCGAAGGTAACCGGAAAACAATATATTAAAAAAAGGTTACATAGGGTTGACAAAACATGCATAAGAAGTTATAAAGTCCTGTTTGAAAGTTAATGTCAGAGAAGAAAATTAAGAGAATAAAAAAATATTTGCGCCACTAATTGCTACCCGCAATTAGTGCGCGTGTGTTTGTATGAGTTAGGGAGGCATGTCTGTTCTTGTCTGCCCTCGCCCCGGGACGAAATCCTAACTGCTGTATCACGTGCTGTTTCCGGTTTTTAAAGGCTTCGTTTTTGGCAGGAACTACGGCTGTCACGTGGACGCCGCGTGACCATGTGTGTGTGTGTGTGTGTGGGTGTCAATGTCTGAAACCCACAGCTTTTTGCGATAATTTCCAAATGAATGTTTTTTTGTAGTAAACAAAAGACGATCTAGATTTAAAATTCAAATGCTAAGCACTGACTCATTTATTTTTGTTAGAAGTAAAAAAAAATAAAAATAAAAAAAGGACGCGAATTTACAAATTCTGCTTAGCACACAAGTCTTTGATTTATCTATGGGAGCCCTGGATTCTGCAGAATCTTCGGACCTAGTCGGACTATTCCTATTGTACAACCTCACAGCTTATAAAGAAATTAACACCAACAATATAGGACTCTATAGAGATGACGGACTCATGATAATAAATAAATTTACTGGAGGAGAGGTCAATAAAACTAGAAAATTAATTCATAAAGTCTTTAAATCTTTTGGTCTTAGCGTAGTAATTAACCCTAATACCAAGCAAGTTGACTTCCTTGACATAACATTAGACTTGGTATCGAATACTTTCCAACCTTACATGAAAAATAATTCTAACCCAATCTATATAAACCCCAATTCTAATCACCCACCATACATTATCAAGCATATCCCATCATCACTGGAAAGCCGCATTAACAAACACTCCTCAAATAAAGAAATATTCAATAAGCACAAAACAATTTACGATAAAATTCTTAAAGACAGTGGATATCAATCTTCCAATATTCAAATTGTGGAAAAATTCAAGAGCTCAAAAAGAAAAATAGAAACAGGAAAATCATATGGTATAACCCTCTTTTTAATCAGGTCAGTCAGTTAAGTGCCATACGTGATACACGCTTGGGCGATCCTGTCTCGAAAGAGCCATGACTGACTGGGCAGAAGATCATCCCGCAGTAGGTTGCCATTGCTTTCTGCGGTAGACTGGTTGCCGACCAAGGCTACAGCTACAGAACCCAATCTGTCCTGCTATTTAACCCATAACTGGAAGGAAGAGACGGATTAATACCTTTCCCAAGGGTATTTGCGCGTAAGTGAATACAATGGATTCAGCTGGAATTCGAACTCGGCTCCCCGGCTTCTCGTTCCGAGCCGATATCCACTGTACCACAACGCACTGGGACATAAATTTCTTAAACTAATAGATAAGCATTTTCCCCAAAATAACCCTCTAAGCAAAATATTCAATAGGAATACAATAAAACTAAGCTATACCTGCTCCAACAATCTAAAACAAGACTCTTACATCAAATTGTACCTATTACACACCACAAACTTTAATCTAATTCAAAGTTTTATGGAAAAAAGTGATTTCCTAAATTCAAAATTAAGGTTAAATATACAAAATTAGATTAGTTATAAAAACTGTGCTTAAATTCAAAAATATTCTATAGTTGTACAAATAAACCTGACGAATAGGTTCAATCCCATCCCTTCCCACCTCTTTACTCTCCCCTGTAATAAACTCAAAGAATAAAGGCTAGCCAGGCGGCCATAAAAACATATACACCATTTTCTAATGTTAAATCTGTCAACAAAATTCCCGACACTTTCATTACTCAACTATATCTCCTACCCACCCCACTTCCTTCAAAATTCCAACGGACAATTTACAAGAATTATTTTCTTATCGCTCACCCCCATCAACATCCCACACACAACTTGCCAAATATAAGAACAGAGGCCTTCCATTCCTTTCCACACCACCTGATGAGACATTGTAAATTCAATGTCAAAACAAAATGTACAATTTGTAGTGGATATCTATAAAAAAAAAATTGTACATGTTCTAAAATATAATTTATGATAAATATTCACAGCTCTATATTATATATCGAGCACTGTTTTAAATTAATGTTTTGGACGTTGTAAATTTTTCCTAGTTCCTTATTCACTCGGATATATATATATATATTAAAACTTTCAACGCAAGTAAAGATATTTACAATAAGGCCCTTCAAAAAAGCGGATTTAAGAACAAATTAACGTATAATAAACCTAAAAATAGACCCCGAATCATCAAAAACTAAAAATAAAAGAATCTGTAGAAAAAGGAAGATAATTTGGTTTAACCCTCCTTATTGTAAACTAACTAATATCAATATTGGTAAAATTTTTTCTCAAATTAGTAGACACATATTTTAATAACAATAATCCTTTACGGAACATTTTTAATAGGTACACTCTAAAAATCAGCTATTCTTGTACCTCAAATATAGACAATATCATAAATTCCCATAATAGACATATTCTAATAAATTTATGTAATACTGACTCTGGGTCCGGAATTTTGAATGATTGCAACTGTAGCTCTGTGGACGCCTGCCCGGTGAAGGGCAAATGTAAATCCACCCAAGTAATTTATGAAGCCCACATTTCTCCATCAAAAAACAAAAATAATTACCGGACTTATATTGGTATGTCTGCGGGACCTTTTAAGCAGAGATTTTACAACCACAGGTATTCATTTTCGAACCCAGGTCAAAAAATACCAGACAGCCCTTTCACGGAGATTCTGGAAAATCAAGGAAGAAGGGCTGGACCCTGTAATTAGCTGGAAACTAATAGATTCAGCCCGTATTCCGAGGAATTTCCGTGATAGGTGCTGTCTGTCTGTCTGCTAGAAAAAATTCTGATATCCTCTGCTAGTATATATCGTTTTCACATCATAATTTTTATAAATTTTTATATAAAAAAAATTTTTTTAAATTAATTTAAAAAAATTTTTTTAAATCAATTTAAAAAAAAAATTAATTTATAATTTTTTTAATCTTTATTCTTATTTTTAATTTATTTTATTTAGTTTATCGATACCTAGAGGTATCTTTAATTAGATTGACTTTATTAAAATTTTTCTAATTCTTATATCTATTTTCCTCTAAATATGCCTTTTCTAAAAAGTCTCTTTTTTCTAATACATTAATCCATGTATAAGGTTAGTTTTGTTTGACACGTATCAAGCGTTTCTAATATTAATTTTTTTCTTTTTTTCCTTTTTTTTCTGCTCTTTCCTTGTCTTTATTTTTCTTACCTCCCACTTCCCCTTTTTGTTTTATTCTATTCTCAACTTAACACCACTCCTTACCCACTTTCCTTTTTAAAGCTAGACGAAACCAAATTTTCCATTTCTTCAATTACAACTCTACCTAAAAGTTAAAATCTAAAATTAGACATGATTTACTTCCGAAATTTTTTGTGACGTAAATTTCTCAAATCTTAACCGTCATTTTTTTTAAATTTTTTATTTCTTTTTTTATTTTTATTTTTTATTTCCCCTTTTATTCTAATTTTTTCCATTTTAAAATATTACGGTTGCTGGGGAGATGTGAAATCTCTGTTAGGGATTTCATGTTGAAATGTTCATTCAACATTTTTGAATATTGAAAATTTATTTTATTTTATATTAGCTCTGTAATTTTAATTACATTGAGCTCTCCTCCTGTATCATTTTTTAATATTAAAATTTTAATATTAATTAGGATCAGGTTTTTGGGATTTACCTTCCTACTTTTCCGTTTGGATTAACGTATTTTAATATATATATATATATATATATATATATATTGTGGTGTTGATACCGGTATGAGCTTGGGTAATTGTTGTTCAGTATCAGAAGGAATAGTAGTAGCAGTCACTTATGCACAGCTACAGCTTAGGCCTCGTGGGGAAAGAAATAAAATCCTGTAAGCAATCAATTACAGTCACCATAAAATATAGCAAAATATAAAAGAGAAGGGTTTAGCTTAAATACTTTTATACATAAAGGCACAAAAATTAACAAATATAATGTCTCTTGATTTTACACGCACAACGTCCGTTCTTAAAATGTTCATTTTGAAATAAAGGAAAGAAATAATTTTATAAAATGAATTAAAATGTCTCTTTTGTGAATACTTAAGTTTTTGCCATGCCGGTCACAGAAGATGAGAGGTGGTCAAATGGTCATATGTAATTTGATATCTTCTTTGGTGACTGAAACACCGACAGCAATTAAGGATTGGTGGCGCAAAGGAGTTGATGAGAAAGACATAGCGACATTGACTGTCGGTATACTTTAAAGTTTTCTGGCGAGAAGTCGAATTAGTTGTTAGTTTAACTGTCCCTAAGGGGCTCCGAATAGGTGTGCTGAAAGGATTCGTTGGATATGGCGCGGGGCCTTTTGATTGGTGGAAATTGCTTTTTATATTCTTTTTATTTTTTGGTTTTCCACCGGAACTTATGCGTCGAGCCTAGGTGCGCAAAGATCAGTTTTGGTTATTTGCTATCTGGACCTCTGAGGGCAAATATCTGGCCCCTCGCTTGCTAGGTATCACCACAATATATAACAAGATTTTCTAATAAATCAATAAATATATAAATAAAATAATTTTCAAAAATAATTTAATTAATTTGTGAATAAACCCTAAAACATTTATTAAAATCCAACAAATGTTTGATTTTTTTCGGAATTTTAAAAACAAAGCATTTTTAACGTCAAAATAGAGGATAAAATTCAATAATCTTTGCCCCATCGCCTGCTGACACAAGAAAAACAAGATTTTTTAACCAAAATTTTGTTCATGCTAGAAAGAATTAAAATTACTTTTATTAAAATAATAAAAATCCCCTTAGTTTTTCTTCTCTTTATAACAAACATTTTTTGACTATAACGTTTTTGTTTTTTTGTCAATTTTGGGCCCTTTCTTCATGGTGATGTGTCTGTTTTTAGAGAATCTTTGGAGGTTCCCAAAGGTGTGCTGTGGTGTAATGCATATCGGTTCTGAATGAGGAATCGGAGAGCCGAGTTCGAATTGAATTTTATTCACTTACGCCTAAATACCATTGCGAAAGGTATAAATCCATCTCTTCTCCCTCCAGCAATTCTGTCTAATCAGTCATGTCTCGAAGTGGTGCTTTTCTAAGCTTAGCTTGGATATAGTACAAAGCCGGAAGGATATTTATTTTGTAAATATACGAAAATGTGGCACATGATCGGAAAAGAGGGGTGGGTAGAGGGTGGTCTTCAGTATCTATCCTATACCTAGCTAAACACATTCACGACCCAATCATTCTTAACAATTTCTCCTTTTAACACAAGAACTCGTTCATCTTCAAACAATCTTACAAACACCATAATACCACAAATTCACAGGGGAGCCTAAAAACGGTGTAACACCCATGAGATAAAAATTTATTTACAAATAATTTTTTTATAAAATCTATATAAAAAAAAATATAATGATACGAAAATGTGAAGGGAGGGGATGAATACCCAAACACAAACTAAAATATCACATAATATTGAAAATAAAACAAACAAATGTTAGTACGACCCGTCCACCCCACAAAATCAGAGTGGCTGCTGTATTCCGCCAAACGGCGAAAGCAAGTAGCACACTCGCTAAGGGAGTGGGGGAGGATAAAATAATTAATGGAATGGGAAAATCAAAGACTGACCCAGTCAAGATAAAATGAGACCAAAAACAAACTGGGGAGGTTGGGAAGCTTGACTTGGATCATAACAAAATAAAATAATTAATGGAATGTGAAAAACAAAGACTGATCCAGTCAAGATAAAATGGGACCAAAAACAAACTGGGGAGGTTGGGAATCTTGACTTGGGTCATAACAAAATAAAATAATTAATGGAATGTGAAAAACAAAGACTGATCCAGTCAAGATAAAATGAGACCAAAAACAAACTGGGGAGGTTGGGAAGCTTGACTTGGGTCATAACAAAATAAAATAATTAATGGAATGTGAAAATCAAAGACTGACCCAGTCAAGATAAAATGAGACCAAAAACAAACTGGGGAGGTTGGGAAGCTTGACTTGGGTCATAACAAAATAAAATAATTAATGGAATGGGAAAAACAAAGACTGATCCAGTCAAGATAAAATGAGACCAAAAACAAACTGGGGAGGTTGGGAATCTTGACTTGGGTCATAACAAAATAAAATAATTAATGGAATGTGAAAAACAAAGACTGATCCAGTCAAGATAAAATGAGACCAAAAACAAACTGGGGAGGTTGGGAAGCTTGACTTGGATCATAACAAAATAAAATAATTAATGGAATGGGAAAAACAAAGACTGATCCAGTCAAGATAAAATGAGACCAAAAACAAACTGGGGAGGTTGGGAAGCTTGACTTGGATCATAACAAAATAAAATAATTAATGGAATGTGAAAAACAAAGACTGATCCAGTCAAGATAAAATGAGACCAAAAACAAACTGGGGAGGTTGGGAAGCTTGACTTGGGTCATAACAAAATAAAATAATTAATGGAATGGGAAAAACAAAGACTGATCCAGTCAAGATAAAATGAGACCAAAAACAAGCTGGGGAGGTTGGGAAGCTTGACTTGGATCATAAGAAAATAAAATAATTAATGGAATGTGAAAAACAAAGACTGATCCAGTCAAGATAAAATGGGACCAAAAACAAACTGGGGAGGTTGGGAATCTTGACTTGGGTCATAACAAAATAAAATAATTAATGGAATGTGAAAAACAAAGACTGATCCAGTCAAGATAAAATGAGACCAAAAACAAACTGGGGAGGTTGGGAATCTTGACTTGGATCATAACAAAATAAAATAATTAATGGAATGTGAAAAACAAAGACTGATCCAGTCAAGATAAAATGGGACCAAAAACAAACTGGGGAGGTTGGGAAGCTTGACTTGGGTCATAACAAAATAAAATAATTAATGGAATGTGAAAAACAAAGACTGATCCAGTCAAGATAAAATGGGACCAAAAACAAACTGGGGAGGTTGGGAAGCTTGACTTGGGTCATAACAAAATAAAATAATTAATGGAATGGGAAAATCAAAGACTGATCCAGTCAAGATAAAATGGGACCAAAAACAAACTGGGGAGGTTAGGAATCTTGACTTGGGTCATAACAAAATAAAATAATTAATGGAATGGGAAAATCAAAGACTGACACAGTCAAGATAAAATGGGACCAAAAACAAACTGGGGAGGTTAGGAAGCTTGACTTGGATCATAAAAAAGAGAAAACCGAGAACAGGTTAGGAACCCATTTATTCACATTATTAGCTAGGTACACAAAAGACAACTACCTTAACTAGGGAGGGGTTTACAGGAAACCGCCCCGTTGTACCGAAAGAGACTTAAAAAAGAAAATCAAGACTAGCCCCATTCTCGCGGATCAGACTAGCTACAGTTACCCATCTTTTGCTGAAATTTGTCGATATCAAGCGCCTCCTATCAGATCTGATCTTCATCTTAAGCTGATGCTTAAAGAATCCAATTAGATGCGGATAAGAATAACACTCATATCACAATATTAACCTCCTTTCGCGCCGTCCATATCATCATTCGAACCACGGCCAGCAACGTGAGAAACACCACCCGTTTCATCCCAGTAAACGGGGGCGACACATTATAGCACGCGTACGCGAAATCAATGGGCCCCAAAAAATCGGACGCAATACGAGCCGTCAACCACCGAAATAGTCCCAAAAGGAGCGCACTTGAAGACAATGGTAGAAGGCGTGCGCAGCCGTTTCTTCTCTAAACCAAGGTCACACCGATGACAATCGGCATATCAGCCCCGCCCCATTTGAAGGCCCTGTCATTAAGAGATAGCAAGTTCCGAATCAATCGTCAGCTAAGTGAAAACTACGGGTTGCTGGGATAAGCCGCCGCTGGCACCCAAGACCAAAACGAGCATGACTCATCCACCGACAAGCCGAGCCGAGCCGATCACGTAAGAGGGTTCTTCGTCGCCACTCCTTGCAAGCGCCTCCGAAGCTGATAAAGATCACTGGCCCGAGGAATATAGCCCCTAAGGCATTTCGACACTGGAGCAGGAATTCCGATTGATTTCGGGGCCTACGACGGTGGTCAACCCGCGAAACGGGAGGAGTGATAGTATCGCACGGGAAAGCTTCCCTGACACTCCTCTCCAAAATCGAATCCTCTGTCAAGATGCGGCGTAGGAAAGACAAATTCGAGGCGTGTCAGTGACACTCCACGTGTGACATTCACAGCCCCGCTTGAGACGAATGTTTAGCGCAGACTCTTTTGTTAGCCAGATGCTTGCGTCCTTCCCTCAATATTGTAACCACCACACCACAAAGACCCGAAATATATGATAATGTATCGTACCCTGACGCTACGTGTTACTTTTTATAAAATTTAAAGGGACATTTTATTGAAACCATGATTTACAAATATCAAAAACAATCAGATCAGATGTTACTCATTGCTATGGATTTGGACATCTCGACGTCGTGTAGCTAGCTTATCCCGCTAGCGGCTAAAAGACAATTGAGTACCAGTACTGAGTTCAATCAAAATTGGCTTCGGTCGCGATTTGGCTTCGGCAGCGATTCTCCGTGAAGGGCAGGGCTGGGGTATGTGTTACATCTTTTCCCACGTCCTTTACCGGTTGTCGGTACTCCCTCTTTGTGATGACCATAGGAAGGCGATCGAGCGCTTGTTGTTCGACTTGTTATTGAACACCGACAACTCATGCATTTCGAATAACTCCAACAAATACCGAAGGAAATGTCCATATTTTAAACACAAGGTACAAAATCTCGAGTTACACCGTTTAATTTTTTTTTTTTGACTTGCCACTTGCGTAATCATTCAAAATATATTTTTTAAAAAAGTACTTTCTTCTTTTTATCTTTTTATCGTGTATTTTTACGTTTTATTTAATCCTTTGTGTCATTTATTTCAACTTCGAGATTGCTATATAAACTGACTGAACTAACAATACAAATCTTGTCAAAGAAATTCCAAAATCATTGGTACACAAAAAGGAATCCAGCTGGTTTGTTTTTCTCGTTGCATTTTCTAGCCTGAAAGGTAAGTGGAAGAATCAAAATACAAAAAGAAAAAAAAACACGAATAAATTCAGCTATCATTTACATACCATATTTATTTGGTAATTTGTAAGAAAACATTTTTAATTTTAAAGGTCGGTAAAAAACAAAAAGTAACTTACTAAAAAAAGTAAACAAAAATTCGTTGAATGAATCATTGCTGTTGATTGAAAAACTATCAATTTTTGTTAGAATGAAACCTACAAATTTTAAGTACTTCCACTAAATCGCTGAAAAATTAAAAAAAAAAAAAACAATAAAAAAAACAGCATATGCCATATGAATATTGCTTTAAAAAATTTAATGAATTTAGGTGGAGGCGGGAGTAACAAATGAATAAAAAATATTTTTACCAAGTTATTTTTTTAAAAATAATAATTTAAAAAATAACTTCTTGATTTGTGAAGAAGTCCTGAAAGTTTCAATAAAATCCGACAATTATTTGACTATTGCAAGAATTTTCAAATTAATGTGTTTGTCACTGGAAAAAAAAATGAATTATTATTACTTTTTCGGATTACATTGTGACAAACTCTCGTAACGAAAACAAGATTTTTTACCAAAATTTCGAACGTGTTAAAAATGATTAAATTTTTTTTTTAAATAATTAAAAAATATATCTTGATCTTTCCTATGAACATTTTGATGGAAAAAGTTCCACTTTTAGAGTTTAGGGCGATTTTTTAAGTACCTCCACTATATCGAAAAAAAAACCCAAAAAAAAACAAACAAACAAAAACCAAAAAAACAAAACAGTAGTATGAATGAAAAACTCCCCAAACTTAAAAACGAACTTTTTCCACCAAAATATTTAAGAGGAACAAAGTAATTTTTATTTGTTTTTTAAAATATAATCCCTTCTACCACGTTCGAAATTTTGGTAAAAAAAAAATCTTGTTTTGATTTTAATTAGCGGGTAAAACCAAAATCGTTAAGAAGAGAGTTTTGCAATGGAAAACGTAAAAACGAAAAAAAAAAAAAACCAGTTATATATATTTATTTATTACGTTTTTTGTAACATTTCACTCAGTTTTTTCCGGTGATAAACAGATTCATTTGGAAATTCGTACAAAAATCAATTATCGGATTTTAATGAAACTTTCAGAACTTATTCACAAATGAAGGGAATTATTTTTGAAATTACTATTTTTCAATAATTTAAAAAAATATTTTTTTACATCTGTCATCCTCCTCTACATAAATTCATAAAATTTTAAGAAATTAAATTTTGTTGCACAAATTGGTTTTATTAGTTAAACGCAGGGGAATGTAAATCATCTATCATTTTTTGAAAAAATTTGCCTTCATTTCCGAAAATCTGCTCCTGATAGTAAAATTTTAAAAATACAATATAACTCTGACATTATTTAATTTGATAAACTTTTAATTGCTTTAATAAATAATGTAAAATAAGAAAATTATAGTTTGGATTAAAAAAAAAAATTCAATTAATAATGAAATTTTAAAAGAATTGTTTTAAATTTTTTTAATTATAATAATTTATAAAGTTTCAAAAATATTTTAAAAATACTTTAAAGACTTTTTGGGGTTAGTTTAAAAACTTATTAAGTGAAAATTATGTTTATTAATTGAAAATTAAAAGTTTAATACAAATCATTGTGCCTTACTCTTTTTTTAATTTTTTTGTGTATTTGAAGTTTTTTTGTATGATAATTTCTGTGTAAATTAAAAGGTCATGTGTTTCAGAGTTCTTCCCTTTACACAAACAAAATTTGTACAATTATGTCATGCGGGAACATCATACACTTATCTCACATGTCAGCCTGTCAACACATTTGAAATATGGTGGGAAAAGGTTGGAAAATTCAACTCTCTGCTTAAGAAATAGTTTTATTCTAAATTTTAAGATATAAATAATTAATATTTGTGTCAGATTAATTAAACATTAAATTTGCTACTTTTTCAAAAATCATGTGTCACATATGTATATTTTATTTTTGCAAGATTTTTAAAACTGAGAATTAACTTTTGTTTAAAATGTGTGAATCACTGAAAAATGGCCGGAAAATTGAAAAGATTAAAAAAAAAAATTTCAAAATTTAAGATTCCAATGAATATAATTTCTGTTTGAAATACACCAGAGTATTTTGCTTACTGGAAATTGTAAATTTAGTCATTTACCTTTCAATTAAAACTAAAATAAAAGTTTCAGGAAAACTTTTTCAATGTAAAAATTCAGTTTAAAATTTAGATATCAAAAATGAGTGGAGGTACATACACAAATTGATTTTATTTTAAATACAAAAGCTTTGTTCGTTTGGATGGCTTTGTATTTGTTTGGTATCACCACTTTTTGTTCATAAAGTATCACCACTTTTCATTCATATATCATAGGTACCTCTACTCCATTTTTAATACCTAAGTTTTAGTTTGAATTTTTAAAAATAAAAAAAAATTTCTTGTAACTTTAATTTTAGCTAAATGATTAAATTTACTATTTCTACTAAGCAAAATACTCTGGTGTATTTCAAACAGAAATTATATTCACTGGAATGTAAAATTTTGACATATTTTTAATTTTTAAAAAATTCTATTTTTGTAAATTTATGTTGCAGTTAAAAAAATTAGATAATCAAGGCACTTTATATTCATCATGTAATTTTACAGTTATGTTTCCCATAGAAAATATTCCCAAATAAATGTCTACTGAGTTGTCAACACCTCACAAAACACCGACTGCAGTCTTGATAAATGCTTTTCTGATGTATTTTAAACAATGAGTTTGTGATATGTGTTTCAAATCAGATTAATTAAACTTCAAATCAGTTAATCTTCCTCAAAGTTTTAAGATAGTATATTTTGGAAGGTTATTAATAAAAAGAACTGTGTTGTCTTGACAGATTTGTCAACATGACCAGTTTTAGCAGTTTCATAGCAGAAGATCATTCCAATCAAATTAAATTTTGTCTGAATTGTAGCAACTATTGGAATTAAAGCTTCAAGTGCATTTTTCATTTTTACAAATGCACTTTAATCCTTAGGTATCAGTTTTCTTTGAAGGTACTGACTTAAATAATCTAATATAAATACTGTTTAATTATGCATTGTAGCCTTTGGAGTCAAATGCTGAAACAAATAGTGCATGAATAATGAAAAAAGAAAAATCAAGAAATACACAGCAGTAGCAACAATAAAGAAATTTCTATTTATCTTTCAAACTTAACTTTATATAACCAACAATTAAAGAATATACTCTTTATTCTAGACACTTTTATTAAGCTGAGTAGAATTAATCATCTTATTTTTCTACAGAAGAAGTATTTTTTTAAATGATACTCTTGAGTTTAATTTATTGCTTTTAATTTTGATTATTTTATTCCATATCTAATCATATTATTGTTCCTTCAGACCACAGTGGTTATCATTAATCTCACTGTTCACTTGTTGATTTATTGCATGATGATGAACACAGTTCCACTCAATCTAGTGGGCATTCATTTCCTTCATGACCATTCACTCCTCTGTCACATTATGTTTTTTTATCTCAGAGCATGAAAATATTGCTGGTGAAGTAAACTGAAGTAAACCGGTTAACAGCTAGAAGCTACACAAAAAGAATCCTTTGGAATAAAAACTTAATTTGGGTTAACAATGCTTTCGTTTTATATATATTTTGTATACAGTTAATTTTAACCTATTCCACTATTGTAATAATTAAATGACACTGAAATCCTCTTTTGATGTTTACTGTCTGTGGTAGTAATTTAAATTTCTAAGTTTTGATCTTCAGGGCTGGCACAAGTTCTTTGTCATGAGGTCTTGGCAAATGATGTGTATTCCATTAGCATTAGTGTAGAGACTCTCCAAGTTGTCCATAACCCCAGCTTATATGGATTCCTGTGTCTGGCAAGTGTGGGGTTGACTAGGATATGGGGTTTGCTTATCTTCAAGCCTCTGCATCAACCTTTTTCTAAAATCTCATACTTTCCAAATGTTTACTCTAGTAATTTTTCAAATTTAAGTGTTGTCCAGCCCCCTTTTGAGAGTGATTAAAGGAATTAAGCCACCCCTTCACTTTAACTCCCTTCACCTTTCATCTTGTACCATCTCTCCATATAGTCAGTTCTAATCTCCCTCTACTTTCTTACACCTTCTCAGCATCCAACCTCAGCCCATTTCCAAAGGTTGGTGCAGCTGTCTTTGTGACGAATCTAAACTTTAGAAAAGCAAAGTTTCACTTGGGCATGATGATTTAAATTTAATACTTTCCACCTCATTTCAAAATGAACTTACTTCAATATTATGTTTAAAAAATATTTAAAGTAGGAACTGATTTCATGTATTTTTTTATTGTTTCTGCTAAAATACATCTAATTTTTTCTTCACAGATGTTTGGACTGAACAGAAAATAATGATATTCATAAAAACTTATTATTATTGAGAATTTAAATAAAAGAAGAGAAGAATGCTGACTTTAATCAAGACCAGAGAAATATATGATGCAATCATCATGGAAAAGTTGTGTGTCTATATTTTCAAAAGCATCCCATTAAAAAGACCTTTTCTTTAAACATGTAGTTTATTATTTAGGCAGATTCTTAGTGTTATATATGTGTAAAAATTAGAGAAAAGTCTTGTATTTAAGATATCAATTTTTTTAATCATTTACATTTAGTGTGCTACATGAAAATAAGCATGAGTAACAAACAATGTGCTTGTGAAGTTTGTGGCTCTTTCTTTTCAGACAAGTTATGTTTGAAACACCATATGCGAACACACACTGGAGAGAAACCACTTTCTTGTGAAGTTTGTGGATCTGTATTTTCATGCATGGCACATTTGAAGCGCCATATGCGAACACACACAGGAGAGAAACCATATTCATGTGAAGTTTGTGGATCTAGATTTGCAGACAAGTCATATTTGAGAAGCCATATAAGAAGCCACACTGGAGAAAAACCTTATTCTTGTGATGTTTGTGGGTCTGCATTTTCAAGAAACCCAGATTTGAAGCGCCATATGCAGACACACACAGGAGACAAGCCACATTCTTGCAGAGTTTGTGGATTTCCATTTTCCCAGAAGAACTTTTTCAAGCGTCATATGCGAACACACACTGGGGATAAACCATATTCTTGTGAAGTTTGTGGTTCTGCATTTGCAGACACATCGGGTTTGAAGCGCCATATGCAAACACATGCTGCAGAGAAATCCTATTCTTGTGAAGTTTGTAGATCTAAATTTTCTGCAAAAACCCTTTTGATGTGCCATATGCGAATACACACTGGCAAGAAATCATATTCTTGTGAAGTTTGCTCATCTGCATTTTCAGACACATCACATTTGAAGCGTCATATGCGCACACACACAGGAGAGAAACCATATTCTTGTGAAGTTTGTGGATCTGCATTTGCAGAAATGTCACATTTGAAACGCCATATGCTAACACACACTGGAGAGAAACCATATTCATGTGAAGTTTGTGGATCTAGATTTGCAGACAAATCATATTTAAGAAGCCACATAAGAAGCCACACTGGGGAAAAACCTTATTCTTGTGATGTTTGTGGATTTGCATTTTCAAGAAACCCGGATTTAAAGCGCCATATGCAAACACACACTGGAGAAAAGCCATATCCTTGTGAAGTTTGTGGATCTGCATTTTCAAGGAAGCAGCATTTGAATGGCCATATGAGAACACACACTAGAGAGAAACCATAGTCCTGTGAAGTTTGTGGATCTGTGTTTTCACAGATGTCACATGTAAAGAGCCATATACAAACATACTTTTCAAGTTTGCACAGATGTATTTTCATGCAAGTCAGATTTGGTGGGTTATGTGAACACACACCGGTGAGCAAACATATTGTTGAGAAGTTTTTGCATTTGTCTTTTCATTGAATAATTTGCAAACTCACTGGACAGAAAACATATCTATGATTATTTTTGTAGATTTTTGTTTCTAAAAAAAATTAAATATACTGCATCATATTCAAATCTCTACCAGAAAGAAACACTGTTCCTGTGAAATTCGGGTATCTGTATTTTTTTAGAGAGGTTAACATTGTTAAGCTGTAATCACAATGAAATGAAACCATATTCATCTTAAATGTTGTGGTCTGCACTTCCATAGGTGTCATATATTATCCAACACATGCAAATATGCTAGTGAGAAGTTTGTAAATACATCTATTTTCTGTAATATTTTATATTAAAAAAAGTAATGTTTATTTCAATTCAGGTTCATTAAAATTTATAACAGCTATTTTTTCTAAGATAATGCTTGAGAAAACCTATATTTCATTTTTGAAGTAGTTTTTAATAAAGAGAATCATTTGGTGTTAGCATATTTGTCCATATGAATGCATTTATAGAGCTTACAAATAAGAAAAAGATTCCAATCAATTTAAATTAGGAATGAAGTGCACCAAAGTAATTTACTTATTGAGAAGATTAGATGTTTTGATTCCAACTGCTGTAGAAATAACCGCTGAAAACATCCTCTTTAAATTTGTAGACAAATTGCATTGATGCAGGCTGGGATTTGTAACTAACTAATAAAAATGCACCTTTTCTTGATCTCATCTGCCATATTTGTGTTCTTTCTTCTCTTGATGTCATTGTGCTACAATAACTTGTGTGATTTTTGTCTATGAAAATAATTTTTACATTCTGAACTTTTTGCTTTTTTTTACTTTTGATTTGTATACATATTATTGCTTTAGTATTAGTGATCCTGATGGGTTTTAAACATAGTGAATCCCTGGGATCCACAGATGGTGATTCGGGTATGTTCTTGGTAAATTCAATGCATCTCAACTAAAATTTCTTAAAGAATTTTTGTGTTAACCTGTTTGGCTACAGTGTAAGTTTTTCTTTTTATACCGTAGGCCCTGAAATATTTATTCATGCTGAATCAAATTGACAAGAGAACTTTTTTAATTAAATTAACAATTTCTAAAGAAAAATCATATTTATACTTAATCACAGTTCAGTTAAAAAACTACATTTTTTGAGAATTAAGTTTTTGAATTGACAAAACAAAAAATCTTTTTTAAGTGAATAAATTTTAAATAAAAAATAAAGCAATGGTTGGCTAATTTTCATGTCAGATGAATTAAAAAGAAATTAAAAATCAGAATTTCCCTGTAAATAATTACCACACAAAACAATATAATTTCAAATTACCAATTAAACCTATCGGATTCACAACTAAAAACTCCAGACACGTGGTCGAAGAATAAATAGACATCCGGCGCAAACAATTAATAATGAAGAAAGAAAAAAAGGGCGAAAGAAAGAAAAAAGGGAAAAAAAACGAAAATGAATGATAAGAACACAGAACAAAATGAACAAAGTGAACTAAAAGAATAAAATGAACGAAATGAACAACAAAAAAAAAATGGGAAACAACTGAAAAACAAAAAAAAGAGAAAAACAAAAAAGTCGGATTGTCACTTGTGAATTTAAAAGAACAAAAACCCAGCATAAAATTAGTGACTACCCGGCGAGAGTTCAACACACACACACACACACACACACATATATATACACGTTTATTTTGTTTGGACTTTCAGTGAAATCTGAAAATTTCTCTGTAATACAAACTCAAAATGGCAACAACAAAAAAAAAAAATCACGAAAGAAATTTCAACAAATCAGAACTAACCTGCCCAGGTCTATTCCCACAAAAAAAAAAGAATTTGGACTTTCAGCAAAATATGAATATTTCCCTGCTACACAAATTCAAAATGACAATGAACGAAAAACTACAACAATCCAAACTAACCCATAGCTAGTCCCACAAAAATTCACTACAAATCCCTTTCAACAAGAACCGAAAACCATAACATTACTTCAAATAAAGATGGGATTTGAATACTCCCCTCTTATACCGGGGAAACAAATTTGGTAAAACGGTTAAATGGAAGAAAGAAAACACATATTCTTATTTCAAATGAAAACGGAAAAAGGAAAAGAAAACCACAAAACAAACCAAAAAAATCCTTTAAAAAAAACGACAACAGATACCAAAATATCACTCTGTTTTCTGGGGCGAAAGTTATGTGGTGATACCGACCGAGCAAAAGCGAGCAAACCGAATGTTGACTCTGTCAACAGAAAGCTAATGAATAAATATCACCACCGTGCAAGTGAATTCGCGCAGATGTTCCGGTTGAAAAATAAAAATTAATCAAATATCAAATTACCATTTCGCGAGCCTTCGCGAATTTTATTTACCAGCCAATGGGAAGCCCAGAACCAAATACAAGGATGAAATTCAAAACTAGCTTTTGATCCAAAAAGCAGATATAAAAAGCGGAGACACAAAAGCTTCATCAGACAGAAGGAATCTTAGGCTAGAGTTATCAGTTTATCCCTTGACTTAAGTCGAGCAGCTACTATGCTGACCTCTTTCCTTCCCTGTCTCAAAAATACTTATCGACCTTTTCAAAGACATTACTCAAAAGTACTAACTGACCTCTTCAAAGACATTCCACAAACCATCTTGCTGACCTACTGACCTTAGAAGCAGCAACTTCTAAACGAACATTCCTTACCTTCAAAACGCTTCTACACTCCTAAGCCTTTTATCTCTTTCAGCTCATTATTATTTGTCATGAACTCTCTAACCTCCGTTGGACTTTTATTTCAAGTATTACCTTATTTGTAAAACATTAATTGAAATGTATATCTATAGATGTTATTTTATAGTCAAAATTGCCTTTCTTGATTTTATAATCATTTTATGAATTATAGTGGGCCAAATTCCGTTAACCTGCTACGGTATACTACTACCCTTCGCTAGAACGGAATCCTACAACTACTAAAAAAGAATAAATAAGATACCCCCGCTATAATCTAAAAAATGCAATAAAACTATTACATTATTTAATTAGATAAGCTTTTAATTGCTTTAATAAATAATATAAATTAAGGACATTATAGCGTGAGAAAAAAAATTCTATTAATAATGAAATTTTAAGAGAGTTGTTTTCGTTTTTTCAATTATAATAATTTATAAAGTTTCAAAAATATTTTTTTAAATATTTCAAAGACATGTAGACGTTTGGTAATTAAGTTATTAAGTGAAGATTTTATTTACCAATTGAAAATTGAAAAGTTTACAAATCGTCAAACCATCGTATTTTAAAAAGTAATTTTAAATTTTTTTGTGTGTATTTGAAGTTTTTTTTTTTTTTTGTATGGTAATTTCTGTGTGTACATCAAAGTCATAAGTTTCACGGTTTATTTCACTTACAGGAAAATAAATCGTAGAATTATGTCACTTGTGATCACCATAAACACTTAGCTTATTTTGCATCTGTCCATTGTCACATGTCAAAACACACGGGAAAGGTCAGAAAGTTTAACATTCCGTCATTAAGAAATAGTTTTAGTTTAAATGTTTTGCTATAAGTAATTAAAAATGTGTTGACCAGATTAATTTAACATTATATTTGCTAATTTTTCAAAAATAACGAGGATTAACTTTTGTCTACAAATGCGTCGATCGCTCAAAAATGGCCGAAAAATTGAAACATTGAAAAAAAATTGAAAAGTTTTCAGATTCCAATCTGAATATAATTTTTATTTGAAAAACACCAAAGTATTTTACTTACTGGAAATAGTAAATTTAATCATTTAGCTTTCAATTAAAACTAAATTAAATTTTCAAGATTTTGTTTTATTTTTAAAACTTCATTTTAAAAGTTTGTCATCAAAAATGAGTGGTGGTACCTATAAATGGAAGATCATATAAATAGATTGACACTCGTTTTTAACAGACATCGCAAATATGTTCTGAAATTAAACAAACATAAAAATGCGTGTTTGCCAAGTCAAAAATCACATACCTGGGACACCTCATAAGCAGTGAAGGGTTAAAACCAGACCCAACGAAAGTGGAAGCCATCAGTCAAATGACCAATTACCTTCGTAAGTTCCTACCAAACTACTTGGAGGTTACAAAGCCATTACACCAACTTTTACAGAAAGATATAGAATTAGGTACTGCCACTAAATCGCTGAAAAAACAGCATAGTATGAAAAGAAAGATCCCAAACTTAATAAAAATGTTTTTCCATCAAAATATTTGTTATTATTGAGAGGAAACGTCAAAGTATTGTTTTATTATTATGTCATTTTTCATCATATTTAGATTTCTGCATTGGTCTCACTACCAACCAAGTCTGCGGGGAGACCTAAGGCAGGTAGTGGCGTGTTGTTATGACTCCATTTCATGTTTTTCTATCCTCCCTATCATCCCCAGCATTACATAGATAACGTTTTCCTTAGTGTGTGGGCTGTACTTAATAATACAATTTTTTGTATATCTCTTAAGCTGGGGTTTCCAGGGATTCTTTCAATGTGTTGTTTTGTTCCACTCTCCATCACTCCAAGTGCACCTACTATCACTGGCACAACTCCTGCTCTCAACCTCCACACTCCCTCTATTTCAACCTCCAGGTCCCTACACTTTGACAGTTTTTCAAATTCCCTGATTGCCATGTTACAATCCGCTGGACAAGCCACATCAACCAACAGACAAGCTTTCTCCCTCTGGTTTTCAACAATAATGTCTGGCCTGTTTGCTTCAATTTTTCTGTCTGTGCAGATGGTGCAATCCCACAGAATGGCCACATCCTCTACCTCTGCAACCGGTGCTGGACGATGCCCATACCAGTGCTTGTCCACAGCCCTTCCACAATGCCCGCACACTGCCCAATGCAAATATTGCCCAACTCTATCGTGGCGACTCCCACACTCGTTTGGGGCAAGCACAGAACAGCCTGAGATTAGGTGGTCTATTGTCTCTCGGTGCTTATCACAAAACCTGCATTTTGGATCCATATTATTATGCATAATATTTGCCTGAAAGTTTCTCGTGAAAAGACTTTGGTCTTGTGCTGCAAGTATAAATCCTTCAGTTTCAGACTTTAATCCAGATGCACGTAACCATCGATGAGCATCAACCCTGTCAACATTGGATCCATTGGCACGTACTGGATATTGGCCATGCAGAGGCCTGTCCTGCCAGCGCTGCCTCATCCCTTCAAGAGCCTCATCCTTGGCCTTCACCCCCATATTTTTTGCCGCAATGGTTGGTTCTTGGCTACTGTTCCGCTCCTCCACAGAATCCACCAACTGCAATTCCTGTCTGTATCTACTGCCTTCTTTTATTATTGAACATTTTTTCTTTCTTTCTTCATGTTGCCTTACTAATTGTATCATCCAATCCTTTGTTGTTTCTATGTATGTTAGTAAGCCAATAGTTGTTGTCTTGTATGACAATTCCAGCTGAATAAGACCCCTTCCACCTTCTTTACGGGGTATGTATAGACGGTCTACATCAGCCCTCGGGTGATGCATCCTATGCTTAGAAAGAAGCTTTCTTGTTTTAGCATCCATTCGCCTGATGTCGTTTAGAGTCCAGTTTAAGATGTTGAAGCTATATTGGACAACTGGGATTGCAAGGCTATTAATGGCCATAACTCTATTCTGTGAATTTAATTCAGTTTTTAATATCATTCGTAGCCTTCTATAGTACTCTTTACGCACTATTTCTTTCATTTTTTTATGGTGAATGTTTTCGCTCTCATTTACACCCAGGCACTTATAAGCTTCTTCTGGTTTATTATTATTATTATTATTATTATTATTATTATTATTATCATTATTATTATTATTATTATTATTATTATTATTTAATTTACATTGTAATACCTTCTAACACGTTAGAAATTTTGGTTATAGATCTTGCCTTGATTTTCGTTTGCGGGTAACGAAATTGTTATGGAAGTTTACAATGGTTAATGTCATATTACATAACTCTTTTTTTTTCGATGAAAAGCACATTGATTTAGAAATTATCACAAAAATCAAATAATTGTCAGATTTTTATGAAACTTTCAAGACTTATTCACAAATTAATGAAATCATTTTTTAAATTATTATTTTGGTAAAAATGTTTTTTTACATCTGTTACCCACCCCGACACTTAAATTCAGGAAATTTCAAGAAATTAAATTTTGTTGAGAAAATTGGTTTTATTAGTTAAATGTAGGACTTATTTGGGGAATGTAAATCATCTATTATATTTTAAAACATTTATTTATATTTATATTTCAAACTTTTATTTCTGAAATTCTGCTCTCAAATAGTAAAATAAAAAATGCAATAAAATTATGACACTATTTTATATGATAAGCTTTTAATTTTTTTTAAAAACTTATATATTAAGGACATTATAGTCTGAAGAAAAACAAATTTTTCGATTAATAATGAAAAAGAATTGTTTTTATTTTTGAAATTCTGATAATTAATTTATAAAGTTTAAAAATATTTTTAAAATACTTCAAATATATGTTGTCGTTTTGTTATTAAGTGAAGGCTATATTTACTAATCAAAAATTGAAAAGTTTAATACAAATCGTGTCTTTGTATTTTTAAAATAATATTTAATTTTTTTATGTGTATTCGAAGTTTTTTTTTTGTATGGTAATTTTTACATGTACATTTAAAGGTCATGTATTTCTCGGTTTCTTCCCCTTACAGGAAAAATTGGAAGAATTTTGTCAGTTCCGTTCGACATACATTTATCTTGCATCTGTCTGACTGTCATCACATGTCAAATATATGGGGAAAAATTCAGAAAGATCAACATGCTGTGTTTAAAAATTAATTTTATTCTAAATTGCATGCTATAAATAAGTAATAATTGTTCAAAACAGATTAATCTAACTTTAAAATTGTTAATTTTCCAAAAATGACGTGTCACAGATGTATACTTTATTTTTGCAAGATTTCTAAAACCGAGTATTAACTTTTGTTTACAAATGTGTAGATCATTAAAAAATGGCCATAAAATTGAAAAAAAAAAATAATTTAAAATATTTCAGCTTCCAATCAATATAATTTCTGTTTGAAATACACCAGAGTATTTTGTTTACTGGAAATAGTAAATTTAATCATTTAGCGTTCAATTAAAACTAAATTCGATTTAAAAGTTAGGTATCGAAAATGAGTGGAGGTAACTTCATAAAATGTAAAAATGATCGTTCGATAAGCCACGGATTGAAGCAATAAACAATCTAAAAAATGATAGCCAACCAATATGCAGTTTTGAAATATCACAAAACCCCCATTTACCAATAAATATCACCACAAACACAGACTTGGAGCACTGATGGAACAAATGCACAATAGAAAATAGAAACCCATACCTTTTGCATCAAGGGCCAAAATTTCCGCAGAACAAAATTACTTCCCATTGAAAGCCAGGGCCTATTTGCATGTCAAAAAATACCATTCGTACATATATGATACTTATTTTGTGATTGAAAATGACCATAAACCACTCAAGGAAATATTTTCGTCGCCGCTAATAAGAGCTACTCCAAAGATTCAGACTAACCATACGAATTCGAACTGACATTAAATACCAGGTCGTGACGCATTTGTCGCAGACACCCTGTCTTGCACATACCTTCAAGACGCAAACTCAGAAATATCTGAAACTGACATTGCAACCTATATACAGTCAGTCAGTCAACAAGTATCATACGTGATACATGCTTGGGCGACCATGTCTGAAGAGAGACATGACTAACTGGACAGAAGATTTTCCCGCAGTAGGTTGCCATTATTTCTGCGGTAGACTGGTTGCCAACCCAACCCAATCTGTCCTATAATTTAACCCATAGTTGGGGAGAAAAGAGCCGGATTAATATCTTTCCCAAGGGTATTTGCTCGTAAGTGAATGCAACGAATTCAACCGAAATTCGAACTCGGCTTTCCGACTTCTCGTTTCGATTCGATAGCCACTGCACCACAACGCACATCCACGTGATAATAAAGAATTATCTAATGTCAGATAAGAAACTCAACGGATATAGAGAAGCCACTGCGAGTGACCCAACACTACAAACACTGATCGAATATACAAATGATGCGTGACCCTCAAAAGAGAGAATAACATACCTTTTAGCTCCACTCGGGACGAACTGACAATCGTCAAAGGACTTGTCATAAAAGGTACACGAATCGTGGTCCCCAGCTCGCTCCGAAGATATGTATTGTAGGAACCTCGGTGATGTTTATCAAATTGGCCTTGTGCTAAATACAACCGAAGTCCCCACAATATAAAATATCAGAAGGTTGAAGGTTGTATGTTGTAATGTGAAAGAATAAAATATTTCGTTTTGTATGTTAAAATAAAATTTTATTAACCAAACAGAATAACAAATTTGTAAGTAGAAAAGGTTCAAAGTGATAAATGTTCTTAATGCAATGTTCCAGAGAAATAGTAGTAAGGAGTTAAATAAATCCAGAGCTTATAGTTGATAGTAGCAGAATGTATGAATGTAGAAATATTAACAGGTTACTAATAAAGTCTGTGCTCCGTTCCTTTTTTATGGCCGACGAGAAAGTGAAAAGGAAAGTGAAGCAATGAAGGAAATTGTACTTATCGAACGTTAATATTTAGGAGTCAGTTGAAGTATCTTGTTGTTAGTGTTGTCGTCGTCTTCTTTGTCGGCCGCGAGAATGTTGAGGATGGAGAAGAAGGGGTAAAAGAAATTAGCATGAGTAAAGAAGGAGAACGAATGTGTGACGCGACTTTGCGTCCGGATCAGCAAATTAAAATTTCTTTAGTCAAAATTTATTTGCGTGTCGTCTCTCTGTGCTCTCATTTGACTGACTGATTCTGACTTTCCTTCTCTTTTTCTTTATACCGATTCCTCTTTCCACACTGGATTGCTAACTTTTCTCTCAGTTTTGCAAATCGCTTACCTTCATTGGTTGAAAAATTAATTTAACAACTAATCGGAAAATTTGGCTTCGTCTTTTTCTTTCAGATGAAAAATGAATAAAATTCTTTTTAAATTATTATTTTTAAAAAATCTTAGTAAAAATATATATATATATTTTTTTACATTTGTTAACCCACCTCCACGTAAATTCATGAAATTTTAAGAAATTAAATTTTGTTGCGATGAATGGTTTTATTTGTTAAACGCAGGACTCATTGAGAAATGCAAATCATCTAATTTTTTTTTTTTTTTTTTTTTTTTGTTTTGAAAACTTTTGCCTCTATTTCGGAAAATCTGCTCTCAATAGTAAAATAAAAAATTCAATAAAACTGACATGAATACGATAAGCTTTTAATTGCTTGAATAGCTAATAAAAATTAAGGTTATTATAGTATGGAGAAAAAAAATTCGATTAATAATGAAATTTTAAAAGAATTGTTTACATTTTTTTAATTATAATAATTTATAAAGTTTCAAACATATTTTTTAAATACTTCAAAGATTTATTGGGGTAAGTTTAAAAACTTATTAAGCGAAGATTATATTTAGTAATCGAAAATTCAAATGTTTAATACAAATCGTTCTGCATCCTATTTTTAAGATAATTTTCTTTTTGTGTGTATTTGAATTTTTTTTTTGTGTGGTAATTTATATGTGTAAATTTAAAGGTTATGTTATTCAGAGTTTCCTCCCATTACCCGAAAAAAATTGTACAATTATGTCACTTATACTTATTTTATCTCTAATCTGACAATCTGTCAACAGATTTAATATACGGTGGATAGGTCAAAAAGTTCAACTCCGTGATTAAAAAATAGTTTTATTCTAAATTTCATACTATAAATAAGTAATTCTTGTGCAAATCAGATTAATTTAACATAAAATTTGCTAATTTTCCAAAAATAATGTATCACTGATGTATATTTTATTTTTGCAAGATTTTTAAAACCGAGAATTAACTCTTGTTAACAAATGTGTTGATCACTTAAAAATGTCCGAAAAAATTGAAAGATCAAAAAAAAAAAAAGGAAAATTTTAAATTCCAATCAATATAATATGTTTATTTTACTTACTGAAAATAATAAATTTGATCATTTAGCTTTCAGTTAAAACTAAAATAAAAGTTTCAAGAAAACTTTTTTTATTTTTAAAAATTCAATTTAAAATTTAGATATATCGAAAATGAGTGGAGCTACCTACTTTAGACTGACTGAAGCCTGCCTTTTTGGATGCTTCCTTTTTTGTGGAGAATATACTTATAAAAATTCATTACTGTTATCGAGTTTTTAATAAAATTTACTGTATATTTTTTTTGTTTTTTTACAGGAAAACAGGTAAATCCTACAGGGCAAAATTTAATGCTATTTTTGTTTGAGTATGAACATACTTTAATAAATTAACGTTACCATTTTACAGGTGTTTTATTTATTTATTTATTTTTCATGGATGATCTAAAGTAAACTGCAAAGTGAACATTTTTTTACTTACTTTGATATTAATTTTGATGTCCCAGAAAGGGATATATATCAATACGAGGTTGTTAAGTGGTTAAGGCAAATGTAACCGGGTAGGTCAATCTAATAAGTAGACGTAATCGTCGTATGCAGTCTGAGACGTAGGCGTAGGTTATAGTGAAAGATCACTGGATCACTCACTCTCTACGTCCTTGCCTTCGTCTGTCTGTCTGTATTTATGGCTGACACCAGCCACTCACATTCCAGTGAGGTGGGGAAACCAAGATGCATAAATATTCATTACCTAGTCATTACATCAAATTTTTTAAAATATGACTGTTGTGTTGGTTGATTTACAGTTTAACTGTTTGCGCGCTATTTAAATCCGGAAAATATTTTTAGAGTGTTTTGTTTTGTAATTTTGTTGATGAAGTTTTGATAATGTTTTGAGTGATAAAAGTTTTACGAATTAACTCATTACTGGTAGATACCGGAAGGAAAAGAGAAGACTAAGAAAAATGTTAGGGAGAAAAAAGATATATCAGGGAGCAAGAATAGCGTTAAGAATTAAACAACAAATTTGCATTTTAAGAAAATGACACTTAGAGGGAAGGCACAATATATTTCGGGTGGCGGGTGCACCACCAAATCCTTAGAACCGGCAGTTTCCGTCCTGAAGAAATGTCATGCATTGATTTTTTTTAATCACTCCTCTGTAAATGTAAAGAAATTTCAGGATTTTTAAGAGGAGGAACCATTTCTTTAGTAACACCGTTTGTTTATTTATTCATTTAGTTTCACGTAATAATTCAAAATATTTTCTTAAAGCTAATTTCTTGTCTGTATCATGTTTTTTCTATTTCTTTTGTCATTCGTTTCAACTTCAGCATTGAACAAACAATGAATACAGAAATAAAATTGGGTAGACTGACAGAGTTCCGAAAAAATAATTTGAACACACAAAAAACAACAACAATCATCCCATTTTTTGTATTTTTGATTTGAAAGGTAAGCAAAAAGAAGAAAATAATTTTGATTTTGATAAAAATAAAAGAAATCCTTATTTACAGTCTTGGCTCGCCATAATTTTTTTTTTAACTTGTTAGTGTTTTTCAGCTATGATTTCAATTTCATCATGTCAGATATTTTGAAGAAATAATTTTAATTTTTAATTTAAAACTATGCTAAAAATGAAAAATAGTTGCTATTTGATTTGACTTTGAAGTTTTTATTTTGTTTCTAATTCGATCATGAGTTTATTGTTGATAAAAAACAACATCTCTTAAGTTAAATTTGACTTTTATTATTTAAATGGCGACCTTTAAAAAAATAAAAATATGAAGAGTAACTTGATATTTTTTATTTTAAAAGTTTAAAATTGTTTGAATCTTAATGTGGTACTTCCACTAATTCGCTAAAAAAAAACAGCATAGCATGAAGAGCAAAGAGACTCTAAACTTAACAAAAACTAAGTTTTTCCATCAAATTGTTTAAAAAGAATCTTTTCAAAAGATCAATGTAATTTTTCATTATTTTTTTAAGATTTTTTAATTCTTTCTAAAACGTTCGAAAAGTGAGTAAAAATCTTTCGTTTTTCGTCAAAGAGTAACCAGATTGTTACCCGAGATTCCTACATAATATTGCACAACTTCCCCCCACCCCAGGAACATTTTGCAGGCAACCATTTTTTTAGCATTTAATTTTGCCATTGCAGTTTTCTTTGAGTAATTTTCTTAAGATGTATTCGTTGATTGAAGTATATTTTTTTATACAAATTCTTGTATTTTTTTTGCAGTTTATTGTAAACAGAATCCTTGTGCCATACATGAATAATTAAAAATGTTGTTGGTGATTTTATGCAACCCACAAAAAATATTTCCTTCTGATAACATGTTAATTCAACTAAATAATTCTCACTACACAACAATGGTCAAATTATCTTATCTGACCTTTAAACAAAAAAATAAAAATAGATCACCTTTTAGATCTATGCAAATATTTTAGAATGGCATATAATTTAGCATTGTAGGTGAAAAAGCAAATGTGATCTTGATATTTAAATTTTTTGACTATTCTCCAAAATTCTCCTTTTTGGTAAGCATCTTGGGAACCCTTTGACCTAGAGATGTAAAATAGGTACCATTTAATTTCTGAAGTTCTATAAGTCTACCAAATTTGAAACCTAAAATCTTTATCAGTGATGGTCAGATCCTTGTCAATTTGATATGGATTGACTCATATACGTTCATTTTCTTTATATATTTCAGTTTTATTAAAATTCTAATCATCATTTTTAAAATAATAACCATTGGTGAGAAGTGAATATAATTAAAATTAGAGAAGTGACAAGGGAAAAACCTTTTTAGCACACCAATATTTTAGGAATATTTTATTAAAACTGGATATTAGAAATCTCAAAGCAATTTTCTCTTCAAAGCTTTTTGGGATTTAAATGAAAATAACTTAGAAATTTCTAAAATCTACCCACACAGATCAGTCACAAGTTGGTGGGGGTGAGTATAAGTGACCAGAAAAAAATAAAATTAAAACAAGATTTAATTTAAAATTATAATTAATGAATGCATGTTAAAAGTTTTAATGAAATCAGATAATTCCAACTTTTGGCAAAAGGTATCTATTTAGTAAATTTTTTTAGTTATTTTTTTAAGTATCTTATTTATTATATATAAAACAAACTAACTTTTCATTTTCATTCAAAAGGGCATTTAGATGGTACTTTGTATTAAGCAAGCTTATTTTTGGCCCAACACTAATTATAGTATTTTATATACTAAAAAAACTAATCCTTTTGGTATGAAAGAATATAACATTTATTTTAAGCCATTTATTAAGACATTACAAATGCCACACTAACTTATGATACCTAATGTTTTAAAGTAATTAATGACAGCTAATATGGTGAGCAGAATAGACATGATTGTCCAAATTTTTTTCTGTAATTGGAAGAAACTATGAAACACGAGACATTTTAATATAAGGCAGAAAATACCATACTAAAAAAAACCCTCTGATACACAAAAAAATTTTAAATTATTTAAAAAATACAATGGCTCAATGATTTATATTAAACTTTTCAATTTTCAATTAGTAAAAATAGTCTTCACTTAGTAACTTAATTACTTAACCCAGCAAGACTTTATAAAATTTTAGAAAAATATTGAAATTTTATAAATTATCATAATTAAAAAATATATATATTGAAGCACTTTTAAAATTATTTATCAGAAAAAAAAATTTTTCTTTAGTCTATAATGTCCTTAATATATATTAGTTAAAAAAGCAATTAAAAGCTTATCTAATAGAAATTTGAAAAGGTTTATATATTATAAATTTTGGAATCTCCACTCTTTTGCATAAAAATTATTGCATTATGAAAAAAGCCCCAGACTTAATAAAAATAAATTTTAATTGTTAAAATACTTATTTTATTAAAAGAAGAGACCAGAGTATATTTCATCTTTTTTAATTCTTTGTAACAAGTTTGAAATTTAGGTTAAATTTTTTTATTATGTGTCAACAATACAACAGAAATATGGAAATCTAGAAATTCTGACTGCAAACTTTGTTTTTTAATTAAACACGGAACTCATTGAAGAATGTAAATCATTAACTTTTTTCCAAACAGTTTTTACTTTTGTGAAAATTTGCTCCAAATAGTAAAACAAATGCAGTAAAACTATGACATTATTTCATTAGATAATTTTGAAATTGCTTTTTTAAATAATATAAAGGACATTATAATCTGAAGAAAAACAAATTGCTGAATAAAGAATTTTTTTAAGAATTGTTTTCGTTTCTTTTTAATTATAATAATATATAGTTTCAAAAATGTTTTAAAAATTCTTCAAAACTTTAACTGTGTTAGGTTTTTAAGTTAAGTGAAGAGTATATTTACAAAGTGAAAATTGAAAAAATTAATGCAAAATAACTTTCACTAAGATTTTTAAAATCAAAAAATTTTTTTATTTGTATAAAATGTTCCCCTTTTGAAAGTATGGTCACCCATACATGACATTATCAGAAAATAAGATTAATAATTATAGTAAATTAAAAGTCAACATTCCTAAAATTTGATCACAGTGGATATTTCCAATATTTTTAAGATTACTGAGGACTACAAAGTTATATAAAAAGTGTTCACTCATCATTTTCTTAAATTAATTTTTAACAGATAAAGTCTTCAAAATCTTAGCAGTGCTTGTTAAGTGATTGGTGAGCTATTTTCAACTTAAAATAAATAGTATGTTTCAAATCAGATTAATTATATGTTAAATCAGCTAATATTCCTCAAAGTTTCAGAAAAGGATAGTTTTTTTTTGGAAGATTTTTTAATAAAGAAAGACAACTAAAAAATGGTGCTAATCAGCTATTTTTCACTACCAAAATATGAAGCAGTTCCAATGAATATAATTTCAATTTGAAATTCAATACGGAGTATTTTGCTTACTGGAAATAATAAATTCAATCCTTTAGATTTCAAGTAAAGCTAAAATGAAAAATTCAAATTCTTTTTAAATTTTTCAAATTCATTTTAAAACTTAAGTTTTACAAAAATGTGTAAGTCCCTATGAAAATTATTATATCTAAAATTTTAAAAAAGTGAAATCATTTTTTGTAAAAATTAATTATTCATGAAAAACACAATTTGGAGGTCCTTAATTACAAAAAAGAATTGATAATTTAAATTATCAAAGTACTTTTGACAGATATAAATGTTAAGAGCTACAAAAAGTAATTTCATAAAACTAAGTAAGTTTGTGTGTAATGGGATAGCAGATGCAAAAAGAGTGCCTCTGAAATGTAAAATGAAAAATGTCATAAAACTGAGATATAATTTAATTAGATGGGTTTTTAATTGCTTTTGGGCATAAGAAAGATTATGGACATAACTGTCTTAAAAAGTTTTTTTGATGAATAATGAATTTTTACAAGAATTGTTTACATTAAAAAAAATGAATTAGAATAATTTGTAAAGTTTAAAACCTTTTGAAGTTTTGTATTAATTATTAATAAGTGTTATTGGTATTAAAATATATATATATATTTACTAGTCAAAAAAGGGAAAAGCTTACTTCTATTTAGTGGCTATCCTCATTATTTTAAACAGAATTTGGATTGTTTTATGTGTATAAACATGCTGAGTTTTTGTATATATATGACCATACACTGAAAATAAGTGTAATAACTAAAGTAAATTCAGAATTTATTTTTAATTTTCAAAAATTTTCCTCAACAATTATTTTTATAATTAAGACTGTAAAGTAAAAGTAACTAAAATTCAATCAATATTAGCTTAGAATATTTTAATAAATTCTAAAACTTATTATGTAGTTAAACATTATATAATAAGGTGTTCAATTTACATTCATTTAGTAATTTTTCTAGTGTGATAGTTGTCAACACCTCAAAAAAATACTCTAAGCTTGTAATATTTGTTTCAATTTTGATTAATTAAATTTAAAATCAGTTAATCTTAATCAAAGTTTCAGAAAAGTATATTTTATTTTTGAAAGATTTCTTTTTATTGTTGATTGATTCAATGATATAACTTATTTTTAGCAATTTTAATTATTTGAAAAAATTGTTCTATCGTCTTAAATGATAATTTTGAAATATTTTGTTTTTTGGAAATATTAAATTAAATCTTGAAACAGAAACTAAAATAGAATCTTGAAAAAAATGTATTTTTTGGCAAATGCATTTTAATCTCTAGTTATCAATTTTTTTTGGTAAACTTAAAACTTTCGTTATTTTAATTAAAACCTAATGAAAATAATGTTTATTTATGTACAGTTGCTTGTTGAGTTAAAGCTTAAAAACAAAGATTGCAAAAATAATGAAAAAAAAAAAAATTAATGAAATACATAACCTTACTAGAAGCAATAATTTATTTTTCTACATAAGTTTTTTTTTCTTTTTAGTTAAAGTTTAATTCATTGCTTTTATTTTTTATTCTTTTCTTAGTTATGTAACCTTCTCTCTACTGCAATGGTGTTAAGGTTCCTTTAGACCACAGTGGTTACTATCTAGGTGACTTCTCTAGAGTAGATAGACTAAACTATCGCCCGGTTCACACTCTACCCATGTCTATTGAACAGGTGAAGAGGCTCATCCCTTGTTCCCTGTTTAGGATGTGGTTTCCAGCTTTCTCTTTTCCAATCTTTTCACTTTTACGTAGGCCCCTGCACATCAGTGGCATTACCACCTTGCTCGGGGTGATATGATTAAAAAAAAAAATTGTTGAAGCATTGCTGGTTGATAGTGAGCATGATTCCACTCACTCTAGCTGGCATTCATTGTCTTCACAACCATACCCTCTTCTGCCACATTGTGTTTTTTTTAATCTCAGAGGGTGAGAAGATTGCTGATGAAGTAAACTGAAGCAAAGAACAGGTCAATGCCTGGAAGCTACACTAAGAATAATTCTTTGGAATAAAGAATTAACTTAGGTAAAAAATGTAATAGTGCTTTTTCTTAATGTATGATTTGCTGTATATAGCAGTTGTGTGTGAACTCTCCAAGTTGTCCAAATCTGCAGCTTATGTGGAATGCTGTATCTAGCAGATGTGGGGTTGACCAGGGTCTGGGGTACGGTTATCTCTCTCCTTTAGCATCAAACTTTTTCTAAAATCTCATACTTTCAAGATATGTTTACTCAACCAATTTTCCAAATTTAGGAGTTTTCCAGCCACCATTTGAAAGTGTTCAGAATAATCAAACTACTTCTCAATTCCCTTTATTTTTCATCTAGCACCATTGTTCTATATAGGTGGTTCTAATCTCTCTCTCTCTTGGCATCTAACCTCAGCCTGTTCCCAAAGACTGGCTCAAATGTCTTTGTAACAAATCTAAACTTTAGCATGTATAGGCAAAAAGATGATTTCTTGCTTTATCAGTTTGTCTCACTCAGTTTTAGATTTTTTTTCTATCTATTCTGAAATATTTGTCATATGTTTATGAAATTATGCAAGCATTGACTGTCAGAAAAAAATATATTTTGTTTTGGCAAGATTTGGGACATTTTTTTATATTCATACATGATATTGTATAATTTTTTTACTGAAATAAAATCCTTGGTGCCTTTTATTCATATAACTGTAAAAAGTTTTATGCCCTCCCTTTAAAAACTACATATGAATAGTTGGTGGGTGGTAAACAAACCTCTAAAATAATAAATGTTCTAATGATTAATTCAGTATGCAATTCATTTATTAATGAACATGGACTAAAAATTTTGTTTGAATCAATTCTCTGATTTTTAGCAAATGTTTTAAAACATGGGTAGCAATTATTTTTAATTTTTTTGCTTTCATTTTAAATAAAAAGAAATCATCCATTTTTTTGTGGTACTTAGTAATTTTTTAATCAGTACCTGCTGAAAATGTTCTATTTTTGCTAAATCATGAGATGAGAATAGAAAACATGATACCCCTGTCTTATTAAAATAATCAACCAAAAAGTCAGGGAATTATTCAATTTTGTTGAAGTTTTCATCCCCAACAAAGTTTATAATTACGTTTTTCTTCTTACACTCATTGTTTTAATTCAACTACATTCCCACTTACCTTTTGGCTAATCCATTATAGTAAATTCTGGATATTCCTCATTTTCACTTTCATTAAATTAAAGAAAAAATATTCAATGTTAATACATCAAAAATATACTCCACAAAATTCAGAAAAGAATGCAAAAAATTTTAGATCTGACTTTTTTCTTTTTTTTTTTTAATCATATCACCCCAAGCAAGGCGATAACACCACTGATGCACAGGGGGCTACGTAAGGGTAAAAAGAATGGAAAAGAGAAAGCTGGAAACCACATCCTAAACAGGGAACAAGGGATGAGCCTCTACACCTGTTCAATAGACGTGGGTGGAGTGTGAACCGGGCGATAGTTTAGTCTATCTACTCCGGTTGAGGAGAGAAAAAAAGGAAAGAAAAGAGTGAAAAGATTGGAAAAGAGAAAGCCGGATACCACATCCTAAACAGGAAACAAGGGATGAGCCTCTTCACCTGTTCAATAGATGTGGGTGGAGTGTGAACCGGGCGATAGTTTAGTCTATCTACTCCAATTGAAAAAATTAAAAAAAGACTGTTTCCAAAAAATATAATACACCTTGTCTAGAGTTTCCCATGAAGGGTTTCCTGATGCATATTATAAAATATTTGAAGGTAACAACTTCCAAAAACATCTTTGGTTCTCTGAAGTTGATACAGATTGATTTTATATCAGAATTTTCTTATTATTTTCCTTGTGCTGAGATCTGTTTGTAATGTTTGATTCGTATCAACAAACTAATAATTGCCAGATTGAAATCACCCTCTTGATTTATACAACTTGGGGAAAAAACAAAAAAAAATTTTATTGCTTCATATTTGAAATTGTTTTTTTGTTCTCTGTTTTTTTCAATGTCTCTTTTAAAATATGTCTCTTTTTCATCGCAGATGTTTGGACAGAACAGAAAATGACGATATAAAAACTGTCATTATTTGAAATTTAATGAAAGAACAGAATTTTGACTTTGTATCAAGAACAGAGAAATATATGCCGCACTCATGAAAAAGTTATGTTTATATTTTCAAAAACATTACATTAAGAAAACTTGTACTTTGAAACCTGTGGTTTATTTTTTTTTAGCAGAATCTTAATGTTATATATGAGTAAAAATAAGAAGTCCTGTATTTAAGATTGCAAATGTTTGTTGGGATTTCAACTTAGTTTGTCATATGGAAAAAAGCACTAGAAACAAACCATGCACTTGTGAAGTTTGTGGATATGCCTTTTCAGATAAGTCAGGTCTGAAGCGCCATATGCGAACACATACTGGAGAGAAACCACATTCTTGTGAAGTTTGTGGATATGCCTTTTCAGATAAGTCAAGTCTGAAGCGCCATATGCGAACACATACTGGAGAGAAACCACATTCTTGTGAAGTTTGTGGATTTGCATATTCACGGAAACAGAGTTTGAACTATCACATGAGAACACACACTGGAGAGAAACCATATTCTTGTGAAGTTTGTGGATCTGCATTTTCAGACAAGTCTGGGTTGAATCGCCATATGCGAATACACACTGGTAAAAAATTATATTCTGGTGAAGTTTGTGGATCTGCATTTTCAAACATGTCATTTTTGAAGAAACATAAACAAACACATACTGGTGAGAAACCTTATTATTGTGAAGTTTGTGGATCTTCATTTTCACAGAAGTTATATTTGAAAAATCATATGCGAACACACACTGGGGAGAAACCATATTCTTGTGAAGTTTGTGGATTTGCCTTTTCAGAAATATCAGGCCTGAAGCGCCATATGCTAACACATACTGGGGAGAAGCCACATTCTTGTGAAGTTTGTGGTTCTGCATTTTCACGGAAAAGCCATTTGAAGCAACATATAAGAACACACACTGGGGAGAAACCATATTCTTGTGTAGATTGTGGATCTGCATTTTCAGACAAGTCTGGGTTGAATCGCCATATGCGAATGCATACTGGGGAGAAACCATTTTCTTGTGAAGTTTGTGGATCTGCATTTTCAGACAAGGCTGGGCTGAAGAGCCACATGCGAACACACACTGGTGAAAAACCATATTCTTGTAAGCTTTGTGAATCTGCATTTTCATACAATTCTGCATTAAGGCGCCATATGCAAACACATACTGGGGAGAAACCATTTTCTGATGAATTTTGTGAATCCTCATTTCGGCAGATGTTACATTTGGAGTACCATGGGAATACACACTGTTGAGAAACCATATTCTTGTGAAGTTTGTGCATTATATTTTCATTGAATTCTTTGCAGTGCCATATGCAAACACACAGGATAGAAAATATCTATGAGTATTTTGTAGATTTTTGTTTTTAGAAAAGACAAATGTATTGCATCATATTCAAATCTCTACCAGAGAGAAATACTGTTCTATTGAAATTTCTGTATCTGTATTTTTAGAGATATTAACATTTTCAAACTGCATGTAAACACAGTGAAATGAAAGCATATTCATCTTAGGTGTTGCAGTCTGCATTTCCACAACTGTCATAGTTTTATTACTGTTGCTTTGCTTAGTATCAGTGATCCTGATAGGTTTTTAATGGAATGATTCTCCAGCACACACAGGCAGTTATTTAGTTGCATCCCTGCAAAATTCAGTGTGTACTAGCTAAACTTTCTTAATAAATTTTTATGTTCAACTGCAGAGTAAGTTTTTTTATTTCATTACTATCATCCCAAAAAATGAGTTTAGACGCGTTATATAAATTAAACAACAAGGAGAAAAATGATCCAAGAAAGTTTTCAGTAAGGCAATACTAAATTACTTAACCATAGCCATACTCCACACACTTAATCCATTAAATATTATTAAATATTCAAAAAAAAATTTTTTTTGTGAAATTCATTTATATAAAATTCATTTATATGCCCTTTTTTTTTTTTTTAGTGGAGGAGTAGAGAGTGTATCTACCAAAAATGTATTATTGATATTGAGTTTTAATAAAATGTATATTTAAGCTTTTCTACAGGAAAATAAATCATGCAAGACTAATTTTAATGCCATTTTTGAGATGGAACATTTAAAAAAAAACAGCATTATCATTTACAGTTGTTTTTATTATTATTTTTGAAATGATCAAAAGTAAATGTCAAAGAAAATTTTATATTGTTTTTTCATGTTAATTTTTTCAAATATGACTGTTGGATAGAGTGGTTGATTTCTACAGTTTATCAACCATTTTCGGGCTATTTAAAGCCACAATATATTTTTAGGTTGAAAGAATTATAGAATTTTTTTTTTTGAGATAATATTTTATTGATAAATTTTTACCAATTAAAGAAATGAAAAGAAGAAAGTAGGTTGAACCAGTGTATTGAAATAACAGAATATATATACAAAATAAAAGTGTTATCTATCAGCAGATAGAAGTGTCTGTCTGAACTGTCAAGTTACACTGCGTCTCGACTACCTTCTCCAGGAAGTCATGCAGGTTAATATTTATGAAGGAAGAAGAGTTCATTCCAATGTAGATAGGGCACCATAACACATTAGACCACCCATACTTACATGCTTACAGCACCTGGTATTCCCAAGCAGTCAGTCAGACTCAACATTGCTTAACTTTGTATAATTCTTCCAACACTGAAAAGAACATTATTCATGATTACCTTTTTTCATTTTTCTATTCTTTTGCTATTTCTTAAAAGATTTAACAAAATTTTGTCAAATAAAAGAATATTCTAAACTAATAGTTTTATTCTGTGTTTTATTCATTTCCTTGATTTTTCATTCCAGATTACTTTTAATCTCATTTGAATTTTAATATTACACAAAGAACAATTGCATAGTCATTGATTTCATAATACCTTATGCCATTGGATTCTCTATTTTGCCACAGTAAACTTACTGATCTGAATCACATTATATTTTATGAAAAAGGAAGTAATATTGATTGCTTTTGTCTTTAACAAATGTCATCTTGATAAAGTATAATTTTGGAAGAAGCAGCTTTTTAGGTTGGATTTCTTTGCCTAGATATGTTCTTGTCTTCCATGATAGGTTTTTGTTTTTGTTTCATTTGTGTAGATATGTGGAACCTTCAAGATCTTTGCATGAATTTAGTAAATGTCAAGAAAGAAGTTTATTTGGTAAAAAAATGGCACAAATAATCTTAAGAGTTGTCTTGATGAATGTACTTAATGAATTTACTGTTAGCATCACTGATTGCTTCAATATGTGGTTTGAAATGCCCAAATTGAATGACACATTTTGGACAGTCTGCTAGGTATATCAGATTTCATAGAATTTATAGTGTTATAGAGCATTGGCTGGCTTCCTGCTCATCTATGCTTTATATGTAATAGTTCAATACACTCCCGATCAAAAATTTAAGACCACTTAAAAATCTTTAAAAATAAAATTTTATATTTTATCTTTAAAAATAAAATTTTATAAAAATGTAAATTTCTAAATAAAATGTTTGGAATGTAGCTTTTTGTTTCCATAACCTCAACATTAGTCAACGGCAGTACAATAGTGTTATAATTATTATATATAATGTACAATAGTACAATATTGTTATAATTATTATATATAAATTTTTCTTTCTAAGTGATGAATAAGTTCTGCCATTTGAGACTTCTGAAAAAACTTTTCAAAAAAAGCACTGAAACAAATCAATTAAAAATAACCACCATAGGAATGAACAAAAAAAAAAATTATTAAAAATTTTTAAATATAAAAAATGATTTGTGATTTTCTAACAAAAACTTCATTTTTATTAAATAAATTATTAAAAAATCCCAATTCTACTAAAAATGATATTTTTGCAATTTGCTGCTTATTTTGTTGAGTAAATTATATTTTAGAAATAAAGAAATAAAATTCTAACATTTCCTGGATAATTTTTATTTAATGCTAACAGGTAACAAATAAAAATTTCTCACAGAACAAAATGTTACTGGTTAGAGAGTTTATTTTTTTTAAAGTAATTTACTTCCCAAAATAAAGTCAGAGGTGACACTCATCTCTGAAACAGAACCGTTTTTATATCCAACCTCTGCATAAATATCATGAACTCATCTTTTCTCACTAAACTCCAATTTTCCTTTCATAAACCTCTTAACTAGTGAGATAACTAAATGTGTCATGATATCCTCTAAGATAACATGACGGGATTTGGTTGTCAATAACTTTTCAATATACAATGCAACTGTGTCTGTATTCAGTGTTCTACTCATTCACATTATAATACCCTCTCTCAAATGTTGAGCACTTTGCGTTCTTTTGCTTACTAGGTGTTAAGCAAGTTGTGATTTGTGACAGAAAGAATTCTATGTTGAGAAATTTACCTATTTCCTACTGATGTTGTTCTTTAGGCATCAGCTTAAAGTCAGAATCAGGACAAAGGAAACAACAACCACCATCAGAATTTAGCAAAAGGTGGGTGAGTCTTGTGCATATCTGCCGAGTAAAAGGTGCTAACATAGAGTGACTTTGATGCCAGTCATGCACGGTGGTGATTCAGGGGAGCCCGCCTCTCAAATTTTGGCTGGCCCCTTGGTTGCCTCCTTCCCACTTTTATAAGCTTCAAAAATTTATGAAACTGATCTATATCTAATTTTGACAAGATTTGATCTTCAGCCCTTTTCTCTCTGCATTTTTTTTCCTTTAGCAATGCCATCAAAAGAATCAAAGTAAAGGGGTTGATAGAAAAACAATTTAGACCTCTTTTTTCCCTATTTATAGTGGTCACCACTGAATTCCAAAATGATTTTTTTTTAAAATGAATGATCAATTGAACCATACATCCTTTTGTCTCTCTCTCATATTCAATTTCTTAAAGCTAAACAGTTATATTTTCAAGCATCTTTTTACAAAACATAGCACGAACACTCACAACACTACAATTATAAACCAATACTGCATTATAGATAAATTTTTGAATTTTAAAAAACTCACTTCAATAACAAAGAGCAACACCAAAGAAGTAGGAAAATCCGCAAAAATTTTGAAATTAGATGCTAAACATTCTGCAACTGTTATTGGACATTCCTCTCATTTAGTGACGTAACATATTTATATTCCCTAGTGATGTGGTAACTCATTCCTAAGTTGTGTATATGATAGTGTATATGATATATGATATACATATGTGTATATGATTGGATACGAAAATTGTGGTTTATCGAGCTGTTATTCTCTCCATCCTCCTGTATGGCTCTGAGTCTTGGACTCCTTATAGACTTCACATCCGTCAGCTGGATGTATTTCACAAACACTGTTTGCGGTCAATCTGTGGTCTTAGCATTCGAGACAAGATGCCCAACGTTGACCTCTTCAGAAAATGTAATATTTCTGGAATAGAGCCATTCCTCATTCAGTTCCAACTACGTTGGACTGGACACGTATTGAGGATGACCGAGGAAAGGATACCAAAAATCATGATGTACAGTCAATTGGAGAGCGGTAGGAGAAATGTTGGACGGCCTTTACTGAGGTACAAGGATAAGATCAGGAGTAATTTGATTTCTCTCAGTCTGCCTCACAACATTCTTGAGAGCAGAGTCTCTGATCGAATGGAGTGGAAGGCATGTTGTTTTGATGGTCTTCAGCGTTTCAAATCTGACAGTCTGAATCATATGAGTCAGAAACGAGAGAGAGTCAAGCGGGCTGTATTGGTACCTGCAAGTGCATCCCATAACCAGCACACTTGCACTCTGTGTGGATTGATTTGTAAGTCCCTTGCTGGACTTAGATGTCATCAGAGGCTGAAGCATGGATGAAGTCAGAGTTGTCGGAACCTCATACGTCGAGATCGACGGGAGAGTCCATCATATGATAGTGGTGTGGTACGAAAATAAAGAAACTGCTTAAGTTTGCACCCCACCTCTTAAGAAAATTCTCTGCCCCTAAGTGGTCCCTATCACTTTCTAATTTCCACAATCGCCATTTGCTATGCATCAGGATTTAGGGTTTCTAGTTTGAACATGGGCATATCCACCCGAATTAGATCAGTTTAGATTTATTTTATTTTTTTACACCAAGTTAACTTAGCTAAAGGATATATGTTTCATTGAACCTCCATCCCCTTTACTTTTTGTCCTCATTCTTCTTTAGTTTTATTTCCCATTGATGTAATGAATATGCATACACCTTGGTTCCCCCTCACAGTAATATGATTGGCTGGTGTCAACCATAAATACAGACTAAGGCAGGAATGCCTAGGACTATGCCTATTTGAACACCTATTGACTACACCTATTGCATAAGCCTACACCTAAGCATACTGCATATGACTATGACGAAAACTAGTCCATTACGGTTACTTGCTAGATTGTCCTACCCAATTATATTTGTCAAAACCACTTAGCTACTTCAAATAATATATATATCCCTTTACGGGACATATCACCCATCCTATCCCCAATTAGGTGACCAGAAATGTCAGTTCTCTGATGGAAGCATGATGTCTTTTGGTTTTGTTATATATCGCCGTATGACGA
This sequence comes from Ascarosepion bandense, assembly GCA_037127315.1. NCBI lineage: Eukaryota > Metazoa > Mollusca > Cephalopoda > Sepiida > Sepiidae > Ascarosepion > Ascarosepion bandense. Next base: position 6,290,071 of record JBBBDQ010000328.1, on the reverse strand, counting down.
CAAAACAACAAACACACATATATAAAAATATAAGGTTATATTTTTATTAATGACGACGAACTGTGTGGAATAGAGAACGGAAAGGGTGAGGGCGCATATAGAATGGCTGACGGGAGTGTAGTCTGCCTGTGTTGTCTCTCTCTCTGCTTCCACGGGCCGTTCTCTGCTACTACTGGCGAATCCGTGTGTCGAGGTCTTTATATAATCCTCTAGAACCGGGACTTTCCTTCCGGTTTTGCCTCGCCCACGCCACCCACGTAATTCTAAGAGACACCTGATCTGTTTGCCTCCGTATTCATTTCTGCCGCTGTCGGAAATAAGGTCAAAACGACATCCGTTCCGGCTTCGACAGGATGTATTTCACAAACACCAGTCTTGTCGCTTCGCCGCCCCCTTCACCAATGGAAAACACCATCGCTTGCATCACTTCCTCGGGTGGGGCCAGATTGTTATATTACAGTTTTTTGAGTGTTTTTCTTTTTTTGTTGTTGTCTAAATGTCTTCTAAGAAATTAACTTTTTCAGTCCGCTATTCATTGAGCAAACAATAATGTAATAACATGGTTTCAATAACATTTGCATTAAAAAAATGCCTTGTTAGAGTGAAGGCACAGTATCGTATATTTCGGGTGATGGGTGCACCGAGTCCTTAGCACTGGCAGTTTCTGTGGCCCTGAAGAAATCTCATACATTGACATCTGAATCACTCCTCTGTAAATGCCAAGAAATTTCAGGATTTTAAAACACAAGGAATCAATTCTTGAGTAACAGCGTTTAATTTATTTCTCAGTTCCACATAATCTTTCAAACAAAAAAAACTAATTTCTTGTTTGTATCACGTTTTCATGTCTACGGCTATATCGTGTTGAATACACTGGTTCCCGCCTGATCACCAAAGTTAAGCAACATCTGAGCCTGGTCAGTACTTAATAGGCAACCATTTGGGAACACCAGGTGCTGTAAACTTAAGGACCAAGAATGGTCCACCGGTCCTCTATGTTTGGGGGTTGGGTGCAGGGCTAACAAACCTACCCCGTAAAAAACAGTTTGTTACAGAAAATGCAACAAAAAGTTGCCGCCCTATGCACCATTGGGTGTGATGGATAAATGATGATGACGATGATGATGATTGCTGCCCTATGCACCATTGGGTGTGATGGATAAATGATGATGACGATGATGATGATGATTGCTGCCCTATGCACCATTGGGTGTGATGGGTAAATGATGGTGATGATGATGATGATTGCTGCCCTATGCACCATTGGGTGTGATGGGTAAATGATGGTGACGATGATGATGATTGCTGCCCTATGCACCGTTGGGTGTGATGGGTAAATGATGGTGATGATGATGATGATTGCTGCCCTATGCACCATTGGGTGTGATGGGTAAATGATAGTGACGATGATGATGATTGCTGCCCTATGCACCACTGAGTGTGATGGATAAATGATGATGATGATGATGATGATTGCTGCCCTATGCACCATTGAGTGTGATGGATAAATGATGATGACGATGATGATGATTGCTGCCCTATGCACCATTGAGTGTGATGGATAAATGATGATGACAATGATGATGATTGCTGCCCTATGCACCATTGGGTGTGATGGGTAAATGATGGTGACGATGATGATGATTGCTGCCCTATGCACCACTGAGTGTAATGGATAAATGATGATGATGATGATGATGATTGCTGCCCTATGCACCATTGAGTGTGATGGATAAATGATGATGACGACGATGATGATTGCTGCCCTATGCACCATTAGGTGTGATGGATAAATGATGATGACGATGATGATGATTACTGCCCTTTGCACCATTATGTGTCATGGATAAATGATGGTGACGATGATGATGATTGCTGCCCTATGCACCACTGAGTGTGATGGATAAATGATGATGACGATGATGATGATTGCTGCCCTATGCACCGTTGGGTGTGATGGGTAAATGATGGTGATGATGATGATGATTGCTGCCCTATGCACCATTATGTGTCATGGATAAATGATGGTGACGATGATGATGATTGCTGCCCTATGCACCACTGAGTGTGATGGATAAATGATGATGACGATGATGATGATTGCTGCCCTATGCACCGTTGGGTGTGATGGGTAAATGATGGTGATGATGATGATGATTGCTGCCCTATGCACCATTGGGTGTGATGGATAAATGATGATGACAATGATGATGATTGCTGCCCTATGCACCATTGGGTGTGATGGGTAAATGATGGTGATGATGATGATGATTGCTGCCCTATGCACCATTGAGTGTGATGGATAAATGATGATGACAATGATGATGATAGCTGCCCTATGCACCATTGGGTGTGATGGGTAAATGATGGTGACGATGATGATGATTGCTGCCCTATGCACCACTGAGTGTGATGGATAAATGATGATGATGATGATGATGATGATTGCTGCCCTATGCACCATTGAGTGTGATGGATAAATGATGATGACGATGATGATCATTACTGCCCTTTGCACCATTAGGTGTGATGGATAAATGATGATGACGATGATGATGATTACTGCCCTTTGCACCATTGGGTGTGATGGATAAATGATGATGACGATGATGATGATTGCTGCCCTATGCACCATTATGTGTGATGGATAAATGATGGTGACGATGATGATGATGATTGCTGCCCTATGCACCACTGAGTATGATGGATAAATGATGATGACAATGATGATGATTGCTTCTCTATGCACCATTGGGTGTGATGGGTAAATGATGATGATGGTAATGATGATTGCTTCTCTATGCACCATTGGGTGTGATGGGTAAATGATGATGATGATGATGATGATTGCTGCTCTATGCACCATTGAGTGTGATGGATAAATGATGATGACAATGATGATGATTGCTGCTCTATGCACCATTGGGTGTGATGGGTAAATGATGGTGACGATGATGATGATTGCTGCCCTATGCACCATTGGGTGTGATGGATAAATGATGGTGACAATGATGTTGATTGCTGCCCTATGCACCATTATGTGTGATGGATAAATGATGATGACGATGATGATGATTACTGCCCTATGCACCATTGAGTGTGATGGATAAATGATGATGACGATGATGATGATTGCTGCCCTATGCACCATTGAGTGTGATGGATAAATGATGATGACGATGATGATGATTGCTGCCCTATGCACCATTGAGTGTGATGGATAAATGATGATGACGATGATGATGATTGCTGCCCTATGCACCATTATGTGTGATGGATAAATGATGGTGACGATGATGATGATGATTGCTGCCCTATGCACCACTGAGTATGATGGATAAATGATGATGACAATGATGATGATTGCTTCTCTATGCACCATTGGGTGTGATGGGTAAATGATGATGACGATGATGATGATTGCTGCCCTATGCACCATCTGGGTGTGGTGGATAAATGATGATCATATTTTCTATTTTTTATTTTTTATTCATTTCAACAACAATGCACACAGAAATTGGGTAGATTGACAGAGAAATATGAAAAAATAATTTGAACACAAAAAAAACAACCTTCATCCCCTTCTTTTCTGACTTGAAAGTTAAGAAGTGGAAAGAAGAATAATAATCTTGATTTTGATAAAAAATGAAATCCTTAAAAAAAATGAAATCCTTACTCTACTTCTACTACTGACTTGTCTCACCATTTTTCCCCAATTCTTTTTAAAATTGTTGTTCTGTTTGTGATTTCCTAGTTCCTGACTCCTCACCAAATTCCTCATTTACGTACTCTTCACTTCTTTCTCTTCTCCCTCACTAGTGTTTGCCTAAAGAGAAAAGAAATAATCTACCCTCTCTTCAGGTAAGCGGTTGTTTTTATCCCCAACCACCTACCCACAATACCTTTCACGTGCCTATATGAGGCTTCCTTTACCTCTCTTCCGGCTTCCCACCATTTCCAACATGCCAGTAAGTTGCATTCCAGTTACACGTCCCCCTGATCTTAAGATCATTATTACATCACATAGTCCCATGACCAATAAGGTGGATATGCACTTCTCTTCCTGATGCACGAGCTGGAGCAACCCTCATATTATCACTATGTTCCCCAAAATTGTCACCGTCATTCGAGGAGCCAGTTACTTGTCGTACATCAAGGATGTACCAAGGGGTTCCATTCACAGATATGTTATTCTGTGACTGTACGCCAGTTACCATTCCTCGCTCCCATTGTGTGGCACATTGAGCATGAGGCGGCTTTATCCAGACTTCTTCCCCAATCTGGATCAGACTGGGTTGTCTCCCCTCTGCTTCCCATTCAGGCATGACCAACAGGTGTCTCCATTTGTATTGGAATATTGCTCTCTGCGGTACGGAATTCTCCCCTGGGCCTATCCATGGGGACATATTCTACCAGTATACTACTTCAGGTGGTGATATCTGCCCCTTTCAGCTATAGCCTTCACAGTCCTGTGGTGCCTCTTCCCAATGCCATTTCCACTTAGTCTATATGCAGCCCTGTAGTATGCTTGTATATTCCATCTGTCTAGCACTGCCTTGACTGGTGCTGGCTTGAAAGCTGTGCTATTATCCATCAGGATCTCTTCCACTGGCCCCCTTTCCAAAAATAATTTGTTCAACAAAGCTGCAATCATTGCTCCTGTTTCACTACTCAACTCTCACCATATAGCTATTCTGCTGGGCCCACAATCCACCATCGACAGATATGCACCGTTTTGATAATGTGTGACATCAATCGCTAGTCTTTTCCAATTGGTTGAGACACGGATTTCGCCAGTCTCATGTGTAGTGGTGCAGGATCGATTGATTAGCAATGCTGGCATGCTCGCACTACATTGCACACATCTTTTCTAGAGACAGATGGGTCTACCTTCTGAGCCCAAAACAGCGTTCTATCTACACCCATGTGGGGCATCTCATGCAGTGTCTTAACATATTAATTTTCAATACTGCACATGGTATATCCATCCTCTGCATCAATGGGTACTTTTAAACAAGCTTTCTTTACTCTTGTAAGAGCCTCGGCCTTATTGGTCTCAGATGTCACAAGGCTTACTTTGATCTGTAGGTCGAATTCCTGCACTACATCCCCCAAAACTCTAAATCATCACTTTACAAGCATTTCTGCTGCTCCCTTCGTCCATATTCTACCTTCCTTCATAATTACAAATTCCATGTTGCTGAGTGTTTTCACTTCTATGTTCTTCAGCCCCCACTTCAATGCCCAATAGATGCCCTTCATCAATGCCTCCAATTCTATGACATTATGTGGCTAACATCATTCTTCTTTCTCAGCCAAACAGCGTCCTCTGCTCTTACACCTCCTATCGCCAATACAACTCCCATTGCTATGCAGCTTGCATTGCACCAAACAATGCCTTCATCCACTTTTGTTACGTGCCATTGTCCTTGCACTGGGTCCTCTCTCTTCACTTCCTTGATAATCTCCCTTATAAACTTGAACGTTCTGTCGCTTACTCAGTCATCCCATCCTATCGCCTTCACTTGTCTCTTTACATAACTGCATGCAACCCTCAACTATCCAACCACAGGGTAGTGACCCACCAATTTCCTGCAGATCGAGAACAACTCCTGCTTACTCAGCTTATCTGAAACAGGCGGAATCTGATTACTCCTCTTGAATACTAACTCTTCATTCACTGTACCCTTGTGCAATTTGAGACCAAGTGCTGCTCCCCTGTCGAATGATTCTGAAGGTTTTGCTTCCAGCCCATATTTTTCAAGGTGACATTTTACCTCCCCTGCTTGCACAACCATCTCACCTACCAGGATGTCATTAATATAGGAATTTGTAGCCCTACCTATTGTCTCCTGTTTCAGTACAGTCTTGAGTACTGCTGACATTATTTTGGGTGCAACGTTTCACCCAAAACCCAATCTAGTAAGGCAATAGGTGGTCCCTTTGTACACCACAAGGTGGTACCACCGCAGTCTTTCCGCTACCTGTAGTTGCAGGTATGCTGATTTTAAATCTATGATTGTATTAGCACCCACCATCTGTCTCCACTTTTGCATGGTTTTGCCATATACATCGATACAATTGCTTCCCGTGTGGCATGCTATATATCTATTCAGTTCCCTGAAGTTTAGCACGGCTCTGACTTTATGTTTCATCGGTTGGGTTACCGCCATTAATGGCAACACTCCACTGTGGACCTTTCCCTTCCGGGGTACTAGAATGCCTTCTTTGATCCACCTGTCTACCTTTTTTTCAAAGGCTACTCTTTCCTCATCCTGCATAGAACTCTCATAAATGCTGACCTTGTTCTTCAATTAGGGTGGCCCATTTGTTCAGCACCATTCGACTGTCCATTTCTCTCCATCAAATTCAACACAAAAGTCCTTGTCTTGAATTTTTAACCCCATCAATCCACAATCTCGGGGTTGCAGGGTTGCTGCACATTGCGCTTTACCAAATCGGTTGTGGTTCCAATTAATAGTGACACCTCCCAGTTTGTCAATTGCGTCCATGCCAATGTCAACGTCAATGCCGTCAACGATGCCTTCCAACATGAATGCTCTTATATTGAACTGAATATCCGCAACTGACAGCATCACTGTACTAGATCCCCTGCTGCATTTAACCTCTCTTCTATTTCCGCTACGTGTTTTAAATCTATGATTGTATTAGCACCAGCCATCTGTCTCTACTTTCGCATGGTTTCGCCACATACATCGATAACATTGCCTCCAGTGTGGCATGCTATATATCTATTCAGTTCCCTAAGTCTAGCACTGGTCTGACTGTATGTTTCGTTGGTTAGTTTACCGCCATTAATGGCAACACTCCACTGTGGACCTTTCCCTTCCAGGGTACTAGAATGCCTTCTTTGATCCACCTGTCTACCTTTTTTCAAAGGCTACTTTTTCCTCATCCTGCATAGAACTCTCATAAACGCTGACCTTGTTCTTCAATAAGGGTGGCCTATTTGTCCAGCACCATTCGACCATCCATTTCTCTCCATAAAATTCGGCACAAAAGTCCTTGTCTTGAATTTTTAACCCCATCAATGCACAATCTTAGGGTTGCTGCACATTGCACTTTACTGAATCAGATGTGGTTCCCATTAATAGTGACACCTACAAGTTTGTCAATCACATCCATGCCGATAACAACGTCAATACTGTCGACGATGCATTCCAACATGTGTGCTCTTATTTTGAACTGAATATTTGCTATTGACAGCATTAGAGTACCAGATCCCCTGCTGCATTTAACCTCTCTTTTCCTACTCCAACATCGCTGTATTAGATCCCCTGCATTTAACCACTCTTTTCCTACTCCAACATCACTGTATTAGAACCCCTGCATTTAACCTCTCTTTTCCTACTCCAACATCACTGTATTAGATCCCCTGCATTTAACCTCTCTTTTCCTACTCCAACATCACTGTATTAGATCCCCTGCATTTAACCTCTCTTTTCCTACTCCAACATCACTGTATTAGATCCCCTGCATTTAACCTCTCTTTTCCTACTCCAACATCACTGTATTAGATCCCCTGCATTTAACCTCTCTTTTCCTACTCCAACATCACTGTATTAGATCCCCTGCATTTAACCTCTCTTTTCCTACTCCAACATCACTGTATTAGATCCCCTGCATTTAACCTCTCTTTTCTTACTCCAACATCACTGTATTAGATCCCCTGCATTTAACCTCTCTTTTCCTACTCCAACATCACTGTATTAGATCCCCTGCATTTAGCCTCTCTTTTCCTACTCCAACATCACTGTATTAGATCCCCTGCATTTAACCTCTCTTTTCCTACTCCAACATCACTGTACTAGATCCCCTGCTGCATTTAACTCTCTTCCATCAACTGCTTTTATGAGCGTTCTCCTACTCCAACATCTCACCAACCAGGAAGTCACCAGGATTGTGGAGCATCCTGTATCAACCAGGGCCTTTGCTTTCGTTCCTTCCACCACGTCTACAATCGGCATGTTTTGGTGTTTTTTATTTATTTATTTTTTTTTTAATCATTTCACCCCGAGCAAGGTAGAAATGTCACTGATGTGCAGGGGGCTACATAACTGTAAAAAGATTAATTAGAAAAGAGTGAGGAGTACAAACTAGTTAGAAAGGAGCAATAGAAAGCTGAGAAAGCAGGTGCGATGACAGATACATAGGTGGAGAGAAAGGGAAGGTTATACGGGGGTGGGGAGAGAGCTAGAGTCCAGTGGTTAATAGATGAGTATTGACTTTGCATTTAAATTTCTGGAGGTTGTAGCCATCAGGAAAGCAAGAATACGGGAGCGAGTTCCACAGGCGGGAAATGTGAGAGAAGAAGCTGCAGGAGTAGAATTGTCATCTGCATTTGGCTAACCTGACTGTGAATGGGTGGGACCCAGTTGCCAGTCTGGTTGCACGAGTAAACACCTGTTGAGGAGGCACCAGTGACTTAAGTTTGTCCGAGCAGAAGCCATGAAAGTATTTATAGAACAGACAAGAGGGAGGCCACATTTCGACGGTAGGGAAGTGGCTGCAGTCGAGCCGCCAGATCAGTACCTATCACATTACAGACTCTCCTTTGGAGCCTGTCAAGAACACTGAGGAGAATGGCAGGGGCGCCTGACCATGAATGGCAGCAGTACTCCATGCACGGATGGATGGTTGACTTGTATATATGCAGGATGGATTCAGGTGGAAAAACCATCCTGGATCGACATAGTGACCCAACCTTCTTAGCAGTAGATTTTGCTATGGATTCAATATAGTGGTTCCATTTGAGGTCTGAGGACAGGGTAAGTCCGAGGAGGCATAGTGTATTGCTCTCCGGGAGAATCGCTTGGTCCATGCTTATGGGAGGCAGGAGAGGTCACCTGTAATGGTTGACAGACAACGGCTTGGTCTTAGATGAATTGAAGTTGACAAGCCACTTCTTGCCCCAGTTCACCACAGAGTGTAGATCCCGTTCAAGGTCAGCAGCGAGATTATGTCTGTCCGCCACGATAGGTTTCTTACTGGTGCGGGAGTATATTGTAGTGTCATCTGCGTAGATGCCTACTTGGGACTTGATCTCATCTGGGAGGTCGTTGATGAAAATAAGGAAGAGCATCGGGCCCAGGATAACTCCCTCTTACCCATTTTCTCTGGGAACAAAATCTGCTAATGTGTCCTTTCTCCCTGCATCTGTAGCAAGTTAAAGGAGACTCTGGTCATTCCTTGCAGTCTTTCAACATGTGCAGCCCATGGCACTAAAAACATTGTCCGACAAATTTCCCACTTTGCCTTGTTTCTGGTCCACTTACAGCCTGATTTAGTGCGATAGCGCCTATGCCTTGGGATTCTTTAGTCCTCTTGACAGTTAATACTCGAGCAGTGGTTATTAGCTCACTCATCACCTTTGTTTCTACCTGAGGCAGCTGCTGAAGTGTGATTGATATTCAAACTGGGAATCCATGTACGAAAGCCAGTTTCACAATTCTTTCTGCACTCCTACTCATGAATTCTGCTAATCGCCTTGGCATAGGCATCAACAGATTTGCTCATCCATCAGACTGGTCTTTATAAGCTTGCTATAATCTATAAAAGGCCCATCTGTAAAGGCCTTAAGTAACATTGAGTTGATTATCTCATAATCAGGTTTGTCCATTTCATTCATTTCTAGGTAGAGCGCCAATCGCCCTCAAAGTATAATGGGATGAGTTTCGCCTGGTCAGGCACTTGCTGCAATGCAGCAACCAGCTTTACTTTCATAAGCCAAGCCTCTATGTCTCCTTCGCCATCAAAGTGTCTCTAATCATATCACCAAGACTCTGCATTTTAACAGTTCCTTCCATGGTTTAATTCTCCGAAATAGATTGTCATTTCCGAATTCCTAACTCCTCATTAAATTCCTCCTTTACATACTCTTCACTTCCTTCTCTTCCCACTCACCGGTGTTTGCCTGAAGGAAGAGAAAAGAAATAATCCCTCTCTGCAGGTAAGCCGTGGCTTTTATCCCCAACTACCTACCCACAATGCCTTTGTCTATATGAGGCTTCCTTTACCTCTCTTCCGGCTTCCTACCATTTCCAACATACCCGTAAGTTGTATTCCACTTACACTCTCTTAAAGTTTGCAAAACAAAAAGAAAAAGAAATTCAGCTATGATTTTATTTAATCATGTCAGATATATGGAAGAAATAACATTTTAAAACCATAAAAGGAAATTAATTGGATTTTATTTCGCTTTGAAATTTTTATTCTGTTTTTTTTTTCAATCACAGTGAGTTGGACACGTCGATAAAAACAGCATCTCCAAATTTGACTTCGTTTTTTATTTATTTATTTTTTTAATTAAATAAAAATGTTACCGACTCTTTAAAATAAAAATGGTAAGAGGATGATGGAATACAATGATTTTTGGTTTGATGGATTTATTTTAGTACGATTTTTTAAAATTAATAATAGAAAAAAAAATTATCCACAAGTTCAGTTTTTAATTTTTAAATATTTTTTACATCATTGCATAACTAACTTCATTCATTTGTGAATAAGTCCTTAAAGTTTCATTAAAATCAGACGATTATTTGATTTTTGCCAGAATTTTCAAATTAATGCGTCTTTCAACACCAAAAAATGCGTCGCGTATACTTTGATTTTTCTTTTTTCTTAATAACAATCATTTTTTATTTATTTTTTATTTTTTTATTAAGTTTCGGTCTTTTAAATGAAAGTTTTATTGCATTTTTTAGTTTAAAGTTTACTGTGGGGGTAACAGATGTAAATTAAAAAAAAAAATTACCAAGATTTTTTTTTTTTTTTTTTTTTTTTTTTTTACTAATGATTTCCAAAATAAATTAATTTGTGAATAAGTCATGAAAGTTTCATTTAAACGATTTGGTTACCCGCAAACGAAAATCAGTGGAAAACATGTTACATAACTCAGAAAAAAAAACAAAAAAAACAACTGAGACAAACACCCCCAAAATCAAATAATTGTCGGATTTTATAATATTAATGAAACTTTCAGAACTTATTTACAAAAATGAATTAAATAACTTTTTAAATTATTATTTTTTTAAAAATCTTAGTAAAAGTTTTTTTTTTTTTTTGACATCTGTTCCCAATATCCACGTAAAATTCATGAATTTTAAAGAAATTAAATTTTGTTGCGAAAATAAATTGGTTTTAAACGCAGGACTAATTGGAGAATGTAAAATCATGTATTTAGTTTTTTTGGAAATTTTGCATCTGTTTCCGAAAATCTGCTCCTAGTAAAAAAAAAAAAAAGATCAATATATTATATAACTATGACATTAATTTGATAAGCTTTTAATTGCTTGATCAAATAATATAAATTAAGGGCATTATAGTATTTACAATTATTTGGACTATTGTCCTAATCTTTGTTGCCAAGTCATTGATATTAGATCTCCAACCCATGCAATAATCAAGTTTCTAGCTCCAATTAGGGGTCCAATCTATTATTTCTGATGGCCTTTGGTGGCTGACATTGCACAGGTCAAGTTAACTTTTGTCTCAAGATGAGACTTAGGTCTAAGGCCAGTTTCAAGTGATGGTAGAATCTGGAATATTCTATAAGTATTGATTATAGAAGCCTATAAAGAAATTTAAACTGCAAATCACTTTAGCAGTTGGGTTGTTCAAACTACACAGAAAATCCTTTTCTTTTTCATCAGTTCTAATGAATGTAGTTTTATTCATTTTAATTTCTTTGTTGTCTCTCTTTCTGTCTATCTCTCTGTCTCTCATATATATATATATATATATATATATATATATATATATATATATAAATTGAGTTTTAAGGCTTTACAACAAGCATTTGTTTGAGTAATTGACTACTGATTCCTTTTGTATAAACAAGTTTGAAAGTTTTGATGTCAGTCCTCTTTGGGGAAATCACACATTTTCAAAAAATCAAATATATTTATAAGAAAACACTTTAATATTATAGACAAAGTAACTATTTTTTAAAATTCCTCATCCAAAAATAAATAAAGTTTAAACTTTTAGGCTTGTACTCCCACTAGATACTTTCTTACTGCAAGTTCAAGAAGGTATATTTTTTGCCCTACTATCTAATTTTACTTGCACCTGTACTTATGCAGTGACATAAAAGTTGTTTTACTGATGTACTCCTGTGAAAAAGATTTAGCTTAATCTCTAAGATACTATGAAATTTATTAAGAAATTTCAATGACTTAATTGTAGAATTGAAATTTATATGAAGGATCAAAATTGCCTTTCTGTGCTATTTTTGCACTGTCTTTAGGACAGAATGTGATCCCCACCCAATGTTTAGGCCGATTTTGTCAAATAGGTATTAATTCCATCAGTATTATCTTTCTTTTGTTACTTAATGACATTGTATTTATAATGATTCTTCACATATACACTGTTAAAATGGGCCTCTGGCCCAGTTGTACCCAACTTGAAAAATCTATTGAAATTTGAGTAGTGATAACTTAGTTGCTAATTTTGCTAGCAAGATAAATTTGGTATCATTTTTTTATGTTTTGTCAAGCTCTATAGGTGTACACGAAAATCTGAAAGCAAAACATTGCACCTCCTAGGTGTAAATATATCAACCAGCCTCAAATGGAATGATTACATTGAATCCATAGCTAAATCTGCTGCTCGGAAGGTTGGTTCTCTTTGTAGGGCTAAGAAGTTTTTCTCGTCTAAATCTATCTTGCACATATATAACTCTACCATCCACCTGTGTATTGAATACTGCGGTCATATCTGGTCGGGTGCCCTTGCTATTCATCTTGTGCTTCTTGACAAAATCTAACAAAGTATCTGTAATATAATTGATCCAGACCTGGTAGCTCAACTCCAGTCACTTTCTCACTGACATAATGTGGCTTCCCTCTGTCTCTTCTACAAATACTTTCACGGCTCCTGCTCTGACGAGCTTAGCTCCCTGGTGCCCTCTCTGCATGAATTTACTTGAGCTACTAGACTAGCAGCTAGGTCCCACCCTTTTACAGTGAAACCAATCAACTGTAACCACAATTTCTACTCTAGCAGCTTCATTGCTTGCACTTCCTGCCTGTGGCATTCCCTTCTGTATGCTTGCTTTTCTGAAAACTACAATCTCCAAGAATTTAAATGCAAAGTCAATTGCCATCTCTTATCTTAACCCACATACTTTGTATCATGTTCTTCCTTTACACTCCACTCTCATGCAGCTCTCTTCACACCTGCATTCTCATCCTGTTCTCACTCATTCTCTGACTCTCCTGTAACTTGTTCCTCTTTCACATCTCAGTTCTGTCTTGCTTGGGGTGAAATGATTAAAAAAAATACATTGAAAATGAAAAGAAAATTTGGATACCTACTTCAAAAACATTATTGGTTTGATGGGGTTGATATAGATCAATTTTATCTCAGAGTTTTCTTATTTTTCTTGTGTTAACATCCAGTTTTAATGTTTGATTCATATCAACAAATTAATAATTGCTAGAGTGAAATCACCATCTTGATTTACACAGACAAATGTTGCTTGATATTTGAAATTGATTCTATATTCTCTGTTTCAATTAAAAAAATCAAAGTTTTATTTAGTCATGCTTTTCATCTTATTTCAGTATTATATAAAAAAAATATTATTTAAAATGAGAACTGATTTCATGTATTTTACACTGTCTCTGATAAAATACCTCTCCTTATTTTTTCATTACAGGTGTCTGGGCCGGACAGTAAAACACAATATTCATAAAAACTGTTATTATTGGGAATTTAAATGAAGGAAGAGAATTTTGAATTTTCCACCAATAACAGAGAAATATATGCTGCAATCATCATGGAAAAGTCATGTCTATATTTTCAAAAGTATCACATTAAGAAGACCTGTAATTTAAAATGTGGGTTATTGTTTTGGCAGAATCTTAGTGTTATATATAAGTAAAAATTAGAAGTTATGTATTTAAGACTGGAAATTTTTGTCATTATTTAAATTTAGTGTGTCATGTCGAAAAAAGCATCAGAAACAACCCATATGTTTGTGAGTGTGGCTATGTCTTTTCAGACAAGTCCTGTTTGAATCACCAGATGCAAACACACTGTCATGTAAAACCTTATTCTTCTGATGCTTACAGATCTGCAGTTTTAAATGAGTCATATTCAAAGTGCCATATGCAAACACACACCAGACAGAAACTGCATTCTTATGAAGTTTGTGGATCAGAATTTTCAAAGAAGTCTTTGGAAAGACACATGCAAATACACACTGGAGGAAAACTATATTCTTGGGAAGTTTGTTGATCAGAATTTTCACAGATGTTAAATTTGAATCGCCATATGCGAACACACACTCGAGAGAAGCCTCATTGTTGTGAAGTTTGTGGATCAACATTTTCAAGGGAGGCACATTTGAAGTGCCAAATGCAAATACGTACTGGCAGAATGTCATATTCTTGTGAAGTTAGTGGTTCTGCATTTTCAAAGAAGTTGTCTTTGGAGAACCACATGCGAACACATACTGGAGAAAAAAACATTCTTGTGAAGTTTGTGGATTAGAATTTTCACAGATGTCAAATTTGAATCATCACAAACACACACTGGAGAGAAGCCACATTTTTGTGAAGTTTGTAGATATGCATTTTCAAGGAAGGCACATTTCACGTGCCATATGCAACTATATACTGGTGAAAAACCATATTCTTGTGATATTTGTGGGTCTGTATTTTTAGAGCAGTTTAGTTTGAGGTCTCATATGCAAACACATACTGGTGAGAAACCTTATTTCTGTGAAGTTTGTGGATTCACATTTCTGAAAATGTCAACCTTGAAGAGCCATATTCAAACACATACTGGAGACAAACCATATCCTTGTGATGTTTGTGGATCAGAATTTTCACAGATGTCAAATTTGAATCGCCATATGCAAACACACACTGGAGAGAAGCCACATTTTTGTGAAGTTTGTGGATCTACGTTTTCAAGGAAGGCACATTTGAAGCGCCATATGCAATTACATACTGGTAAAAAACCATTTTCTTGTGAAGTTTGTGGATCTACATTTTCAGAGAAGTTTAGTTGGAGGTCCCATATGCAAACACATACTGGTGAGAAACGTTATTCCTGTGAAGTTTGTGGATCTGCATTTCTGCAAATGTCAACTTTGAAGAGCCATATGCGAACACACACTGGAGAGAAACCATATTTTTGTGAAGTTTGTGGATCTGCATTTTCATGGAAGTCAAGTTTAAATCACCATATTCAAACACATACTGGTGAAAAACCATATTCTTGTGAAGTTTGTGGATCTGCATTTTCAGCACAGTCAAGTTTGAGATCTCATATGCAAACACATACTGGTGAGAAACCTCATTCTTGTGAAGTTTGTGGATTTGCACTTCCACATATGTCAGCTTTGAAGAAGCATATGCGAACACACACTGGAGAAAAACCATATCCTTGTGAAGATTGTGGATCTTCATTTATACAGATGTCGCATTTGAAGCGCCATATGCGAACTCATACTGGTGAGAAACCTTATTATTGTAATGTTTGTGGGTGTGGATTTTCACACAAGTCTAGTTTGAAGCGCCATATGCGAACACATACTGGCGAGAAACCTTATTATTGCATTGCTTGTGGATCTAAATTTTCAGAAAAGTCAGGTTTGCAGCGCCATATGCGAACACATACTGGTGAAAAACCTTATTCTTGTGAAGTTTGTGGATCTTCATTTTCACAGATGTCATCTTTAAAGAGTCATATGCAAACACACACTGGAGAAAAGCCATATCCTTGTGAAGTTTGTGGATCTATGTTTCCACGGGCATCAAATTTGAATCACCATATGCGAACACACACTGGATAGAAACCATATTCTTTTTTAACTTTGTTCAGATGTAATTTCATGCACATCAGATTTGTAGTGTCATATTTGAACACACTGATGAGAAACCATATTGTGAAGTTTGTGCTTTTGTATTTTCACTGAAGTCTTTACAGTGCCACATCTAAACATACTGAGTAAAAAACATCTATGAGTATTTTGTATATTTTTTCTAGAAATGTTAAATGTACTGCATCATATTCAAATCTCTTCCAGAAGAAAATACTTTCTGTAAAATTTGTGCATCTATATTTTTAGAGAAATATATTGTTAAACTACATGTAAACACAATGAAACATAATCATATTCATCTTGTTATAGTCTGAAATTCCACAGATATCACCTTAGATCTTGTGGTTTGCATCTCCACATGTGTTATATATGATCCGACACATGCAAACACACTGGTGAGAAGTATGTAACTGTCTTCTGCAATGCTGTTCTGTAATGTTTTACACTAAAATAAAGTAATGTTTTTTTTCAATTCAGATATATTATTTATATCAGCTAATTTTTCAGAAATAGTGTTTAAGGAAGCTATATTTAATTTTTGAAAGGCTTTTTTGATAAATAATTATTTGGTATTAACAGGTCTGTCAGTATAGATGAATTCATAGATTTTACACTTACATAGAAAAGAAAAAGATTGCCATCCATTTAAATTTAGGTAGAAATTCATCAACACTTATTGGGAATATTAAATTTGTAGGTTCCAGTCGCTGTAGGAATGGCTGCAGAAAGTTCCTCTTCCCAAATTTATCAACAGATTATTGAGATGTATGCTGGTATTTTTTCCTAACCAATAAAAGTGAACCACTTCTCAGTCACAACCACCAAACTTTTCTTCTTTCTTTTCTTTGGTGTCAGAATGCTACAATCACTTGATTTTATCCCTTTTGTGTGTTAGCACCATTTTAATTTTGGAAACATTTTTGCTTTAATTGCTTTGCTTAGTTTTGACTTGCATGTATACTGTTTGCTTAGTATTAGTGATGCTAATAGTTTTTTTTTTAAAGTGAATCTCCAGAACCCACAGACAGTATTTTGGTAGTCTCCCTCAGAACTTCAATGTGTTCTAGCTAGTTTCCTAAATTTTTTTGTTGAACAAGTTTTTTTTTTTTTACCATAAACGCAAAAGTCGAGTTCATGCATGTTAAAAACTGAACCAAAGAAATCTTTGGTAAAGCAATTCTAAATTACTTAACCATAGCTGTCCTCTAAAAATTTAATCATTGGAATTAAAACTATAATTAAAGCTTCAAAAATTTTTTTTTTGTTTTGTGAAATTTATTTCAAAATTTGGTATCACTTAATTTTGATGGTGGGTCAGAGAGTGTACCTAACAAAAATTTATTACTAATATGAATTTTTCATAAAATGCCCTGTATATTTTTGCTTTTCTCCAGAAAAACAAACATACAGGGCAAATTTTAAAGCTATTTTTGTGTATGAACTTCAAAAACTGAATGTTATTTTACTACTGTTTTTTTTTTCTTGGATGAATGAGAATTTATTCAGAATGAAGTAGGGAAAGAAGGAATAATAATGAACTCTAATTCTCCATGGCGAGTCCAAGTTTTGGTGACTCATAATGAAAGACACAAGCGACGCATGGTCATGCAGAAATTTGATATGGACAAATTATCCAGTAGACACCTACATTCAACACCTACCTCCTACGTCCCAAAAGATTTACAGACATGTAAAAGTACTTGGCTAAGAACTGATACAGTAAGAAAACCGTTGGATGCTCCATACACAGGTCCTTATCAAGTAATAAGTCGTCACGAAAAATATTTTACTATAAAAAGATCAGACGACGTCCATAGTAAAGTCTCAATAGACAGATTAAAACCGGCGTACATTGCTGAAAATATAAAATCAAAAGATTCCATCGAATCAAGACGGGATTTCGATAAACCCCCATCTTGTACCGAGGAAACTAACAAAAACAAACCAAAAATGAAAACTAAGTCCGGTAGAATGGTTAAATGGAAGAAAGAAAACACATTTTTATTTCTAACAAAAAGAAACAAAACAAACAAACAAAATTGAAAAGAAAACAGCACAACAAAATCAAATACAAGTATGAAAATCTCAAACAAGCTACTTTTAATCCAAAAAGCAGATATAAAAAGCAGAGACACAAAGCATCATCAGACAGAATAACGCAGAGACCCAGAGAGTTTATGACTTATAGTGGGCTATCTACCACAAGACCAAATTCTGTTAATCTGCAACAATATAATACTACCCTTCACTAGAACGAATTCCACAACTAACAGAAAAAAGAATAGATAAGCAACCCGCTATAGGTTATTGTACCACTATCAACTGCTACACGTATTTAGATGCTTTTCCTCTTTCAAAAGTTTCAAGCATTATACGCCATCTATAACAAGCTAAATTTGAAGTCTGCATATTACCAATGCCCTATCCATGAGGAGGAAAGAATCTATACAGTCTTTGAGGCTGATGGAGGCTTGTACGAATTTACTCGACTACCCTTTGGCTTGACAAACTCTGTAGCTGTATTCAAACGTATCATGCATAACATAATCCGAGACCACGAGCTCAAAGGCACCTTTGTGTACATTGATGACATTGTCATTGGTGAAAAGACAAATAATTGAATGAGAATATGAAGGCATTCAAAGAAGTTGCTGATTGTCTCAATTTGCAGCTGAACCCTGACAAATGTGAGTATCATCAAACTAAAGTTTCTAGGACACCTGTTGGAGAATGGAACAATCAGTCCTGACCCAGACAGACTTACACCACTCAAAGAACTGTCAACTTCAAACTGTGGTAAGTCACTCAAACAAGCTCTGGGTCTTTTCTCATATTACTCCCCATGGGTGGCGAATTTCTCTGACTGCATTTCGCCTTTGCTAAATATCTTCTCATTCTAATTGCTGAAGAGCTTAAGAATCTATTTCATGCAATAAAAGATGAAATTTGCAAAGCTTCAGTTCTAGCCATTGAGGAAGAAGTTTCATTCACAGTAGAAACAGCAGCATCTGCAACAGCATTGGCAGCCTGCCTCTCTCAGAATGGACGCCAAGTAGCATAGTTTCTAGAACTCTTATGCAGCCAGAGTGTTCACACTCAGCAGTAAAGCATGAATTAGCAGCCATTAACAGAGAAAACAGAATAGATAAGCAACCTGCTATAGGCTATTTTACCACTATCAACCGCTACATGTATCTAGATTTCAAACATTATACGCCATTTATAATAAGCTAGATTTGAAGTCTGCATATTACCAATGCCCTATCCATGAGGAGGAAAGAATCTATACAGTCTTTGAGGCTGTTCGTAAATAGTGTGATCTTTTACTCGGCTGACATTTTACAATCGTTACATACCAACAGGCTGTCTCATATATGTTTTAACACATGGTCACCAAACCGTATTAAAAATGATAAGCTACTTTGATGGAGACTTGAACTTTCCAACTACTCCTACCATATTGTATACAGATTGGGTTCACTTAATAGCTCCGCAGATGCTATTTCTTGTTCATGCTCTACTTCGTGTTAGTTATCACTGAAGGATCTTCACGCAGCTCTCACATCCAGGAGTAGCAAGATTGTATCATTTTGTGAAACAAAGAATTTGCCGTTCTCTATGGAAAATGTTAAACATATCTGCGCTGGATGCCAAATATGTGCCAAACTGAAGCCAAAGTTCTTCAGACCTCCTGGTTGCTTAATTCATTCTCAATCTCCTTTTGAGCATCTTGCCATTGATTTAATGAGCCCAAAACCATCGATGAATAGTTTCAAATATCTACTCATGATCATGGATGAATACTCGCACTATCCTTTTGTTTACCCATGTCAAGATATCTCATCAGGAACTGTAAGAAAATGTTTCCAAAATCTTTTTATCTTCTTTGGCTGCCCAGATTCAATCAATAGTGACTGAGAGAGCCAGTTCATATCATCTGAGTTGAAAGAGTTTCTCTGGCAATATGGGATTGTAATTACCCACTTGACACCATACCATCCAATTGACAACGGACAATGTGAGAGGGCAAATGGAACAATATGGAAAACAATTAAACTTGCACTTAAGACAAGGCAACTGGATGATCGTCGTTAGCAAACTGTACTCGACATTGTACAGCAACTAACATGACACCTCATGAAAGATTGTTCAGCTTTCTGAGAAGATCAGGTACCAGATACACTCTCCCTGAGTGGTTGCTAGGAGGCCCGGCACTGCTGAGAAAGTTTGTCCGTCAACACAAGTCTGACCCAATTGTGGAGCCAGTGGAAATAATATCAGAAACTCCCAATTTCCCAAGAATTTGTTTCCCTAATGGTCATCAGTCAACAGTTTCGAGAGGACCTTGCTCCTACGCCTGCCACTGACCCATCGTTTACAAATTCAGATTCTTGTATTTTCACCGATTTACTGTGAATCACTGAACTCTACTCAATCAGTAAACAATGAATTGAAAATATCTACAGATCAACAAGAATCTTCAAAAGATATAACCACAGTAAATGATGAGTTCTCTACTTTAGTCGGTGAACCGAAGTCTCAGGATTCAGAGCAATTGCAACGGTCACACTTAGAGAAAAGATGTTTTGAGATTTCTTCCCAAATCATCAAGACGAAGATGAAAGATTATCTGTAACCAGAAAGTATCAATAAAATGTAGCGGAAAATGTTATGATATGCCCATTGTTACATTGGGTAACAGAATTATGTGAAATAATACAAAACAACGTAATAGTATAAAAGTAGGTGTATTGACAGGAAAAGAGAAGTATTTACAAGAGGTGAGGATTAGTAGAATACAGAACAAGGTAATTAGTATACAGTATCGTCGTAGAGACGTGATAGATTAACTAGTAGAACACTTCCGGTGCAATACTGGAAATACCCAACGGACACGCTCACTCGACTTCCTTGCTTAACTTCCTTCCTCGACATCCTTCCTCGAGGTATAATCACTACTATTTTATATAGTGATTTGAATAGTCCATTTCCGTGGAAAGGTGGCAAGCACCCCGACACCCATTTACATTTGAACTGCATGGCTTCACATTAGTTCATGTGATCTTTGTATTTATATACAACTGTGGGCCACCATTTTCTTTCTGCTGGGTGTTCATATCTGAAATATAATTTATATTTGCTCTGTTTTTATGTTGAATAAAACCTTGATATTTTGGTAAAAACACTCCCATGGCTCTTTTCTTCAGATCTATGCTTCAAAGTACCTCCTGCCCGTGAATTGTTTCAGGGTGTGCATTTGATTTGAACAGGGATATACTCACTAATGTTATGATTATTCATTAAAGTAGATCTTGATCAAAGACAATTCCATACCCATCTCATATGTATGCATCACCAGATATGTCTAGATTTGTGCTTCAACTTCTCTTTTGCATTCCTGACAGACAAAAGGCTTTTTTCTGGGTGTTCTTAGCCTGAACCTAGCCACTTGTCTTATGTCATCATGACTTATTTGTATGAAACATTTAGATTTGAGTTCCTTTTAGTCAATTATCAGCACACCCACCATTCACTGCTTCTGAATTATTTCCTGAACATTTTTAATTTTCTTGCTCTCATTTATTTTCAAAGTGCAATTCTGCCAGAAAAATGGTGAATTTCAAGAGAATGATCAACAACAGTGGAATTGACACATTGCAGAACCCTTCCATGGCACCAGAATAAACTTGGAATAGAGAAAAGATTTTTAAAAAATGCATAAATGAAAAAATAATCTCTGTGACGATGTATAAAGTCTGCAAAGAAAATCAGTCATAATGGAACCGAGAAAAGGTTCTGCAACAACAGAACTGACATATTGAAGAACTCTTCTAGAGAAACAGATAGAAACCTAAGATATAGAGAAAAAAATTGCATAAAGAAACATAGGGTCTTTTCTAGGATGTATAAAGTT
Source organism: Ascarosepion bandense (assembly GCA_037127315.1). Lineage (NCBI taxonomy): Eukaryota > Metazoa > Mollusca > Cephalopoda > Sepiida > Sepiidae > Ascarosepion > Ascarosepion bandense. The sequence goes on along the minus strand of JBBBDQ010000328.1, from coordinate 6,268,298 downwards.
AGAAGGAAAATGATAATTTTTATGGAGATGAATGTCTCTAAAATCAGAAGTGGGAAGAGAAGCTGCAGAGAAACAGAGCATCAGGACACATTCAGATTAAGATTTTGCATCCATTAAATGATTTTGGATCTGAGAATACAGCAACAGTCGCATTCATAAAATAGAAATGTATAAACACTTAAGTGTTAAAAAATATGCACGATAAAATGGAAGTTTAAGGAGAGACTTTTTAAAATTGTTGTTAAAATATGGTGCAAATGAATGCAAACATGAACCTATTCGATTAACCCTGAAAAAGGCTTCATATCAATAGAGCTCATTGCAGAATTAGAGTAGAATAAACAAGTTTTAAATATATTTATTCAAATGAATGCAAGTATCATGAATCAGTTTGATGAACAATGAAATAGGCTTCTCTTTTATTGTTTGGCTTTGCAAGGGTTTAATTCTCATTGAATGAAAATGCTTATCAGAGTTGCAATTTAACTGAGGAAAGATGAACAACATGACCTGTTGTCCTCTGCCAGTATTCAAGAGAGAATCAGGTGCTATAGAAATCTGAAACCAAAGATACGCTTGCAAGAGAAGTTGATAGTTATTTTTGATCATGTCTAGTTTTCTGGAGTTTGAGAATCCAGTTGGCAAGTGTAGTTCACAAACTTGAGAAGCATGGAAACATTGCATCAGTGAAACTTGAGGACTAGGCATGCAGAATTGTTCTAATTGTAAAGACAGATACTACAATTTAAATCCATAGCATTAATAAATTTACCATCTCCAAGTTGCTATAATTGTTGCTACCCACTACCAATGACAAAAGATTTATTAGAAGGGGAAGCGGTTTTCACATAAATTAATCTGTCTCATGTTTATCAATTGGTGGTTCAAATAATTCAAACTGATTAAATCTTTGGTGAAAATATATCTTTTCAGTTCTTGCCTTACTGTATGTGTCCACATTTAAGACAACTTTTAAAACCAAAAAATTACCCTTAAAAATTAGGGTTCATTGTATTCTACAATTCTAAAAAAAGAAACCCTAAATTCTAAGTGATACTTGTCGGCAGACTAACCTCAGCCTCAGTGTGATACTCAATAATGTACATGAAAAGATTTGCATTATTAAATAAACTGATAATAAAAGTAATAAAATCATTTCTACCTAATATTTTACTGGCAGAACTTCATAATATATGCTTATTTGAAGAATAATTCCATATCAATGTAATCAACTTGTATCTGTGCAAGCTTATCTGAGAAAATATAAACATTGAGTTATGATTGTGCAGTGTTGTGTAGTGGCTCATACCATGTGACATCCGGTTACCCAGATGTATAAAAGGCAATGTGCGCTTAGCAGGGATTGTCATTATCATGGACTTCGGGAAGTAATATCTGCTACTGCAAGAGAATGTAAATAATATATATACATCTTGATTTGTAACAGTCTGTTAATAAAGTAGTTTATCTACATTTCTCTGTGTATCTCTTCATTCCATGATAAAACAGATTGCAAATAAAAAGTATTGAAAGTTTTAGCACACATTATCATACGGTTATTAGTATTTTGTGATTGTAGATGAAGTATAAGTAAATGGTCATCATTACACCAGGCTGTTTGTAACTGTTTATATAAAGGAAAAGAAGAAGTAAAAGAATCAGTATTTACATAAGATCATGTGATGAAATATAAGCAAAACAATGGTTTTCCTTTTTGAAAATGCGTGTAGAAAAAACATGATAGAAAATTGGTTTTGTTATTCTGTTTATTTTGAATTTCTAAGTATACACTAAGTAGCATTAACAATAACATCTTTATATAACACTGACCTACAATATTCTCAAAGTCAAATATATAATAGCTGATTTTAAGGCATTTTTTATGCTGAATCCAAAAATCATATTTTTTTTTCTAATCAGATCAAATTTTTAAGTTACATATATATATATATATATATATATATATATATATATATATATATATATATATATTATAATAATGTACATTATATTTTAAAATTATACTTTATGTATCATAATTATATTTATAATATAATATATATAACATATGTGTAACACTGTAAGTGCTCCTTATACACACACATTAAACTAAGTATTGATAGACCCTGGATTCGACCTGCAGAATAGATATTTGGAGAATATCTCTGCATGTATTTTTTTTTCTTTTTCTTGGGAAGAGCTAAGAAAGAGAAGAAGAAAGAAATGAGCGTTGAGGTGGCCAAGAGATAGGAGAGAGGAGAAACACAAGGCATTCATGAAATGACATCGACTGATATGATAACAATTGAATAATGACCAGATGCCAAGCTTACCTCACTAAGGGAGAGAACTCTGTTACTCTCTTCCTTGTTTGTTTTGTTTCTCTCTCTTTCTTTCAGAGAAAGTGATAAAGAAGCGACTGAAAACTGAATTTTTGGTTAATTCCAAAAAAAAAGACCACCAACGTAAAATGAAATTATAATTAATACTGACAGGTGAATGTACAAAGTCAACAAAATCTTGTCTCCAAACTTCCAGATTGGCAGACATCAACCACAAACCATTGGTCACTATATGTGCAAAGCCATTATACTCAGCACCACCACGTTTGCAATGCATTCTTTTAAAAATACAAGGCTGCAACTTCAGGGTAGTCTACCATCCTGGCAAGGATATGATCTTTGCAAACACACTTAGCCAACTACCCAACCCAGAAAACAACAATATCATTGAATTAGATGAAAAAGTCAATAGCATAGACACAGAAGACAACAATGGACATCATACCATTGCAACCATCAATTACTCAGTGGAGAAAAGAATTCTGCTATGCAGAGAAACAAGTGAGAACCCTGAATCTTTTGAAAGAAATTGTATTTCAAAGATGGCCAGAAACTGTTTGAGATCTACCAACTGACATCCAAGTATACTGGTCATTCTCTGAAGAACTAGCTGTCAAGGCAGGGATCCTTTTCAAAGGACGACAAGTTCTTATTCCGGAAACTATGAGAGAAGACATTCTGCATCAACTCTCTCAAGCCCATCAAGGCATTAAGAAAACCCACCAACTTGCAAAAGAGAGTGTCTACTGGCCAAACATCAACAAACACATCAAAAAAATGTGCCAGTCATGCTTGCTCTGCCAGGAACACCAGGATGCAAACAAACGTAAACCAATCAAGCCACACAACATTCCATCACAACTGTAGCAATACATTGCATCAGACCTGTTTGAGATAAATGGACAACAAATATTCAAACTACCCAGTGGCTGATGAAATGTCCACACCTATAACCAGCCAAGCAGTAACTGACAAAATCAGGAACTAGATATTGCTATTAAGGTGACCAGATGAGATCATGATGGACAATAGCCTACAATTCACGGGACAAGTTCTCCAGAACTTTACCACATCATGGGGTATTAAACACACCACCAGTTCACCCAACCTCACTAGAAGTAACAGCTATATTGAGAGACATGTGCTACACGTCAAATCAGTAATTAAGAAATGCCTTAAAGACAAAGGTGACATACAGTTAGCATTACTGTAGATCACATCAACCCCAATAGACAGCAAATTACCATCACCCACTGAACTACTATTCGGACAAGCCATACCCACGACACTGCCCAGCCAAGTGGAGTCAGGAAAGGAAGAACACCAACAATGATTAGAAGATCAAAAGAAATTAAGAGAAACCATGACAGTGGTGTGCACACTGTAGATCTACTGCCACTATATCCAGGCCAACATGTAACCATAACCATAGTCCGGAAGAATGATGACAATCCAAGGAGCTACATTATACAAACTCCAAAAGGGACAAGACTCCGTCGCAACTGAGGCCACCTCTGTGCTGTACCAATACCAGTCATAAAGAAGAGAGTCCACTTTGCCAACCCAACACCAACAATGACACAGAACATGGGACAACCCAATGTAAACTATGGTCAGAAACAAACTATCACACCTCATGTCAACACAAAAAACACACTATGAAAAGAGCAAGTCCACAAAAGCCTAACTCGGACTCAATCCAGACGAGTCATAAAAACCCCAACAATTTGTTCAAGGACTAAAGCAACATGCACACCAAATAAACAAGGCATTAGTTAGTATACAAAGCAACAACAACAAAATAAAAAAATGTAATAAACTAAACACTTAACATCCATACATCTAATCTAGTACTTCTCTCAGTAAAAACTTTAATAAAAATATACTGAGCCTTACACTGTAGCTTATAGGGGATGGTTAATGTTTCTTGGTTCGGCCTTGTGTCATACATAACCAAACTCCCTACAGCTTACAAGTTTTATGCAGAATTATCATCAGAATTGTAAGAAGGTTTTTATCAGAAGATTGGTTGTTGGCAGGTTGGAATATGTGGAATTGTGTAGAATAATGTAAGAATAAAATATACATTTTTCATGTTAAAATAGAAAATCATTAAAAAAAGAATAACAAGAATTCATAGAAATTAATGTTCAATTAGAAAGTTAAGGGTATCATGATTTGTAGAAAATGTTTGTAGTAGTAATTGTTGAAAGAGTATATGCATATGTATGTAAGTATGTACGTATGTATGTGCGTTTGTTTCAAAGAAATGTCTTTGAATGGAGAAGAAGTAGTAGAATGAATCAGCAGCAGGAAAGAGAAAGAGGACAAATGTCCGGGTCACTTAAAGCTTCCCTCTTTAAATTTTAGCCTGTTGTCTATGCTGGTTCCATCTGAGTCTTTGACTCAGACCGGGACCTTTTATGGTATTCAGATTTTCGCTCATGCTGGAAGTCTTGCAAATCGCTCCCATTGGTCAAAAATCAATTTAACACCTACTTGCGAAATCTGGTTTCGACTTTTTCTTTAAGCACATGGTCAATCCTTTTTCTATTTGGGAAAAACCAGGATTTCACACGTCATTGTGAATTTTTGTAAAAATGAAGAAGTTTGATTTTAGTTCTTAATTTTCTATTCACCACAACACACCCGCATGCACACAACTAAACAGAGGGGGATGTTGTAATATGATATGTTATAAACTACATGCGTACTTATACACACGGTACTACTTAAGTAGTAGCCGGCCTCTGTAACTTATTGAAAAAACATACTGTCTGTTCTCCCCTCAATCAAGCTTTGTCTACATTTATTATTTCAACATCTATTTATAGTTGCTATCACCTCACAAAAGCACCCATCTTCAGTTTAAAATCTTTGTCATATTCTAGAATAAGAAAATATTAAGATTAATTAAACTTTAAATCAACTAATCTACCTCAATTAAAGTTTGACAAGTATTTTTATTTTTGAAATATTTTTTAATAAAGAAAATCATGTTCACTGATTAACTAATGTAGCTGATTTTTAGCAATTTTAATGATTTAAAAACATCATTCTAATCAGTTTAAATTTTTTATGAAATACAACAATGTATCTTGTTTTCTAGAAATATTAAATTTATTAGCTTGAAATTAAATATGAAAGCTTCAAGAAAGATTTTTTTTTCATTTTTACATTTTTACAAATGCATTTTAAACGTTACATATCACTTTTCTTTGGTAGGACCTACTTGAAACCTAATTAAAATAATGTTTGTTTTCAGACGGTTGGCTTTGGTTTCAAAAGTAAAAAAAAACACCTGAAATATGGAGCACAAGCGATGCAATTGAAGTAGGTAGCTTGAGCATGTTTGTTCTTGTGCCAAACATAACTGAACTCCCCACAACTTAAGATTATCATCATTTTTAGAAGGTTGGAAAGAATAAAAGTGATTCATTTGTATGTTTAAAATGGAAATTTATTAACAGAACAGAATAACATCAATTTTTTAGTAAGTGAAATTATTAAATGTATAAATGTTCAATGAGAAAGTGTAGTACAGAGTTAAATGAATCCAGAGTTTTTAGTTTTAGGTAGTGAATGTATGTATGCAAGGATTAACAAGGTAGTAATAAAGTCTGTGTTTCTTTCTTTCTTTTGGCTGACAGTGAGAAAGTGAAAAGGAAGATAAAGCAATAAAGGAAAATTGTACTTATTGACATTAATTTTTAGTTGTTATTGTTGTCTTTTTTTTGTTGACAGTGAAAATGGTAAGGATGAAGAAGAGACAAAGAAGAATTACACACAAGAAAGAAAAGGGAGAATGAAAGTGTGTCGACGAGACGTTTACAGTTCAGTGGTGAGAATGATTGGAACTACTATCAGGGCCATAGCTGTTGCTAAAAAAACACCGGGCACAGAGAAAATTGCCCGGATTTATTAGTTGACAATGTGATGACGTCATCAGTGTCATCCGTTTCCAGAAACTATGATTTTTGCGGATTTTTTCGGCTATTTCAATGGAAAGTAGGCACAGAACGTGAACGAAAGCAGGAAATTGGGTTCAGACTTTCTGAGTATAACCAGTCTTTCCTCCAAAAATTAATAAATAAACAAACAGATTTTTACTGCATTCATTCGGATGTTTTCTTCGTTTTTCTTTCTTTCTTTCTTCATGAATTGTTTAGGTTTGATTTTTGACAAAGACATTTTTCCTTGCCCGGATTTTCACTATGATTGCATGGATCGGCCCGGACCCATGCCCAGTAGTCAAATACGGACATGACTACTATCCTACTGTACCTAGGACAGTGTAAAAGAGAGGGTTTATGTGTTTGAGAAATTCAATTTAATTTCTAAATTTCTAAACCTGTTCACATGCAATATATGAAAATGTAACAACATGGTTTCAATAAAATCTGCATTTTTAAAAAATGCCATGTTAGAGTGAAGGTACAGTATATCATATATTTCAGTTGGTGGGTGCTTCGAGTCCTTAGCACCGCCAGTTTCTGTGGCCCTGAAGAAACGTCATGTTTTTATTTCTGAATCAGGTCCTGGGCATGACATTAAACTGTATCCAGCAACAAGGTTTATGATCGGGAGGTTGTGTGGAGCATGGAACCACTTCTTAATTGCTGTTGTTCCCGGATCCCGGAGTGGTAGCACCTGTTAGGGTCCCAGCTATGAGCAAATAGTTAACTCCCAAACTGTGGTCAAAACACTATGAAAGTATAAAAATACAATTTAATAGAAATATATATTAAAAAATATACATTTTTGAAGGAAAACATTACCAACAATACATTTTTTAAGAAAAAATTATTACCATATAACACATTTTTGAAGGAAAAAATTTCTCAGGAAAACATTTTTGAAGACAACTAGCTAGAAGACATTCGGTTTTCTAAAACAAAAAAGAATAAAAACAAAATTTTTTTAATCACAATCTGACTAAATCAACTTTATATCACTATAACCGAACACTAAAAAAATACCTTAAAACCCCATCTTTTTGGCATTAAATAACCTACAGAGATTGATATGCCGTTAAACAAAACTCAAACTTCTGAATCACTCCTTTGTAAATATGAAGAAATTTCAAGATTTTTAACACAAGGAACCAATTCTAGACTAACACCGTTTCATTTTTTCTCAGCTTCACGTAAACATTAAAAAATAATTTTTTTGTTTGTATCATTTCTTTTGTCACTCGTTTCAACTTCAACATTAACAAACATCAAACAGTGAATACAAAAATTGGGTAGGTTGACAGAAATCCGAAAAAAATAATTTGAACAAAAAAAAAAGTCACCCCCTTTTCTTTTATTTCTGACTTGAGGTAAGTAGAAAGATAAAAATAACTTTGATTTTGAAATTTTGATAAAAAAAAAAATTAAATCATTTTTACTCTGCCCACTGATTTGGCTCACCATTTTCCTTTTTTTATTTTTAAGTTGTTGTTCTTATCTTTGTTAATGTTTACAAAATAAAAACAAAAATAAAATTGCAGCTATGATTTCATTACGTCAGATATCTGGAAGAAATATAAACATTTTTATTTTAAATCATAAAGGAAATAATTAATTAATTAATTTCGCTTTGAAATTTGTATTTTATTTTATTTTTTTTTTAAATTCAATCACTCAGTGAGTTTGGACATGTCGATAAAAAAAACACCATCTCATATTTGACTTCGTTTTTTTATTTAAATGTCACCTTTTTAAAATAGAATAATGACTTTTAAAAAGTGAAAAGATTATGGAATACTTAGCAAGGAAAAATAATTGACTTAAGATGAAATGATAGCAGCTAGCTAAGAAAGACTCATCATCTCTCAGAGGTACCGCCACTTTTTAGGTGAAAAAAAAAGCCTAGAATGATGAAGAAAATTGGCTCTGCAATTAGGAAAGACACAAGAAAGTTTTTCATTTTTTAAAAAAAAAAAATTAGCACGTTCAAAATTTTGGTTAATTATTTTTTTTTTTTTTTTACGTGAGCGATAGATTTTTTTTTTATTGCATTTTCTTAATTTTATTTTCAATTTTTTACTATTTGGAACAGTTTTTCAGAAAAAAGGCTAACTGATAAAAAATTAAAACAAAAAAATAAATATTTCCCAATGAGTCCTGCGTTAAACTAAAATAAAACAAATTTTCGAAACGGAATTTAATTTCTTGAAATTGAAATTTCATGAAGATGAAAAAAAGTTTACTAAGATTTTCTAAAAATAATAATTTCAAAAATAACTTCAATCATTCATTTTTTAATAACTCCTGAAAAAGTTTCATTAAAATCCGACAGTTATTTGATTTTTGCGAGAATTTCCAAGATGTATTTCAACTTAACAACTGAAAAAAAAAGTTTCGTTATGACAATAGTAACTTAGGAAACTGTTAAAAATGTTGTCATCCGCTGACGAGATGCAGGGGGAGACGTTTTACCAAAATTTCGTACATGTTAAAAAGGATTTTAAAAAAAATACTCTGCTGATCTTTCCTCTTCAACATTTTTTTTAACATAAAAAACTTTGTTTTTATTAAATTTGGAGCCTTATTTTCTATGCTATGCTGTTTTAGGGTTTGTTTTTTTTTAGCGAATTAATGAATGTATCTGAGATAGCATTATTGGTGCATTTGAAGGAAGAAATCGCCAAAAAAAAAAAAAAAAAAAAAAAACTTTCACAAATGTAAAATTGATCTTTTACCAAGACAATGCCCTATGTCAAAAGTCGATCACAACGATGACAATCTACAATACATGAATCATTTGCATTTCCCAAGGAGTCCCACATTTAATTAATAAAACAAAATTTGTGATCTGAATTAAATTTCTAGAAATTTCATTAATTAATTAGAGGAAGTGTAAGAGATGTAAAAAAAAAATATTTTTAGCAAAATTTTCAAAAAATAGTAATTGCATAAATATCTTCATTCAGTTGTAAATAAGTCCTAAAACTTTCATTAAAACCAAACAATTATTTGATTTTTGCCAGAATTTCCAAATTAACGTGTCTTTCAACACCCAAAAATGAGTAGCGTAATATTACATTTGCCATAGTAGTTAAACTTTAGTAAACATCATGTAAAAATCTGACAGAAAAAAAAAATTTTACCAAAATTTTGAACGTGTTAAAAAGGATTAAAAAATACTTTAATCTTTTTTCTTCTTAATAATAACAATCATTTTGACAATAAAATTGGTTTTTATTAAATCTTTTGGGAGTGAATGAATGGAGGTACCTAATTGCTATTGATGGTTCTTCCTTTCTCAAGGTAATCGATGAACAAAATACCTTGCGCCTCCTAAAATAGAGAGGCCAAAACCTTGCCTGATGATGTTTGCATCTTTGGTCACTTTAGACGAATTTCACCTGCTGCTGTTCATTCAGCTGACTACTGATTTGACTGCGGAGTGAAGTGGTGTATCCATGTTTCATCCATTGTCACATATTTACACAAAAACTCATTCTTGTTGCATTGAAAGAGTTGCAAACAATGTTCTGAATCATTGACGCATTGTTGTTCTTGATCAACTGTGAGCAAACGCAGCACCCACTTTGAACACAGCTTTCTCATTGACAAATGTTCATGCAAAATGGTCAATACACTGCCTTCTAACATGTTCAATTCCTCTGCTATCTCATGCAACTTCAATTTAAGATTGACTAAAGCAAGTTTGGATTTTTTGGTGTTTTCCAGGACAACTGCCGATCTGGGGCAACCTGAGCATTCAGCATCATTTGCGTCTGTATGTATTTAAAGTCATTATACCAACTCTTAATCATTGTTTCCAACAGAGCAGAGTTCAAATAACACTTATCAAGCCATTGCTTTGCTTGAACAGTATTTTATCCCATCAGAAAGCAATGCTTTATCAACACACAAAATTCAAATTTTTCCATTGTTTTGAAAATTTGCAACAGTAGCTTCCCTTAAATAACTAATTTGTAAACTAATAATCCAATTGGGCCCAAATTTTGTGATGTGCTATTTTAAGGTTCGTACTTCATAAAAATCATATGGATATTTTATTAGTGGTGCCATCTATATGTCAGGTCAGGGACTTATTGAGTGATGTGTTAAGAAATACTTACATTCTAAATTTTATGCTATAAACAAATAATACTTATTTCAAATCAGATTAATTTAATTTTAAATTTGCTAATTTTTAAAAAATAATATGTCAAAGATGTATATTTTATTTTTGCAAGATTTTTAAAACCAAGAATTAACTTTTGTTTCCAGACGCATCAATCTGTCAAAAATGGATGAAAAATTGATTACTTTTGAAATCAAAAAGTTGATCTTTCAATCAATATAATTTCTTTTTGAAATGCGCAAGAATAATTTGCTTATTGGAAATAGGAAATTTGATCATTTAGCTATTGATTCAAGTTAAAATTAAAGCTTCAAGAAACCTTTTTTATTTTTAAAAAGTAATTTTAACACTGAGATATCACAAATGAGTGGCCATCATAATATTAGTATTTTAGCACCTTTTTTTCAGTGAAAAACAGATTGATTTGGAAATTCTTGCAAAATTCAAATAATTGTCAGATTTTAATGACATTTTCAGGAGTTATTCCCAAATGAATGAAACTTTTTCTGAAATATTTTCTTTTTTAGATAATCTTTGCAAAAATATATTTATTCAATAATTAAATTTTATTTAAATTTTTTTATTAGTTTTTTAAAATTACAATTCATTTCTTGAAAAATCCTCTCTGAATTGTAAAATACAAATGAAATAAAACTTTATCAAATTAGAAAAGCTTTTAACTGCTTTTATGAATAAAATTTATTGAGGATAATATTGTCCTAAGAAAAAAGTGAATTTATCGACATTAAAAATCATTTTCCAAAAAAATGTGTGTCAACATTAACAAATCATTCAAAAATAAAATATACTTTTCTGAAACTTTGACAAAAATTAACTGGTTTACAGTTCAGTTTAATTTGATTTTAAGCAAATATTACAAACACATTGTTCAAAATATTGCAGAACAACTTAAATATTACTAGTAAATTTTATATTTACTTTAGTTACTGCACTTATTTTTGATAATGTTGTATATGATCATATTCCCAAAAGTCAGCACATTTATACACAAAAAATAATCTAACTTCATTTCTTAAATACTAAGGGTGGTCACTGAATTGTAGTAAGCTTTTCCATTTAGGACCATTAAATACAGTTATTTTTAATATGAATAACTCTTGTTAAAATTTATATAGTATTTTAAAAGATTTTAAACATTATAAATTATTATAATTAAAAAACTAAGAAAAAAGCAAAATGAAAACAATTTGTGTAACAATTTTTTTTTATATTCATCATTTTCACATTCATTAACTTCAATGCTCAAAAATAGAAACAACTAGTAGTTTTAATGAAAGTTTTAGGACTTATTTCAAAAATATACTCCATAAAAAGTTCTTCAATCCTGGTTTATAACTGTCAAAAATAGCTGGTGTTTCCCATGAATATTGAAATTGCTAGGTTTCAGAACATAACTCCAGCACTATTGTATAAAGTTACACTTAACATAATTCAGCATTTAATTTTAAAACCCTTTTAATTAGATGCTTTTGTAAAAATATTAAGTGTATAGAAAAGGGCATTATATATATATATATGAACATTTTTCCCAATTTTATATGAATCACCCTTTATGTAGATAGATTCTGTAGTATTTAGTTTGACAACATTTAGATGAACATTTACCAATAAATGAATCACCCTTTATGTAGATTCTATAGTACTTAGTATGACAATATTTAGATGAATATTTCTCGCTGATATTATATGAATCACCCTTTATGTAGATCCCATAGTATTTGGTTTGATAAAAGTTAAACAGAATTTCTTCAAAAATCTATCTTTAATGTATGTAAAACTTGATGAACATAGGATTTTGTAAGTAAATGAATTCACTGAGGTAATCATATGAAGCATCTTTCCTTGCAAAATTTAAAATGAAAACTTCTGTAAATAATTTTCTTCATTTATTAAATATTGGAAGTTTATACATAGTCAATACTTAGTTGTATCAGATTTTGTAAGGCAGGTTTTTATTTTTTGTATTTCTTTGTTTTCCTCAAAGATTTTCTGATGCATATTATAATACCTATTTGAAGGTAAACATCTTTATTATAATATCAATTTCAAAAACATCTTTGGTTTTATATATCTATTTTATATCAGAATTTTCTTATTTTTTTGTGATAACATCCAATTGTAATGTTTCATTCATATCAACAAACTAATGATTGCCATATTAAATTTGCCATCTTGATTTATACACCTTGTAAAAAAAAACAAAAATACTTTATTGCTTGTTATTTGAAAATGATTCCATATTCTATCCTCTTTCAATTAGAAAAACGTTTCACTTGGTCATTATGATTTAAATTTAATGCTTTTCGCTTTATTTCAAGATAAACTTATTTCAATATTATATTAAAAACCCTTATATAAAATATGAACTGATTTCATGTACTTTTCAATATCATCACTAAAACATGTTTCCTTACTTTTTAATCACAGGTGTTCAGGCTGAACAGAAAATCATGATATTCATAAAAACTGTTATTACTGTGAATATAAATGAAAAATAAATGAGAATTTTGACTTTCCATCAAGAACAGAGAAATATATACTGCAATATTCATGTAAAAGTTGAGTATATATATTTTCAAAAGCAGATGTTTTTTGCATCTTAGATATGAGTAAAAAATTAGAAATCATTTTTTGGTGAAGTTTGCATATCTTTGCCATTGTTTAGATATAGTGTGCAATATTGAAAACACACTAGAAACAAACAATAGTCTTGTGAATTTGGTAGATCATAATGTTCAGGGAAATTGAATTTAAAGAATCACATGGAAAATATACTGGAGAAGTTAATTTCTGGCAAAGTTTATGCATCTGTTTTTACACAGAAATCCAATTTGAAGTGCCATATGTGAACTCCTATGGGAGAATCCTGATTTTTGTCACGTTTGTGGATCTGCATTTTCACGCAAGTCAAATTTGGAATGCCACCTACTTGTGAGAAGTTATTTAGTAAAGTTTGTGGATATGCATTTTCACATAAAAAATAATTTTCACTTGTTCATTATGATTTAAATTTAATGCTTTTCACCTCATTTCAAGATTAACTATTTATATTAAAAACACTATTGTATAAAATGTGAACTGATTTCATGTATTTTTCACTGTCTCTAAAAAAAAGTATACTTTTTCATTACAGGTGTTTGGGCTGAACAGAAAATTACAATATTCATGAAAACTGCCATTATTGGAAATTTAAATGAAGGAAGAAAATTTTGACTTTCTATCAAGAAGAAATATATACTGAAAACATGCTTGTGATGTTTGTGGATCTGTATCTTTTGAGTACCATATGTGAACACTGAAGAAAAACCATGTTGTAAAATTTGTCAATCAGAATTTTCACAGAAGTTAGATTTAAAGATCCATATATGTACACACACAGAAGAAAAAGCACATTCTTGTGAAGTTTGTGCATCTGCATTTTCAAGACTCCTTTAAAGTGCTATATGTGAACATACACTAAAGAAAATTCATATATGAAGTCTGTGGATCTAGATTTGCAGACATGTCATATTTGAAAAGCCATATGCAAGTTCACACTGGGAAGAAACCATATTTTTGTAATGTTTGTGGATCTGCATTTTCAGAGCAAACAGATTTGAAGTGCCATATGCAAACACACAGAGGAAATAAACCGCATTCTTGTGAAATTTGTGGATCTGCATTTTCACGGAAGAACTTTTTAAAGCGTCATATGAGAACGCACACTGGAGAGAGACCATATTCTTGTGAAGTATGTGGATCTACATTTGTAGACAAGTCAGGTTTGAAGCGCCATATACGAATACATACTGGAGAGAAACCACATCATTGCGAAGTTTGTGGATCTGCATTTTCAGTGACAACTCATTTGATACTCCATATGCGAATACACACTGGGGAGAAGCCATATTCTTGTGAAGTTTGTGAATCTGCATTTTATGATAAGTCACATTTGAAGCGCCATATGCGAACACATACTGGAGAAAAACCATATTCTTGTGAAATTTGTGGATCTGCATTTTCAGAGAAGTCACGTTTGAATCGCCATATGCGAATACACACTGGAGAAAAACCATATTCTTGTGAAGTTTGTGGATGTGCATTTTCTGACCCATCAAGTTTGAAGCCCCATATGCAAACACATACTGGTGAGAAACCTTATTATTGTGAAGTTTGTGGGTCTACATTTTCAAGGAAAACACATTTGAAGGACCATATGCGAACACACACTGGAGAAAAACCATATTCTTGTGAAGTTTGTGGATCTGCATTTTCAGACAAGTCAGGTTTGAAGCGCCATAATCGAATACACACGGGAGAAAAACCGTATTCTTGTGAAGTTTGTGGGTCTGCATTTCCACAATTGTCACATTTGAAGCGCCATATGCGAACACACACTGGATAGAAATCATATTCTTTTTAAGTTTGTGCAGAAGTGTTTTCATGTAAATCAGATTTAAAGTGTCATATCTGAATGCACAAGGAAAAGAAACCATATTCTTTTAAGTTAGTGGATTTTCAATGAATTCTTTGCAGTGTAATCTGCAATCATAAGATTACAAACATATCCATGAGCATTTTGGAGATTTCTGTTTTTTGAAAAGTCAAATGTGCTGTATCATATTTAAATCTCTCTAAGGGAAAATACACTGTTTCTGTCAAATGTGTGTATCTATATTTTTTGAGAGGTTAACATTGTTAAACTGCATATAACACTGTAAACCAAATCCATCTTTATATTAGATGTGGGGGTCGGCATTTCCACAGGTGACATGCAAACACACTGGTGAGATGTGTGTGATTATACTTATTCCAATGCTTTTCTGTAATATTTTACACTAGTAGAAAGTTTGTTTCACTTCACATTCATTACACTTTACGTCAGGTAATTTTTTTAAAAAAATGTTTCATTTTATTTTTGAAGGATTTTTAATAAAGAAAATTATTTGGTGTTAACTGATCTCTCAGTATGAATGAATTGATGGGTTTTACACAAAAGTACAAAAAAAAAGAAACCAATCTATTTAAATTTGGTTTGAAATTCACCAATGGTTATTGGGAATATTTAATTTGTTGGTTCCAATAACTGTAGGAATGAATATTTATTAATGTAATGCATTAATTTTGGCACACAGTTGAAAGAGAAGGGAGTGAAGCTAGTCAATACTTTCTATCCTAGATCTAGCTAAACAGATTCACAACCCAATCACTGATTACAATATGCTCATTCACCAGAAGAACTTATCCATTAGCTTATAATCCTACACATACCTTAATACCACATATTTGCAAGGGGACTTAAAAAAAGGGAATTAAAAGTCCATGATATAAAAATTTTGTTTATATATATATATATATATCTTTACAAAATATATGTCTGAAAATATATGATATGAAAATGAGAGAAGGGGATGAATACCCGAAACAAACTAAAATATATAACAAAACATTCAAATTAAAAATAACAAATGTTAGTAAGACTTGTCCACCCTTCAAAACAAAGCAAGAGCACACTCACTAATGGAGAGGGAAAGAATAAAATAAATAATGGGATGGGAGAATCAAAGACTGACCCAGTCAAAATGGAGAAAAAGGGAGCCGAAAACAAACTGGGTGTAGAAGTCAAATAACTTACCTTTCAACATGGCTTTATCCTTTTGTCTCCCTGTAAGAAGGTGAACATTCAAGAGTGTGAGACTCACCTTCCTGATGTTTCCAGCTAGCATCCAGTTGGCAGACAAAAATAAACAGGGTTGTAATTGAATACATGTTCCTATGTGGTCCAAAGACAAATGGTGGATATTGTGCTGAATATTTATGAAGCTCAATGTACACACTGAAATTATCAGCCAATCACTGATTACAGAATAGACTTGCCTGTAACAGAATGGAATCTCCCAGGTTATTATTAAAACCACCTACCAATTTGCCATGGTGGTTTTTTTGGTCAGTCAAACCCAACTTGTGGGTTTTTTGGTCAGTCAAACCCAACTTCTGTTCTTCAAAGTTCAGTTGAATCTGTGTTACTTGGAGTTTTGCTACCTGTAAGTTTGTCATTTTTGTCACCAGTTTTTTTTTATTTGTTGCTTGTTTTATTGTTGAACTTTTTTGTGAAAAATTTGTGTCGTGATGGGGGGCAAGTCAAATTATGGCTTCGTCTCCCCAGCCCTCAACATCTGACGCTGTCCCAATGGTGACTCCTTTGCCCTGGGTGTGGGCTA
Source organism: Ascarosepion bandense (assembly GCA_037127315.1). NCBI lineage: Eukaryota > Metazoa > Mollusca > Cephalopoda > Sepiida > Sepiidae > Ascarosepion > Ascarosepion bandense. The sequence continues at coordinate 6,251,653 of JBBBDQ010000328.1, read as the reverse complement.
AATCTCCGACCAAGAAGGACGCCAATTATTACCTACAAATGAAGGACAAATATAAGGACTACATTATAGACAACGAGCTGGTAGTCATTCCGGAGGTCATGGATGTGATATCAGCTAAAACTATCTCCCTGCTAACATCAGATGAGAAAAGCCGTAAATTCGTTGGCATAAGTAGGGAGAACATGGAGGAAGCCCTAAAGAGCTTGAATATTGTCCCTAAGATACTGGCACGAAGATCTCGAGCAATGTGGGACGTTCTGCTAAATTCCGAAAATGAAACCAAAAATTTAGCAGGAAGCACGTTGACTGCGAAAGGGATAAGACTGCAGACTGAGTACATGGGTACTAGAAGGACCAAAGTACTTATCCATGGTGTGCCGGTCGAGGTTTCGTGTGACCACGTTAGAGCTTTTTTTGCGAGGTATGGAGCAGTGGAGGAGGTGGCGCGAGTATTGAGCAAGGCAAGTGTGCCCACTGAAGATGTATGCGTAAACATTGTGGTGGACAGAGCCAATTTTTTAAAAATCCCCGATACTTTATTGTGTAGGGGTAGGAAGTTGTTTATTGTGGTTGAGGGACGGAAACCACATTGTTGGGCCTGTGGAGAGGCTGGGCACATTTTTAAAGCATGCCCCGGAAGAAAATTAGATGTGGAACAAGTGCCACCAGCAACACCGCCAGTGGCAAAAACACCGGTCGCCAAGGCAAAAAAAGCCGAGGATGGAAGTAGTGAGTGGACAGAGGTGGTTAGGAGGGGGAAGAAAGTGGCTTCCCCTCCTCGTCAACAGGAAAAACCACCACCCCCAGAAAAGAAGAAGCCTCGTAAAGAGGCTAAACAACAACAGGAGCAGCAGCAGCAACAAAAAAAATCAGCCACAGAAACAACAACAAAAACAGCAACAACAACAACAGATACCAAGCAAGGCTATGGAGGTGGAGGAAATGCCTCCACCACGGTCATCGTCCCTGAAAAGAGGAAGGGAAGAGGAAGAAGAAACTACCCAAAAGAAGGGGAAAGTAGACGTGGAAGAGCGTGGCAGGACAGAGCAGGTGATCACCAAGACCCAATCCGCTCCTGCATCACCAGTCAGAAATGGCAAAACAACGGGGAGGAGTCATTCCGTCTCCCCAACCAGAACTTTTACTAGGCTTTCCCCTGCACCCCTCTCCATATTGCAGAAACATTCTTCCCAACCTTCTCCCCCCAAAACTCCTCCCTCCCAACCAGAAACCCCTTTTACTGAAGCGACACAGTCTGCCCCTAAAGCAGATAAAGGGAAAAAGAAAAAACCAAACCCCTTCAAGAGGGTGGACATATGTAAAGTGGATAGGTTGGCATTAGAGAGGGACCTTTCTTCTCACAAGAAGGCTCTCCTAAGGCCACTATTTAAGATTACAGAGATTGACGGTAAGTCAATCGAGGACCCGGCAAATTTCCCAAGTGCACCCGGTGTGCTTACCCTAATTAGAAACACCGGGGGTAATTTAAAAGCTTGGGACTTTGTGCAGGGGGCGGTTGATGCCTTCCCAAAAATTAAAATGGTGCAGACAGGCACAAAATATTTACAAAGACTATCACATTTCTGTTCTGGTAGGGTCCCTGCAATTCTCCACCCCTCACTTTATAGGGCATTAAAACTAACGTTCCCCACGGACGTTGGCGGTATTGTCCAGGACGGACGAATTACGTCCGATATTGGTACTGGTAGCCTGGGACAATGCGTCGGGGTCCCTACTGCCATAGATTTCCGTCCTGTATGTGACCAGGAGTAATTTTTTGCTTTCTCGTTTCAGGTTTAAAAAATGTCAATTAAGTTAGCCAGCTTGAATGCGAAGGGCCTTAGGGATCGGAGTAAGGCTGCCCGCCTGCTTCGGGACCTCTTGTCCTTCAGTGTGGATGTCGCCGCGATCCAAGAGACTCACTTTGTTTGCAAGGCCGATGCCTGTGTGCTGTCTAGCGACTTTGTCGTCTATTCAGCATATGGGAACCGGCTGGCCAGAGGAGTTTCTTTGCTGGTTAAGCGTACCCTGGACGTGAAGGTGGATCTTGTCCATGTCGGTGCCGAGGGCCGGTTGATCGTGGCCGATGTTGCAGTGAAAAGCAAGGAGTTTCGTCTGGTTGCGGTTTATGCGCCCAATGATCAAGAGGAGCGTGTCGACATTTTCCGTCTGTTGAAGCCCTTCCTGGTCGATTCCAAGCGACTAGTTCTAGTTGGGGACTGGAATGCCATCCTGGACCCCAAATTGGATAGAGGGTGGGGCTCTAGCGGGAGGAGTGGTGATCGTAGCCTGGTCGATCTGATTTGGTCTCGTCGATAGATACCGGGTCGATCATCCGGGCGGGAAAATGTGGACGTGGGCGAATAGTTGGCCTTCTACCAAGGTGGTTTCCTACCTTGATAGAATGTTAGTGAGAGAGGCCGATATAGATTTCTTAGAATGCCCAACGTTCCACTGGTTAGGCTACACGGACCACAAAATGGTATGTGCCCGTGTGGTGTTAGAATTTAGGGCTAGAATGGCTGGCTACTGGAAGTTCAACCAGTCCTTACTGGACAGACGGGACTTCCGGAACCAGCTGATTATCGTAGTTCAGCGGGCGTTAACTGGGGGAGTCATTGGGAATAAGTGGTGGGCTAGTCTTAAGGATAGGATTAGGTCTTTCACCACTGAATACAGCCAACGGCTCAACCTAGATAAGGCTGCCAAGGTGAAGACGCTTAGATCTAATTTTTCCCGGGCGGAGGCTGGTGGAGATCCCCTAGAGATAGCCGTAGCTAGGGAGGCCCTGGAGCGGTCGACTAGCGATCGTTACATGGGTCAGGTAATTAGACATAAGTTAAGCAAGATGTCTTCGGAAGCTGTGAACATGGGCGCGGAACTGCGCAAGGAGGAAGTCCGTCGAGGTGGCGACCGGTACATCCGCGAGATACGAGACCCGGAGGGGCACACCCTTAGGTCGACTGATGACATGTGCGAGGCGTTTCGGCGGCATTTCGAACGCCGGTTCACCAAGGAGCCTGGTCTCCGCGACGAGGAGTTTCGCAGCTATTTGGCTGACTTTCGCCGGCTGAAGCGGCTAGTTGCGAGGGAGAGATTACGGAGGACGAAGTCTACGCGGCTTTGAAGAGAGTCGGCAGTGGCAAGTCGCCAGGTTTGGATGGTTTGCCCTATGAATTGTACTTGAGGCTGTCGCACATCTTTGTCCCTATCTTGACAGTTGTGTTCAACAACTGGTTCCGTCAGGGGTCCATCCCCAGTCGGTTCACCAGGGGTGTGGTCACGCTGTTGAGAAAAGGCAAGGATGTTGGGAGGGAATTAGACGGTTACAGGCCCATAACTCTGCTAAACACAGAGTTAAAGATTTTGGCCAAGATCCTGACGAATCGCTTGCAGCTAGTTGCCGAGTCTCTGTTAGGACCTGATCAGACTTGCGCTGTGAAGGGCCGAACAATTCAGAGCAACCTGCACTTGATCCGCACGATCCTAGAGGGTGTAAAAGACGACGATGAGGCCGCGCTGATCAATTTGGATCAGTCCAAGGCATTTGATAGGGTTGACCATGGCTACCTGGCGGCGGTCCTGCAGGCTGCCGGATTCGAAACCGACTTCTGCTGCTGGATTGGTCTCCTGTATCGCTCCCCCACGGCTGTGGTGCAGGTGAACGGAAAGCTGTCGAGCGCGTTTGCGCTGTCTAGGTCGGTTCGACAGGGTTGCCCGCTGTCGTCCTTACTCTATGTTTTGGCGTTGGAGCCCCTCCTTCGCCGGATTAGAGACAGGTCGTGCAGTCCGGTCCTATGTGGAATCGCTATCCCTGGTGGTGCTCGAGCCAGGGTTTCCGCATACGCCGATGACGTAACGACTTTTGTGTCCTCCCGCAGGGACATAAGAGCGGTACAGAAGGCGCTTGAACGGTACGAACAGGTGACAGGGGCCAAGATCAACCGCGACAAGTCTTCCGGCTTGCGGTTAGGCGCCTGGAAGGGGATTCCCCTCCCGGGGCCCTTCGACTGGACGGACGGACCGGTCAAAATCCTCGGAGTTTGGTTCGGTCCGGACTTGCAGTTGGAGAAGAATTGGTCTGATATACAGGCAAAGGTCGGCGCGTCGGTCGAAACTTGGCGTCGACGGAGTCTCTCCGTAAAGGGCCTGGCGGAGGCGTGTGCCGCTTACGTCTTCCCCATGATCCTTTATCGGCTGTCTGTACTTCCACTTTGTGAGGAGGCGATCGAGCGTCTGCTATTCTCCCTTCTGTGGAGAGGACGCAGACATCACGTCGACAAACGTGTCTGTTACCAACGTCCGTGTCAAGGGGGACTGGGAATGCCGCACTTGGCGAGCCACCGGCGCGCCTCGAGGTTGGCTTTTCTCAGTCGTGCGTTAATGGAAGACTCGTTGCTTACGGGGGTAGTCAGGGACGCGTTCCCTAGCCTCACTATCACTCCGCCGGTCTCGTTGCGCTGCCGCAAGCTTCGAGAGCAACCGGCTTTCATCCGCGAGTGCCGGAGGGCCTTGTGGGCCATTCCACGGTCTAGTGACCTTTCTCGGCCTAGGAGGCACTTCTATCGGGGATTAGTGGAGGGCGTCGCGAAGGATCGATTGAGGGAGAGGCTCGGCATGACGGGGGAGGAGTATCGCTCTCATTGGTCTTGGGCGCCAGGATCGGATTGGCTCAGTAACTCTGAGTTTTCTCTGACTTGGCGACTAGCTCGTAAAGCCTTGTCTCTCAATGACATGCGTTTCATAATGGGCCTGGCGGATTTGCCAGATTGTGAACGTTGCAACCTTGGCTTAAAGGAGACGTCGGCGCACGCCTTCTTCCATTGTTCGCGCGTTCGCCCGTTGTGGGATCGTGTCGGCGAGTTGACTGCTCGCATCGCGCCGCGGGAACTCGTGTCCATTGATCGTGCATTGATGTGTCGCCCCCGTACACCGGAGTGAAACGGATGGTGTTTCTGTCGCTTCTAGCCACGGCTCGAATGGTGATATGGACGACGCGTTTGGAGGAAGTCTTGCGGGGTGGCCGTCTTTCGCATCAGGATCTAATCCGATATTTTGAGTACCAACTCAAAATGAAGATTAGGACTGATCGGAAACGGTTGCCACCGACAGAGTTCAGCAAAAGGTGGGTAAATGTGGCGAGCCTGGTTCGCGTGACTGGGGCTAGCCTTGATTTTCTCTTTTAGATCTGGTGGTTACATCGGGTTGGATTCCTCTGGAACCCTCCCCTTTGGTTAAGGTAAGTCCCTTTTTGTGTACCTAGTTAATGTGAGTGAGTGTGATTCCTGGTCTGTTCCCCGGCTTTCGTCTTTGGTTATGGTCCAGTTCGAGATTCCCAGTTTCCGTTAATTATATTTTTGTCCCGTTTCATCTCGTCTGAGCCAGTATTATATTTTCCCCAGTCCAATTTCTTTTTTGCCTCTCCACTTCCTGTAGAAAGAGAGTTTCTTGATTTCGTCCTCTGGGCGGAATTCAGCGACCTCTTTGTTTTGAGGGTAGGTTGGGTCCAGCTAACACAATGTTTATGTTGTTTTTTGTTTGGAATTTTATTTGGGGATTTGTGTCATGCCCCTCCCCCTTTGTCATTTCATGTAGAAAATTTTAATATATTTTTGCAATTTATTGTAAATATTGTACAATCTCAAATTTTTATGTACATTATGGGGAATTTTTAGGTCCCCGGAATGCTTTGCGGTATTTTGGTGTACGGCAGTATGAGCGTTGATGGACAGGTTCTTTTGGTGATTGAGAAAAATTGTAGCGTGTGTCTGGGTCGCGAAAGAGATTAGCTAGGTATAAGATAGATTACTGAAGACCATCCTCAGTTTTGTTTCCCCCTCCCTTTTTGGCCGTGTGCCACAATTGTAAATTTTTACAATAAATAGACAGTCAAACCCAACTTCTATTCTAGTTGAGTAGTGGCTGTTTCTTCCACAAGATTTTTTCACTGGGGGGAGATTGGTAATATTAACGTGGATCATAACCAAAGAAAATGCTGGGAAACGGGCTGGGAATGGCAATTACTCACATTAACTAGGAAAACAAATAGTGTCTATTTTAAACAGGAGAGGGTTCTCGTTGTGCCAAAAAGGGGACTTAAGAAAGAAACTCAAGGCTAACTCCTTTCACGCAAACCAGACTCACTACAGTTACCTACTTTTTGCTGAAATCTGTTAATATCAAATGCTTTCTATCAGAATCTGATCTTCATCATGAGTTGATGGCCAGAGAATTAAATCAGATGCTGATAAGATAGAGTTCATATTGTTCATATTCGATGTCCAAATCACCATTCTTGCTACAGCCAGCAATGTTAGAAATACCATCCATTTCTTCCCAGAATACAGTGAGAGGCAACACATTATTGCAGGCATATAAGATGTTCAGGAGCAATACACACTATGAACTCACCGACATGTCCCCAAAATGGGTGAACTTGAGGACAAAGGTAGGTGTGTGAAGCTGTTTCTTCTAAATCTAGGTTGCATCAATGACGGTATATCTGCCCAGCCCTTTGAAGGCCTCATTACTGAGAGATAGCCCTTCTGAATTAATTGCTAGTTAGCAAAAACTCAGGGTTAGTGAGGTAGTTCCCCATTGGTGCTGAAGACCTAAAAGTGCACAACGAAAGTATAATCGGGGGCGTCGAGTTAAAAGTGTATGGATTTTCGGGAGAATAGAGTGTCGAAGAAGACATTTATGGTTCCACTTACCTCAGATTGTGGAGAAAGCGAAAACAGAGATGCACATACACTGGTAACATTAATCAAGAAATATGTCAGGCCAGGTTCAATCATCTACAGCGATTGCTGGTCTGCCTACATACGTTTAAATGAACACGGATACACCCACAAGCAAATTAATCATTCAGAAAACTTTGTGGATCCTGATGATCGAAACATACACACACAGACAATAGAAAGACTGTGGAGATCCACTAAAAGTATTGTAAAAAGGTCTGGGAATAGAACTGTTTATTTGAAACAATATATTGCCAGATTTTTATTCCCGAAAGCTTTGCCTAATCATAGTCAGCGACTACACATTTTCCTAACGGAGGCGAGCAAAATGTATTGTGGACCTTAAATTTACTGCATTTTTTTATATTGTCAGTGTCTGTTATTTTTTTTTTTTACTAAAATAAATGCTCAGTTTTTACTTGCTAGTTAATTTTGTATTTCTTTTCTAATTTCATTATTAATAATTACTCAGTGTTTACTCTCTTGTCAATTTGGTATTTATTTTTCAACTTTATGAAAACATTTCATGTCATTTCAATTTAGCATATGAAAGAAAACACGCAACTTTCTCTTACAATTGTGCACAGAAAAACAAAATTGGCGTATTAATACCATAATCGTAAATAAACAGGGGGAAGTAACCAGCCCAAAATTGTTCTCTACGCTGTACATCAATCAGCAGCATTCAGCAGTGAATTTCGTTAGGGAAAAAGTTCAAGATATAGTTCGTTTTTTAAATTAAAATTTTTCTAAAAAAATATAAATTTTCTGTAAAATCTGCACTCGATTCGACTTCGGCAGACACATTTGCACAGATATAAATCTACGTTGGATAATTTGTAGTGGACGATGCGTCCTACTTACTAATTTATGTTTAACGAGTCGACTCGACGTAACTGGGAGTGAAATAAAGCCGGACAATATGAAAGAACGAGTAAGGCGAAAGTAACCAGAAAAACAATGTATTAACAAAGGTTACATGGGGTTGATGTATGAAGTTTTTTCTCTAGCTGAAAGAAAGGTTTGTAACAATTGTTAAGATTTTCGTAAAGAGTTCAAAGTTCAAATCCTTGATGAAGAAAGTCAGACAGAAGACAAAGTTCTGTGTCTGTGTGTGCGTTGAGTAGAGAGAGAGAGAGACTTACATGCGAATGTAGCAGTCGGTGGATTTCTACTGACGAAGGTTGGAAAAATTGTAAATTTATGTGTAGGAAGTAATTTTATGTAAAGTCCTGTTTCAATGAAAGTTAATGTGCATAGTGTTAGTGTAGGAGAAGAAAAATAAAAGAAATTTTGCGCCACTAATTGCTACACGCAATTAGTGCGCGTGTGTTTGTGTGAGTTAGGAAGACATGTTTGCTCTTGTCCCGGGACGAAATCCTAACATTATTTATTTTCGTATAAAATACAAAAAATGTGGCACAAGGCCGAATACGGGGATGGGGGAGGCTGGTCTTCAACTGTCCTAATTTAACTTAGCTATTCACTTTCGTTGACCCTCACACACTTACAATAAACCTTACACCATAACATCACATTTTTACTTACCATTCTTACCACGTCCACCACAATACCTCAGCTTCTCTATGTAGTCCTACTTAACTCCCATATGTACAATTTTGAGTGGAGGGCATGGGCAGAAAATAACAACATTTAAAAACCCCAATGATTTTATACAATGAAGATAAGATATGTACAAGCAACTAAACAAAATCATATTAGTAATAAAAGCCCCCCACTACTCTAATATTGTGACAGCAAAATCACTTCCCCGGACGAAATATAATGCGTGGCTTTAGAAATATAATAATACCACTTATCCGATCCGCAATCACTCACACAATCAGTCACACATTTAAACACCATAACAAAAACGAAAAGCACACTTGAAAAATAACGAAAGACGCCACGCATCCACCGGAGAACTAACATTGTTGAACACCTAAGGTGGGAAGGGGTGGGGGATTAAACTAAAAGAAAACTGGGGACAAAAAGAAAAAAGGGGGCCAATGAGCAATCATAACCTAGCTAAGTTAACTTTAAAGAGGAAAACAGAAAATCAAATACCTCCTACTCTAAACTAACAGGGAAGGGGTGCACATGTTGTGCCCAGCACACCCAATATCCTGATGCCTAACCAGCATCAAACAACCACTCCAGGTCAGCACCTTTCACTCGACAGAGACGCGCAAGACTCACCCACCTTTTGCCAAATTCAGATGGAGTGAGTCGTTTCCTTTCCGTCCTGATCTTGACTTTAAGCTGATGCTTGAAGAACAAGATCAGTTGGGAAGAGGTAAACTTCTCATCACCATAGAATTCCTTCTGTCGCGTCGACCAAATCACGACTCGCATAACACCTAGTAAGCAAAAGAGCACATAGTGCTCAGCCCTATATAACGGAGGTACGACATTGCTACAAACAGAACTAGCCTCAAGGACAAAGAACTTTCCACGCAGCATACGAACCATGAGATCTTCAAGGAACTTACATAGCGGAGCAACAACACTGCAGTGGAAGAAGGCATGATCGACGGATTCCGCCGACAGCCCACAACGCACGCAGGTTGATTTCGGTGTTAGGCCCGCTACATGAAGTTTCTTGCCTATCCAGAGAGCCTTTCGGATCATCAGCCAGGTGAGTGATGCCTCATCGTTAGTGAGACATTTCAACCCAGGCGCCCAAGGCCATATGGAGCGAGCCTCCTGCTTCGTAAGCCCGAGCTCGCCAATCAGTTCATCTCGAACGGCCCCCTAACTAACACCCGATATAATGCCCTAAGAGACAACGCTTGGGCGTTGGAGAGGCCATCCGTAGCCCGCAAGAGAAACTGGAGAGCCAAACGACATTCTTTATAGAAGGAGCACTCGCCACGAGGAATACGACGGGCCTCTTCCTCCGACAAATGCACACTTCTCAAGGATGGAAAGTTTTTATGGACGTCCTCTTTAACGAGGGCGCCGTTCTCATCCGCCAGCATACACATTCGATCCAGGAATCTAATGCGAAGCGTGTGATGACGAATCTCAACGCTAGGCATGCCCAGACCGCCCTCAGATGGATGAAGGCAACAGATCTCGCGACGCACATTGGGAGCCTTGCCTTCTCCCCAAAGGAAGGAGAACAAGAGCTGAATTAATCCCAAACGAATAGCACACGGGAGAGGAAGTACCGAGAGTCGGTAAAGGAGAATCGGGTAGATGTGCGAAGCACATACTTCCGCCCTCCCCTTTAAGGAAAGATTCCTCCGAGTCCACAGACGAACTGCGCTCTCGGCCTTCTCTCGAACCTCCGACCAATTCATTTCCAACTGGAGATCAGGACCGAAAAAGACGCCGAGAAACTTGATCGGCCCGTCCGTCCAGAGGAAAGGTCCGGGAAGAGAAACTCCCTTCCACGCACCCAATCGCAAGCCAACAGACTTATCGCGATTGATCTTGGCCCCTGTCACCGTCTCATAACATCGGATTTCTTTGCTAACTTCGTCAATTTCGGCTTTGCTCGACACAAAAACCGAAACGTCGTCAGCATAGGCGGAGTACCTGGCCGAGGTGGTGGCACCAGGTACGGAAATTCCGCGAAGGACTGGATTCGCCTTTAACTTGCGAAGGAATGGCTCCAACGCAAGAACGTAGAGCAAAGGCGAAAGTGGACAACCTTGACGAATGGAGCGAGATAATGTGAAGGGCTTCGATCTTACCCCATTCACTTCCACCAGCGCACCGGGGGACTCATACAGCAGTCGGATCCAGGAGCGAAAGTACGGCCCGAAACCGGCGGCGGAAAGGACAGACTCCAAGAAGCGATGGTCAACCCTATCGAATGCCTTGGACTGATCCAAATTGATCAGCGCGGCTTCAGTGTCGGTTTTCTCGATGATCAGGCGTACCAAATGAAGGCTGTCCTGAATAGTCCTGCCCTTCACAGCACAAGTCTGCTCGGGGCCAATCAGACTAGAGAGGACAGCCTGCAAACGGCGGGCCAAGACCTTGGCAAAAATCTTTAAGTCAGTATTTAACATCGTTAAAGGCCGATAATTATATATGCCACCCCCACCGCCCTTGCTCTTGCGAAGCAACTTGATTACACCCCTGGTGAAGCGTCGAGGTATAGACCCCTGCTCCATCCAGTTGTTATAAACGAGCGCCAGCAGAGGAACAAAAACGGACGACCGCCCCAAGCACAGCTCGCAGGGAAGACCACCCAATCCCGGAGCCCTGTACCGGCCAACCAATTTCAGCGCATCCCAGATTTCCGACTCTGCTACGGGCCCCTCGCACCCAGCCGCCTCAGCCGCCTCGAGGCGGGGAAAGTCAGCCAAATAGGTGTCGAACTGAGCAGAGCTCAGACCGGGCTCCCCGGCGAAAAGATTCCGGAAGCAATCCCGAAAAGCCCCACACATACCCACGCTTGCAGCCACGGTGCGTCCATCCGGCAATGTGATGTCCTCGATATGCCGATTGGCTGCTTGCCTAGTTTCCTCCACACGCAATTGCGCGGCCACACTCGTCGCCTCAGGAGACACTCTTCCCAACCCAGCCGCAACTACCAGAGCTTGATCCTTCTTGATATGCAAGGAGGCCAGCTCGGCCCTAGCTAAGGCTACGTCCCCACTATTACGGGATTTCACTGCCCGATCGACTTTTTTCTCTATCGCCGTTTGCGCCGCTAAATTAGCTAAGTTGATCCGACGACCATAGTCGGCAGCAAACGACCCAATTTTGGATTTAAGTGAATCCCACCACTTATTCCTAACCACAGCCCCCGTCAATTCCCGCTTTAGTGTTAGTAATAGCTGTTCTTGGAAATCTTGGCTATCAAATAATGACGCGTTCAATTTCCAGTATCCAGCCAACTTAACCCTAGGCTTATCTAAGTTTACACGAACCCGGACGAGCCTATGATCCGTGTAAACTATCGAATGGAAACTTGGACAACCTAAGAGCCCTACGTCGACTCTCCTAACTAGGACTCGGTCGAGGTAGCTTGCGCATACCTTCGAATCCGAGCTGCCCCTATTAGTCCAAGTCCACACTACCTCCCGGGGGTGCTCATTTCGATATTTATCGACAAGATCACTCCTATCGATAAATTCCCGAAATGCTTTCACATCCGGGTTGTTAGTACCCGATCTTTTTCCTATACGATCTTTCTCAGGGTCAAGGACGGCATTCCAATCCCCCGCTAAAATTACCCGCCTCGATGTTCCAAAAAACGACTCGAGCCGCCGAAACAAAGCAGGACGCTCCGCATTGCTATTGGGCGCATAAACCCCAATGAGCCGAAAAGACTTCTCCTTTATGGTAATATCCAGCACACAAATCCTGCCCGCTGGATCCGCGAAGACAAGCGCACACACCGCATCCAATGACTTGCTCACTAGCCAGGAGACACCTCTAGAACGACCATCAAAACATGCTGAATAGAGATCGTAATCCCTAGACAGTATGCCCTCATAGTCGCCAGCTAAAAACCGGGTCTCCTGTAAACAGCAAACATCCACACCGAGGCGCTGGAGATCATGAGTGAGTCTCACCCTCCGAGACTCAGACCTCAGCCCCCGGGCATTCAGACTTGCTAACCAAAGAGCCATTGTGATCCGAGATTAGGATTGGGTTTCTGGACAGAACATGGACGGGGAAAGGATGCTGACAGCCTCTCCCATAGATCCCTTGCCCATTTCTTTGTCAACGGTGCCATCATGAGAGAGGCCACCAACATCCCAGGGAAATGTTAGTTTCATTGCCCTGTAAAGGGAGGGGTGAACTAAAATTGGGACCCGTCCTACACAGCATTATTTTAGTTTTTGTAAGGACTCCTTCTCCTTTGATACTATAGGTGGGGACATCTTGATGTTTCTCTCCGCTTCCAGGAGCATGTCCCACACCTTTCCTGTACCCGTTCCTGTTCTTACAACTGTTAGAATTCTTTTGGCATGAGGGAAATTTTTGGGTTTCTCAATGTCTTTTTCCTTACACTTTTTCATGGCTAATAGGACTTTTAATTTACTAATCCTATTGCCAAAGTTCCTGGCCCTATCTTCCTGGGCTGGAGAAATTTTGCAAATATTTTCCCCCATTAAGTAGGGTGCTTTTGTCGCCTTCTTCCGAGCCTCCCTATCCTCTGCTGTGGGGCTCCTTTGCCTCTTTGAAGGTGGCGGTAACAGCTTTTTGGGAGAGGGGCTGGGGGTTGGTTGTGTTGGTATTCGGAATGGGCTGGGGTCTCTACTAAGAGGAGCAGATTTCCTTGGAGTGGGCTGTGAGGAGTGGGACTTTTTGGGGCTTTTCTTTTTTCCAGGAGAGGACGGGGCAGAGACAGAGGGACGTATTGGGTTCTTTGCCAGTTCCTCCTTTAGCTTCTGCAGTTTTTTCATGCCCTCGTATCCCGGATCATATGCTTTGCGCATCTCCTCAATTGATGGTGTAGACCAGGCCGAGGCGTCGCCCTTCTTGCTGGTAGAGGGAGTGGGGCTGTACATGCCTTTAGTCCTTGGAGCATCAGGGGACTGAGGTCCCGCAGCTTGACGCTTCCCTCTGGTCCTACCAACAACCTGCCATTCCCCCTTTTCCTTCTCCGATACTACATTTGTAGCAGGCGAGGGCTTTTCGGGGAATGAGGGCCGATGTTTTGACCCAACCGGGGGTACTACCACACCGGTCCTGGTTGCTGGCATGCCCACTACAGGCGGGACGGATTTTGTCAAAGAAGCGGCCAGAGGGGTATTTTGGTCTTCAGGGGCCTGGCTTCCAGAGGCCTTCTTCTCTGGGCAGGAGGAGGAGAGGTGACCAATCTCTCCGCACCTCCAGCATTTGGGTTTGCGACCGGAAACTATTACCGGTAGGCTCAGGCCCCCAACGTCAAGACAGTTGGGGATAGTCGTGAAGGCTTTACGGTTGATCATAATATCGAACGACCATCCCCCGGTCAGGTCGTCGCAGGAGGCATCTACAATCTCACCGAATTGAGAAAAGTAGGCTGCGAGATGCTCCCCGATGACCTGAGGAGGGACCTCGTACACTGCCACCTTGGTCCTACGCATGCCTTGATATTCAGTTCTTATAATGATGTCTTTCGTTATAATATCTTTCGTTACCATTTTTTGGCAGTCTTCCGGCGTGGGCAGCAGCACGTCCCACATGAAAAAGCCCGCGCCTTTTACAATCCGCAAGGGCTTGACCTCCTTGGACTGCAGTGTCTTCAACACTGTGACTTTTGTGGAGCGACAAATTTTGCGCGAACGCTTGTCCACCATAAAGACTGACACAATTCTTTTTTCAATTTTTCTTAATTCCTGGGGATCCTCCAAGAGTCCACCTTCTGTCACAAGGTGAGCGTAACTCTTGGCTTTCTCCAGGAACTCCGTCAAATTGATCGTTACCTTTGGTGGGGACTTCCAGCCCAAGGGCGATTCCCCGGCCTCAGCATCTTTGGATTTGTCTTTAGTTTCAATTATCTCATTTGCCTTTTCGGTATCTTTGTTATTCTGGCCCTTCTCGGCCACCACATTTTGGGTCGATGTCTTATCATTCGTCTTACTTGAAGTAGGTAGAGGGGGAAAAGATTCCTCATTCTTATCAGGAGGACCCTTCCAGGGAGAGTCAAACAACAGTTTTTTCTTCACTGACCGACTAGAGTCGGCCATTTTAACAAATTAAACACCACTATATATTTTTTCTCCGTAAATCCAATGTGAATAGGGAGGGGAGGGAAAAACGGGAGAAATAGGGGGGGATATATGAAGACAAATAAACCTCGCAAGGTTAGTACAAAACAACGGATTTAACCACAGATATGGCAAAATAAAATTAACCTAATATGGCAAACAAAAATAACAAAACGGCTTACAATTAAGAAAAAATTGCCTTTAGCGGCAAAATAACAATTTAAGCAAAAGAAAAGAAAATAGCCTTAAACTAACCTCTTGAGAGGTTTCTCAAAGAAAACACAAAAAAATCACCTAAAGGCGATAAACGTTAAGTGGCTTTACAAAATTTACAAAATAAACTTTACACGTTAACGAGAAACAATACTCAAAAATAAAAACGAAAGAGTCGCCTAAAAAGGCTACTAAAAAAATAGGGGGAGGGTGTGAACACTAAACGTTAATAGGTTTCAATTAACTTTAAAAAATAAAGTTTCTAACTATACAAATAAATAAATCAAACAAAAAGAGCGGAGGGTCGCCTAAAAGGCTACTTCCGTAAAAGTAATATGGGGAGGGGCTGGAAAGGAAAACGTTAAAGTGTGGAGAAAATCAGATGATATTCAGTTACAAGTCACGAGAAAATTACAAAATAAAAATAAAGTTTAAACAAAAAATAAATGTATCACGTAAGGCAAAAACAAAAACTGTAAAATGAAAACAAAAAATTAAGTCACACGGGCCGACCTAAACAAAAACAAAAATGGCGGCCAGAAAAAAAATACAAAATAAAGTAACAAAAAGCTAGAAAATAAAATGAATAGAACAAAACAAGGAAACGAAAAAATTAAATAAAATTCAAAACTTAGCTATACAAAAAGGTCTTTAGCAGGAAAGCGGGTAAGTCAGAAGGAGAAGGTAAATTTTGTCAGTAATCCGTCAAAGACTGGACTGAAAAAAAGACGAAATCCTAACTAGTGTACCACGTGATGTTTTCCGTTTTTATTAGCATCGTTTTTGGCGAGAACCAGTCATCACGTGGACGCCGAGTGACCATGCGTGTGTGTGTGTGGGTGTCAATGTATGAAACCCCACAAATTTTGAAGGGAATTAGCAGCGGGACTTAATACGAAAATTTACCAAAAAGTGTTGTTGTGTTTAAAATAAGTTAATAATATCGAAATTAGACAATAATATTTAAGGGTGTGAGACTGATTTTTTTTTTTTTCAAGTTTGGTGCAATATAGGGGTACTGTAGCTGGGCTCACTTGCAATAACTTTTATTGCAAATATAAATTAAGTGTAATTAATAGTAAAATTTATAATATTGCTACTTTATTTATTATCATGAAATACTTTTAAAAGAAACCCAACAGGTTTATGGGTGATCTGAATAATAATTCCTCCAAAATCCCCCAACAAAAAGTTAAAAAGAAAATCCTAGGATTTTAAAGATAAGGAACTAAATCTTGATTAACACCGTTTAATTTTTTTTATTACATTATCATTGAAAATATTTTCTCAAAAAAGAAATTTCTTGTTTGTATTGTATTTTCCCCTTTTTTAGCTCTTTCGTCATTTATTTCAACTTGGAGATTACGACCTAAACGATCAATACAACTATTGATTAGGTTGACAGAGAAAAATTCCAAGAAAATTATTTGAATTTGAACAAAGAACTCGAACCCGTTTGTTTTTGTGGTCTGAAAGGTAAGTGGAGGAATCGAAATGATTTTAAAATCAAAAATCGTTATTTACTGATTCGCCTGACCGTTTTTTTTTCTTTTTATTCTTTGTCACTGTTAGTAAAATAAAAATAAATTTTGCTATGATTTCATCATGTATTTATTTTGAAGAAATATTTTTCATTTACTTTTTATATATAAAAAAAAGCATTTACTTTGCAAAAAATTAGCAGCCAGTTCCAACATTATCCGCTATTTCATAAAATTTTTAAAAAAAAGATAACGTTCATTGAATCACTGCAGTGCAGTCTGTTTAAAAAATTCAGTTTTTTTTTTGTTAGAAAGAAAATCTCAAAAATCGTTTTTAATTTTAAAATTGTTGTAATTGTTCATTTGAACGGTCGTTTTTTCCACTTGATTCATTCAGCATTTTTTGTTGTCAACTGTAAAAAAAAAAAAGAAAAGTTTGCTTAGGAAATAACAGAACGGCCGATAAAAAAATCAATTTTTATTTGCTGCATAAATACAGCGAGATACAACAAAAACAAATAATAATGTTAGCAAAATAAAATGAATTCAGTTATGATTTCATGTCGTTTTTGTTTTTTTGTTGGATAAATATTTTTAAATTTTAAAGTTACAAATTTTATGTACCTCAACAAATAAAACCATCAGCATACCTTGATGAAAATATGCTCCAAGAAAGACTCTTTCGTTTTAGGTACCGACGGCTTCCCCCCCCCCACCCCCCTTCAAATTTATCTAAACTATCATTATTTCAGTGCAAATGTATATGCTGAACTCAAATCAACAATTAGTTATTGAAGAAATTTACCTTTTTTGCCTTGAAAGTCCATAAAAAAAAAAAACGAACTATATCTCGCACTTTTTCTCTCCTGTAACTCTCACGAAGTCATGTAATTAACTCAGAACTGCAGAATGACGTTCTACATAGGTAGCAATTTTGGTCGAATTTCGTCTTTTACTAAAAACTTCCGGCGATGTACTTCCTGTTGTGAGAGCAATAAGCGTAGAAATACAATAGCGCATTACTTTCATTCCCGGAAGTACATTGCCGGAAGTATCAGTAAATGAAGAAAAATCAACAAAAAAATCTGCCAGAATTTGATAACATGCACAGTCTGTCATTCTGCAGTTAATTACATGACTTTGTGAGAATTACAGGAGAGAAAAAGTGCAAGATATAGTTCGTTTTTTTTATGGACATTTAGATAAGAAAAGGTAAGTTTCTTCAATAACTAACACTTGATTCGAGTTCAGTATATACATTTGCACAGAGATAATGCTATTTTGGATAAATTTGAAGGGGAAAAGTGACGGGATTTAAAACGAAAATTTACCGAATTTTTTGCAGAAGTCACTTAATTGTCGAAACCTATTTACAAATCACTGGGATTATTATTTTTTTATTTTTTTATTAGAAAATCTTGGTAAAAATATTTTCTTATATGTGTTTCACCCTCTTATGAAAAAAACTGGAGAAAATTCAACGTGATAATTGTAAGTTGGTATGAAGTACATACTTACACTCCATTTTCGATATCTAAGTTTTAAATTGAATTTTTAAAAATAAAAACTTTTTACAGTATATACATTTATTCGGACTATTGTCCTCATCTTTGTTGCCATTTGTATGACGTTTTGGCCATTGTACACTTCGGCCTCATCCCCATCAATTCAAGGAGAGCCCATCTGGTCGCAGAAAAAGTGGGACATGCCCTGGTCCAAGAACGTATCCAGTACAGCCGATGGATGAAACAGAAATTATATACTGATATCTCCCAAAGGCTCAAAACATTCCTCAGCAGGATCACTGATGAAGAAGACCAAAAAGGGGTCCGGCACGAATTGGACAAATCCTTCAGGCAAGAATTCAATGCAGTCAAGGTCCGCCAAGTACTAAATAGGTTAAAAGATCTGAAGAGGACACATAAGGTCCATCACCCACCTGTGAAGGCAGCTGTCAACATCAGTTGAGTGACTCTGAAGAGTCAGTGCTGAACAAGGGTCTCAACTTCGCAACAACCATCAGGCGGATGCCATACTTAGTCATAATTGCCTGCATTGAGGAACTAGCCTTGAACATCCCTCAGGCTCAGGTGGATAAGCTAAGATGAAACGTGAAACATACACTGAAGAAAGCCAAACCAAAATTCACGAAAGAAGAGGGGCTGGCAATCAGGACCCTACAGAGGAATGAGAACATCATCAGACTACCAGCTGATAAAGGCAATGCAACTGTAATGATGAACAAAACTGAATACACCAAGAAACTGGAAAACCTCATTACAAGTGGTAGCTATAGCAAGGTAGAGAAAGATCTGATATTGAAAAAAGAATTACAGCTGTTGCAGATCCTAATCAAGAACAAGGATCACTTCCAGCCTAGGACATACAGGCAGTTATCTCAATGTTACAGCAAGCTACCTCACATGTATGGTATACCTAAGATTCATAAAGGCCGATTGTTAGTAGCCTAGGCTCAGTGTGCCACTCTCTGAGTCGTTTCCTTGTAGATATAACCCACTGATAGAAAAGCCACCATCGTATGTCCAAAACTCCTCCCTCTTCGTGGAACTTATCAAAGATGCTCACATCCAATACAACCAGATGGTGAGCCTGGATGTGGTAAGTTTGTTCACCAAAGTACCCATGGTGGAGGCACTATTGGTAGTCAGGGACAGACTGGTCTCAGACTCATTTCTAGGAGAATGTACCAGTGTTCCACTAGACGACCTGGTCAAGATGCTGACTTTCTGCACACACTTTGGATTGTGATCAGACATATGTCAACAGGATGAAGGCTGAGCATTGGTAGTCAGGGACAGACTGGTCTCAGACTCATTTCTAGGAGAATGTACCAGTGTTCCACTAGACGACCTGGTCAAGATGCTGACTTTCTGCACACACTTTGGATTGTGATCAGACATATGTCAACAGGATGAAGGCTGAGCATTGGTAGTCAGGGACACACTGGTCTCAGACTCATTTCTAGGAGAATGTACCAGTGTTCCACTAGACGACCTGGTCAAGATGCTGACTTTCTGCACACACTTTGGATTGTGATCAGACATATGTCAACAGGATGAAGGCTGAGCATTGGTAGTCAGGGACACACTGGTCTCAGACTCATTTCTAGGAGAATGTACCAGTGTTCCACTAGACGACCTGGTCAAGATGCTGACTTTCTGCACACACTTTGGATTGTGATCAGACATGTCAACAGGATGAAGGCTGAGCATTGGTAGTCAGGGACAGACTGGTCTCAGACTCATTTCTAGGAGAATGTACCAGTGTTCCACTAGATGACCTGGTCAAGATGCTGACTTTCTGCACACACTTTGGATTGTGATCAGACATATGTCAACAGGATGAAGGCTGAGCAATGGACTCGCCATTATCACTATCATTGGCTAACATATACATGGAATACTTTGAAGAGATGGTATTAGAATCCACAGTTCTAAAGCCAACTTTATGGCTGAGATATGTTGATGACACCTTCATACTCTGGCCACACCAGCAGGAGGTCCAGATGCTACTCAACCATGTGAACTCAATAAGACCATTCATACAGTTCACTATGGAAAAAAAGAATGACAACAAACTGGCATTCCTGGATGTGCTAATAACTCGAACAGAGGTGGGGTTCAAGACATCCATATACCGCAAGCCAACATTCACTGGACATTAGGTTTATAAGTCCCAAAAATACAGTTGTTCTTGTCCTTAAAGACACATGGCCCAATGGATATAGACATTGGTTAGTTCCTGTTACTATGCAAGGAATGAGAATGATATACCCCAGTGATTGTAATAAAGAGTTTGATTCAAAATTCCCTGCACCTGAAGGTCAGAGCATACAATAGCCAAAACATCGTACGAATGGTAACAAAGATGAGGACAATAGTCCAAATAACGTAAATACTGTAAATACTATCTCATCTCAGAAATATAGACAAATACTAAAAATTTTTTCTTGAAACTTTAATTTTAGCTTAATTGAAAGTTAAATGATTAAATTTACTATTTCCATTAAGCAAAATACTCATATGTATTTCAAACAGAAGTTTTAGGTACCTCAAAAAATTGCTGAAAAAAAAAAAGCAGCATAGTATGAAGGAAAATGGCTCCAAACTAAATAAAAGCAAAGTTTTATTAGCAAAATGTTTGTTATTGTTAAGAAGATAGATCAAAGTTTTTTTAAATAATTTTTTAAAAATCTTTTCTAACACATTCCAAATTTTGGTAGAAAATCTTGTTTTTCTTTCATCTGTGACAAATGTAATTTTTACAAGGGTTTATAATGGCAAACGTAATATTATGCAAGGCACTTTTTTGCCGGTGAAAGACATTAATTTGGAAATTTTTTCAAAAATCAAATAATGGCCAAATTTTGATGAAAATTTGAAGACTTATTCATCAATAACTGAAATCAGTTTTGAAATAATTATTTTTAGAAAATCTTGGTAAAAATATTTTCTTTTTACATATGTTACCCCCACACCAATTAATTTTTCAAAATGTCTAGAAATTTGCCATCATTTCCCCATAAATCTAATATTAATTAAATTCAGGAGTCATTGGGGAATGCTAATCAACTGTCTTTTATTCAAAATTAACCCATTTTCTGAAAATCTGCTTCAAATCGCCAAAACAAAAATGCAATAAAACTATGCTGTTTTCTATTTAGATAAACACTTAATGAATTTTTACAAGAATTGTTACCATTTTTATAAATTTTTAATATAATAATTTATAAAGTTGCAAAATTTTTAAAAATTTCCTTCATTCTTAATGCTAGGGTGTTAAATTAATGCATGAAGACTAGGTTTACTAATTGAAAATTGAAAAGCTTAATACAAATAATATAGCTAATGGGTTTTTAAAATAAACATTTTAATTGTGTGCATGCTGATTACCCGTATTTTCTTGATACGGGTGGCCGTACATGATATATATCTTTAAAAGGTCATGTATTTCAAAGATTGCGCTACATACATGAAAAAATAAAAAATTTAAAAAAAACATTTTCGGCAGGGTACAATTCTTTCATCTTGCTTCAGTGTTTCTTATGCCCTACATTCAACAGGCTTTGCACATGATCCCTTCAAAATGTAAAGCAAGTTTTTTATTTTAATTTCTAATTTCCTAATTTTGTTAAAAAAGGCAATTGTGAAATTCACAATTTGTGGAGTTACCTAAAAAGAATATGAAAAATAGATATTAAAAATAATAATTAATAAATGCCATAACATTTCACAAATTATTGAGTTACCTCTGCTGTTATATAATTTCATTCTGTTATTAAATTGTAAAATTTTTTTAAAAGAAAGTTTTATATTATTTTAATTTTTATTTTTCATAAAACATCCTCTAATGTAAGGCTATAAAGCTAAAGTAACTAAAATTCCATAAAATATTGGATAATTACTGAAAATATTGTGCTGAATTTTTAGTTTTAAAATATTGTTAAAAATAAAAAAAACAAAGTGTACAAATAAGATTATGGCATTTTTGTCTTCCATACTTAGCATTTTGTTTATGGCTACTGTATGTCATGTCAATTATTGCTTCTGATAAGGCAATGATAACCTTGATAACAAGGATACTGTAATTAAAAAATGCTTTTATAGTAGATTTCAGGCAGTAAGCAAGTAATTCTTGTTTCAAACCAGATTAAAGTAAGTTAAAATTCAGTAATTTGAATAAAATAATGTGTCAGTGAAGTGTATTTTATTTTTGCAAGATTTTTTAAAACCGAGAATTGGCTTCTGTTTACAAATGTGTCGATTGGTGAAAAATGGCTGAAAAATTGAAATTTTTTTTAATCAAAAAAATTTTAGATTCCGATCAATATGATTTTGGTTTGAAATACACCAGGGTATTTTGCTTACTGGAATTCGTAAATTTCATCTCGTGGCTTTCAATTAAAGCTACAAAAAAACTTTTTTATCTTTAAAAATTCAATTTAAATTTTGGTATCGAATATAAGTGGTGGGACCTAAGCTATATTAATTAATTCATTGGAATCTCAGATTTTGAAAAATTTTTTTAATTTTCAATTTTTCAAATATTTTTTGAGCAATCAACACATTTGTAAACAAAAGTTAATTCTCTGTTTTAAAAATATTGCAAAAATAAAATATACTTCTCTCACTTATTATTTTTTGAAAATTATCAAATATAAAGTTAAAGTAATCTGATTTGAAACAAATATTACTTGTTTATGGCTGGAAATTTGGAATAGAAATATTTCTTAATCACAAAGTCCTGACTTGTTTACCTTTTAAGTAGGTAATGACAGCATCTATCAATCATTCTGGATAAACGGTAACCAAAATTTGACATAACCCAGTTTGGCATTTCATAAGAGGAACAACCCTTAAAACATGTGATCTTTTAATGATAAGTCTTATAAGTTTCCTTAGTAAAAGAAAATGTACAGTTTACGTAATAAAAAATATTTAGAAATTATTTTAAAAATCTTAATTCTAACTGATTTGTATTAAGCTTATGAATTTTCGATTTGTAAATAATGTCTATTTTTAATGAATTAATAACCGAAGACTGAGTAACTGGAAGAAATTTAAAATGATGTTTGAAACTTTAATTACAAAACAAAATGATAACAGTTCTTATAAAAATTCATTATTCCTCGAAATATATTTTCTTCTTCAGAATGTGATATCCTAAAATTATATTATTTATAAAATCAATTAAAAGTTTATCTATATTAAAAATAGCGTAGTTTTAATGCATTTTTGATTTTACTATTCAGAGCAGATTTTCAGAAAAATGGTCCCGTAATTAAAAAAAAAATTACATGATTTACATTCCCTCATGAGTCCTGCATTTAACTAATAAATAAAAAATTGGTATAAATAATGTATTTATAGAAGTTTCATGCAATTAATTGAAGTGGGGGTTAACATATAAAAAACAATTTAATTTTACCAAGATTTTCTAAAAATATTAATAACATAAATAATTTCTTTCATTTGTGAATAAGTTCTGAAAGTTTCATTAAAATCAGACAACTAGTTGATTTTTGTAAGAATTTTCAAATTCATCTGTTTTTCTTTAATGCCAAAAAATGACTTGCATAATACTACGTTTTGTTTAATAGTCACATTACATAAACACAGCATAAATTGCGGATGGAAAAAAAAAGGAAAGGATTAAAACGTTTTAAAAATTTGATCTTTCCTCTTAATGATAGCTAAAACATTTTGGTGGTAAAACTTTGTTTTTATTATGAGCCCTTTTAACATCATGCTATGCTGTTTTTTCTGCAAATGAGTAGAGGTACCTATCATGAAGAAGGGAGCTTGAGCATGTTTATTAAATTGACCTTATGCCAAACATAACCAAACTCCCCACATCTGAAGGTTATCAGAAGAATGAAGGTTTGAAAGAATAAAAAGCATTTTGTTTGAATGTTTAAGTAAAAATTTGCAGAACAGAATAACATCATTTTTGTAGGAAATGAAATAATTATATGTATAAATGTTCAATGAGAAAGTGTAGTATGGAGTTAAATGAATTCCGAGTTTGTAGTTGTAGGTAGCGAATGTGTTTATGCAAAAAGATTAACAGGGTTGTAATAAAGTCTTTGTTCCTTTCAGTGAGAGACTGAAAGAGAAAAACTATAAAAGACAATTGTACTTAATGGCATTAATTTTTAGGAATCAGTTGAAGTGTCTTGTTTTTGTCTTCTTCTCTTTGTTGACAGCAAGAATGGTGAGGATAAAGAAGAGATAAAGGAAAATAGGATGCAGGAAAGAAAAGGGAGAACAAATGTGTGTCAACAAAAATTTCTGTCCAGTTCAATGGATTGAAATTTCCTTTGTGTTTTGGATCTAGGGTTAGATCCAATAAATACAAAACACAGAGTAATACGGTAGAAAACGCAATATATTGAAGAGAAATATATACAGCGAGGGTTAATAGAACGTCGTACAATATGGTTAGTCAAATACAAGAGAATACTAAATAATACGAAACATGAGACTTGGCAATGTTACCCTCAGGACTAGATCGCTGGGATACACTAACATCCTGTGAGACTGTAGTCCACTAATGACTACTACTATATATAGTCTTAGGAAGAGTCCATATTAGTGTAAACAGGGAAGGTGCTCCAACACTTTGTCACTTTCTTTCTCTGTGTATATATATAGCAAAAAACTTTTTCAGTTAACTTCTCTCACTTTTGTAAATCACATTCTTTCATTGGTTAGAAAATAATCAACATCAGACCATAAAATCTGTTTTTTTCTTTTTCCTTCAGTATGAGGTTATCTCTTTTTCGTATTGGTCAAAATTACATTTCACACTGAATTGTGAAATTTGTAAACAGTGAAGAGAAGAGAGTTACTTTTATTTCTGTATTCACCACAGGTACCTCCACTAAATTGCTAAAAAAAAACAACAGAATAGTATGAATTGAAAAGGCTCCAAACTTAATAAAAATTAACTTTTTCCATCAAAATGTTTGTTACTATTAAGAGGAAAGATCAAAGTATGTTTTAATTATTTTAAAAAAGTTTTGAATCTTTTCTAACACGTTTGAAATTTTGGTAAAATTATATTTTTAACATGTTACCCACTTCCATGTAAGTTCATGAAATTTTAAGAAATTAAATTTTGTTGTGACAATAGGTTTTATTAGTTAAACACAAGACTCATTGGGGAATGTAACTCATCTATTATTTCTTTGAAACCTTTTACCCTTATTTCCAAAAATCTGCTTTGAACAGTAAAATAAAAATGCAATAAATCTGATATTATTTAATTTGATAAGCTTTTAATTGCTTTAATAAATAGAAGATATTAAGGATATTATAGTGTAAAGAAAAATGTCAGTAATTAAATTTTAAAAGAATTGTTTACATTGTTTTAATTATCATTTACAAAGTTTCAAAAATATTTTTTAAAATATTTCAAAGGTGTGTTGTCAATTGTTAACTTATTAAATGATGATTTTATTTACTAATCAAAAATTGAAAAGTTTAATACAAATCATCATGCCTTCATATTTTGAAATGATTTTAATTTTGTGGAGTGTATTTGAAGTTTTTTTTTGTATGGTAATTTCTATGTGTATATTAAAAGTTCATTTGTTTCATAGTTTCTTCCCCCTGTCGGAAAAAAAGTTGTATAATTATGTCACTTGTGATTATCATATTTATCTCTAATTTGACAACAGGTCAAAAAGTTCAACTCTATGATTAAGAAATAGTTTTATTGTAAATTTCATTCTATAAATAAGTACTACTTGTATAAATCAGTTTAATTTAACAGTATATTTGTTAATTATCCAAAACTAATGCATCACTGATGTATATTTTATTTCTGCAAGATTTTAAAACCAAGAATTTTTGTTTACAAATGTGTTGGTTGCTTAAAAATGGGCAAAAATTCGAATGATTTAAAAAAAAAAAAGATAAATTTTAAATTCTAATCAATATAATTTTTGTTTGAAATGCACCAGAGTATTTTGCTTACTAGACATAGTAAATTTAATCATTTATCTTTCAATTAAAATTAAAATAAAAGCTTTAACAAAAAAATTTTATTTTTAAAAATTCAATATCAAAAATGACTGGAGGTACCTAATTTTAAGTGATTAGTCACTATAATGGTTAAAAGAAGAATTCTTTGAAGAATTTAATTTTGTTTTTTTAAATTGGAACATGTCTTATGGAAAATTTGTTCTGAATCAAAAAATAAAAATGCAATACCATTAAGACTTTATTTAATTAGAGGTTTTAATTGCTTTTAATTGAATAAATTCAGTTATTTAAAGATAATATTGTTACATTGAAGAAAAAGATTTGATGAAAACTGAATTTTTACTAAATTTGTTTTCATTTTTTTACAATTTCAAATAATTTATAATTTTTACAATCGTTTTAAAAACCATTTTCAATGGTTTAGCTTAAGTAAAAGAAAAACTATATTTACTATTCATAAAGTAGGTACTTTAACTCTTTTTAAAACAGATTAATTATACTTTAAATTAGCCAATATTACTCAAAGTTTTAGAAAATAATATTTTATTTTTGGAAGATTTGTTAATAAAGAGAATTACATTGCAGTGATAGATGAAAAAAGGGTGCTAATCAATTATTTAGTAAAAGATTAAAACTCTTTCCAATCAATTTAGTTTTTGAAATACAGTAATGTACTTAGACTATAGAAAATAATAAATTTAACCTATTAGCTTGTATCTAAAACTAAAATAAAAGTTTTTAAAAAAGATGTTTGATTTTTTTTTTAATTCATTTTAAGCATAAGCTATCACTTTTTGTGAGGAGGTCCATAGTATTAATTTAGAGGAAAAATAATTTCTGTGTTTAATTTTTACAGCCATTTTTAAATCATTTGCAAATCCAGCACTGCTATCTACATTTTCTAACTTTATTTAAATTTGAATTTGAAAGTACTTTTTTGCTGAGGTACTTTTTTCATTGTGTCAACACCCAGTTGTAATGTTTCATTTATATCAACAGCTTAATAACTGATTGAAATTACTTTCTTTATTTATACAACTTGTGGAAAAATAAATTAACAATAATCTTTATAATAAATTTGATGCTTTTTATTGCTTCATTTCAAGATTCATATGTAAACTAATGTTTTTCTCATTATTATTCACCTTATATCATTTCTCTGTTGTTGTCTGCTTGTCATCCGCGAAAACTGAATTTTTCACAAGTGAAAAATATAATCTAATATTTCAGTCATTTTCAAATTTTTCAGAAAAATGCCATTGTATTTGTACATTGTGTTTCACCTCTAAAGGAAATTATTTAAGATGAACTTAATGATTTTTCTATTGATCTTTCTTGGATGCTACATTATTGTATCACTGTGCTGAACTCAACTATCCTTAATATAAAACTAAATCTATCTGTTAAAATATGAATTGATATATTATTCATTGTCTCTCTTAAATATGCCTCATTACTTTCTTGGATGCTACATTATTGTATCACTGTGCTGAACTCAACTATCCTTAATATAAAACTAAATCTATCTGTTAAAATATGAACTGATATATTATTCATTGTCTCTCTTAAATATGCCTCATTACTTTCTTGGATGCTACATTATTGTATCACTGTGCTGAACTCAACTATCCTTAATATAAAGCTAAATCTATCTGTTAAAATATGAACCGATATATTATTCATTGTCTCTCTTAAATATGCCTCATTACTTTCTTGGATGCTACATTATTGTATCACTGTGCTGAACTCAACTATCCTTAATATAAAGCTAAATCTATCTGTTAAAATATGAACTGATATATTATTCATTGTCTCTCTTAAATATGCCTCATTACTTTCTTGGATGCTACATTATTGTATCACTGTGCTGAACTCAACTATCCTTAATATAAAGCTAAATCTATCTGTTAAAATATGAACTGATATATTATTCATTGTCTCTCTTAAATATGCCTCATTACTTTCTTGGATGCTACATTATTGTATCACTGTGCTGAACTCAACTATCCTTAATATAAAGCTAAATCTATCTGTTAAAATATGAACTGATATATTATTCATTGTCTCTCTTAAATATGCCTCATTACTTTCTTGGATGCTACATTATTGTATCACTGTGCTGAACTCAACTATCCTTAATATAAAGCTAAATCTATCTGTTAAAATATGAACTGATATATTATTCATTGTCTCTCTTAAATATGCCTCATTACTTTCTTGGATGCTACATTATTGTATCACTGTGCTGAACTCAACTATCCTTAATATAAAGCTAAATCTATCTGTTAAAATATGAACTGATATATTATTCATTGTCTCTCTTAAATATGCCTCATTACTTTCTTGGATGCTACATTATTGTATCACTGTGCTGAACTCAACTATCCTTAATATAAGCTAAATCTATCTGTTAAAATATGAACTGATATATTATTCATTGTCTCTCTTAAATATGCCTCATTACTTTCTTGGATGCTACATTATTGTATCACTGTGCTGAACTCAACTATCCTTAATATAAAGCTAAATCTATCTGTTAAAATATGAACTGATATATTATTCATTGTCTCTCTTAAATATGCCTCATTACTTTCTTGGATGCTACATTATTGTATCACTGTGCTGAACTCAACTATCCTTAATATAAAGCTAAATCTATCTGTTAAAATATGAACTGATATATTATTCATTGTCTCTCTTAAATATGCCTCCTTACTTTCTTGGATGCTACATTATTGTATCACTGTGCTGAACTCAACTATCCTTAATATAAAGCTAAATCCTATCTGTTAAAATATGAACTGATATATTATTCATTGTCTCTCTTAAATATGCCTCATTACTTTCTTGGATGCTACATTATTGTATCACTGTGCTGAACTCAACTATCCTTAATATAAGCTAAATCTATCTGTTAAAATATGAACTGATATATTATTCATTGTCTCTCTTAAATATGCCTCATTACTTTCTTGGATGCTACATTATTGTATCACTGTGCTGAACTCAACTATCCTTAATATAAAGCTAAATCTATCTGTTAAAATATGAACTGATATATTATTCATTGTCTCTCTTAAATATGCCTCATTACTTTCTTGGATGCTACATTATTGTATCACTGTGCTGAACTCAACTATCCTTAATATAAAGCTAAATCTATCTGTTAAAATATGAACTGATATATTATTCATTGTCTCTCTTAAATATGCCTCATTACTTTCTTGGATGCTACATTATTGTATCACTGTGCTGAACTCAACTATCCTTAATATAAAGCTAAATCTATCTGTTAAAATATGAACTGATATATTGTTCATTGTCTCTCTTAAATATGCCTCATTACTTTCTTGGATGCTACATTATTGTATCACTGTGCTGAACTCAACTATCCTTAATATAAAGCTAAATCTATCTGTTAAAATATGAACTGATATATTATTCATTGTCTCTCTTAAATATGCCTCATTACTTTCTTGGATGCTACATTATTGTATCACTGTGCTGAACTCAACTATCCTTAATATAAAGCTAAATCTATCTGTTAAAATATGAACTGATATATTATTCATTGTCTCTCTTAAATATGCCTCATTACTTTCTTGGATGCTACATTATTGTATCACTGTGCTGAACTCAACTATCCTTAATATAAAGCTAAATCTATCTGTTAAAATATGAACTGATATATTATTCATTGTCTCTCTTAAATATGCCTCATTACTTTCTTGGATGCTACATTATTGTATCACTGTGCTGAACTCTATCCTTAATATAAAGCTAAATCTATCTGTTAAAATATGAACTGATATATTATTCATTGTCTCTCTTAAATATGCCTCATTACTTTCTTGGATGCTACATTATTGTATCACTGTGCTGAACTCAACTATCCTTAATATAAAGCTAAATCTATCTGTTAAAATATGAAATGATATATTATTCATTGTCTCTCTTAAATATGCCTCATTACTTTCTTGGATGCTACATTATTGTATCACTGTGCTGAACTCAACTATCCTTAATATAAAACTAAATCTATCTGTTAAAATATGAACTGATATATTATTCATTGTCTCTCTTAAATATGCCTCATTACTTTCTTGGATGCTACATTATTGTATCACTGTGCTGAACTCAACTATCCTTAATATAAAGCTAAATCTATCTGTTAAAATATGAACTGATATATTATTCATTGTCTCTCTTAAATATGCCTCATTACTTTCTTGGATGCTACATTATTGTATCACTGTGCTGAACTCAACTATCCTTAATATAAAGCTAAATCTATCTGTTAAAATATGAACTGATATATTATTCATTGTCTCTCTTAAATATGCCTCATTACTTTCTTGGATGCTACATTATTGTATCACTGTGCTGAACTCAACTATCCTTAATATAAAACTAAATCTATCTGTTAAAATATGAACTGATATATTATTCATTGTCTCTCTTAAATATGCCTCATTACTTTCTTGGATGCTACATTATTGTATCACTGTGCTGAACTCAACTATCCTTAATATAAAGCTAAATCTATCTGTTAAAATATGAACTGATATATTATTCATTGTCTCTCTTAAATATGCCTCATTACTTTCTTGGATGCTACATTATTGTATCACTGTGCTGAACTCAACTATCCTTAATATAAAACTAAATCTATCTGTTAAAATATGAACTGATATATTATTCATTGTCTCTCTTAAATATGCCTCATTACTTTCTTGGATGCTACATTATTGTATCACTGTGCTGAACTCAACTATCCTTAATATAAAACTAAATCTATCTGTT
Organism: Ascarosepion bandense; assembly: GCA_037127315.1. NCBI lineage: Eukaryota > Metazoa > Mollusca > Cephalopoda > Sepiida > Sepiidae > Ascarosepion > Ascarosepion bandense. The sequence continues at coordinate 6,221,243 of JBBBDQ010000328.1, read as the reverse complement.
AAAATATGAACTGATATATTATTCATTGTCTCTCTTAAATATGCCTCATTACTTTCTTGGATGCTACATTATTGTATCACTGTGCTGAACTCAACTATCCTTAATATAAAACTAAATCTATCTGTTAAAATATGAACTGATTTGATATACAATTCATTGTCTCTGTTAAATATGTCTAATTGCTTTTTCTTTACAGATGTTTTGGCTGAACAGAAAATCATGATATTCATAAGAACCTATTACTGAAAATTCAATTGAAAGAAAAGGAGATATTTGACTTTCCATCAAGAACAGAATTATATATGCTATCATATTTATGTAATGCTTATAGATCTTTATTTTAGAAAGCGTCATATTAACTGGCAAAAATTCATGAACACTGAAATGTTTGGTACATGGAGGATTTTAGTTTTACATATGAGTAAAACTTAGAAAACGTTTTTTTTTAATTTTGCAATTTCTTTTCATGATTTAGATTTAGTGTAGCATATGTAAAAAAAAAAAAAGCACTGTAAACAGTGTTCTTGGAAACTTTATGGATCTGCAATTTCAGAGAAATTAATTTTAAAGTATATGTGAACACACACTGAAGAGAAATCACATTTTGTAAAGTTTGAAGTCCAACATGCGAACACACACTGGCAAGAAACCACATTCTTGTGAAGTTTGTGGATCTGCATTTTCAACAAAATCTCAATTGAAACGCCATATGCGAACACACACAGGAGAAAAACCATATGTTTGTGAAACTTGTGGATCCGCATTTTCAACAAAGACACATTTAAATCGCCATATGCGAACACACACTGGAGAGAAACCATATTCTTGTGAAATATGTAGATCTACATTTTCCCAGAGGGCTCACTTGAAATTTCATATGCAAACACACACGGGGGTAAAACCATATTCTTGTGAAGTTTGTGGATCTGCATTTTCGACCAAAACAGTTTTGAAGTGCCATATGCGAACACATACTGGTGAGAAACCATATTCTTGTGAGGTTTGTGGATATGCATTTTCCATGAAATCAACTTTGAAGGCCCATATGCGAACACACACAGGAGAAAAACCATATACTTGTGAAGTTTGTGGATCTGCATTTTCTATGAAATCAACTTTGAAGGCCCATATGCGAACACACACTGGAGAGAAACCATATTCTTGTGAAGTTTGTGGATTTGCATTTGCTGTAAAATCAAATTTGAAGGACCATATGCGAACACACACTAGAGAGAAACCATGTTTTTATGAAGTATGTGGCCCTGCATTTACAGAAAACAAGATTTTAAATTGTGAAATGCAACCACCCACTGATGAAAAACCATATTCTTGTGAAGTTTGGAGATCTGAATTTTCCCAGATATCACAATTGAAGAGTCATATGCAAACACACAGTGGTGAGAAATCACATTCTCTTGAACTTTCTGGATCTGAATTTTCAGATATGTCATCTTTAACATGCAATATGCAAACACACCCTGGGGAGAAACCATATTCTTGTGAAGTTTGTGGATCTGCATTTTCAACAAAGACCATTTTAAAGCATCATATGCGAACACACACTGGAGAGAAACCATATTCTTGTCAAGTTTGTGCATCTGCATTTTCAGAAATATCAAATTTAAAGTGTCATATGCGAACACACACCGGGGAAAAACCATATTCTTGTGAAGTTTGTGGTTTTGCATTTTCACAAAAGACATCTTTGGCATGTCATATGCAAAAACACACTGGAGAAAAACCTTATTCCTGTGAAGTTTGTGAATCTGCATTTTCCATGAAATCAACTTTGAAGGTACATATGCGAACACACACAGGAGAGAAACCATATTCTTGTGAAGTTTGTGGATCTGCATTTTCCATGAAATCAACTTTGAATGCCCATATGCGAACACACACTGGAGAGAAACCATATTCTTGTGAAGTTTGTGGATCAGCATTTTCTGTGAAATCAAATTTGAAGGACCATATGCGAACACACACTAAAGATAAACAATGTTCTGCTGAAGAATGTGGTTCTGTATTATCAAAGAACACAATTTTGAAGTGTGATATGGGAACACACACCAGAAAGAAACCATATTTTTGTGAAGTTTGTGGATCTACATTTTCACAGATTTCACATTTCAAGTATCATTTGCAAACACACACAGGTGAGAAACCATATTCTTGTAAAATTTGTGGATATGCATTTTCAACGAAGACACTTTTGAATCGTCATATTCGAACACATACTGGAGAGAAACCATATTCTTGTGAAGTTTGTGCATCTGCATTTACAGAGATGTCAAATTTGAAGAGCCATATGCGAACACACACTGGAGAGAAACCTTATTCTTGTGAAGTCTGTGGTATTGCATTTTCACAAAAGACATCTTTGGCATGCCATATGCAAAAACACACTGGAGTGAAACCATATTCTTGTGAAGTATGTGGATCTGCTTTTTCACGAAGGCCACATTTAAAGTCTCATATGCGAATACACACTGGAGAGAAGCCATATTCTTGTGAAGTTTGTGGAGCTGCATTTTCACAAAAGTCACATTTGAAGTCTCATATGAAAACACACACTGGGGAGAAACCATATTCCTGTGAAGTGTGTGGAACTGCATTTTCATTAAAAACAAATTTGAAGTGGCATATGCGAACCCACACTGGAGAGAAACCATATTCTTGTGAAGCTTGTGGATCTGCATTTTCCATGAAATCAACTTTGAAAGACCATATGCGAACACACACTGGAGAGAAGCCCTATTGTTGTGCAGTTTGTGGCTCTGCATTTTCACAAAAAACATCTTTGGCTTGTCATATGCACAAACACACTGGAGTGAAACCATATCATTGTGAAGTTTGTGGATCTGCATTCTCAGCAAAGACATCTTTGAGACGCCATATGCTAACACACACTGGAGAGAAACCATATGTTTGTGAAGTTTGTGGATCTGCATTTTCAGCAATGTCATCTTTGGCATACCATAAGCGAACACACACTGGGTAGATACTAATTTTTGTGAAGTTTGGCATCTACCTTTGTCACAGTTGATGTTCCATATACAGACATACACTAAAAGAGAACATTTTGCATCTTTATTTTAATGTCAAAAGTTCTGTATGTGAACACATTTAAGGAAAGTCATATTCTTCTGAAGAATGCATTTTTATTTTCATTAATATCATCTTTGGTCTACCATTTTCAATCACACACAAAGGATAGAAAGCATATTTGCCTGTTTTCTAGATTTCAGTTTGTAGAAAAGTCACATGTACTACATCATGTTCAAATCTCTATCAGAGAGAAACATTTTTCTTGTGAAATTTACATATCTACATTTTTAGAGATGCCAAAATTGTTAAACTGTATGCAAGCACAAAGAACAGAAAACGTGTTGGGATTTGCATTTTCCCAGTTTGCATGGAGAATGCAACACATGAAAACACACCCTGCTGAGTTTTGTATGAATACATCTATTCCAATGTCACTAAAAATGCACATCTGTAATATTTTACAGTAAAAGAAATATTTATTTTGTTTCAGATTAATTAAACTTTAAATTAGCTAACTTTTCTAATGTTTAGAAAAATACATTTTATTTTTTAAAAATAATTTGGTATTAATAAATCTGTCCATATAGATGAATTTACAGATGAGTAGAAAAGAAAAAAGTTTCAGTGATTTTAAATTTGGTTTAAATTGTACTAATTTATTTTGATTAATGAGAATATTGAATATGTTGGTTTCAGTTGCTGCAGGAATGACTGAATTTAAAGACAAAATTTATAGATGCATGCTAGAATTTGTTCTTAACCAATAAAAATTTACTATTTCTCAATAACATCCACTATATTTTTGTTCTTGTGTGGAATTCAACACACTGTAATCAGTTAACTGTCTCACTTTTGTGTGTGAACATTATTTTTACATTGTGGACTTTTTGCTTTGTTACTTTTGATTTGCATATATATATATATAAATATATATAGATTTTAGTATCAGTGAAAGTGGTAGGTTTTTATCACAGTGAAGATCTGGGATGCACAGGTGGTCATTCTGATGGGTCCAAACTAAAGTTTCTTGACAAATTGTTGTATTAAACTGCAGGGCTGCAGACCAAGATTTTTCTTTTTTACCATCATCCTCAAAAATATTATTCATTCCGAATGAAATGAACAGGACAACTTTTCTATAATTAAATTAATAAATTTAAAAAATACATGTTTATACTTAATTACAGTTCAATTATGAAACCTAACTACTACAGAAAAAAGTCTTTGTTTTTTCTATTGAGCAAATAAATTTAAAGCAATGGTTTGCTAATTTTAATGTGGAATACAGAAAAAGTATAAATCATCATTTCTCAGTAAATAATTCTCTCCCTAAACATATAAAAAATATTATATTAACCTTGACATAAAAGTGCAGAGTGCAAAAGCAAGAAGGCCCATTTCATAAAAAAATGTTTTAAAATTTTCAGAAAACAAAAAATTAATTTCTATTTTTATTTAGACTCAATAGCATATCTAACAAAAAAGGTTTACTTTGTAATTATGGAGCCACGGCACATGGTATTACTAGCAAATTTAAATTCATTAATTATGATAATGATTTTAATTCAGTTTTGTTCATTGTATGCTCTGGCCTTCTTCAGGTGCTAGGAATTTCAAACTGAACCCTTTATTTAGATCACTGGGCTATATCATTCTCATTCCAGGTGTGATACCACTACTGGTAGCCATGTTGTTAACTCTCTAAATTATTTGTTCACCACTTCTGTAACCTAGTAATGAACTCAAGACTCATAAACATGACAATAAAGATGAGGACAGTAGTCCGAACAATGTAAGTAATGTTAATTTTAGATATTACCTTTGTGATAAATTCATTAATAAGTGTCATTTTTCTTAAATTTTGCAGTAAAAAACATTAACTATTTTCAATGTCTTCTATTTGTTTACAAATGACAAAAATTCAACATAAATTTTTAAAAAAATACTTGTTTGATCTATTAAAGAAAAACATGACTTATTCATAAAAAAATAATTTTATGCTTAATATCATCGCTGAAGGACAAAAGCATAGAGAAAAATATTCAATTTATATTAATTTTATATAAATTTCTTGATGTTTGTTAAAGATAAAATATTGCAAGTTAAAATGAAATAGACATTATATGTAGTTCAGTATTTTGAATAATAAACTTAAGTAAACCCAAAGATAAAAAGTCAAAATTTCTTTAGGAAAAATTTAATTCATCTAATTCCAGCAACAAACTTTCTAGTGTTAACTGTTGATGCTCTTTCCTTGCAGAGCTACACAAGCTGTACAGATCTGGCTTTAGGATCATCTTGTTAACATAAAATAATCAAACTTTGTCATTAAATACACAATGGAGGTTGATATGCTGCTAAACAAAAACAAACAGCAGATTGATAAACCATGAAACAGACTCTTCATCAATAGAATGTTTTGTAGAATTAATGTAGAATAAGCAGAGGATCAATATCAGTCAGTTAAGTGCCATATGTGATACATGCTTGGGTGATCATGTCTTGAAAGAGATATGAGTGACTGAACAGAAGATTATTCCACATTAGGTGCCATTACTTTCTGCAGTAGACTGGTTGCCAACCAAGGTTATAGAACCCAATCTGTCCTGTTATTTAACCCATAATTGGGGGGAAGAAATGGATTAATACCTTTTCCCAAGGGTATTTGTGCATAAGTGAATGCAAGGAATTCGCCTGGAATTTGAACTCAGCTCTTTGATTTCTTGTTCTGAACCGATATCCACTGCACCACAACACACATCCATGGAGGATCAATATCATTCAGTTGTCAGTTGTAGAATTAGTGTGGAATTAGCATATTAAAATAGATAAGAGCATCATGAATCAGTATGATGAAGTATGATATCAGATATAGGGTGTGAGCAAAGGAAGACTACACCGTCCAACAAGACTCTACTATTTCATAAGGTCTGAATGACACAAGAATAGCCATCATGATCATGATATCCCAAATATATGGCCATGTAGCTCGCCAGACTTGAATCTATTGGACTATTACATATGAGGTAAAGTTGAGAAGGAATCCATCAATGCCCCCCATAACAAAATAATATATCTAAGTCCACCATAAAATGTCCACAAGGTATTAAGATCACCTTATTTTTGCAGGTCCACATTTCAGACTATGTATTGAAATGGTTATTGATGCTAACTGCAGAGTCATTAAGTACATGTCTCAAGATCATTTGTAAAAATATTTCTCAAATAAAGTTGTTCTCTCATCACTGTTTACTCAATTGAAACAAATATCTAGAAATAAACCCAAATATGCAAACACATTGGACAATTTTCTCGACAAAGAAAGACAGTCTGAAAGATCCTACAAAACTTGACTTTATCAAGATGACCATTGCTTCAGGATTCATGATTTTGTAATGGGAAGTCAATGAATGTATAATTGCTTCTTGTTTAAAAGTAACTCTCAGATGAGACAAAAATAATCTGGAGTGAAAATAAAGGAAATGAATGAAGTATAGAGTAACATATTGCTTCCATAGAATATGCTTCTATTTCACAAAAATATCGTTAAATCTTTTAACAAATAGAAAAATAAAGAAGTTAATCTTAAATAATGTCTTTTTTGAACTGGGCAAGAATTAAACAATATAAAAAGTTAATGGCATTAATATTATTCTTTGCACCAAAAACAAAGTCAATTTTGACAAAATATATTTATACATCACTACAGCAAGATCTGAAAGAGTTTAAAATTGTACTATCAAAATATATATCAGTTTTTCACAAACAAATATGTATAAGATATTTATTGAGTTACTGTAGAAAAAAAAATAAATGCAGTTCATTTTATTAAAACTTGATATCAGTAATAAATTTTTGGGTAAGTACACTACACTACCAAAAAAAAAGCAGTAATAATATAGAGATACCTATGACTGAAATAAATTTTCTTGAAGCTGTAATTATAGTTTTACTTCTAAGTTAATAGATTAAGTTTGTGGAGTAACTGCCCAGGTGAAGTGTAACTGGCAAAATGCTTAAACACAATTGACACAGTTATATATAAACATTTAATGTAACTTCAAATAAGACATTCTCATTTTTTTAATAAAATATTGAGGACTAGTAGTAGGTACTTCCAAAGCTTAATGAATTTAAAAAAAAGAAAATTCTTTCTTGAAACTTTTATTTTAACTTTAATTTTGAGCTAATAGATTATTTTTAACATTTGCAATAAGCAAAATATTTTATGTATTTCCAAAGGTACTTTCAATTGAATGGAAGGAGTTTTTTTTCTAAAATATTTTATTAGTCATCATTCATTGCAACATAATTCTTCTCATTAAAAAATCTTTCAAAAATTCAAAATTGAAAAAAAATTCAAAAATAAAATATACTTTTCTGAAACTTTGAGAAAGTTTTAGCTGATTTAAAGTGTGTTTAATCTGATTTGAAACAAATATTATTTACTTTAAGTTTAAAATACTGAGGAAATACATTTTTAACCTGACTGTAGTTTTGTGTATATTTAAGGCATTCATGTATTTTACAGCTTCATATTTTTATCTGATGTTGTTTACTATAGCAGCTTTCAGTGTTAAAAAAGTAACTGAATTAAAATGAGAAACCTTTGTATATAATTTTTTAAGTACTCAGTCATCTTATAAATTTAAGAAAATATTCTCTTTAATCTCACATTTTATTGAAGTTTTGAAATGTTGTTTCTAAATTTACTCCCATTATTGCTCTTAACTTCTGAATGTTATATCTGGCACATTTATACATGCAAAAAAGTTGAAAAATTATTTTTAAAATATTGGTGCTTAAGGATTTTTTTAAAGTTTTTCAATTTATGATTAGTAAATATAGTTTTCACTTATAATAATATAATCTAAAAGATTTAAATGACACAGAATTTAAAAAGATTAACAAATATTTTAAACTTAATAAATTATTCTAATTAAAATGTAAAAAACGTGAAAACAGATCTTTCTAAGATTCATTATTTATCAAAACAAACATTTGTTTTCAAAGACAATAGTCTCTTTAATATATCGTATTTATAAAAAATTGAAAGATTTTCTAATTAAATAATGTCTTGGTTTGATTGCATCTTTTATTTTATGATTCCAAGCAGAAATTTGGTAAAGCTATTTGAAAAAAATTTGACAATTTATTTACATTGTTTAAGAAGTCCTGCTTTTAATTAATAAATATGAAGTGGGACAAAATTTAATTTCTGGAAATTTCATTAATTACTGTATACTTTTGTGTATAAGATAGCCTTTAGATAAGAGAAGGCAAAAAATATAGCAATTTTCACAAATTTGTCCTATAGCTGTATATAAGTCAGTCAGTTAAGTGCCATACGTGATACACGCTTGGGCGATCATGTCTCGAAAGAGACATGACTGACTGGGCAGAAGATTATCCCACAGTAGGTTGTCATTGCTTTCTGTGGTAGATTGGTTGCCGACCAAGGCTATAGAACCCAATCTGTCCTGTTATTTAACCCATAACTGGAAGGAGGAGATGGATTAATACCTTTCCCAAGGGTATTTGTGCGTAAGTGAATGCAAGGAATTTAACTGTAATTCGAACTCGGCTCCCCGATTTTTCATTCCGAGTCGATATCCACTGCACCACAACGCACATCCTTGCTTATTGATTACACTGGCCTGCATTAAAAACTTTTTCCAAAGTTAAAGGTTTATCAAGTGATATATGATCGCAATATTATGCTGAATTAAAAAATAACATTCATTGTATTTGGTCAGGTCTGGTTTTTAAAATGTGCTTAAGTACAAGTTGTACACAATAATAACAATTATTCAAAAGCCTGTGAACTCTACTCGTCACAGCTGATTGTGGGTGATTGATGTTACATATCATGTTGTATGTGTACATAACAACAGTGTGATGTTCACCCTCTGGTTGATCTGCAAATTACTCAATCCCTGCAGCTGTATTGATAAATCGATCACTTTGATCTACACCTTATCTTATCCCATGTTGTGATTTGGTTGATCATAAGATAGGTGAAAATCGGGTGACCTTCAGGGACTGCTGTAAATGAATCAGCTCAGGTTTTAGCAAAGTCACAAGGAGAAAAAAATTTTTATAGAATTCCAAGTTCTATATTTTTGTTCTTTTGGTACTGTGCTTGGTTGTTTCAACAGTCAAATTCTATCTATTTTCATGCAGACAGCTATCATCCCAACCCACATCTTAAGTTGAACTATAACATTTTGGCAGGTTCTGTTAAGTTCGGCATAGGGTTTGAGTTGGAGTTCTTCTTGGGCAGTTGGTCATGTGATGTCTCTCTTTTCAACTGCAATTCCAACTCCAGCTTCAGCTAATCTCTCTTCAACCCTCTTTGGCCACTTTGTGCTGTCACTTATATGGACTTCTACCCAAAACCAGTATCAGAAAAGATTGGTTTGGGGAAATTGGTGATTTCCCTAATCTTAAGAAGAGTCTCTTTGTTGTCTGGCTTTTGAAAATTGACTAGCTTTTTTTAATTTTTTTTTTCTTACCAAGAGTAGTAGTCACAGGTATCAAGCCACCCAATTAACTTCTTTCTTCCTTCATTCGTATCCTAACATGAACACTTTTCAAAGGGCATGAACAATTTCTCCACCTTCCCTAGTTTTCTACCTCAGTTTCTCACTTGGAATCTTCTAAAACATTATTTTTGCTTTATTTCTGCAATCTTTTAGTAGTTGAAAGGGTGCTGCTATTGAGTTAGTTTTGTCTCATTGAGGATCCCTTTTTTTGAAAGCTTCACTGCATGCAGAGAAAAAATTTGGTTGTATACAATGGGTGCATCTTCAGAACTCCTTAAAACTTTGTTATTCTTCTCACCCCTCCAGCATTTTGACTCCAGCCGGCTGTTACCCAGTCTCATATCTTCAATTTTCAATTTTCTTTGCAATCATCTAAACACTTTTGTCCTGGTACATATATCATTGCTTTGCTGCAGGAAATGAGAAAATCATTGAATTTCTTAGTTTAAAAGCTTCTCTTGGTCCAATCCTTGACCAGCTGTTCGGTTTTTCCCTGAATGCTCTTTGGGTCACAAAGAAGTGACCCTAGCACTTATTTAACATATCCCAGGCCTGAGTGTATGCATCATCATCACTTCTAAAAAGTGTTCCTTCCAGTGTGAAATCCCATTAAAAATTATAGAAAAATTTAATACATTTAAGTAATATCACTAAAAATCTCAATTATATGTAAACATAGGCTCACACAGGAATCAACTCATTTTTATACAGAAATAGGTTCACACAAGTTTCAAATTCAAATTTCCACATTATTAACCAATCAGTGCTATTATTTCAAATGCCATTCCAGCTTTGAAAAAGCAGATGACCGTATCTACATTGTTTGCCAAATTTAAAAGCATACTCAAGAAAAGGATTAACATTATTTTCTCTCCTAAAAATAGATATTCAAAATTTGGGAAATATATATATTAATTAATAAATTTCTGAGTTTAGTATATCTAACTTTTAACTTGATACAATTTTTCCCTATAAGTAGTGTAATTATTCCCCAGTTTTCAGTTTTTGGTAAATAATTGACCAGTAAATTTGGGCAAGACTGATTTCACCTTTCATATAGTTGATTACTCAACCTTTTGTATAATTATTGAGTTTAAGTATATTCTAGCAATATCCTCTGCATTTTAATGTCAATTAAATGCAGAAAGAAAAGAGATGTAAAAAAAAATCAATATTAGCAATATTAATTATTAGTGCACATTGATGACTGCTGGATAACTACATGCATACATAATGCAAATATGTGACTCACATTATGTAGTTGCATACAGCTTTTCACTCATAGTAACAATTCATTTTTGTTATAACAAAAATATTTTGCTCAATTTGTTTTCAAGGAACTTGTAACTCATTTCTTGGTTTATTTCAACTTGAAAGAAAGCAAAAATTACTTTTATACTCAATAATAAAAAAAATAATTAAATTTGTAGAAGTGTGTTTGAAGATTATTTCTTTCCTTCATTTTTGCACATTTATTCCTCTACACCAGTACGAAATGTACTTCATCACATAGAACAGCCTGTATGCCAAATTTGTAGAGCTGGCATCTATCAAGGCCTTAAAACAGGTACTCCACTCAAGGAACTTAAGTGGATCTCAATCAAATACAAATGTCTATGGTTCTGGGTGTCTTGTAATCATCAGAAATTCCATTAGGGACTGAACCAATGTCTTCATTTGAATACACACCTTGTCTATTTCCACACAGAGGGGAATTAACTGGTTTGTATTCAGCCTTCATGATCTCAAGATCTCTCTGATCCTCTAGTATTTTTAATTCCTCATTGAGAACAGTAATCCCCCCCCCTCCGGTGCAACTGAGATTTATATATATTTTTGTTAACCCTCATTTTTATGATGAGTTGTTTCTTTTTTCCCAATAAAACACTTTTTAATGTCTTCTCAAGTAATATTTTTTACGCTTCTGAAAATATTAAAAATAAAATCCTATTGAATTTCCCATTTTTTATGAACACAGTCCCAAAATATATTTGACCAATATTATTTAAGATATTGACATTCAATTTTAGAGGCAAAGCTCTTAATAATAACATATAGCAAATAACATGTAAATGAATAACAATTTGGAAATATCAAAGAACAAATGTAGAGGAAGAAACATTAATATGTAAGATACTTAAAAAAATTTATTAATCTAATTCTAAAATATTGACACTACTTATTTAATTTTTCCTCAATCATCTTAATGTCTGTTTCCTGAGTCACACAGTACATATCTCAATAGTAGCCAAATTATTGCCTTATACAAAATCATTTCAAAGTTCATGTACCAATTGTAAATAATAGACTGTCTTGTTGAAAATGATTTCCTGAAACATGTTAAAATCTCATTGAAACCCAGTTATAGAATATATTTTGCTTAATTTAATTATACAAAATGCCTTTTCAACAGTATTTGCAAATAATTTGGTTTACCAAATGCTCACTGACAGAAAACAATAGACTTATTGGCTCACTGCTTAACATATGACATTTATATCATGTTCTAATTAATGTTTGTTGCTTTTAAAAGCTGATTAGAATTTTAATTAAAACCCAAATACGTGAAAATTAATTTATTCATTTTCTTTATTCTTGAAAATAGAATTGACAACAAAGATGTTAAACACTATTTATTTACATTATTTTCCTCATCTTTATTGTCATATTCACAACATTTTGGTAATTGACCTTTTTGACCTCATTCTGGGTTCCATCTTCTTCATTTAGCTCAACTCTTTAAGTTTTTGTTTGCCACTACTGTTGCCAGATATTGAACTCACAACTCTTTGGGACAAATCACTGGATCCAACCAACACTTTTATCTACTGGGATATGTGTCTTTGAGGACATCAGTATATGAATTTTTGGGACTTATAAGCCTAATGTCTCAGTAACCATTTTTTACTGGATTACTATTTATTTGTTAAATTGAATAAAAAACCTGTTTTCATAGTTATTTGTAAAATGGTAAATAATAAATATTTAATTAGAGTTGGTTTACATATTTTGATAATTTTCTGGTTTGTTACAAATTTTTGTAAAAAAAATCTAAAATCTTTTTAGATTTTCTAGAATTTTCTGTATAATATTAAATATTGTAAAAGTAAATAATAAATACCATATTGTACTTGGTGCACAATTTTTTTATAATCGTCTGAATCAACATTACCGAGAGAGTAAAAAATAGCAGTGCTAAAGAAATAACCATCCTTTATAAAACATTTTATTGTAGACACAAAGGTTAAACAATTCCAATTTTTTCTATTGAGGGTAACAAAGTTTTCTTTATTTTGGTGTCCAGACTACAGGTCACTTTTTAACATGTAGGAAAAATCATCCAGTCCTACATTTTCACTTGTTATAGATTGTATAAATTTTAATTTAGGCATAATTCAATCTGTCTCTATCAGATTTTCCCCCAAAACACTTCTAAATAATTATTTCAATCATCTCTGTTATCTATGTCTCTGTCCAGTATAACTGAGCGCTGACCTCAAAGAGAAAGATCCACATTTCATACTGAGGACATTTGTAGTGAACATAAGAAGATCTAGATTTAAAATTCAAATGCTAAGCACTGACACATTGATTTTGTTAGAAATTAAAAAGACTCGAATTTACAAACTTTGCCTAATACACACGCAAAAGCGAATCCAAAACAAAACTCATGAAATTTCACACCTTGATTTGAAATGTTTTTCAGCCAATAGAAAACTAGGCAACATCTCAAAACAAAATTCAAATAATCCTCACTTCTCAGAAACAAATTCTTTCACAAAACTTTTTTGCGAGTCAACACAAAGTTTGTTCATCGTCCAATGGAAAGAACTGAATTACATCCAGGAGTGAACTCCCAAATTAATTTTTCAATCCCCACAAACAAAATAAAAGACAGGCACGTTCGCCTGTCATCAGAGAGAAGATGATGTGTGTATTAACACATCCCTTGAAAAACGTCAAGTAATCATTATTATCTCTTTCTCTCTCACTTCCTTCCTTTTCATCGTTCACCCATCTGCCTCTTCTTACACATTAAAAACAAATGGAACCCATTAAGACTGAGCTATAACTTCAAAGTCTCTTCTACTCAACAATAACACTCTTACATACATACAAGTTACTACTATGAACCCTTGATACCTTTAACTCCTTACTACTATTTCTCCTTGAACATTTAACTTCTACCAATTCATGTTATTCTGTTATATTAATAAATTTCTATTTAAACATACAAAAAGTATAATTTTGTTCTTCCACAAATCCACCCTCAGATAACCTTCTGATAATTTTGATAAAACCTAAGCTGTGTTTATAAATTGGCCTTGTACCAGATATGGCTGACTGTCCCCATGGCTACACATCTTTATTTTTTTGGACATACACTCTGAAAATTGGAAACAAATATATCTCACAAAATCTTAATTCAGGACACAAACAAACTTATTCCAGTATTATTTTGAGAATAAAAACTTTATTTAATCTCCTATATCTTTGTATATGATCACTGCAGTTTGTTTTTGTTTTGACATAAACCTTAAAAATACCCTTCTCTAAAGGCTTTCTTCACATAAAGTCAGGTCTTATTGGATACTAAAACTTCCGAACAATGAAATATATCAAATATGTGGTTGTAGCATTGTTATAAAATTTAATTTACTATGAATTTATATAGATCATTGGACAGACCCATAAATTCATGAAGTACTAACAGAAACATCTCTCTCTTTTTTTTTTTTTTTTTTTTTGCAAACATGTAGCTGTGTATATTGGATATTATTATTAATGTCTCAATTTGAATTGAAAGTTCTGGGATTTTGTTCACTTTTAGGATAAGTGGTTGGATTTTTTTATTGTGGACTTCACATTTATGCCCAACATAATTCTCTTTATTAAAAATTCTATGAAAAACGCCACTCTTAAAAGAGAAAGGTTCATGTCATTAACGTTATTCTTTTATGCAGGAAATACACTGAAAATTAGAAATGCAAATATCTCTCAGAAAGGGGAAATGGATGAACCAAATACATTCAAAGAAATTCACAAACAAGGAAAATACTTTTCAAACAGAAACAATAACAACTGGAAATAAACTCAAAGAAATGGTGAAGGACAGATGGTGTCTTGAGAATTTGAGATTCAATAATAGGGAAAACAGGTAATTGCAGTGTTAGTTCTATGGTACTAAGACAGTTGTATACCAGAAGATTTGTGTCTTTAGATAAATGTATCCCTGGATAATTGCTTGCCTCAGACAATTTTTTTTAGGCCTTTAAAGGAAATTACCATAAATTTTGAAAAAAGCATGAGTAGTAATTGTAAATTTTTAAAAAGTGGAATAAAATAAAAGCAATTACAAGTTTATTTTTGTTATAAATGTAATGACAGATTCAATCAGTTACACTTGGGCGATCATGTCTCGAAAGAGACATGACTGACTAGACAGAAGATTATCCCACAGTAGGTTGCCATTACTTTCTGCGGTAGACTGGTTGCCAGCCAAGGCTATAGAACCCAATCTGTTCTGTTATTTAACCCATAACTGGAGGGAATAGATGCATTAATACCTTTCCCAAGGGTATTTGTGCATAAGTGATTGCAAGGAATTCAGCTGGAATTTGAACTCGGCTCCCTGATTTCTCATTCTGAGCCAGCATCCACTGCACCACAATGCACATCCAATAATATCTTGTGATGGTCATACTCATTAATAAAGAAACAGCCATATATATATATATATATATATATATATATATATATATATATATATTAGTCATCCACATACAAGCCTGTTTTGCTGTATCACAGCTCATCAGTGTGGCTTGTCACATCCACTTGCTTTCAGCTGGGATCGAAACTCAACCAATTTGGTGTCAGTTGGAGTCCCTACTCCCTAAGCCATGGGCACATGGAATGACAGATTAAGTGTTTAAAAAGATATTTTAAAAATTGAAAATTATTGTAGTTTCACAAATCAATCAAAAGTTATGAAGAAATTTCTTTTAAGAAATTTATCTTGCTTTTAGAAGTACACTCATCTAATAGCACCATGATTCTCTTATTTGCAATTTTATTTTTGATAATAAAGTTGTTATGTTAACAATCTTTTTGCTTTTTTAGAATAATTACAAGTTGCTTTGCAATTAGTAACTCTTGAGAAAATATAGTAACTTAAAAAATTTTCAAAAGCACATAATTATCCAAGGACTTATATGACCATCAGTAACCCCTCTGCACTTCCTCCCTAAGTGGTCACATGGTAGAAGACTTGAAGAAATTACAGATAAACATATATACGTGTGAGGTATGTCAAATTCAAACTCCAAGTTTTCTTTTTCAAAATTATCCTCTTGGAGTCTTTTTCAAAATTATCCTCTTGGAGTCTTCTCTCAACATTCTCTGTCATCATGGCCTTCTTGATGGCTCCCTCATTTGGAAAATGGTTGCCCTTCATGAACATTGAAGTGCAACCTCCCTAGTCACCCAACCTGGCTTCATGTGATTTTTTTTCAAGCTTAAGGCAACCAATTTTCCAGTCATGGAAGCCGTCAAGAGAGCTCTGACAACAGAGCTATGGTGATCCTTCCAGAAATGCGGGGCAAAGAATGATAAGGAAGTGCGTCAGACACAAGTGTGGGGTTGGAGGTTGGGGGTAATTTCAAAGGAGGAAACTTGTAATTTGGAATTGACAATTTTTTTACATTAATCCTGGTTTTTTCTAACACATCTCGAATATGTGATAAATGTTTATTTTTATGGAATATTGAAAATTATCCTTGTAATTTTAATCCTATCACAGCTGATATCATGCTTCTACTAAATAAAAGAGTCTCTAAGCCTGAGGGTGCATATACTGGCCCCTTTGGTGACCGTTCAAACTCAGGTCTCCCTTTTTGAATCCTTTGTCATTTAGTCATGATAGTATATTTCTTCATCTTTTTCCATTATTTGGTTTCTATAGTGTGTAGTAAGTACCATAGAAGAAATCAGGTGCAATAGTCATAGCTGGCAAAGTATATGACCCCTCAATTATTATGATATGATTTCATCTTTTCCCATGATTTGGTTTTGATGTGAGACTGAGGATTGCTGGAGATCAAACTAAAAAGAAAGAAGGAAGAGAAAATAGTCTACTAACTGGATGATAATTGTTAAATTGCGGGAAGATAGATTGAAATGTTGGGATTAAAATGGTGGGATTAAAATGTTGGGATTAAAATGTTGGATTAAAATGTTGGGATTAAAATGTTGGATTAAAATCAAAATGTGTTAAAGAGTGATGTTTTAAAATAATTTCCCAGGAGAATCAAACCCAAAATTAACTGGACAAAATTCAGTAAGATTGATCAAATAAAAAAGGAAAAAGAAGGAAGAGGAAATAGTCTACTAACTGGATGATAATTGTTAAATTGCGGGAAGATAGATTGAAATGTTGGGATTAAAATGTTGGATTAAAATGTTGGGATTAAAATGTTGGATTAAAATGTTGGGATTAAAATGTTGGATTAAAATCAAAATGTGTTAAAGAGTGATGTTTTAAAATAATTTCCCAGGAGAATCAAACCCAAAATTAACTGGACAAAATTCAGTAAGATTGATCAAATAAAAAAGGAGAAAGAAGGAAGAGAAAATAGTCTACTAACTGGATGATAATTGTTAAATTGCGAGAAGATAGATTGAAAATTAAGAAAATTTTAAAAATTGAATTCATTAACAAAGCATGGTTTAAAATAATTCTGTACTGATATATTCTGACCTACCCTGTATGCCATCTACCCAGATTTCAAGAGTAGGTACATGTCATACCTGGTCATACAAAAATTCTTTCATCAAACAAGATTTCAGAGTTGGAATAAGACTTGTAAAGCTTCTTTTATAAGCAAGTGTACTGCAAAATGAACTCTGTTTTTGTATTTTACTTCAAAGAAAAGTTTATAACTGGTGCTGGTCGAATTATGACAACTTCAACTCGGAAAAACTCTTCACTGGACAACGACAAATTGCAACAAGCACACAATCCGATTTTTAGCAACAAGAACAAACTTATTCCTTATTTCATGCTTCAAAAGACCATAATAAATGGATACATACAAAGATGCATGAATACAAATTGCATATTGAAAAATATTTTCAATATTTACCAATCTGCAAAAGGGTTTTTATAGGATACAAATCCTATATAATCTATCAACTAATTAAAAAACACAAAATAAATTGCACGCCCACAAAATCAGATTCAAACAACTACAACATTTAGGAAAAACCCAAAGTAAAATTGCACACCCAGCAAAAAGAGATTCAAATGACTTTGGAAAAACCCAACTAAGAAAAATTCACAAGTCAGTGTGAAAAGCTAATTCTGAATCCTGATTGGATTAAAAACAGCAAATTTATATCTGAAGTATTTTCACGCCTAGCTGTGAAAAGTTTCATTGGAGCTGGCACCATGAGAAGTTTCACTATTCAAAAATTGGAGTAGATAAATCTATCTATCACCCGGTTCACACTCCATCTACGTCTACTGAACAGGTTAAGAGGCTCATCCCTTGTTCCCTGTTTAGGATGTGGTTTCTGGCTTTCTCTTTTCCAATCTTTTCACTATTATGTAGCCCGCTGCACATCAGGGGCATTACCACCTTGCTCAGGGTGATACGATTAAAAAAAAATTTTTTTAAAAATCACTTCACTCCACATTAAAAAGCAGTCAACATGGGAATGGTTAGCTGATAACATCATGGCAATGTAATGAAAGAAAATTCAAGAAGCTGACCCAGACGCAGGACACGTCACAGTTTCATTCAACCTCTTTTTCTGTCTTTTCTTCATTTTCCCTTCACGCCGCTAAATAGAACAACACAACAACAAAATGTTAAGTACTACTCCTTTATTTGTTTTGCCTTCTCTTTCTCTCAAACGGTCATGACCTACTAAAAAGAGGAAGGAACAAAGTCTTTACATTCGGCTACTACACAACCATGAACCCTAAACTTCTGCAGACATTTAAATACTTACATTACTACTATGAACAATTTTAACTACAAAACTGCATGCATTTTCTCAATGAACATTTATCTTTTCACAAATATATTATATTGTTCAGTTAACAAAATTTCACTTATATTTTCCTTCTTACATTTTTGTCATTCTGTAAATAAATCTTTGCTTTAATGTACACACAAGGTATTTTATCCTTTCACATTTCAACAACCAACCTTCAACCTTCTGAAATTTAAGTTGTGGGGATTTTGGAAGTGTTTGGCACAAGGCCAATATACCAAGCATCACTGAGGCCCCTACAAAAGAAGCTTCTCATCAATAGAGATCATTGCAGAATTAAAGTGGAATAAGCAAAGAAGCAACATAGATTTATTCAAATGAATGCAAGTATCATGAATCAGTTTGATGGACTGTGAAAGAGGCATTTCAGCAATAGAGCTGATTGCAGAATTAGAGCAGAATAAGCAGAGGAGTAACAAAGATTTATTCAAATGAATGCAAGTATCATGAATCAGTTTGATGACCTATGAAAGTGGTTTCTCATTGCAGAATTTGGGTGGAATAAGCAGAGAAGCAATATAGATTTATTCAAATGAATGAAGGTATCATGAATCAATTTGATGAACTAGCTAAGGGGTTCTCATCAATTGGTTTGCTAGTCACAAGTTCAATTCCCATTGAACCAAACTGGTGAGCTTAGTTGCTGTTTGACTGGGGAAATATTAGCAATATAATACTATTTCCTGCACCAGACAAGTTTTCTCTGAAATGTTTAATAAAGAATTCTGCATTATTGAAATCATGGAAGTAAAAAATGTGTTTAATCATGTCCGGATTTCTAGAGTTTGAGAAGCACAGTTGAGAAAGTTGTTAGTAAAGAGGAGCCTGGGAACCTTGTTAAAGTGAAATTTGTAGACTGGTCAATCTGAATTGTTCCAATTGTAAAGTCGGATGGTTCAGTTGGAATCTGTATTGTTAATTATTTGACTATCAACCAACTTGTGATGATCGATTGCTAATCACTACCAATGATAGATGATATTTTAGTGGGTAAAACAGTCTTTACATGAATTGATCTTTTATGTGTATCAACTGAGATTTCAAGGAGAACAATCCTAAAATTGTATTGCTATCCCCACTCAGATTGGAATGTTTCAAATTAATAGACTCCTTTTTCAGATTTCTTTTGCATCTAGTATAATTCATAGAATTATGGGCAGTTTTGATTCAAGGAATTCTGAATTAGTAATTTATATTGATGATATTTCAGCAAAGACTGAAGAAGATCATAATGTACAATATTACCTTGAACAGCAAAGATATGATTGACAAATATATTCTGGCTGTTGATGGTAGCAGCTGGGTGCAAAATTAAAGGCAGAAACACAGGTAGCAACCAGCTTGAAAGGTGGTAGCCAGTGAAGATGATTGACAGATGTATCTGGCCGTAGATGACATCAATCAAGTGACAACCCAAAAAAAAACAAAAATGCAAAGGAATTTTGGGGTTATATAAATCTGGGGTTTTTGGCTGAAGACAGAAGAAACAGAGAAAAGAAGCAGAGACTGGCTAATGACTCCCTGACTGCTCCTTCGCATATGTACAATCTCTCTCTGGCTGCCTTCCTACTCCACCCCAGTGTCACCATTGTTGTCAGTCAGGACAATCGTTGTGTTCCAATATATAACATATAACAGAAATATAACAATAACAGAAACTTGGGGAGAGTATTATAATGTGAGTGGATCACTGATACAGTTGTATTGTATAGTATGATAAATTTATTGAGAAAAATCACTTTATGTTATATGACAGTTATCAGTTATCTCATCAGTTGGGATGTTTTTTAAAAGGAAAATTTCAGTTTGGTGAAGAAATATGTTGGAGTGTCACTGAAGTGGAAGGTATTGTAGGCATTTGTGAGAAAATAAAAGATGAATTGGGCCATTCCACTGAAAATCTCTGACAATAATTGCAAATATTCTATAATAAATATATGACAGTGAAGAAAAGATTTAACATGTGTTTAAGAAATATATGGCATAAATGATAGTTTATATTCCCACAACATTTTAAATGTTTTTTTTTAAATAACCTCTTCAGTATACAATTCATTAATGAATAAGTTCTGAAAAAAATCATTAATATCAAATAATTCCTTGATTTTTGGTAATTTTTTTTACCATGGTCGAGCGATGTTTTGTTTTCATTTTGAAAATAAAAATTCCAGCATTTGGGGGGAACCAAAAGAAAATAATGCATAGCAATGCAAAACATTTTGAGCCATTGGTAACACAAGGTGTCTATAGAGTTCATGTGCACTTTATTTGTATTTATAAATTTTTTAAAGTGCACACGGACTTTATGGACACCCTGTATTTTCCTTATGTTGTGGTGATACCGAGCAAAAGTGATGGACCGGATGTTTGCGCTTTCACGACCAAAAAGCAAATGACCAAAAGTCGTCACTGCGCCGCCGGCTTCGTGCAGATGTTCCGGTTCAAAACTAAAAATTAGTTAAATATTAAATTTCCAGTTCGTGAGTCTACACGAATTTTATTTATCAGCCAATGGGAGGCCCAGAACCAAATACAAGTGTGAAATCCCAAATGAGCTGCTGTGATCCAAAAAGAAGATATAAAAAGCGGATACAGAAAGCATCGACAAGCAGACTGACTCGAGGAGAAGAGAGTAATTAATATACCCTTGACCTAAGTCAAGTGGCTTACTACGCTCATCTCCCTTACCTCTTTCCTTCTTCCCTGCCTCAAAAACTACTTACTGGCCTAAGGAGCGAATACATCAAAGACATTCCTTACTTACACACTCCCAAATTCCTAAGCATTAATTCTCTTTCAGCATTTTATTGCCATGAACACTTTAACCTCCGTTGGACCTATACTTCATGTTTTACTTCAATTGTAAAAACATTAACTGATATGTATATATATATATATATAAAATGTTATTTTTCTACTCAAATTGCCTTTCTTGATTTGTAATCACTTTATGACTTATAGTGGGCTATCTACAACAAGGCCAAATTCCGTTAACCTGCAAAGGTTTGCAACTACCCTTCACTAGAACGAACTCTCCACTAGTAACAGAAAAGAAAAGATAAGCAACCCACTATAATGTCAGAAATGCTTGTTTTTCATTCTGATGTTTACTGTAAATCATTTTGTTTCAGTAAAATTTGCATTTAATATAGAATTTATAAAAAATAGCATGTTGTTTGAGTTTTGTTTAATGGCATATCAACACCTCTGTGGGTTATTTAATGCCAAAAAGGTGTGGGTTTAAGGTATTTTTTGTTCAGTTATGAGAAGGTTGATTTAATCAGATTCTGATGAAAACAATTTTATTTTTTATCTTTTTGTATTTTAGAAAACTGAAGATATCTTATAGTTTTGTATTCAAAAATGTAATGCTGATAATTTTTTTTCTTTCAAAAATGTATATTTTTCTATAAAGTCTATTTTCACATATCAGTCAGTTAAGTGCCATACGTGAAACACGCTTGGGCGATCATGTCTTGAAAGAGACATGATTGACTGGGCAGAACATTATCCCGCAGTAGGTTGCCATTGCTTTCTGCAGTAGATTGGTTGCTAGCCAAGGCTATAGAACCCAACCTGTCCTGTTATTTAACCCATAACTGGAAGGAATAGACGGATTAATACCTTTCCCAAGGGTATTTGCGCGTAAGTGAATGCAATGAATTCGACTGGAATTTGAACTCGGCTCCTCGATTTTATATTCAGAGCCAATATCCACTGCACCACAATGCACATATTTTCTATAAAAGTGTATTTTGACTCCAGTTTGGGGATTAACTATTTGCCCATAACTGGGACTGTAACAGGTGTTACCACCCCATGTCAGGAGGATACAGGATATAGTATCATATATTTTGGGTGTAGTAGCAACATGTACTATTATACACTGGAAACTCATACATTTTGAATAGTCAGTCATTTAAGTGCCAAACATGATATACATTTTGGCAATTATGTCTCTTTCAATCAATGACTGACTAAGCAGATAATTTTTGCATAGTATGTTGCCATTTCTTTCTTACGAGAGACTGCATGCCAACCAAGGCTATAGAACCCAATCTGTCCTACTATTCAACATAGTTGGAGGGAAAAGAGATGGATTCATAGCCCCCCCACAAAAAAAAACATAGCATGATATTAAAAGTAGGTATTTCCACTAATTTACTGAAAAATCAGCATAGTATGAAGAAAAAAATCCCCCAAATTAATAAAAACAAAGTTTTCTGTCAAAATGCTTACATCATTATAAAGAGGATGCGTCAAATTAATTTTTGATTATATTTAATTTTTCTTTAATCCTTTCTAATACATTCAAAAATTTGGGTAATTTTTTTTTTTATCAGTGTGTAACAAAAT
The DNA here is from genome assembly GCA_037127315.1 of Ascarosepion bandense. Taxonomy (NCBI): domain Eukaryota; kingdom Metazoa; phylum Mollusca; class Cephalopoda; order Sepiida; family Sepiidae; genus Ascarosepion; species Ascarosepion bandense. The sequence goes on along the minus strand of JBBBDQ010000328.1, from coordinate 6,198,240 downwards.
TATTGCCAGAGTTTACTATGGATATATTACAAAAATTCATTTTTTATGGTGAAAAACTCATTAATTTGGAAATTCTTGCAAAAATCTAATAATTGTCAGATTTTAATAAAACTTTCAGGACTTATATGCAAACAAATTAATTTTTTTTTTAAATTTATTCTTTGAAAACCTTGGTAAAAATATTTTTTTTTTTACATTTTTCTTTTTTTGTTACCCACCTTCAATCCATGTTAATTCTTGAAATTTCAAGAAATTAAATTTTGTTTCGAAAATTTGTTTTATTAGTTAAACTCATCATTCATTGGGAAATGTAAATCATCTTTCTTTCTTTTCTTTTTTTTTCTTTTCGTTTTTCAAGCATTTGGCCGTTTTTCCGAAAATATACCCCAAATAGTAAAATAAAAATGCACAGAAAAATTGAAATTATTCAATTCCAATTATATAAACTTTTAATAACTTATTATTTTAATTAGAGTCTGAAGAAAAAAAATTTTCGATGAATAAGGAATTTTTACAAGAATTGTTTTCATTTTTTTCTTTTTTAATAATAATAGTTTATGTTTCATTTTTTTAAAAATTCTACAAATACAAAATAGCCTTCTCGCGTTTGAAGACTGTGTGTGTACTGATCGAACGAAAATTAATAATTTTTTAAATTATTTTTTATTTTTATTTTTTTCTTAAATAGGAAGTTTTTTTAAGTACGGTATTTTCTGTGTTACATTTAAAAGTTCATGTTTTCACGGTTTCTCCCTCTTAGAGGAAAAAATTTTGGACACTTCTGTCAATTATGGTTAACCATACATGTTAGCCTTGTTAGCTTCTCAGATCTAGTTGCCATCAATTAGTTCGCGACTCCGTGATTAAGAAATACTTTTTTTTTTGTAAATTTCATAACCTGTGTAATTTAGATTAAGTTAATTTTAAATTTGCTAATATTCCAAAAATAATGTGTCACAAATGTATATTTTATTTTTGTGTGATTTTTAAATCCGAGAAGTAATTTTTGTTTACAAACTTGTCAAGCTGACAAAAAAATGGAGGCAAAAAATGATAACTTTTGTTTGAAAATACTAAAAAAGTTGAGATTTTAATCAATCAATATATAATTTCTGTTTGAAATACACCAGAAAATTTTTGCTTATTGGAAATAGTAAATTTAATGATTTAGCTTTCAATTAAAGCTAAAATTAAAGCTTCAAGAAATTTTTTTTATTTTGAAAAATTCGATAACTTTTTTTTTGTATTGAAAATGAGTGGAGGTACCTTAAGGCTTAAATCGACGGGAATGTAAATAACCTAATTTATTTTTTTTTTAACAGTTGTTACTTTTCACTAAAATCTGTTTTAAATGTTGAAAAAATGAAATAAACTATTATTATTCCATTTTTTTTTTTAGATAAACTTTTAATTGCTTTTCAAGGATATGATTGTCTGAAAGTAAAATTTTTTCGATTAATTATGAATTCATATTACAATTAAATACAAAAATATTGTTTTCATTTTTATTTTTTAATTATAATAATTTAACTGAATGCAACAAATTCAACTGGAATTAAAATTCAGCACTCAACTTTCTGCAATAATAATAATAAGTTTAATAATTAGAACAACTGCGCAGAATAAAACAAATCTCACAATTTTAAACACAAGGAACAAAATCTTGACTAACACCGTGTGATTTTTTTCTAAATTTTGCATAATCATTCAAACAAAATATTTTCTCGAAAGTAATTTCTTGTTAATATCGTGTTTTATTCCATTTCATTTCATTCTTTGTGTCATTTATTTCAACTTCGACATTATTATACGAACTGAACGAACAATACAAATCTTCTCAGAGAAAAATCCCAACAATCATTTGAAGACACAAAGGAATCCACCCCTTTTTTTGGTTTTTGATTTTCTGGTCTGAAAAGGTAAGTGGAAAAATTGAAATGATAATAATAATAGTAATAATAATAAAAAAAACAACCATCGTTATTCACATTTTGATTTATTTCTTACCTTACCAATTCTTTTTAATTTTTTATTTTTTGTTAATATTAGTAAAATAAAAATTCAGCTATGATTTCATCATGTTATTTTTATTTTGAAGAAATATTTTATTAAATAATATTTTAATTTTAATCTTCAGTAAAAGTAAAATATCTAAAAACAACAACAAGAAAAAACAAACAAAAAAACAAACATCGAATCATTGCGGTTGATTGAAAAACACTCAGTTTTTGTTACGAAGAAAACCACAAATCGTTTTTATTTTAAATATAAAAATTGTGTTCGTTTGGGCGGCCATTTTTTTTTTTTTTTTTTTTTACTATTTCCACTTTTTCGTAAAAATAAAAAACAGCATAGCATGATGAAAAAAAGATTCTAAACTTAATAAAAACAAAGTTTTTATCATCAAAATGTTTGTTATTATTAAGAGTGAAGATCAAAGTTTTTTTTAATTATTTTATTTCTTTTTAATTATTTCTAGCACGTTCAAAATTTTGATTAATTTTTTTTTTGGGTGGGGACAATGTGGTCGTCAGCGGTCAACGTAATATACAATTACTGTTTTAGTGACTTTTTTTTTCTAGGAAAAGCACATTGATTTGGAAATACTTACAAAATCAAAATACTTGTCGGATTTTAATGAAACCTTTAGGATTTATTCACAATTGAATTAAATTATTTTTTTTTTTTATTTTTTTTTTTTAGAAATTCTTGATATATTACATAAGTAAATTGCTTAATTTCCTGAAATTAAATTTTTATTCCCCAAATCTTTTTTAGTCAAAAGGTACTTCCACTAAATCGCTGAAAAAAACAAACAAACAAAAACAAAAAAAAACAGCATAGTATGAATAAAAAGGACCCCAAACTTAATGAAAACGAAATTTTTCCATCAAAATGTTTAAGAGGAAAGATCAAAGTACTTTTTAAATATTTTTAAAAAAATTTTAATTGAAAGGAAAGATCAAACTATTTTTAATTTTTTTAAAAAACTTTTTAATGTTTTCTAAAAAGTTCGAAATTATTTTTTATAAAATCCTAACTGATTGAAGGAATGCAACCCTTGAAAGAAGTGACCTTTTAAATTAATGTTATAGCACTTATGGCCACCAGTAAAATAAAAGACAGGACATTGGCATGCGCAAAACAAAAACAATGTTTTAATTAGTTTAAAAATCTTATGGCTCAAATATATGTATCAAACTTTTCAATTTTCACTTAGTAAATTTAGTCTTCTCTTATTAACCTAACCTAATTGGAATGGTGATTGAAAGAAATTTTAAGATTTTTGAAACTTTATAAATTATTATAATAAAATATAAAAAAAATGAAAACAATTCTTGTAAAATTTCATTATTCATTGAAAAAAAATGTTCTCTTCAAACTATGAGTTCTTTAATAAATATTGTTTAAAAAAGTAATTAAAAGTTTATCTAAATAAAAAAAAGCCATAGTTTTACTGCATTTTTGTTTTCACAATTTGAAGCAGGTTTTCTGAAAACGAGCTACTTTCAGAAAAAAGTGATTTACATTCCCTAAGGAGTTCTGCATTTAATTAATAAAACAAAGTTCCAGAGTGGTAGTCAATTTCTAGAAATTTTAGGAAATTAATTAGTGGTGGTGGGGGTTTACATATGTTAACCCCCACTACCATTAGCAAGTGATGAGATTTTCACAAGTGTTTACTATAGAAAATGTAATATTGTACAACTCACTTGTTTGCTAGGGATAAACATTAAATTCAAAATTCTTGAAAAAAAAAACAAGTATTGGCTGAATTTTTATGATACTTTCAGGACTTATTCACAAATGTCTGAAATTATTTTTAAAATCATTATTTTCATAAAATCTTGTTTAATTATTTTTTGCATCTGTTATCCCTGTTCTAATTAATTTCCTGAAATTTCTACAAATTGACTACCACTCTAAAACTTTGTTTTATTAAGTAAATGCAGAACTGTTTGGAGCTTGTATTTTTTTTTCTTGGTCCTTTTCAGAAAATCTGCTCCAAATAGTGAAAACAAAAATGCAATAAAACTGTGCCATTTTTTATTTAGATAAAATTTTAATTACTTTTACAAACAATATATATTTAAGGATATCATAGTATGAAAAGAAAACAATTTTTTGATGAATAATTAATTTTTACAAGTATTGTTTTCATTTTTATTTTTTAATTATAATAATTTATTTAAAAAATCTTCAAAAATTTCATCTAGTCATCATTTCATTTAGGTTATTAAGTTAATAAATAAAGACTATATTTACTAATTAAAAATTAAAAAGGTTAATACAAATTTTTATGCACCAAAATTTTTTTACATTAAACATTTTTTTGTGCATGTGTGTGCATGCAGATATGTCTTTTTTCAATTATTTTATGGTAATCCATAAATACAATATTAAAAGGTCATGCGATTCAATGCTTGTTCCCTTTATGAAGCATTAACTTGGGTTTCATAAATTTATGTCAATTCTGATCAGCCATACTTGGCTGGATGTGTAAAACGATTGGTAACAGCTTTCATTGCCAACTTGAAAGGTCACTGAGTCAGATCCCTGTGATAAAGAAATACTTGTATTCTAAATTTCATGCTATAAACAAGTAATATTTGTTTCAAATCAGATTAATTTAACTTTAAATTGGCTAACTTTTTAAAAATAACATCTCCCAGATGTATATTTTATTTTCATAAGATTTTTAAAACTGACAACTTTCATTTACAAAGGTGTTGATTAGTCAATAATGGATAAAAAATTGAAAAAAAAAAATCTTACAATTTCAGATTGCAATCAATATAATTTCTGCTTGAAATACATCAGAGTATTTTGCTTACTGGCAATAGTCAATTCATTTAACTTTCAATTAAACTAAAATTAAAACTTTAAGAAAACTTATTTTTAAAAATTCATTTTAAAAGTTAGGTATCAAAAATGAGTGATGTACCTAGTTTAAAGTAGGTATGTTCACTAAATCACTAAAAAAAACTGCATAATATGAAGAAAAAAAGCAGTAAATTTAATAAAAACAAAATTGTTTATCAAAATGTTTGTTATTAAGAAAAAAAGATCAAAGTATGTTTTAATTATTTTTTAAAAAAATTTTTTAATCCTTTCTAATGTTTGAAATTTTAGTAAAAAACCTCATTTTGTTTTTTGTCAGTGTGTAGCCAAATTATTACTTAAGTTTACAATAGATAATCTAATATTATGTAACTCAGTTTTTTTCCAGTGAAAAACTTTAATTTTGAAATTCTTGTAAAAATCAAATAATTTTTGGATTTTAATAAAACTTTCAGGACTTACATATAATTTACAATGTTTTTTTTTAAATTATAATTTTTGGAAAGTCTTGGCAGAAAAAATTTTTTTTTACATGTTACCCCTACCTTCACTTAAATTCATAAAATTTTAAGAAATTAGATTTTGTTTTGAAAATTTGTTTTATTAGTTAAAACGCAGGATTTATTAGGCAATGTAAGTCATCTATTATTTTTTTTCAAACAGATTGCTGTTTTTCAAAAATCTGCTCTGACTAGTAAAATAAAAAATGTAATAAAACTATGACATTATTTAACTACATAAGTTTTTGATTGCTTTTAACATACATAAGGACATTATAGTTTGAAGAAGAAGATTTTCGATGAATAATGAATTTTTACAAGAATTGTTTCTGTGTTTTCTTTAATCATAATTTATAAAATTTTAAGAAAATTCTACAAAGCTTTGTTGTGGCAAGGTTATCAAGTTATGAAGTGAAAACTATATTTACTAATCAAAAATTGAAAAGTTTAATACTAATTATCGAGCTGATAGATTTTTAAAATGATTCAAATATTTTTGTGTTTTGGAATTTTTTTTGTTAGTGTTAAGTATGTTATTTTCTATGTTATATTGAAACATTTTGTGTTTCATGGTTTCTTCCTCTTGCAGTGAAAAAAAACTTGGACAATCATCTCAGTTCTGGTCAACTATATGTATCTGTCATCATTCACTTCACACATTAATCCCTTGATGTCTCCATTATTAAGAAATACTTTCATTGTAAATTTCATGCTATAAACAAGTAATAATTGTGTAAATCAGATTAATTTAATTTTAAGTTGCTAATTTTCCTAAAATAATGTCACAGATGTATATGTTATTTTTGCAAGATTTTGAAAACTAAGAATTAACTTATGTTACAAATATGTAAATTGCTCAAGAATGGCTGAAGAATTTTAAAAGTTTTTAAAATCTCAAAATTTTAGATTCTAATCAATACAGTTTTCATTTGAAATATACCAGAATATTTTGCTTACTGGAAAGAGTAAATTTAATCCTTTAGCTTTCAGTTAAAGCTCAAATTAAAACTCCAAGAAAACTTTTTTATTTTTAAATTAAATTTCAGTATTATTTTAAACTTAAATAACATTTTTTCTCAAATCAGATCAGTTATACTTTAAATCAGCTAATATTCCTCAAATAAACTTTCAGAAAAGTATTGTATTTTGTAAATTTTCTAATACAGAGAATTACATTTTGATGAAAGATAAATAAGAAAGTGTTAATAAGCTATTTTAGAAAAAAATAAAGCAAAATTGATTCCAATCAGTATAATTTGTGTTTGTAATACAGCAGAGTATTTTGCTTACTGGAAATAATAAATTTCATGATTTAACTTTCAATAAAAGTATCAAGAAAGCATTATTTATAAAAATTTGTTTTAAACCTTAGGTATTGAAAATTAGTGGACATGTGCCATTATTGTACAGAATTATGTTATAATAACATTTGGATTTCCTATGAATAATACTTTATGAAAATTTAGATGTATTAGTGTTAGGAGCCAATATCATTCAGTGGAGTTTTATTAGACTCTTGCACCAGCTCTGTCTCCACTGATTCAGTGAAAAATAAATACCATGAGGAAAAAATGCCCCAATCTTAATAAAAACAATGTTTGTTTTTAATCCTTTTCAAAACCTTCAAAATTTGTATTAAAAATTTCTTACCTCAGGAAATGACCATAAATTAGTTTGAGTAAACTTTAGTCTCTGTTTGAAGTGAAAAGGACATCAATTTGGAAATTCTTGCAAAAATGAGATAATTGTCAGATTGTAATGTAACTTTCTGGGCTTATTCCCAAATGAATGAAAGTATATTTGGAATATTTCATTTTTTTTTCTTTAAGAAAGTCTTGATGAAAAGAGTTTTTTTGTAAAACTTAAGTAAATGAATTCACTAAGGTGATCACATGAAGCATCTTTCCTTCTAGAATTTCAAATGGAAACTTCTGTAAATGATCTTTGTTATTTATTAAATACTGAAATTTTATGTCTAGCCAATACTTAGTTAATTTCTATCAGATTTTAAAACCAGGTTTTTCCTTTGGTATTTCTTTGTTTCTTTAAAAGATTTCCTGGTGCATATTATAATAACTATTTGAGGGTAAATATCTTTATTATAATATCACTTTCAGAAACATCTTTGGTTCTATAGAATTGATATAGATTCATTTTTATATCAGAGGTTTTAATGTTTGATTCATATCAACAAACTAATAATTGCCAGATTGAAAACATCATCTTGATTTATACAACTTGTGAAAAAAATACTTCATTGCCAAAATTTCACTAAGTCATTTTGACTTAAATTTAATGGTTTTTGCCTCATTTCAATATGAGCTTATTTTAGTATTACATTAAAAAAATAATAAATGAAATATAACTGATTTCATCTATCTTTCAGTCTGTTAAAATACTTTTCTTTACTTTTTCATCACAGGTGTTTGTCAGAAGAGAAAATCCCAATATAAAACTGTTATTCTTGGGAATTTAAATGAAAGAAGAGAAGAATTTTGGCTTTCCCTCAAGAGCAGAGATATATATGCTGCAATTATTGTTGTGTGTCTATATTTTCAAAAGTATCACATTAAGAAAACCTGTACTTTGAAATATGTGGTTTTTCTTTTTAGCAGAATCTTAGTGTTATATATGAGTAAAAACTAAAGAAACATCATGTATTTAAGATTGCAAATTTTTGTCAGAATTTCAATTTAGTGTGCCATATTGGAAAAAAACATAAGAAACAAACCATACGCTTGTGAAGTTTGTGTCTCTGTCTTTTCAAACCAGTCCTACTTGAAACATCATATGCAAACAAACTTGTGTGAAACTACATTTTTGTGAAGTTTGTGAGTCATAATTTTTACAGAAATTATATTTGAAGCACCATATGTGCATACACAAGGGAAAAACCTTATTTTTGTGAAGTTTGTGAAACTGTATTTTCAAGAAAGTCACATTTGAAGTGTCATAAGTGAATACTTACTGGAGAGAAACCATATTCAAATTTGCAGACATATTAAAATTTGGAGACATGTCACATTTAGAAACCAATGTGCAAAACCACACTGGGGAGAAACCTTATTGTTGTGAGGTTTGTGGATCTGCATTTTCACGGAAGAATCTTTTGAAGTATCATATGCGAACACACACTGGAGAAAAACCATACTCTTGTGATGTTTGTGGCTCCGCATTTTCCACTAATTCAAATTTAAAGTGCCATATGCGAATACATACTGGAGAAAAACCATATGCTTGTGATATTTGTACGTCAACATTTCGTCAGATGTCACATTTGGAAAGCCATATGCGGACCCACACTGGAGAAAAACCATATTCTTGTGAAATTTGTAATTATGCATTTTCTGACAAATCACATTTGAAGTGCCATATGCGAACGCACACTGGGGAGAAACCACATACTTGTGAAGTTTGTGGATCTTCATTTACCAACAATTCAACTTTGAAGTGCCATATGCGAACACACACTGGAGAAAAACCATATTCTTGTGAAGTTTGTGGATCATCATTTCAACAGATGTCACATTTGGAGGGACATATGCGAACACACACTGGCGAAAAACCATTTTCTTGCGAAGTTTGTGGATCTGCATTTTCTCTGAAGACTTTCTTGGTCCGCCATGTGCGAATACACACTGGGGAGAGACCATATTCTTGTAAAGTTTGTAGTGCTGCATTTTCAGACCTGTCACATTTGAACCGCCACATGAGAATACATACTGGAGAGAAACCACATATTTGTGAAGTTTGTGGATCTGCATTTTCAATAAAATCAAATTTGAAGTGCCATATGCGAACGCACACTGGAGAAAAACCATATTCTTGTCAAGTATGTGGCTCTGCATTTACCACCAATTCAAATTTGAAGAGCCATATGCGAAAACATACTTTGTAGAAATTGTATTCTTTTTACATTTGTGCAGGTGTGTTATGTAAATTGAATTTGGAGTGTCATATTGGAAGACACATTGGTGAGGAAACTTGTTTGTGCATTTGTATTTTCATTGAATTCTTTGCCGTGCCATGTGAAAACACAGGACAGAAAGCATATTCATCAGTATTTTGTAGATTTCTGTTTTTAAAAAAGTCAAATGTACTGCTTCATATTCAAATTTCTAACAGAGTGAAAAACTTTTCCTGTGAAATTTCTGTCTGTATTTTTAGAGAGGCTGACATTGTTAAACTGCATGTAAACACAGTGAACACAGATGTTGTAGTCTGCATTTCAACATGTGACATATGATCTAACACATGCAAATACAGACTAGTGAGATTTGTGTGAATATGTTTATAACCATCTTTTTTGTTAAATTTCACAGTAAAAGTAATGTTTGTTCTTGTTCATTTACATTAACCTTTATATCAGCTAATTTTTCTAAAATAATATTTGAGAAAGTTGTATTCCATTTCTGAATGATGTTTTTAATAAAGAGAATTCTTTGGTGTTAACAGCTTTGTTAGTATATAGAGATTTTTAGATTTTACAGTTAAGTAGAAAATAATCCATTTAAATTTGGGTGGAAATTCATCAATGCTTATTGGGAATGTTGGTTCCAATGACTTTAGGAATGACTGCTGAAATTTTATAGACAAATTGTATAAATGCATGCTGGTATTTTTCATAATAAAAATGAACCACTTCTCAATTAAACTTACCATATTTCTGTTCTTTCTCTCTTCTCTGTTTTTGCTGGAATTCGTATTGCCTATTTAGTTTGACACACGACCCTTTATCACAAAAGCAGTTTTTTTTAACTTTGTGTACATTTGACTGTTTTTGTCTGTATTTTACTGAAGTGTATTTCTGTGAACTTTTTTGTCCAATATGCACCTAGCACGGAATCCAGTAGTAACACTGGTGACTGCAAAATCTGCAGCATTGGAGGAGATGGTGGTGGTGACAAAAAAGTCAAACCTGCAAACTGCAAAGGAATGGACTGAGGTTGTAAGAAGAAGCAAGAAAACATCTTCCCCTTCTCTTCAGCGAGACATCACACCAAAAAGGGCAACATTCCCTAGAAAAAGAAACTCGTCTCCAAAGAAGCAGCAGCAGCAAGAACTAGTGGAGTCTCTTGAACTGAAAATTGGTATGGTGTGTGAAGAAATGCCTCCGCCTAGTTCCTCTTCACTGAAAAAGGGGAAGAAGATTTGCCTGTGAAAGTAAGGTGAGGAGTCGCTCTTCCCTCTCTAAAACTCCTACTACCTCTCCCAAACTGTCTCCCAGCCCTTCTCAAGAAAAAAATCAAGAGAGCTCTTCTACAAGATATATCAAGTAGACAGGGAGGCCATTGAAAAGGATCTTTCCTTCCAGAGTAGGGCACTTTTAAGGCCTCTGTTCAAATGCTCCACAGTTAACTGAAAGTTGGTTGAGTACCCCCCAGTAATTTTTCCAACACCTTTGGAATGATCACCTTAATAAGGAACACTGCGGTCAACCACAAAGTATGAGATCACCTGACAGGGGTGAAAGGTGCTTCTCAAAACTGGTGTTGGCTCAGATTAAAACTGAAGAAAATGGCACAGCTTTGTATAGGAAGGCTCCCAGTAATTCTCCACCCTTCTTTGTATAGGGCACTAAAGCTGATCTTCTTGACGGACATTGGCAGTATTGTCATGGACGGATGCATTACATCCAAAATTGGTACTGGCAGTCTAGGACAATCTGTCAGGCTCCTGACTCCTGAAGATTTCTGTCCAGTATGTGTGAGGATCCTACTTGAAAAATAGATAAAGCAAGCCAGCATGAATGCAAAGAGCTTGAGAGATAGGTGTAAGGCTGCACGCCTGCTTTGTAATCTCCTGTCCTTTGGAATAGTTGTGACAGTGATCCAGGAAATTCACTTTGCTAAGATGATGTTCATGAGCTGTCTAGCGACTTTGTTGTCTGTGTGTTTATGTGCCCAACGACCAGATAAAGCATGTCATGTTTTACTGTCAGTTGGAGCACTTTCTGGTGGGTTCTTCATGCTTATTTGAGGACTGGAATACTATCCAAAATAGACAGGGGCAGGACACTAACTAGAGGTTGGGCAATCATGGCCTGGCTGATCAGATCAGCAAGCTTAGTCTCATCGATAGATACCCAGTCAATCACCTTGATGATAAGATGTAAATGTGAGCACGTAATTGGCTAACTACCCAGGTAGCTAGCTATTTGGATAGAATATATTAGTTTGAAGGCTCAATCTAGATTTGCTAGATTGCCCCACGTTCCACTGGTTAAGCTATTTGGGCATTAGGTTCTAGGCCTAGAATGGTTTGACACTGAAAATTTATGTCTTTACTGGACAAGCAGAACTTCTGGCAACAACTAACTAAACTAGTGCAGTGAAAACTAATATGAGCAGTTATTGGGAATAAGTGGTTGGAGATATTTAGGATAACAAGTCTTTCACAACTGACTAAAGCTAACAAGGTGAAGGTGCTTAAGGATAGTGTACTCTGGATGGAAACTGGGGGATCCTCTAAAGATAATATTAGCTAAGCAGGCCCTGGAGCGTTTGGCTAGCAAGCACTTCTGGGGTCAGGTAGTTATATATAAGTTAAATAAGATGTCTAATGAAGCCATGAGTATAGATGCAAAATTGCACAGAGAAGAGATCCATGAAGGTGGTGATCAATACATGCAGAAGGTCAAACCCCCAGAGGGGTTTACTCTGCGGTCAGTCAAAGCTGGAGCAGCTTTACCACTCAGACTGGTCTTTGTGACAAGTTTTGTAGCTATTTGGCCAATTTTCCTCAGTTCACACAAACTGAAGCAACTAATTGCAAGTGTGAAATCACAGGAGTGAAGTTCACTTGGCATTGAAGAAGGTAGACAGTGGCAAGTGTCTAAGGCTAGATGCTTTTCTCTATGAATTATACTTCAGGCTGTCACACATCTTTGTGCTGATTTTGATTCTGGTGTTCAATAACTGGTTCCAGCAGGGGTTTGTCCCTGACTGGATCTCCAGGCATGTGATCAGGCTGTTCAAAAAGGTCATCAAAAAGTAAATTTAAATTAACTTTAATAAAATTAAATTTAAAATATATATAATATATATAATTTAATAAAATTAAATTTAATAAATTAAATTCAATTTATCAATTGAATAAGTAAATTAATTTTCTTTTTATTAGTTTTAATAGCCTTAATTATATCATAATTGCCATTGTATATCTGTATGTTGTCAAAGCAGACTTTATTTATAAGTATAAAGAATAATTTCTAAAAGAATATTTTAGATATTTAAGCAGTTTTGAGAAAAATACCATTAACATTTTATACTGTATTCATTTCTTGCACAAGTGAAGAGAAATTATTCAATATTAACTTCATTTTTTATTTTGCTATTTGATTAAAGATTTAAAAAGGTTTTTGTCAAATAGAAGAATATTCTACAGGAGCAATATGTTACTCTATTACTTCATTCCTTTTAATTTCACTCCAGGTTACTTTTATTTCATTAAACAAAGAGCAATTTATACACTCATTGATTTCATAATACCTTATGTCATCGGATTCACTATGTTGCAACATTAAATTCACTGCTCCTAATAACATTGCATTTTATGAAAAAGAAAGTAATATTCTTTTTATGTCTTTAACAAAGATCATCTTGATAAAGTATAATTTTGGAAGTAGGGGCTTTTTAGGCTGGATTTCTACAGAAGCAATATGTAAATGTAAATTAAGTAAATGAATCTTCTTTTTATTAGTTTTAATGGCTTTAATTATATCATAATTGCCATTGTATGTCTATATGTTGTCAAAGCAGACTGTTTATAAGTGGAAAGAATAATTTCTAAAATAATATTTTACACATTTAAACAGTGTTGAGAAAAATACTATCAACATTTTATATTATTTACAATTTTTATACAAATGAGAGATTATTCTAGATGAATTTATTTTTCTATTCTTTTGCTATTTGTGAAAAGATTTAACAAGGTTTTTTGTCAGATAGAAGCATATTTTACAGAAGCAATATGCTTCTCTGTACCAGGTATGGACAAACATTTCAGTACAAGGGCCACATTAAATAATCCTTAACTTTATTGGATTGCATAGTATATTAACTAAAACAATTAATTTATTTAAAATAAACAAAATAAAAAACTTTTAAAGAAAAAAACAATTAATTTTTATTAATTAATATTTTAAAGAACTGTAGAAGATTCATAGGAAACAAATTTATATGAAAGACAATGTAACTCAGTTTAAACTTTAAAAATACTTAATAAAAATTATTTTTCTTTAAGTAGGAGCTTCACATGAAATACATTTGTTTGATGCACTAAGTAATTCAACAACACAAGGATCTCAATGAGAAATCATTGGCAGAGTAACAAAGTTGTCATATTAGCCATTTGCTGGTAATGTGTTAATGTTTACATTATGATTTAGCATTGTTTGCTAACTTTCTCTTTCAAATTTACTAACATTTGGTGGGCCCTGTGTGCACACCTGCTCTATACTTTATTCATTTTCTTTATTTTCACTTCAGATTATTTTTATCTTATCTGAGTTTTACTATTAAACAAGGAGTAATTTACAGGAGTATAGCCTGGCATTGCTCAGGTGTAATGAAAGCTTTAAAACTAATCCATGGTCCTGGAGCTCAGACTCTTTAGCACGAAAGACTAAAAAGCAATAGTTGTTCCAGTTAAAGCGAGACCATAGACTGAAAGGACATAAAAGGAATATTACTTCCTTTTTCATCAAATGCAATGTGATTGGAAGCAGGAAATTTACTGTTGCAACATATAGAATCCAATGGCATAAGCTATGATGAAATCTAAACTTATTTATAAATGGAACTTTATGTGTGTGTTACCTATAGATGCCGAAACGGCTGAACCGATTTTCTTGAAAATTTAAACAGTTGTACTATAAGCGTCTGCGAGTGTTCTTAGCTAGGTTTTGTGTCGAGGTACACCTGATAAATGTTGAAAAAATCCAGTTATAAGGAGGGGTCCGATTTTAATCAAATTTGATACACTCATAGACAAAGACATAAGAAACAATATTCAGAAGTTTCAAGGTTGCAGTTCTAAACAATAGGGCAGAAATTTGATAATATATATATATATATATATATATATATATATATATATAAGATATATAAAAGGCAAGATTTGTTTGTGTGTGTGTGTCTGTTTATCTGCCTGTATGTCTGTATTTTTTTCCACCCTTTTATTTTAATTTTTGCTTTGGGTTTGTCTCAAAGTAGGTATAATTGTAGTTCTTAGTCTCAGCCATGATACCATTTACTTAGAGGACTTATTTAACCTTCAAAATTCAGTTTGCGATGAAAAAACTTATTTGATATCGATACCAGGAAATCAAAATTTGACTTACATCCATTCATTTTTCTTTCAGTCTACGGTTTTGCTTTAACTGGAAACAACTATAGCTTTTTAGTCTTTCGTGCCAACGTCCAAAGAGTGTGAGCTCCAGGACCATGGATTAATTTTAAAGCTTTCATTACACCCGAGCAACGCCGTGCTATACTGCTAGTATTTCATAATACAACATGGTGTGTACTTCAAGAGCAGCTCCTGTATCTATATCATTTGCAACATGTATAGGGTCTTTCACCCTCTGATCTCTCACTACAGGAGAACTTTTGATGATGGTTTATGAGACAAACTGCCAATCTGTTGTTTATCTTTTCAGTCTTCTTTACAGATGAGGCAGCATTTAGAAAAAACAGGATAACAAATTTACACAACCAACATTTGTGCGTCAATGGGAATCCCCATGATACAATACAGGCTAGTCACCAACATCAGTTTACAATTAAAGTGTGGGCTTTTGTTGGTGACTGTTTGGTCGGTCTATGTTTTCCCAGTACGTTTTACAGGGGCTGTCTATAATGACTTTATTCTGAACACACTTCCAGACCAGCTAGAGGATGTACTCCTGCTAATATGAAGCCATTGGAGTAGATAGACTAAACTATCGCCCGGTTCACAGTCCACCCATGTCTATTGAACTGGTTAGGAGGCTCATCCCTTGTTCTTTGTTTAGGATGTGGTTTCCGGCTTTCTCTTTTCCAATCTTTTCACCATTACATACCCCCCTGCACATCAGTGGCGTTACCACCTTGCTCGGGGTGATATGATTAAAAACAAAGATGATTTTAGTAAAAGGTTGAGAAAGATGTTCTTTATTTGATAAAATTAGCACTAATAATTTTGTCTTAATACACATATTTAATGGTAGCATCTTCAAACATACGCACCGTAGTGGGGGCACTAGAGGGTGTCATCAGTGATGTCTTTCAGTGGATCACTAGGGAGTTTCAGGTCTCTCAACATCATAGCTCCCCCCTCACCACGCCGACCCGACCAGAGATGATCAGTCTCTGGTCCACCCTCAATAAGCGCTTTCAGACACTGGAAAAAATTTATAACGTTTGGACCCGGTACAAACTCTTGCAAACGCTTCTGATTGGCGACAGTCAGAGCCACTTTACATTAAGAGGCGAACCATACATGAAATTATCTGAAAATATATGAACCAATTTACTTGTCAAATGGCTATTAACAAAAAAAAACAACTTTTGACTAAAATTAATCACGATTCATTTAAAAAAAAGAATATATAAATCTCTACAAATATATATAATTTTTAAGTCCTTTCTAAAAAAAAAACGATATTAGGATAAAAAACTCGTCTAAGAATTTTTCAAAAGAAAAAATCCGTTTAAAAAAAACACAAGTATCTACAAATATGTATGAATTTATGACTGCTTCAATATGTGGTCTGATGCATGCAAATCAGATTATCTTTAGCTATTTTGGACAGTGGGCTAGTTATGGTAGACTTCTAAAATTTTATAGTGTTACAGGACATTGACAGGCTTCCATCTGCAATATGCCTCATAGATAACAGTCCAATGCATTCAGGTGTAGAGAGCTAGGAAATTATATGTTTGCAGGTGACATGAAACCCATGTACTCTTTGGTTTTGATCTTGGGAGATGGTACAGTGTCTTGGTAGATGTACAGTCTTCCTTTGCTCACACTCTATCCGAGGCCTCACAACCCTGCTCAACATCATCTCAAGCCCTTAGTGAAGAAAGGAGGCATGACAATTGTTGCTCAAGACTCCACATATCTATATTTGTCTTGATGAATGTACGTAATGAATTTACTATTAGCATCAATGAATAAATACATTGTCTGAAATGTTGAAATGGCTGAAGCAGATGATCTTTATTCATTTTGGATCATGGCCGTATCTGACTACCAAGGCACACCGGGCACAGGTTCGGGCCGATCCGTGCAGTCATAGTGAAAATTCAGGCAAGGAAAAAATGTCTTTGTCAGAGATCAAACTAAACAATTTACGAAGAAAGAAAGAAAAATGAAGAAAACATCCGAATGAACACAATAAAAATCTGTTTGAGCTTGTTTATTTATTAATTTTGGGAGAAAAGACTGGTTTATACTCAAAAAGTTTGAACCTGATTTCCTGCTTTCGTTCATGTTCTGTGCCTAATTTCCATTGAAATAGCTGAAAAAATCAGTTTCTGGAAATGGATGACACTGATGACATCATCACATTGTCAACTAATAAATCCAGGCAATTTTCTCTGTGCCCGGTGTTTTTTTAGCATCAGCTATGGCCTTGTTTTGGACAGTGTGCTAGTTATGACAGACTTAAGAGATTTCATTGTATTATGGGGCATATCTTGTTTTATTTTCTGTTACAAATTTTTCCTATTTATTTATTTTCAGCATTAACTCAGAATATTTCTCTGCTACAATTTGGAACTAGATACTTAAAGTTATAGCAACTTGTTATGGTTTTACTTTTATAACTACAATCAAAACACCATGTTCATAACAGTTGTAAGCAACCCCAGTGATAACATACTCTACTAATTGCTTTATATTGATAATCACTTAGTGCTTTTAATCTTTCAAAAATAAAACTCATTCTTATCATATCTCTCATGTCTCTCTTATGATCTATATTTCAACACATTTTGCTGGTGAGTTTGTTCAGGATATGTATAACATTTGCATTGTGTGTTGTGGTACAGTGGATATCAACTCGGAACAAGAAACCGGGGAGCCGAGTTCGAATTCCAGTTGAATCCATTGTATTCACTTACGCGCAAATACCCTTGGGAAAGGTATTAATCCATCTCTTCCTTCCAGTTATGGGTTAAATAGCAGGACAGATTGGGTTCTATAGCCTTGGTCGGCAACCAGTCTACCGCAGAAAGCAATAGCAACCTACTGTGGGATAATCTTCTGCCCAGTCAGTCATGTCTCTATCCCAAGCATGTATCACATATGGCACTTAACTGACTGATAAGATTTGACCAGGGACCTACTCACCAATGTTAGGATTATTCATCAAAGTAGATCTTAATGGTAGACAATTCAGTTCCCATCTCGTATGTGTCAGTAGATATATCTAGATCTGTGGCTGAACTTATCTTTTACATTCTTGACAGACAAAAGACTTTCTTATGGGTATTCTTAGCCTGAATTTTGGCCCTTGTCTTATGGCAATCTTTTCTTTATAGAAAATACATTTAGAATTGAGTTCCTTTTTAGTTACTTTGCAGCACATCAATCATTCTCAGCCTCTGAATTCTTTCCCAAAACATCATTAGCTTTCTTCCTCTCATTTATTTTCAAAGTGCAATTCTCCCAAGAAATTTTGCATTCCAAGAGAATGATCTATAATGGTGGAACATTACAGAACCCTTCCATGGCACCAGATAGAAACCTGCAATAGAGAAAAGATCAAAGAAAATTCAGAAAAGAAACATATTCTCTGCCTAGAGGTATAAAGTCTGAAGAGAAAAATCTTGCTGTAGTCCTTCCTCACTAATTTTGAAGTCCAGATATTTTTTTTAAAGAACTCACGCTTAGATGCTTTCAACTTCAGATTATTCTTATGTAAATTGCCCAAGACTGTGTCTATATGCTTTAAGTGATCTTCTAGCATATTTGAGTTATCAAGATATCATTTAATAACTGGAAGAGGTCGAGCATATTTCTTCGCTTTGCAGTGACTTCATTCCTTCTGTCAACCCCTATGTATGCACTCTCTGCCAGGTGAACTACTCTGCCTAATGTGTTGGTTACTGAACAAGCAACATTTTTCAACTCCACGACTCAAAATCGGAAAAAGTATGCTGCTCCATTTTAATTTTTTTCTTTTTCTTTTTTTAAACTAGCAATTTTTCTATAATATGCATAAGAGCTGAATACACGCAAGGTCACCTACCTTTCCTTGATGTTGTCTGGTATACAACGATTGTCTAGTATTTTTGTAGATGGTAACCAGGTTTGTTATCTATAAATTATAATCTATCACTGCATCTAAATCATGTATGCTATATGTTACTGCTGAAAAACCATGAAGAACACATATATTTAAAAATATAATTGTATATTTTTATTCTATGTTGTGACACTTGTGTGGAGCATTAGATCAGTTGGAGAGTGCGTGTATTTGTATCTTCTCGGAGTGTAGTTGGTAGACAAATTAATGACCACTTGGATCCGTTCTCCCAGCTGCTTCACGTAGAACCCAGAACACTGCTTTACTTGGGACTCCATTTCCTGCGCACCGTAAGCAAAACGCTGTCTCCCGAACACCAGTGTAGCCTCCACGAATCGTCAACACCAAAACTGCCTCCGAAACAGAAGTTGGCTCTTTTTATGTGTTTTTGGTCTTGAACGAAAAAACATAATTTCTCGCTTTCACCAATGACGCATACGCCATGTCATTCCAAAAACTGCCTTGCATGAACTCGCCTTGCGGTTCCATGACGTCTACGAACGCACCTGCAGACAAACCGCCTTCTCTTGCTTCGGCGAGGTAAGTCTCCACCACAGAGAGAGTTGGCACACAGAAGAGGCCATTGGAAGCTTCTTCAGCCAATATTCTAGACTTTATATAGTTTTATAACTCCCATGCACACAAACATAGCCATGCCTTTTCACCCATGCGTTTTTGCTTTTTCAGGTTGTCGCTTTGTTGACTTTATCTTTGGCCGGATGTATCTGTTAATCGCACTCGGTGGTCTATCACATTTCAAGCCACTTGTCACTTTTGTCAACTTTATCTGCGGCTGGATGTACCTGTCAATTACATATGTCATTCAAGGTAATATATTACACATGAAACCATTGAATTAAATCCTGAAAGAGGCTTTTTGTCACTAGAGCTCATTGCAGAATTGGTGGAATAATATATTTATTTAAATAAATGCAAGTATCATGAATCAATTTGATGAACTATGAAAGAGGCTTCTCTTCACTTGTTTGGTTTGGCAAGGATTCAATTCCCATTGGATGAAAATGTTTAGCTGAGTTGCAATTTAACTGAGGTAAGATTAACGACATGACATATTTCTTTGCCAGACAAATTTCTCTGAAGTATTCAAAGGAGAATCTGGTACTATAGAAATCCTAAAGGCTAAGATATAATTGCAAGAGTAGTTGACAGATTTTTTGATCGTGTCTAGTTTGTTAGAGTTTGAAAAAATATTTGCAAGAGTATTTCACAGGCTAGAGAAGCATAAGAAAATTGCAGCAGTGAAATTTTGGAGACTAGGCAGGCCGAATTATTCCAGTTATGAAGATACTAGCAGTATAGCCCGACGTTGCTTGGGTGTAATGAAAACTAATCCATGGTCCTGGAGCTCACACTCTTTGGACGTTGGCATGAAAGACTAAAAAGCAATAGTTGTTTCCAGTTAAAGCAAACTGTAGATTGAAAGAAGAATGAATAGATGTAAGTCAAATTTTGATTTCCTGGTATCGATATCAAATAAGTTTTTTTTGGTCCTAAACTGAATTTTGAAGGCTAAATAAGTCCTCTGAGTAAATGGTATCATGGCTGAGACTAAAAACTACAATTATACCTACTTAGAGAAAAACCCGAAGCAAAAACTAAAATAAAAGGGCTGAAAAAATACAGACATACAGGCAGATAAACAGACACCCACACAATCTTGCCTTAATATATATATATATATATATATATTATCAATTTTCTGCACTATTGTAAGAACTGCAACCTTGAAAGTTTTGAATATTGTTTCTTATGTCTTTTTCTATGAGTGTATCAAATTTGATTAAAATCGGACCACTCCTTCTGTAACCTGAATTGTTCGATTATCAATTTTCAATATTTATTGGGGGTACCATGACACAAAACCTAGCTAAGAACACTCGCAGACGCTTATAGTACAACTGTGTAAATTTTCAAGAAAATCAGTTCAGCCGTTTCGGAGTCTATAGGTAACGGACACACACACACACACACACACATAAAGTTCTATTTATAAATAAGTTTAGATTTAGATAGATTTAAATTTAGATATATTAAAATCAGTGGAGTTAAGTTGACCATTTACAAAGTTTCCACTTAGTACCAATGATAGAAAATTTATTGGGAGAAACAGTTTTTACATATAATTTAATCAGTCTTGTGTATCAACTGGTTGTTTAAAAAGCACAATCTTGCTCGAATATTGCTATCAACACTCGGATAGGAATGTTTAAACTTAGACTCCTTTTTCAGATTTCTTTTGCTTCTAATATAATTAATAGAGTTTTGGGCAGTTTGATTCAAGGAATTCTGGATGTAGTAGCACATACTGATGATGTGTTAGTGTCAGCAAAAACTAAAGAAAATCATAGCAGAATCTTGAAGATTGTAAGTGAATAGAACACTAAATAAAGATATTCAAGAGTGAATTAAGTGCTATAGAAATCCTGAAATCAAAGATATGCTTACAAAAGAAGTTGACAGCTTGAATTTGAGAAACAAATTAGCAAGTGCAGTTCACAAACTCTAGGAGCATAGAAACATTGCATCAATGAAAGTTGAAAATTATGTAGACCAATTATTCGAAATTGTGAAGCCTTTTTTTTTTTTTTTTAAAACATATCACCCCGAGCAAGGTGGTAACGCCACTGATGCACAGGGGGCTATGTAAGAGTGAAAAAATTGGAAAAGAGCCGGACACCACATCCTAAACAGGGAACAAGGAATGAGCCTCTTCACCTGTTCAATAGACGTGGGTGGAGTGTGAACTGGGCGATCAGTTGCTATAATTCAAATCTGTGGTGTTAATAAATTTATCTTGTACAAAATTGCTATAATTGTTCCTACCTACTACCAAAGATAGAATTTTAATTTGGAAGACAGTTTTCACACAAATAAATTTATCTCACGTGTATGAGATGGATTAATACCTTTCTCAAGGGTAAATTGTGCCTAAGTGAATGCAAAGATTTCAACTGGAATTCGAACTTGGCTATCCGATTTCTCATTCCAAGCCTATATCCACTGCACAATGCACATCCCATACAGTTGAAATCTTTGCATTCACTTATGTGCAAACACCCTTGGGAAAGGTATTAATCCATCTCTTTCCTCCAGCTACGGGTCAAATAACAAGATAAATTGGGTTCTATAGTCTTGCTTGGCAACCAGTCTACTGCAGAAAGTAATGGCAACCTTTTGTGGGAAAATCTTCTGCCCAGTCGTCTCTTTTGAGACATGATCGCCCAAGCGTATATCACATATGACATTTAACTGACTGACAAGTCTCTGAAGTAACAACAAAAAAATGTGCTCCCCACCAGTCAATAAAAAATGAGAAATTTAAAATTTTTATGAGTACAACTTTATTAAAAACAAGAAATTATTTGGTTAATACATACAGGTCCATATGCAAATAATTTGGAACCAACACTAAAGTTTGAGTTTTGTTTAACAGCATATCAACCTCTGTGGGTTATTTAATGCCAAAAAGGTGGGGTGTTAAGGTATTTTTTTTAATGTTCGGTTGTAGTGTAAAGGTTTATTTAGTCAGATTTTGATAAATTCTTTTTTTAATTTAGAAAACTAAAAATGTCTTCTAGTTTTCTATTTAAAAATGTTTTGCTGAGAATAATTTTTTCCTTCAAAAATGTGTTATGGTAATAATTTTTTCTTAAAAAATATATTGTTGGTAATATTTTTCCTCCAAAAATGTATATTTTTCTATAAAAGTCTATTTTTATGTATATATTTCTATAAAAGTGTATTTGTATATTTTCATAGTGTTTTGACCAAAGTTTGAGGGATAACTATTTGCCCATAGCTGGGACCCTAACAGGTGCTACCACTCTAGGTCAGGATGGACATGGGAACAACAGCAATTAATTGGTGGTTCCATGCTCCTCACAACCTCCCAATCTTCTTGTTGCCAGATGCAGTTTTAAACTGTAAGTGTAAAATATAATTAACACATTTTAAATTTACAAATAATAATAAGTAGTCACTATCTGGAGCACTTCTGAAAACCTTTTTTTTTTCAATAAATATCACGTATACAACATATTTTCAATCAGAAAGAAATATCTTAAAAGTTGTTTTTCTTTTTTCCCCACTTTTTTCTATTAAAAAATAATTTTTGCTTTGAATAAGACTCTTTTTTAAAACCACTCACATTTCCAAATTTTTCTGAACATTTTTTTGCAGAGAAACATCAGTTTAAGTAAAATACAATAATTATTTTCTCTGCAACTACATTTCTGAACATTTTCTGCTATTAAGAAAAACGAATTTGAGAGAAATGTAATTATTCCTAGATATTCTCTGCACATTAGAGAAACTGATTAATACCACTGTGGTTGGGGGCACGAAGGCAAACACATTGAACAGAAGAATTTAAAAAAAAAGTATTCCATCAGATATGGAAAGAAAGTTTATTGTTGCGAGATGTATACATAAGAAAGAGGCAAACTGACCATTATGACAATATATCAACTCATTCTTAAAAATTTACATTATAAAAAAATTCTCTAATAGGGAGACAATATTAGATGTCTGATCTAAATTGCGCGCAATTCTTCTTTAACGAAAAAAAACGTTTTTTTTTTTCCGTCAGAAGAACACAGATACAACAATTATTTTTTTTAACCCAACCACCAAGAACAAGAACTATTTTTTTTTAACCCAACCAATGAGAACTCCAGCTTTTCAAGCTAGTACTTGGTTGTCATCGCAACCCAAACCACAATCACAAATAAGGATAGTTTTAGTTTTAAAATAATAAGGTGTTTCATTTCACATATTTACCTTCTGCAACTACATTTTTATTTATTTAACAAATAATTTCTTACTTTGCTTTTTACAAAATTTCTATTTCCGAATATATATTATTAAAAAACTTTTAAAAATAAATAGCAATTGTTGCCTTCCACTGCTGGTTGGTCATCCAATATACCCAATCTCTGTGGCTTGATCAATGAGTTGATAACATCAATCTAAACCCTGCCTTATTCCATGTTGTGTTTTATTTAGTCATAAGAGATGCAAAGCCGAATAATCGTCGGAAATCTCTGTAGTGATAGATTTACTTTTTTTTTTTTCAATTTGGAGTAGATAGACTAAATTATCGCCCGGTTCACACTCCACTCTTGTCTATTGAACAGGTGTAGAGGCTCATCCCTTGTTCCCTGTTTAGGATGTGGTTTCCGGCTTTCTCTTTCCCAATCTTTTCACTCTTAAGTAGCCCCCTGCACATCAGTGGTGTTACCGCCTTGCTCGGGGTGATATGATTAAAAAAAAAAATTTGTTCAATCAGACAGTGAATACTGGAGTGGCTTATGGTCAATCTTGATAGTAAAGACTGCCCTATTCAAATAATAATTCAACTTTTGTAAGGCATGTTTGATGGCATATGCCTCTCTATCTCTCTCTCTCTCTCTGACCATCTCATTTGTGTCTCTGATAGCCTATGTGACAGAAAGTATACCAGAACCTCCTCCAGTATGCCTGGCGCTGAACCATCCCTATCAGGCATGGTTGCATAAGGACTGCTTTTACATACTGCTCATTAACATCCATGTATAGGACCGTTGGCCTGCCAAGATCTGTATATGTCAGCATAGGAAAAGCTGTCACTTGTTCTTTCAGGCAGTCGAATGTTTCTGACAGTCCTCCATATATTTAAACCGGGTATGTGCGTTGTGGTGCAGTGGTTATCAGCTTGGAACGAGAAATCAAGGAACAGAGTTCGAATTCCAGTTTGAATTCCTTACATTCACATGCACAAATACCCTTGGGAAAGGTATTAATCTATCTCTTCCTTCCAGTTATGGGTTAAATAACAGAACAAATTGAGTTCTATAGCCTTAGCTGGCAACCAGTCTACTGCAGACACAGAACTGTCAGGCAGAGGTAGACTGGTGATGGCAGGGGGAATGGAAAAAGGAATTTTTCAATTGGTTCCAATACACAGGAAGGCTCTGAAGAAAGCGAATATGCTTCTTGGTCTGTTTTTATTTCTGAGATGTTGACTAAATGGTCTTCTCGGTCAGCCAATCCTGCACCCAATAAATTTCATTTTTGAATCTAAATTTTTTTATCTCTTATCAGATGACCCTTTAAAATTTCTGCATTCCTTTCAGGGTTGACAGTATCTTTAATAACAAAGAAATATTTAATTCACAAAACATGGCTACAGTGCATTCCGTTTGTTGGCTGCTTAGGGTATCCTATCTTAAGGTCATAAGATAGGTCCTATCTTAATTAAATGTTATCATTTCCTACTTCGTGGGTGTTGGATTTTTCTATCCATTCAAATTTTGATAACCAGCTCTGTAGAGATCAATAATCATCAATCAGTTCAAAAGCACATGTTTTCTTGGATTTTGTTCATCCATGGGAAATTCTTTTTGGTTGTTTTAAAAAGAAAAATCCTCATTCTTCCTCTCAGTATGCCTATCGTTCTATCCAGAAAGAAATCCTCATTCTTTCTCTTGGTATACCTATCATTCTATCCAGAAAGAAATCCTCGTTCTTTCTCTCAGTATGCCTATTGTTCTATCCAGAAAGAAATCCTCGTTCTTTCTCTTGGTATGCACATCGTTCAATCTATTAACCCTTCTTTTCTATTTACTAACTCTAAATAGTGTTAAACAATGAGCAAGGTCTTACTTTTTATTTTGCTTCATTGGTCATGTTTATTTTTATTTGATACTCGATATTATTTAGGATTATGACGTTTATTCTACATCATTTGTTTTCAGTAAACTTTGCATTTAAAATATTATTTATAAAAATGACATTGTAGAGTGAAAATAATATATATATTTTTACACCACTGTACATTATCTCATGAAATTTCAAGGAATTGAATTTCTCTTTTTTAATTATAATAATTTATAAAGTTTAAAACATTTTAACTTTTCAAAGACATCTGGCAGTTAGGTTATTAAGTTACTAAGTAAAGACTATATCTACTAATCGAAAATTGAAAATCTTAATACAAATTTTCAAGCTAAAAGATTTTTTAAATAATTTTTTGTGTGTGTAAGAAGGGTGTTTGTTTAAGTATGATATTTCCAGGCTTGCAAAAGCTTTCCTCTGAATATATCAAGTCCAACAACAAGACCAACTTAATCCTGTTTGTTTTTCTATGAAAAGATTCTACCTGAAAAGGTAAGGTTGACGGTCCATCAAGGACTTCCTAAAAGACCCACAATAAAAGCATTTGAAATCATTTATTAAAAACCTTCTGTGAAGGTAAATTAAAGATTTATTTGAAAATTACAAATCCAATATTAAAGGATAAATTTTGGTTTTAGGTCCCGGAGGCTTTTATCCCTTCAAAATTTTAATTTTAATTGAAAACTTAATGATCAAAATACTCTGGTCTATTTCAATTAGAAAATTATCTTGATTGGAATCTCGACGTTTTTAAAGTTTCCAAAAGTTATCATTTTTTACGTTTATTTTGACAGCTTGACAAGTTTGTGAACAAACGTTAATTCTCGATTTTGAAAATCTTGCAAAAATAAAATATACTTCCATGATACGTTATTTTTTAAAAACTAGCAAATTTAAAGTTAAATTAATCTGATTTGCACCAGTATTGTTTATAACATGAAATTTAGAATAAAAGTATTTCTTAATTACAGAGCTTTTATCTTTCGCACCTTTCAATTAAGTGATTGTCTGATGACGGCCAGCTAAGTATGCTTGACTGGAATTGACATAATTGCTCAAATTTTTTTCCTGTAAAGGGGAAGAAACTGAAATATGTGACCTTGTATTGTAACACAGAAAATAACATACTTAAAAACAGTTCTAATACACACACACAAAAAAAACAAAAACAAAACAAAATAAAGTTATTTTCAAAGTCCTTTGATTTAAAAATTTGTATTAAATTTTTCAATTTTTGAAGTAAATATAGTCTTGGCTTAATAACTTATCTGTGACAGGGTTTTGAAAAATTTTAAATATTTTTAAAATTTTAAAAATTATTATAATTAAAAAGGAAAAATACAAACAATTCTTGCAAATAAAAAATCATTATTCATCAAAAGATTTTTCTCTTTCTGCTATAATGTTCTTAGCACACACACACACACACATATTAAAAGCAATTTAAAGCTTATCTAATTAAATAATGTCATAGATTTATTGTAGGTACCTCCAGTCAGATCGATAACAAAACAGTATAGTATGAATAAAAAAGGTCCCAAACTTAATAAAACCAACTTTTTCTTTCAAAATGTTTATATTATTATTAAGAGGAAAGATCAAAGTAATCTTTAATTATATTTTAAAATTTTTTAATCCCTTCTAACATTTTCAAAATTTTGTCAGAAAGTTTTGTTTTGATTTGAGTTAGCGGCTAAGAAACGTTACTACTGTTTTGCAATGGAAACCCATGCTTGCATTTGCCAATCGTTTTAGGTTGCAAACACATTAATTTGGAAATTCTTGCAAAAATCAAATAATTGTCGGATTTTAATGAAACTTTCAGTATTCATTCACAAATGAATGAAATTACTTTTTGAAATTATTTTTTTTTTTAAAATCTTGATAAAAATATATTTTTTTTACCTCTGTTACCCCACCCCCTTCACGTAAATCCATGAAATCTTAATAAATTTTCAAAATGGCTAACTTTTGTTTTATTAGTACAACGAAGGACTCATTGGGAGATGTAAATCACCTATTTTTTTTTTATCATAAGTTTGCAATTACCATCCGAAAATCTTCTTCGAAGAGTAAAATAAAAAATGCAATAAAACTTTGACATAATTTAATTTGATAATCTTTTAATTACTGGAATAAATAATAACTATTGAGGACATTGTACTCTGAAATTTTTTTTTTCGATTAATAATAAAATTTTAGAAGAATTGTTTTCATTTTTTAAAATTTTTTTATTATTAAATAATTTAATAATATATAAAATTTAAAAAATATTTTTAAAATCTCCAAAGAATTGATTGTGAGTAGACTTTTTAGTTAGGCAATATGATCATCAGCTCTTATCTAAAATTGAAAAGTTTAATAAAAATCGTTTAGAAGAAATATTTTAAACTAATTAAATAAAAAAAATTTTTTTGTGTGTAAATATGTTCATTTACGTTCCATTTTGAGTACGTACGATGTTCCATAGGAGTCATAACATGTTTCCATAATTATATTTTACCATGCCTTAAACTTAGTGACAACTTAATAATATGAAAAATACATAATAAAAATATTAATAAATAACATAAAATAACTTAGTTTGGTTATTTTAATTTCATTCTTTCTTATTAAATTAAAGTTATTTTAAAAGAAATTTAAATTTATAAATTTTTATTTATTCAGAAAGCATATTCAAATGTCTGGCTATAAATCTAAATTAAATTCTATTAATTATTAAATTATTTTTTTAATTTTACTATTTAGTTAAAAACCAAAAAAAAAAAATTAAAATTTTATGTTTTTTTTTTGCCTGTATGGTTGCCATACTTACTGTTCTTGACAACTTTCAGTTCCCATAAATCTTTTGACACCTCCATTCCGTAATCGAGGTGACAAAATATAGGGCTACCATAGTTAAAAAGTTTTTTTATTGTAAATTTCTGGCAGTAAAGGATTATTACTTGATTGAAATCAGATAAAGGAAAGTTTCAATTTTAAAATTTGACTTAAATGATGTGTCAGCGAGGTGTATTTTATTTTTGCAAGATTTTCAAAACAGAAATTTGGTTACTGTTTACGTTATGTATCGATCAATTAAAAATGGTGGGAAATTTAAAGTTTTTTATCATATCAGAAAAGAATTCAATTAAAATCAATATAATTTTGGTTTAAAATACACCAGTGTATTTTCCTTACTGGCTTTTAATCTCTTGGCTTTCAATTAAAGCTAATTTTAAAGCTTGAAGATAACTTATTTATTTTTAAAATTTAAATTTAGTTATAGAAAAATGACTGGAAGTATCTACTTTAAATTTTTCCAAAATAGCCTTATTTCCATGCAAATGTATATGCTGAATTCCAATCAACAATTAGATATTGAAGAAAACAACTTTTTTTTATGTTAACGACCAGAAAAAACGAACATCTTCTCGCTCTTTATGTCACCCACTACCAGCTAAGTGATAAGTTATTCACTGTTGAATGACTTTAAGCATAGGAAGCTAATTTCAGCCTATCTACTTCCTTTACTGTAAATTCTTTGCAGAAATTACTACACGATTTTTTTTTTTTTTTTTTGGTACTTAATTTCAGAAGAAAGTTAACTTTGAAATATAAGAAAATAAGTGATAAGTTTAGTTTAAATATATTGCGTGTATTTGCGTGTTTTTTCTTTTTTTTTTTTTGGTACTTAATTTCAGAAGAAAGTTGTGTGCACTTAATTTCAGAAGAAAGTTAACTTTAAAATATATGAAAATAAGTGATAAGTGTAATTGTATTTAACCTTCAAATATATGAAAATATGGAAATACTTATATTATAAATAACAGAAAGAAAAAAATAAGTAGTACAGTAAGCATTTTTTTTATACTTAACATTGAAAAAAAAAACAATAATTACATCAATTGTAAACGAAGTTAAAAGTTAAAAAATGGAAAAAATGACAGACAATTTTTAAAAAATGCAGTAGTCTTTGGAAAGTTGAGTGTATTTGCATGTTGTTTTTTTTTTCCTTTTTTTTTTTTGGTACTTAATATCAGAAGAAAGTTGTGTGTACTTAATTTCAGAAGAAAGTTAACTTTCAAATATATGAAGAAGTGATAACTGTTGTTTAATTAACCTTCAAATATATTGTGTGTATTTGTGTTTTTTTTGTTTTTTTTCTTATTTTTTTTTTGGTACTTAATTTCAGAAGAAAGTTAACTTTCAAACTTTTTAACTTTCAAATATATGAAAATAAGTGATAAATGTTGTTTTACTTAACCTTAAAGTTAACTTTCTTAAAAAAAAAATCTATATTTTCATATATTTGAAAGATAACTTTCATCGGAAAAAATTAAGTAAAACTACAATCATCACTTATTTTCATACATTTGAAAGTTAACTTTCTTCTCAAATTAAGTACCCGCAACTTTCTTAAATTAATTACCAACAAAAAAAAGAAAAAACACGCAAATATATTTTCATATATTTGAAGGTTAAGTAAAACTACACTTATTACTTATTTTCATATATTTGAAAGTTAACTTTCTTCTGAAATTAAGTACCAAAAAAAAAAAAAAAAGAAAAAAAAATACACGCAATATATTTAAGGTTAATTAAACTACACTTATCACTTATTTTCATATATTTGAAAGTTAACTTTCATCGGAAAAAATTAAGTAAAACTACAATCATCACTTATTTTCATACATTTGAAAGTTAACTTTCTTCTCAAATTAAGTACCCGCAACTTTCTTAAATTAATTACCAACAAAAAAAAGAAAAAACACGCAAATATATTTTCATATATTTGAAGGTTAAGTAAAACTACACTTATTACTTATTTTCATATATTTGAAAGTTAACTTTCTTCTGAAATTAAGTACCAAAAAAAAAAAAAAAAGAAAAAAAAATACACGCAATATATTTAAGGTTAATTAAACTACACTTATCACTTATTTTCATATATTTGAAAGTTAACTTTCATCGGAAAAAATTAAGTAAAACTACAATCATCACTTATTTTCATACATTTGAAAGTTAACTTTCTTCTCAAATTAAGTACCCGCAACTTTCTTAAATTAATTACCAACAAAAAAAAGAAAAAACACGCAAATATATTTTCATATATTTGAAGGTTAAGTAAAACTACACTTATTACTTATTTTCATATATTTGAAAGTTAACTTTCTTCTGAAATTAAGTACCAAAAAAAAAAAAAAGAAAAAAAAATACACGCAATATATTTAAGGTTAATTAAACTACAATTATCACTTATTTTCATATATTTGAAAGTTAACTTTCTTCTCAAATTAAGTACATGCAACTTTCTTAAATTAATTACCAACAAAAAATGGGAAAAAAACACACGCAACTTTCTGCTAAAATTGAGTTAAAAAAAAAAATCAATCACGTAGTAATTTCTTCAAAGACTTTTCTGTAGAGGAAGTAAAGAAGTCGAAATTAGCTTCCTACGCCTAAAGTCATTCAGTAGCGAATGTCTTATCATTGAGCTGGTAGTGTGTGACAAAAAGAGCAAGAAGAAGTTCGATTTTTTTTTTCTGGTTGTTAACATCAAATAAGGTATGTTTCTTCAATATCTAATTGTTGATTGGAGTTCAGCATATATATTTCATGGAAATAAGGATATTTTGGAAAAATTTAAAGGGATAAAAGCCTTCGGGACCTAAAACCAAATTTACCTAAAGTGAATTAAAAGAAAAATTAATTTTTTAGGTACTTCCACTAAATCGCTGAAAAAAAAATAGTTTAGCATGAAGAAAAAAAGGCTCCTTCGTTAATTAATTTCTTGAAATGTCTAGAAATTCATGAGAGTTTCCCCATAAACCTAAGATAGGACTAATTAAATTCAGGAGTCATTGTGGAATACTAATCAACTGTTTTTAATTGTTTCTAAATTAGCTTATTTTTATAAAATTTGCTCTGTATTGCAAAAACAAAAATGCATTAAAACTATGCCATTTTTTATTTAGATAAAATTTTAATTGCTTTTGTAAACAATGTGTATTAAGGAGATCATAGTCTGGAAAGAAAATTTTTTTAATGAATAATGAATTTTTACAAGAGTTGTTTTTATTTTTATTATATTTTATAAAGTTTCAAAAATCTTTGTAAAGTTTATCTGAATAAAAATGGAATATGAAAATAGATATTGAAAATAAAAATTAATAAATGCTATAATATTTTATAAATTATATAACATGACAGGTAACTCATTAAATTAATTTTCTGTTTTTAAATTGTAAAATTATTTTAAAAGAAAGTTTCATACTATTTTAATTTTTATTTTTCTGAAAACATCTTCCTTTTTCATATTCTTTTTAGGTACCTCCAAAAATTGTGAATTTCACAATTACATTTTTTTAACAAAACTAGGAAACTAGGAATTAAAATATAAAACTTGCTTTAAATTTTGAGGGGATGATTTGCAAAGCCATTGAATGTTGAAATGTAGGGCGCAGATGACATGGAAGTGGAATGAAAGAATTGTACCCTGCCAAAAAATGTCTATATAGCTTTTTTTCTTGTAAGTAGAACAACCTTTGAAACATGTGACATTTAATAATATATATCACATACGGCCACCTGTAAAAAGAAAATACAGGTCATCAGCATCCACATAAAAAATGCTTTAATTACTTTAAAAATCAAATGGCACAATTATCTGTTTTAAGCTTTTCAATTAGTAAATATAATCTTCACATATTAACAACCTAATGTGAATAGTTTCTGATTTTTGAAACTTTATAAATTATTATAATAAAAATGCAAACAACTCTTGTAAAAATTCATTATTTATTGAAAAAATTTTCTCTTCAGACTATGATGTCCTTAATATACATTGTTTATAAAAGCAATTAAAAGTTTAAAAAATGGCATAGTTTTATTGCATTTTTGTTTTTGCAATTCAGAGCATATTTTCTGAGAAAAAGCTAGTGTAAAAAAGTTAATTTACATTCCCCTAATGAATTCTGCATTTATTTAATAATAAAAAGTTCCTGGCTGCACATTAATTTCTAGACTTTTCAGGAAATTAATTGGAGGGGGCATAACATATATATATATATATATATATATATATATATATATATTTTAATACAGGTTTCATTGAATAATATAGACAAGTTCTGTCTATTTATTTTGTGTAAGATCCTTTCATATGATCTGATTAGCTTGATATTGTTGTCATGAAAAAACGATAAGAAATCGCAGTAATTGTTGATTTTTTTATCAGGTCTGAGCTTTCGGTCCATTTTTTTTTTTTTTTTACCTGTTTAATTTTCTCTGTATAACTCCACTCTGTTAATAATCTAAATGTTCTATGTTCACTGTATATTAAATGGTCATCCTTTGATAATGGCTTATGTAAGCCGAAAGCTCAGACCTGATAAAAAAATCAACAATTACTGCGATTTCTTGTTTATTTTAGACTCACTGGAGTTCGTTATTTATACAGCTAGACGAGTTCAGTTAATTACCTGGGGGTGCTATTTATTCCACTGCATTCATTCTTGTGAGATATGTTTTTTTTAGTAAATATTTCATTTTTTTTATTTCTTAGTGATCACCTCCTCATCTCTCTGATGAGTTTGTACTTTGTATTTTTTATGTTTAAGATCAACATCTAGTATTTCTAGAAGTGTTTTCCATCTTTATGCTATTTAGTAATTAATTTCTTTAAATATTTGAATTTTTGAATTCTTTCTAACACATTTGAAATTTTGGTAAAAACTTGTTTTTCTTTCGTTAGTGAGGGATGCAATTTTTCCAAGGGTTTACCCTAATATAACACAACTCACTTTTTTGTCAGTGAAAAAGACATTAATTTAGAAATTCTTGCAAAAATCAAATAATGGTCAGATTTTGATGAAACATTTAGGACTTAGTCACAAATGAGTAAAATCATTTTTGAAATAATTATTTTTAGAAAATAATCAGTCAAATGTTTCTAGTTAATATTAGAACCAAATGTGGGTGCTAAACCTATCTGGTCAAGTGAAATCATGTATTATAGAAATATATTGTTTTCTAACAAAAGTTAGGTTGCTACTTAGACCAGGAAAATTGTAACTTCTGTTGTAGCCAATGTACCCTCCACCCTTTTATCTATTTTACTTGGTAACATAGACTGTTCTCATTCCATCTTGCATGCTTTGTGGATGTCTTGTATCGTTCAACCCTTATACATAAAAAATGAAACATGAATATTCTATACTATCACCTTAAACTTAATTCATTTGAATTTGATATTTTGTTCATTTTTAAAAAGGCCTATTATAAATCATATGGTACACTAAAATTTCACAAGTGACCATCACATGAAGACAGGTGCAGTAGTTTACAGTTACTTAAAGCCACTGAGTGCAGAGCAGAAGGGTGTGATCTCGCACATGCATCCAGTATAGCAGGCAAGAGAGCAAGAATGTTGGAGGGACTGATATTCAAATGACAGCCCTAGAGAGGATTTTGAGTAGCTACTCATACATTGTATACAGAGGACATCTGGTCAGAATGTCAGACTTGAGGTGTGGGATGAAAACAAGAGCTGGATACTACAAACTTTTTGAGAGAATATAATGAAATATTGATGGAAATAAAATGTAAATGAATAGTCAAGTTTCATGTTATCATTTAACTGCCAACCACATTCGTTATATACTAACCACTTATTATGCATAAAAAAAACCATTGTAAATCTCTCCAATATCTTATAAAAATATACAGAAAAAAACAGTCAAATGTTTTGTTGTGGAATAATAACACCCCTACTTCCTAGTGATTAAATGAACTAGTGTAGAGGCTTAAAAAAAGAACTTTAGCAAGTTTACAAAATTGTTTTGGATGTCAGTCTTCAGAGTATTTCTTACAGGCATCATGGCAAGAGCCTAAGCAAGACTTAATATTATAACTGCTAGAAAATGCGGGGTGTAAGAGTGGCAATGCGGATTCAGAATTCATACAAGTTATAACTGGTGTGGTGGAAACTTACCTCAACCGAAGCAAGACAAGGCGGTTTGTCTGCACATGCGTTCCTAGATGTCATGGAACTGCAAGGTGAGCACATGCAAGGCAGTTTTAGGAATGACACAGTACATGCGTCATTGGCAAAAGTGAGACTTTTGCATGCGAGAAATTACGGTTTCTTGCTCGAGACCAAAAACAAAAACATAAAAAGAGCCAAATTCTGTTTCGGAGGCAGTTTGGTGTTGGCGATTCGTGAAGGCTACACCAGTGTTCGGGAGACTGTTTTGTTTATGGTACGCAGGAAACGGAGTCCCGAGTAAAGCAGTGTTCCGGGTTCTATGTGGAGCGGCTGGGAGAACGGATCCAAGCGGTCATTAATTCATCTACCAACTACACTCCGAGAAGAAACAAATACTATAAGCTATTTCGGTGAATATCACTCTTTTAATTATGGATGGCAAAGTCTTTAATGTCTGGTTGATTCCCGAGTTTAGTGGCACTGCAACTGATATGCCAATCGTTGAGTGGATTGAAAATGCAGAGTTGGTCTGTGAACTCTGTGCTATGGATAAAATTGAGCGGATTCTACTGTTACGACTCCGAGGTGGTGCTCTTGCTGTATACAGGCAGCTCAGCAAGGAGCAGAAAGCGAACGCGGAGCAGATGAAACGGGCCCTCATGACCACGTATGCAACAGATGTATTCGATGCATACAATCAATTCGTTACTTGGTAACTTCGCTTGGGTGAAATGGTGGACGAGTTTCTGGCTGAACTACATCGCTTGGCTGGTTGAGGGATTGTTGCCCAAACAGTGGATGATATGTGCATTTGTTTCGGGGTTGCCACAATATGTTAGGCAACTTCTTTGTGCCTTGTCCAGAATGGAGACCATGACATTGGAGCAGCTTCTGACTCGAGCACAGGCTATCATGACCTACAACGGAAACTGTAAGGAATTGGTCGCTGCATCCACTGGTAAAACACATTTAGATGCAGAGTTGATCCCTGATAACACATGCAGTGAGACATTTCTTTGCTACAAGTGTTCTGGGCCCAACCACATGACCAAGGATTGTATGCAAGGATGCCAAGTGAGGTCAGACTGTTGAGTGCAGACATCTCGCCGTGAAACCCAATGCTTTAGATGCAATAAACTTGGACATGTATCATCAAGATGTCAGGGAAATGCCCAAGGGGAGGAGACGTCAACACCAGTCTCCTCCCTGAGCAAGTGAAAACCAAGAAATTGCCTGCTGTAAAAGTACTTGTGGATGGGCTGGAGTGCAGAGCTCTAGTGGAATATGGTTGCTCGCAGATGCTGGTGAGCAAAGCTGTGTGTCACCATTGGAAACAGAAGGAAGTCTTTAATAATTTAGATTTTATTCCTGCCAGTATTTCATCACAACAGCTCTGGAGCTGTTTTATATCCAATATTCTCTTCTGCACTGCACTCAATGGGTGTCACTATCCCTAAATCCACCCCTGTGCCTAGCTTCATTTGCTGGTCAACTGTATCATGTACCTGGCATAAAACTATACATGGTTTCAAAATTAAAATTGTTCTTTTCCTAGTCTAGAACTCAGTTTGCAGGTTTTGTTTTCCTTTTCCATTGATATTCCAACACCCACACATCTATGTCCACTGATACATGATTTAATAATCTAGTGGCAAATCTGCTTTAGAGAAAATAGGATTAAATCCAATTTCACATTTTACTTGCTGAGAATATTGTATTGTTCAATGGATTTCAGTCAGAATAAATTATATAATGAGTGAGATTTAAACAGTAATTTATAAGTGTTTCTGCCTTCATTTCTTTCTGTAAAAAATGTCTAGCTGATCATAGATCCCTTTAAATTGACAAATGACAGTTTTGCTTGATCAGCATATACTGATTTATTATAATTTGGGGTATAGCTTTAAGAAAATACTTAAAAAGGAATTTTTTATAAACCTGTTTCTTAAGAATATCGTGACTATTTTCTGACTCTAATGCTCAATTAAAATATTTTTTTTTTCAGTTATTACCTTTTGAGAGAACCTGAAACATACTGAATATTTATGAGAAGAAAAACATTCTTACACTTTGAAATTTAATGATTAGTCGTTAACTTTAAGTCTACACAAGAGAGGCATAACAACATGCAAAGGGGTTAAACCATTTCCTCTGAAGTCTGTTGTGTTAAATTTTACATGAATTTAAAGTTCAAAACAGTCATGAAAGCTCACACTGGAGAGATTTTCCACTGCAAAATCTGTGGATTTACATGTTCTCAAAAATCATCACTCAAACAACACATGTATACACACACTTGAGAGAAACCATTCATTCCACTGTAAAATTTGTGGATTTAAGTCTTCCTATAATTCATCTCTCAAAAGACATATGTTAATGCACACTGGAGAGAAACCATTCCATTGTGAAATCTGTGATTTTAAATATTCTCAAATTTCATCTCTCAATAATCACATGGTAATGCACACACAAGAGAAAAATTTCCACTGTGAAATCTGTGGATCTAAATTCTCTCAGAATTCACATCTTAAGCGGCACATGTATATACACACTGGAGAGAAACATTTTCACTGTAAAATCTGTGGATGTAAGTTTTCTGTGAATTCACAACTCAAGCTGCATATGTATGCACATACAGAAGAGAAATGTTTCCATTGTGAAATCTGTGGATATAAATGTTCCAGAAGTTCATCTCTCAAACTACACATAAGAACATACTGGAAAAAAAAACACTCAACTGTGAAATCTGTAAACATAAATTTTCTCAAAAATCATATCTCAAACAACACATGTTAAAACACACTGGAGAGAAGCCATTCCACTGTGAAATCTGTGGCTATATGTGTTCCCAATATTCATCTCTCAAGAACCACATGTCTACACACACTGGAGAGAAAAAATGTCACTGTGAAATTTGCGGATGTAAGTTTTCCCAACATTCAACTCTGAAACGACATATGTTAACACACACTGGAGAGAAACCTTTCCAATGTGAAATGTGTGGATCTAAGTTTGCAGCAAGTTATCATCTTAAAAAGCACACATTTATTCACACTCAAGGGAATCGCTTAAAATGTAAAATCTGCGAAATAGGTTTTACCTTGAAATCATCACTCAAAACCCACGTTATCAAACCATGGAGAGAAACCTTTCCACTGTGAAATCTGTGGATTTAAATTTTCTCAAACTTATTGTCTGAAACGGCATATGCTAACACACACTGGTGAGAAACCATTTGAATGTGAAATCTGTGGATGTAAGTTTTCCCAGAATTCACATCTCAAACAACACATATTGACAAACACAGGAGAGAAACGTTTCCAATGTGAAATGTGTGGTAGGAAATTTTCCCTAAATTCATGTCTTAAACAACACATGTTAACACACAGAGGAGAGAAACCTTTCCACTGTGAAATCTGTGGATATAATTGTTTTCAAAAGTCATCACTCAAAATGCACATGTTAACTCATACTGGAGAAAGACCATTCCATTGTGTAATTTGTGGAGTGAGGTTTTCCTCAAAATCATCACTCCAAAAACACATTAACACACACTCACAAAATCCTAGAATGGACAATAATGAAATCTCACGATAGATTTTGTTAAAGGTTGGTTAAAGTTAGCATACATAGTTCATTTGCTTGGCTTGGAATAGGCAACTAAGAAACTTTCTCCCAAGAGCACAAATTTTCTGTAAGAACTTTAATGCAATTAATTAACTCAACATAGTTTATCTGTCCAATAAATGGATGTAAAAATCACATACTTAAATGCCCTGATTGATTGTGTGGTGCATTTACAACAGCCAGAAGGTTATCTTAGTACCAGGAAAAAAAGTTAAAATCTTGTACAGTAATTGAAAAATCATTATACAGACTAAAACAAAGTGGGTAAAATTGGAATATCACACAGCTCACATATTAATCTAGCCAGGTTGTGTCACTCTTCTTAGCAAACCCAGCATTTAGATAAAAAATATTTCAAATAAAAAGTTCATTATGGTTGATAACATCCTGATTGCCACAAATTAATTCTCTATTAATTAATTAAAATGATGTTTCTATAAACAATTCAAAATGAAGGATCTCAGATAGCTTTTTCTCTTTATAGGTATAGAATTCATATTTTTAAAATATCAATCTAAAGAAGCCAATCACAATATACACAAAAAACTTTTAATCAAATTTGAATTAAATGATTGTAAAGTCCAATCTACTTCTTGTAAGATGGCTATCAATGTAATTGATGAAAGCAATGCTCAATCAGAAGTTAAAGTTAATTCAATGAAAAAACAGAACAGCATGAAAAAAGTCCCTGAACTTAATAAAAACAAAGTTTTTCTGTCAAAACGTTTGTGTTATTAAGAGGAAAGATCAAAGTAATATTTTTTTTAATCCTTTCTAATACATTCAAAATTTTGTTAAAACTTTTTTTCCATCACTATGGATAGTGTAATATTACACAACTGTTTGCCGGGGGTGAAAAACATTAATTTGGAAATTCTTGCAAAAATTATATAATCATTAGTTTTTAATAAAACTTACAGAAATTATATACAAATGAATGAAATTATTTTTGAAATCATTATTTTTATAAAATCTTGCTAAAAACAATGTGGAAATTCCATGAAATTTTAATTTTTTGATTCTGCAAATACTTCTTAATAAGGAAAATATCTTATCAGCAAATAGATATTATATGTAACTTTTCTATATATGTCTGTTTTTTATTATAATTAGTGTTAACAATCATGATTTGTTGGTAGACATAGCTGAAAAGACGTGTGACAACTATTGCATCTTAAAATTGAGTGCACATAGATCAGAAATACAAATAACATTTTCTCTGCCCAGTGGATACAACAGAAAACTGACTCTTCACTTAGTTTCCTTTTTATCTAAATCAAAGGGTTAATGGCAAGTTACTTCCCTTGGACTGTAAACACAACAGTCCTCCCATTCTTTGGATAAGGGTTTTAAGTTGTAAGGGTTTCAAGTTATATAGTCCTTTTGGTACGTTAGGGGTTTTCTTTGGCGTTGTGGTCTGGAGTGTAGTCTCGGGTCAAACATAGTGGTTTTGCGTGAGGAGATCTCTGGTTCTAACAAAGGGATGATGATTGGTGTGGGTGTGGGTGTGGTGTCAATACAGGTTTCAGCTGAAAACAGCATGTGGGCTGAATGGTAAGGACTCTCAGCATTTTTTGACCCATTCTAATTTTCTCCTTCCAAACAAGCAGGTGATAAACCTTTTATGGGTTTAAAATGGGATGAGTTCCGTGTGATGCCATTTTGGACACATTGTGCTGTTATCATACTGCCTTTCTTTTGAGTTCTTATGTAATTCAGGGGGGAAAACAGTGGTATTAGTTTGATTTTTTTCTTGCTGGTTTACTAGAACAATGTTGCCAGGTTGAAGTGTTGAGGGACAGGTTTTTCTTTTCCTGTCAGCGTATTAACACTTCTTCTGTTTACTGATGTAATCATTTGCACATATTTTTTTGTTTATTTTGTCATGTATGCTGTTTAGGGTTGGGGCTTGAGAGGGTATGTAATCAGCAGGGTTGTTTTCATCGCATCCAGGTCTGTATATCAGATCCATGCTGTATAGCATTAAGTGTAGTCACTACCTCTCTAGCCTGACTGTGGTGGGGTTTTTTTTTGGTTCATTATTCCTATGAATGGTCTCTGATGACTGTGAAATGTGCCCCAAACAGATAAAAGATTTCTGTTGGTTTATTGGGGTCAAAATATGACATCACCTTACTACTGGTGAGTGTCTCTTTCATCTTATTGAAAGCATTTTGTTCACGTTTACCCCAATTCCAGACTAGACTTTTTTGTCAGATTCCTTAGAGGTTCTGTGATGGTGGCATATCCTGGGATAAATCTGGCGACATACTGTGTCATGCCCAGGAATGACCAGATTTCAGTCACTGATGCTGGTGGAGCAGAGTCAGATAGCTTGTACTTGAACTGAGTTTGGAGAGATCCCATTTCTCTCCAAATACATGGTCATAGAATTTCAATGTTTTAACAGAGAAGAGATATTTTTCTTTGCTAAGTTTAGCCCCACTTTCTTTGAGTCTCTTTAAAGTGTGCCTCAAATTTTTAAAATGTTCCTTTTGGTTTGCACCATATACAATGATATCAGCAGACAGATTTTTTGTTCCTGAGATATCCCTTAGAAGTTCTGATATGGCATTCTGGAATATCTCAGCTGCTGCATTGACTCCAAATAGTAGTCTTTTGTATCTTCTGAGACCTACATGTGTAGTGAAAGTTGTTATGTACCTGCTGGCTTCATCAAGTTCTAATTGGCGATATGCGTTGCTCATGTCGAGTTCGCTGAAGACTGTTACACCATTCAAATCCGCTACCAGATCGTCAATAGTTGGCATTGGGTGTTTGATTCGTGTTATTGCTCAATTTGCTTCTCGCATGTCTATGAAAAGGCACACTCCACCTATTTTAGGAACAGCAAATACGGAGCTGACCCATGGTGTTGGACCTTCGACCTTTTCAATAATGTCCAGGTTCTCCAATCTTTCTAACTCCTTCTCTACATCTTTCTGGACATGGAAGGGAATACGACGATCTGTTTGAGCAACTGCAGTTATGGAGCTGTCAATGTGGAGGGTGACTTTGCAGTTCTTGATGCAACCCAATTTCCCATCAAATAAGTGAGGGAACTGTTCTGGTATGTCTTTTGGGCCTGTCTGTAGTGAAAAATGGATTAGGTTTAATTGTTAAGCGGTTTTACTGCTCATCAAATTTGAACATCCATTTGTGTTTAACGCATAAAAAATAGCCTCAACTGCTGATGTTTTATGGCTAATTATTGTTTTGAAAAATTCACAAATTGGAATGGGAGTATGTTGGTTGAAAGCATAAATTTTAGGTACTGGCGTTTTGAGTAAGGGTGTCATGCACCCAAGTGATTCATATGCTGATTTTCCCTTAATATTGACTGAGGCTCCTGTGTCAATGATAAAATTGATTTTTTTATTGTTGATAGATGTCGTAATTCTGGGTAGGGTTATTAACAGAGGATTGGTGTTGGGAGGACATTGACTGAGAACAGATATTCGTTTTTGGTTTGAGAGGGGTCTGATGGGGGTGAAAACTGAATCTGTCTTAACTTTGAGCCAAACATGCCTTTTTTACACCTGTTACACATTTCCCCACTTGCAGTACATTCTAATCTGGG
This sequence comes from Ascarosepion bandense, assembly GCA_037127315.1. Classification (NCBI taxonomy): domain Eukaryota; kingdom Metazoa; phylum Mollusca; class Cephalopoda; order Sepiida; family Sepiidae; genus Ascarosepion; species Ascarosepion bandense. Next base: position 6,156,751 of record JBBBDQ010000328.1, on the reverse strand, counting down.
GTGAGGTTCATGGGGAATTGTAGAAAATGCAGCGTTTGTTGTTATTTTTTGGTCTAGTCTGTGGAAATTTTTGTTTTGTGTTTTGGGCTCGTAAGTGAGAGCTCCTAGTGCTGTTATGGTGACATTCCGGGCACTTACGTCTCTGTTGGTTGGTTTCTGAGTTTCCTGACTTGGGTGTGCTTTAGCTTTGGATAGCTAGTATTTCTTTAGTGCTTGGTGAGCTGATTCTGCTTTCTATCATGGACGCACAGCTTTCGGCGAGTTCAATACCCTGAACCTCATGAAGTAGCTGGGTTAGTGTTAAATTGTCTTTTAGAAATTTCCTTCGAAGTTTCTGTGATGTGCATCCTCATATTATTTGCTCCAGGATTTCGTTTTTTATGTTGTGGAATCTGCAGTTTGCTGCGACTGCCTGTAACAGAATGTGGTATGAGTCCATGCTTTCATTTTTTTTTTGTCTTAGCTGATGAAAATTGAAAGTTTCATAAACTATGTTTGTTTTGGGTATGAAATGACTATGGAAAGATTTTTTTAATACATCATATTCATTCGATATTGGGTTTTCGCATTCTGACATTGAATTTATGTCTTTCTCTTCGTCTGTCATGGTGTCATAGATTTCCATTATGTCGTAATGTAAGAGCAAAACTTTTTTTACATCTGTCAGTGTTTATATCCAGAGCTATGAAGAGGCTATCCAGTTTGGAAATCCATTTTTTCCATCTTGTCCTGGCTGTATGTTCTTCTCCATGAACAATGATATTTTCAAACCCTGGGAGTGACATAGTAACTTTTTTTCTATATGAGGTTTGTCAATTGATTTGGTAATTAATTCAGTTTTATAATCTTCATTGCCAGTTATTGTATCTTAGAATTGAGTGCACATAGATTGGAGATACGGATAACGTTTTCTCTGCCCAGTGGGTACAACAGGAAACTGACTTTTCACTTAAAGTCTCCTTTTTATAAGAGCATCTAAATCAAAGGGTTAATGGCAAGTTACTTCCCTTGGACTGTAAATACAACAACAACCTTTGCCCACGCTTTGTTAGTCTGGGGAAAAAGACAGTAAAGATATATGGAAGTTTGATGATTAGTATGTAGGAAATACAGTGTCAAGTGCAATTTGAACTCTGACTTCTGAAAAAAAGAACATCACTCCTTTTTATAGGCAATAGACGCACACATGCATATATTGGACACAAATGAATAAGTTCTGTTATTGCAACTAATATAATCATTATTACCTATTTAATCTTCCATACAAGCAATCTAACATTTGTCTATACTTCTGAAATGAGGTATTTACATTGTTTAGACCATTGTCCTCATCTTTTATATTCGCAATATTTCAGCTTCTATTGAGCTTACAACTCTTTTGGTTAAGTCACTGGATCCAACCAACATTTTTATCCACTAGGCCATGTATCTTTGAGGATGTCAGTGTATGAATTTTTGGGAACTCATGAACATAATGTCTCAGTAACCATTTTTACCAGATCTCATATGACAATGTTGATGTTTGTAATTGTGCTTGTAATTGGTTTTCTCTAGCACTCCATATTACTGGTTCTCATATTGTATTCATTTCTGTGCTTGGCTGGCTTAGGATGTTTTTAGGGCCTGGCATATATGCTGATTTCTTGAGTTTTTATATTTTTCAGTGGTATTTTCTATCTAATATTTCAATTTCATACCACAGGGGACGATGATCTCTTTTTTTTCCTATATGTGGTCAGCTATGCATGATTTTTAAACTTAGAGAGTTCAGTTAAATGGAGATACCTAAAATATCTAGAAGTGGCATGACTCAAGGAATGAGAACAATTTTCTTCAGGGATCAAAATAAAGGGTTTGTTTCAAAATTCCAATCACCAGAAGAAGGTCATAGCTTGCAACAGCTAAAACATTGTGAAGCCGAGGAAAATCAACTAAACTGCTGCAAAACTCTTCAGCACAGAGACCAGGCTCCTTGATCAACCCCATTCTATAGCTTTAATGTTGTATGAAAATAATTCTACTAATTCTTAAGTTTTGTAATTTTCCCTTAAAAGAAAATAAAAATGTTGCTAATCCAAGGATCGCTTTAACAACATCGTTGTAACCACTATGTAAAGTTTCACTTCACTCATTTTTGATAACTAACTTTTAAATTAAATTTTTAAAAATAAAAACGTTTTCTTGAAACTTTAATTTTAGTTTAGTTGAAAGCAGAATGATGAAATTTACTATTTCCAGTAGACAAAATGCTCTGGTGCATTTCAAACAGAAATTATATTGATTAGAATTTAAAATTTTGAGGGTTTTTTTTATAAAATTTTTCGGTTTTTCAGCCATTTTTGAGTGATAAACACATTTGTAGACAAAAAGTTAATTCTTAATTTTAAATATTTTGCAAAAATAAAATATACATCTGTGAAATGTCATTTTTGGACAATTAGCAAATTTAATGTTAAATTAATCTGATTCCAGATGTGAGATAAGCTAAGTCTCTAAGGTGATCACAAGTGACAAAATTGTCAAAATGATTTTCCTGTAAGAGGAAGAAACCCTGAAACACATGATCTTTTAATGTACACACAGAAATTACCATACAAAAAAAACTTGAAATACACAAAAAAACAATTATTTAAAAAATATGATAGCCTGATGATTGGTATTAAATTTTTCAATTTTTGATTAGTAAATGTAGTTCTCACTTAATAACTTAATAACCTAATGTCTTCAAGTCTTTGAAGTATTTTTAAAATATTTTTTAAACTTTATAAATTATAAATAAAAATGCAAACAAATTTTTAAAAATTTCATTATTAATTGAAAATAATTTTTTCTTCAGACTATAATGTCTCTAGTTTATATTATTTTTTAAAGCAATTAAGATTATCAAATTAAATAATGTCATAGTTTTATTACATCTTTATTTTACTATTAGAAACAGATTTTCAGAAAAAAGAGCCATATGGTTGAAAAAATAATAGATGATTTACATTCTCCAATGTGTCCTGCATTTTAACCAATTTTGCTTACAAAATTTAATTTCTTGAAAATCATGAATTTATGTGAAGATGGGTAACAAGTATAAAAAAATATATATATATTTTTACCAAGATTTTTAAAAATAATGCTTTCAAGAATGAAAGAAATTATTTTTGAATAAGTCCTGAAAGTTTTATTAAAATCTTATAAGTATTTAATTTTTGTAAGAATTTCCAAATTAATGTGTGTTTTCACCAGAAAAAAAACGAGTTACATAATGCATTTTCCATTGCAAACTTGTAATAATTTAGTTTCCCACTAACTAAAATCAAAATAAAATTTTTACCATAATTTCAAACGTGTTAAAAAGGATTGAAAATTTTTAAAAAATTATTGAAAAATATTTTGATCTTTCCTCTTAATAATAACTTAAACATTTTGATTGCAAAAGTTCATTTTTATTAAGTTTTAGGCCTTTTTTATTCATACTAAGCTGTTTTTCCAGCCATTTAGCAGAGATACCTAAATTGTAAAGAGTTTTTTGGTTGGTCAATAGACAAGCCAATGACAGCCCTGCCTCATTCACATCTTACAAGACTATTTAGAAACTCTTCCATTTCCTGCAGTAAAAAATGTACCAAGATGTCTTCTGACAGACAACTAAAAAGAAACATCAAGAAACATGTATTATGACATAATTTTGAAACATTTTATTTTCTTGAGACCAAAAAATAGTAAATGTATTTCTTAAATTTTTTATAATCAAAATTTCCTGTGACAGTGTGTACCATTATCTTTTTAAAAGTAAAGATTGTTTAATTTAAATAAAATTGATCAATAATAAAACAATTACAGAAAAGTTCTATTTTTATATTGATTTTTAATTTTTGATTTTGATATGTTAAAATAGATTTAAAAATGTTCTTTTTGGATTAATGTTTAATTATCTAGATTGTTTTTTCAGTACACGTTCTTATGAGAGAAGTGTATTTTTATGAAACCACCAAAGTTGCTAAGGATCTATTTCAAGTTTATGGAAAATTGTTTTTTCATATTTTGTGGTTAATGAGACCCTTGGGGGAAAATTGAATGGAGACTTCTGTGAGCCTCCTTTTCAGAATAAATAGATTTTAGATCAGTGGACAAAGTGAGAAGACATTTTTACAGCAAGGGGACAATACAAATTAACATCAAGGAAGAGACAAGTTTGTGCCACTTGTCATAATTTGTATTTATTTCTGAGATGAGTAATTTTCAATAATTTTGGAATGATTTCGAACTTTTGTTCTCATCTTAGGTATTATATCAGGTGTCCAAAGATTGGCTGATGTGGATTATCTCGTTGATTATTTCTTCAATTGTTTTCCCTTTTTGACATTGAATCCTTGTCTTTTTCCTGAACTATAATGCTTTTATACATTTTTCACTGGTAATCTTTTTTCTGAAAATGGTTGAACCTTCATTTTACTCCTGTAAAAGGTTGACATCTTTTTATATTACTTGAGTCATCGCAAAATTCACATTGATTGGCAGTGAAATTATAAAATTGGAAAATTTAATAGATCTCCATACAATTTAGGAAGATACGAAAATCCAGTTTACTTAATCTAATCTGAAACAAACATTACTTCCATTCTTTAGTAGAAAAAACATAGTGGAAAATAAATAAAAAAAAGCATTTGTTAATCATGGTGACTTCATTTTCAGGTGTTGATTGACAGCTTGAAGTCAGGACAAGTCATTGGACAGATGAACAGAAGTGATATAAATTTTAAGTGAACTAATTTAACTATCTTATAATTTTTACAAATTAAAAAATATTTTAAGTATTCTGGTATTTTATAGATTTGTAGGTACTTACAAACAATATGGTTTCCATTTTGCCAGTTCTACCACTGATGTGCTAATGACCATCACTGAATATATATATATATATATCATGCTCATTAATATTTATTCAGAAATTATAACATGGATATGTTACAATATCACTACAAAAGTAGCTATTTTGTTTCGACACTTCTTGTGTCTTGTCAAGTGATGTGGTTATTTTAAATTGAATGTTTTTAAAAGGTTAAAAACAAGTAAAACCCCTTTAATCAGGGAGGCATTATAGGGGTCTTGCTTGTTTTTAACCTTTTAAAATAACCACATCACTTGACAAGACACAAGAAGTGTCGAAACAAAATAGCTACTTTTGTAGTGATATTGTAACATATCCATGTTATAATTTCTGAATAAATATTATTAGCTCTACTTTGAATTGAGCACTTTTTTAAAATAGTGTTTCTTTGGACAAGGAATATTATTCCACCCATACTTGGATATCATGCTCTTGATAAGAACAGTGAATCTCGAGCTTTTGCTCTTGATATCTCAAAAGTATTTGACAGGATTTGGTATGCTGGTCTTTTGTGCAAGCTCCAGAGCTATAGTATTTCTGGACAGTTGTTTGAATTAATCCAATCATTCCTATCAAATTGTGAAATGAAGGTTGTTTTGAATGGGCAAGCTTACAAATATTTTCATACAAATGCGGGCATCCCTCAAAGCTGTATCCTAGATCCTACATCTTTTCTGATCTTCATTAATGAACCTCCTGATGTAATGAGTTTCCAAGTTCACATCTATGCAGATTACGCTATCATTTAGAAATGAAGCTTCTTTAACTTTTGGTTACATTGTGTCAAATTAATTTACTTTTTAGCCTAAAGAAAACCAATTTCTAAATTACTGCCCATTTGATCCCCTATACTTTTTACGTTTCATATATGCTCTGTCATTGCAGGACTGATAACTTTCTTCTAATGTACTATTTTAGTATACTCCTTAGGATCTTTAATATTATTTGTATGAATGTTTAAAAAGGTAATAATTACAGAGTTTGTTTACTTTTTCCTGCTGAAAGAGAAATATGATAATATGATAACTCTTAAATTCATCATAATTTAAAAAAATCATTGGGTGCTATTAGTTATTTTATGATACCAAACCGGTACGATAATAATTAAATAAAAATCAATTCTTAAGACTCAAAACACTCATTTAATTAAAAAAAGCAAAATCTATTTCTTATTCTAAAAATTAAATTATTCATTCTACTAACTTTCATAAAATCATAGAAAAAACATTCTTAATCTATTATTAATATTATTATTAATGTTAAATGCAATGTATTTTTAAACATAAATATCAATATCTTTATTATTGCACCTCTGGTGTTCCATTTTTTTTTTCTTGCATGTTTGTTTTAAATATTTCTTATTTATGAACCCATAGTATACTGTTATTTATTTTCATTAAGTTTTTAAGTAAAAAGTAGGAAAAATTGCTCTTAGTCTAGAAAATCCAGGTCATTGATAGATTTAAAAAATGATATTGAATCATATCTCTGGGATAAATATTGGATCTTTTAGAGTAATTGATGTTTTAAAAAAACATTCTTTTTTTTAATATATCTTATTTAACTCATAATCTATCTTGCATAAATAAACATTATTTATTTTCATTAAGTTTTAAATAAAAACTAGGAAACATTGATTTTACAAAACCCAGATCACCGATAAATTTATAAAATGACATTAAAACACATCTTGGATAAGAATTGGATTTCTAGAGCATTATTATTAGTGTTAAATACAATGTATTTTCAAACATAATTACCAGTGTTTTTAGTGGTGCACCTCTGGTGTTTTTTTTTTGTTTGTTTTTTTGTTGGGGGTTCTTGCATGTTTTTTTTTTTTAATTTAATATTTCTTACTTATGAACCCATGGTATACTGTTATTTATTTTCATTAAGTTTTTAAGTAAAAAAAGTAAGAAAAATTGCTCTTTGTCTAGAAAATCCAGATCATCGATAGATTTAAAAAATGACATTGAATCATATGTCTGGGATAAATATTGGATTCAATTAGAAAGCCTTTTTATGACTTTTATAAATAAGATTTATTTAAGGAGACTATTGGATAAAGAAAAAGATGCTTTTGATGAATAATGAATTTTTACAAGAATTGTTTTTGTTTATTATAATAATTTATGTCATATAAATCTTTTAAAATTCTGTGTTACTGTCATCAGATATTGTTATTAAGTGAAAACTATATTTATGAAAAGTTTTAATACAAATAATTTTACACCAAGATTTTTAAACAATATTTTATTTTTTTATGTATATAAATTATTATGTAATGTGTTCATTGTTGAAAGTATGGTCAACCATACATGACATTATCAGAAAATAAGAGCAAGACTATAGTAAAATTAAAGTTCATATTCCTAAAATAAGATTATGGAAAATATTTTCCAATATTTTTAAGTACTGAAAACATATGAATTATATAAAAAAGGCACTCACCCATGATTTTCTTAAATTATGTTTTAATGAATAAAGTCTCCGTAGAACAACAATAAACATTTTAATACCTCCTTATCATATGTCATCACCAATGGTGTAAAAAGGTGGGGGGTGGGCAGGTTGCACTATTTGGCAGCAGCACTTCTGATGGAGTATGTTATTTTTCTTTTTATTTAGCAAATACACATAAAATTAGATATCAAAATAAATGGTTTTTAATTTTAATTTTAGTTTTAAAATGTTTATATTTGACTGCTGGTAATTGGGACAAACCTGTGAACAAAATTTTAGATGATGCCAGTAATTTAAAAAAAAATACCATTTTAAGTATACCACAAGTTACCCTCACCCCTTAGTTTTTTTTTTTTTTTTTTTTTTTTTTTTTGTTAGGACCTACTTGATTCTAAAGTTTTTCACAATTATGTGAGAAGTCCAAGACTTTGGCATCAGTTCTTTCATTTTGATTTTTCCTGTCTGTGAACTGGTAGAGAAAAGAAAGTTCAAAAGATATAAACGGTGGGTGCTGGAGATAGACTGCCATAAGACCAAAGACTACTTTAAAAATAAAACCAAAAACTTTGAAATTAATCAAATTTGTCCAATTTGTATGTGTTAATGTATATTATTCTCTCTAACTGATTGTGATAAACTTTTGTGAACAATGGATCTGTCCAAATGAAAATAACTTAAGGATACTGTTGCGATTTTGTTTAGGGTGGGGGAAGGGGGCACCAGTCACCATCCTCACCTTGGGTGATACCAGATCTCTGCATGCCACTAGTCACCACTCATTAAAACTGAATGTCACATCTCCTCTGATTTACAGTCACTTACTGAAAACATCTCCTTCTCATCCACCTTGCAAACCCATACATATCCTTGTGAACATTACATACAATTACAAACGGCCAGCCTAACAAAAATTCATACACATCTAGAGGCCAGTCGGGTAAGAATTAAGAACAACCAACTGCGTAAACCTCTCATCTGTATTTATTAAAAAAAAAAACGAGATAAATTTACATCTGCCTTTGTCATAATTCTTCTTGTAACCATATATCCCTGCTACCATTTGTTTTTTTTTAAAAAAAGCATTTCTGTATTATTTTCAAATTAAAAGTAAATCATGTTTTTTGGGTTTTTTTTCAAATCAGATTAATTATACTTTAAATCAACTAATATTTTTCAAACAAAGTTTCAGAAAGTACCCCTGAAGTTTGCTGAACTTTTAGTTGTGATAATTATTCTACTTTTAAATTTAATTTTTTTTTTTTTTTTTTTTTTTTTTTTAATCGTATAACCCCGAGCAAGGTGGTAACGCCACTGATGTGCAGGGGGCTACGTAATAGTGAAAAGATTGGAAAAGAGAAAGCCGGAAACCACATCTTAAACAGGGAACAAGGGATGAACCTCTTAACCTGTTCAATAGACGTGGGTGGAGTGTGGATCTATCTATCTATCTAATACCCTGACACATTTTGTTTTCAGTGTTTCACCATGTTGACTGAAATAAAGATAATATTTCTAGAAGCATCGGTCGAATCTTGCGTTATTCTTTTCAACAGAAGAAATATGTGGAAAGTAACTTGACAGTTTTTTTTCATAGGTCACCTTCTTCTTTAGAATGAAAGAAAAAGATTTCAAACAATTTTTGAATAATGAACATTTAGGAAAGGTTATGTAAGTTGAATCCATTGTATTCACTTACGTGCAAATACCCTTGGGAAAGGTATTAATCCGTCTCTTCCTTCCAGTTATGGGTTAAATAGCAGGACAGATTGGGCTCTATAGCCTTGGTCGGCAACCAGTATACCGCAGAAAGCAATGGCAACCTACTGCGGGATAATCTTCTTTCGAGACATGATCGCCCAAGCGTGTATCACGTATGGCACTTAACTGACTAACTGACTATGTAAGTTCTTGATAAGGTAAAAACAAAACCTTTTGAAAAGAAGACCTGCACCCACCTAAGAGTATGACGAAAGAAGGAAATCACGTTACAAAGGGAGTTTCAATACTATTGAAATACCGATGTCAGGGTCACGTTTTTTACAGATTGTCATTTCTGTAGAACAGGTTTATAAACATTTTTCCATTTCTTTTGGCAAATTCTTCTCAGGAGGAAGCCATAAATTGATTTCTCTTCTGGGCCCTTACTCTGCTTTCAGGATGAAATTAAGGTGTCAGTTCATCTTGATAGAAATTAAATATTAAGATCTTGTATAAATATTTGGCCTCCTTTGAAATGTTAAACTTTGCTTTGTCGTCACAAGCTGGCTCCATCTCGTTTGTGTGTCTTATCAACCTCTTCTTTGAAATCTGATTACATTCCCGGTCTTGATCAGTTGGTCAGCCTCTTTCAGTAGGAAATGAATCAGCTCCACATACATTTTATTTTAGCTTCAAATTTTCCGAGGATATGTATACCTTTTCGATTAGAAAATAAAATTAAAATAATACAGTGCAATCCTGATATAAGAGAGTTGTCGGGACCATATAAAAGTTCTCTTATATCCGGGTTACTTTCTTTTTTATAAAAAAAAACAAAAAGAAAAAAAACACAAAAATCTGTTCAACATAAATCATTTTGGCGGTTCTTTAATCACCAATTTTTAATCTAAGAAATTTTACAAACACAATGTAACAATTTTTTATAAACCATCTCACTGTCATTAAAATGCACTTCTCTAAAAACTATGTGTAATAGACAAACCTAGACAACTATAACTTTTTTTTATTTGTTTTACATTTTAATTCATTTTTAATTTGAATTATTTTTACACTAATATTTTTTTTATAAATGACCTACTTAACTTTATTTTACTCAGTGTGGAAATTTTTATGACCTTGTAATTTGCTACGAATACGTTTTTTTTTTTTTTTTGCAACCTTGAAGCAATGTTTTTAAAGGATTATTTCTGGGAGAGCAAATGAAGCTCAGGCGAGGCTGCTTGCTCTTCTTGTGCCACCGCTTCCCATGTATCTAAAATTATGATACATGCTTCTTAGGCAATCATGTCTCGAAAAAGATATGACTGACTGGGCAGAAGATTATCTTGCAGTAGGTTGCCATTACTTTCTGCGGTAGACTGGTTATTTAACCCAAAACTGGAGGGAAGAGATGGATTTAAATAATTAATTAATACCTTTCCAAAGGGTATTTGCGCATGATTGAATTCAAGGAATTCAACTGGAATTCGAACTCGGCCCCCGATTTCTCGTTCAAAGCTGATATCCATTGCACCACAACGAACATCCAATACCACTTATTCAAGTGACTAAATGAAAAACATGGATCAACTGAAAAACAAAAAAATAAAATTAACATTAATTCATCAAACCGTCCGCCTTATTTCGGCGGTTCTTTTTCAAGCTATTATGGTAAATTTTCGTTGTAAGTCCCGACACTTTTCTCCCTTCAAATTTATCCAAAATAGCATTATCTCTGTGCAAATGTATATGCTGAACTCAAATCAACTGTTAGTTATTGAAGAAACTTACCTTTTTTTATCTAAATGTCCATAAAAAAATGAACTATATCTTGCACTTTTTCTCTCATGTAATTAACTGCAGAATGACGTACTGCATATGCAACACATTTTTGGCAGATTTTTCTTCATTTACTGATACTTCCGGCAAGGAAAGTAATGCGCTATTGTATTTCTACACTTATTACTTTCATAACAGGAAGTACATCGCTGGAAGTTTCAGTAAAGGAAGAAAATCGACCAAAATTCGACAGAAAATTGCTGCCTACGTTCTACGTCATTCTGCAGTTAATTACAACTTCGTGAGAGTTACGGGAGAGAAAAAGTGCGAGATATAGTTCGTTTTTTTTTATGGACTTTCAAAGGAAAAAAGGTAAGTTTCTTCAATAACTAATTGTTGATTTGAGTTCAGCATATACATCTGCACAGAAATAATGATAATGCTATTTTGGATAAATTTGAAGGGAGGAAAGCCGTCAGCACCTAAAACGACACATTTATCGCTATTATTTTTTTATTTTTAGAAAATTTAAAGAACAAATAAAGTTTTATCAAATTCGTTCATTTATTTTTCTTTTACAGGTTAATGCAAAACTTTATTCTCTTTAAATTTTCTAAAAATAAAATGATAGCTTGAAAAAGTACCGTCGAAATAATGCCGACACTTTGATGTTGAATTTTTTTAAATAGTCAATTTATCCGTGACTTGTAACTAAAAATGATTAATGTAGCTATAAATCCTTTTTTCTTCTAATTTCATAAAATTATGAGTGTATGTGTGGGCGTGGTAACAAATCTTAAAAAATATATTTTGGCAAGATTTTCCAAATTTCTGACAATTTTATTAAAATCTACAGTTATCCGATTTTTTTCAAGACTATTCGTCCATGTATTTTTCACCGCAGAAAGACATTTACTTCGGTAAATGTTGAATTATTATCATTTTTAAGGGGATTTTATTTTTGTTGTTGCGATATTGTGTGCACCCGGAATATTTTGGAGCAAGGAACAAATTGTCCTTTTACCGTTTCCTGTTTCGTTCGTTGTTTGTGTTCACGAACTCTATGCAGTCTATTTTCAAATAATTAGTCTTTTTAAATTGCAATTTCATTAAAAATCGAAAGTTTTATTGATAGCCAAATATTGTCGATGTTGAGAAAGAAATATCAAGTCCAACAGCAATTTTAATCCTGTTTGTTTTTCTATGAAAAAGCTTTTTAGATTCGCCCTAAAAAGGTAAGTTAGACGCGAAAATCACGGACTTCTTAAAAGACCGACAATAAAAACATTTGAAATCATTTATTGAAGATAAATTACAGTTTCATTTGAAAATAGAAAAATATATATTAAAGCGAATTAAAAGAAAACTTACTTAATTATAAAAAATCTTGATTTTTTTTTCGTCAGAAAGTGACCAGATTTTTTAAAACAAATACTTTCGTGACTTATTCACAAATGGCTGAAATTATTTTTGAAATCATTATTTTTTTTTTAAATTTTGATAAAATAGTGTTTTTTACACCCCCACACACACACACCGCGACCACACCCAATTTAATTCTCTGGAAATTTCAAAAATTGACTACCGTCACAGAACTTTGTTTTATTAATTAAATGTAGAATCCCTTGGGGAATGTAAATCACCTTTTTTCTTGCTCTTTTTTAGAAAGTCTAATCCAAATAGTGAAAACAAAAATGCAATAAAAGTATGCCATTTTTTATTTAGATAAAATTTTAATTGCTTTTATACACAATATAAATTAAGGATATTATTTATGAAAAGAAAAAAAATTCAATGAATAAAGAATTTTTACAAGAATTGTTTTCATTTTAATTTTTCAGTTATAATAAGTTATAAAGTTTCAAAAATCTGTTAAAATTTCTTCTTGTCATTGTTAAAATTAGGTTATTAAGTTAATAAGTGAAGAATATATTTACTAATCGAAAATTGAAGAGGTTAATACAAATCTTCATACATCAAGATTTTTAAAAAACATTTTTTTGTGCAGATCCTAACTTTAATTTTTTAAGCTTTATGCTAGTCCATAAATGCCATATTATTAAAATATCACATATTTGAATGGTTGTTAGCCATCTGAAATGTTTAGGTATTTTCAAATAATTAATGTCAATTCTGGTCAACCATACTTGACCAGATGTGCAAAATGATTGATGACAGGGCTGTCATTGCCTACATGAAAGGTTAGCAAGTCAGACCTCCATGATTATCAATACTTTTATTCTAAATTTCATACCATGAACAAGTAATATTTATTCTAAATCAGATTAATTTAACTTTAAATTTGTGAATTTTCCAAAGATAACATGTCTCTGATGTATATTTTCTTTTTGCAAGATTTTTAAAACTGAGAATTAACTTTTATTTACGTATGCGTTGATCACTCAAAAATGGCCGAAAAATTGTAAAAATTTTAAAATCTCAAAATTTTAGATTCCAATCAATATAATTTCTACCAGAGTATTTTACTTACTGAAAATAGTAAATTTAATCATTTAGCTTCCAGTTATGCTAAAATTAAAACTTCAAGAAAACATTTTATTTTTAAAAATTCAATTTAAAAGTTAGTTATCAAAATTGATTGGAGATACCTATAAAACATTGGCGATTTTTCTTGTTATTTTATCATCTAAACGTATTTATAAATGGAACTTTGTCTGTGTGTGTGTCTGTGTCTGTTACCTATAGACTCTGAAACAGCTGAACTGATTTTCTTGAAAATTTACACAGTTGTACTATAAGCATCTGCAAGTGTTCTTAGCTAGGTTTTGTGTCAAGGTACCCCTAATAAATATCAATAATCGAAAAAATCTGGTTATAGAAGGAGTGGTTCGATTTTAATCACATTTGATGCACTCATAGACAAAGACATAAGAAATGATATTCAGAAGTTTCAAGGTTGCAGTTCTTACAATAGTGCAGAAAATCGATAATATATATATAAAAGGCAAGATGTTTGTGTGTGTGTCTGTTTATCTGTCTGTATGTCCTTTATATAAATCCACAATTTTTACCCGATTCTCACCAAACTTCACACAAATAGGACCATGGATTAGTTTTAAAGCTTTCATTACACCCAAGCAATGCCAGGCTATACTGCTAGTTTATTTATAATACAGAATTTTACAAAATGTTTTAAATGTTTTTTACATGCTCTCTTTATTATTATAAGTAATTTATTTTAAAAAATGAAATTCTTGTTAAAATTCATTATTCATTGAAAAAATGTATTTCTTAAGACAAAATTTAAATTATGGAGAATGTTTTCTGAAATTTTTAAAATTATCAAGTACTTAAGAGGCATTCACATTGTATTTCCCAAATATATTTTTACAGTTAGTCAGTTAAGTGCCATATGTGATAATGCTTGGATGATCATGTCTCTTTCAAGACATGACTGACTGGGCAGAATATTTTCCAACAGTAGGTTGCCAATACTTTCTGTGGTAGACTGGTTACCAACCAAAACTATAAAACCCAATCTGTCCTGCTATTTACTTATAACTGGAGGGAAAAGTGATGGATTCATACCTTTCCCATGGGTATTTGTGCATAAGTGAATGCAACAAATTCAACTGGAATTTAAACTCGGCTCTCAGAGTTTAAATCAGCTAATATTACTCAAAGTTGCAGAAAAATCTATTTTTGGAATTTTTTTTTAATACAGAGAATTACATTGTAATGAAAGATGACTCAAAAAAATTCTTCTTGTCAATTTAAATTAAAATTGAAATTAACATTTATAAAGTTTTAAAAGATTATATATATTTTAATGCTTTTCCATAAATGATTTGTTATCAAATGTAATTTTATCTCAGTTTAATTCTTGTCCAAGTTGGCCACTAGTAAAACATTCGGAAGCACTCAAGGTAAATGTTTTTTCTGGTTGAGGTTGATTACATCCTATTATCTGTCTTTGTTTTTCTTGGCATGGAAAGTGGAATGAGAACAGTCTATATTACCAGATACAGCAGATAGTGTCAGTCAGTTGAGTGCCATACGTGATACACGCTTGGGTGATCATGTCTCGACAGAGACATGACTGACTCAGCAGAAGATTATTCTGCAGTAGGTTGCCATTGCTTTCTACGGTAGACTGGTTGCCAACCAAGGCTATAGAACCCAATCTGTCCTGTTATTGAACCCATAACTGGAAGGAATAGGCAGATTAGTGTATAATGGCTAAAACATTGTGAATAAAGGAAACAAGTTGAACGTGGTGATTTGAATAGAGAAAAATATCATACGGATTGTATCATAAAATTCAATCTAGATGAATTTACTGCACATTCAAGAGGAAAAGTGTTGCCTCACACTCTGGCCAGTTCTCCAAATACCCAACTTACCTGACTGGTCAATAAGATGATCATTTCAATTCAAAGCCTTACTTATCCCGTGTTGTGTTTAGTTTTATCATAAGTTTTGTAAATTTTAATCATCTTCAGAAATTGCTGTATTGGATTGGTCAAGGTAAAATGAAGGCGCAAGAAGAAACAAAACTTAAAATTAAAGTTTTTTTTATATATGTTCTTTTGGTACAGTACTTGGATTAGTTTCTCATGCAGACAATTGTCTACCCATCCTACTTCTTAAGTTGAATATATTATATGTGCTTTAGTTAATTTTGGCAGAAGGCTTACATCAGAGGTTCTCAGGCAGACAGTCACATGATATCAGGCAATGAGGCCATCTCTCATCTCCAACTCCAACTGACTGTGGCTACTTTGAGCCTTCGTATTTAGGGACATTCACTTAAACTCAGCATGGGGATGGTATGATGGGAGAGACTCCTATTTTCAACAAGAGTCACTTTGATTTCTGGTTGCTGAAAAAAAATTACATTTTCAAATCAGGAGATTCCTTTTCGCATTGGTAGCGGTAACTTCTTCCTTCTCTAATTGACATCTCACACCAATGTCTCTCAATGGGCATGGGCAGTTTCCTTAACTTCCTTTCATCTGCATCCGTAAACTCAGCCACTCTTCAGCCGATCCCACCCTTTGCTGCTTGGCATCATTTATCTTATGGTCATTAACCGAAAATTATCATTTCAAATGTTTGGCCTATGCAAAAATTTTCTATCTTGGTCTGCTTTCATCAGGCATTTATCAAATGTCTTCTTTTTTGTTAACCATTTCCTCATTTCTTCTAGCAAAGAGATTTTTATTCCTAAGCCTTAGTCACAATACAAATCTCATGGTCATTAATTAAATCTTATCATTTCTGATTTTGCTTATGTAGGATTTTCTATCTTTTCGTGCTTTGATAACCAGTACTCTGGGAGCTAGATCATCAATCAGCTGTCTAAAGTTCACCACATAGCTTTCTTGTGATTCATTTTCCCTTGTGTAATTTCTTCTGAATTTAGATAACTAATTTCTTTAAAAAAAAAATCTTCATTCTCTCGTTTAGTATGTCCATCATTCTATTCATTAACCCATTCATTTCTATTTACAAGTGCCAAATTGTGTTACACATAAACAAGTGTGAAGAACATAAATTTTTGGTTTTTCATATAAACATTCCAATATTCTGCCATAAGGAGCAACCTAACATCTATTTTTTTACAATAAATTGTGATTTCACTTGGGCAAAAAAGCTGAACTCACAAATGTTCTCATAGTTCCAATGTTAGCTAGAAACATGTTATAAATCATTTTCTAATGATTATAGATATTGCTTAGGCTCTCACCATGACGTCTGTAAGAAATACTTTAAAAACTGACTCCAAAAGTTTATTTTAGACTCACTGGAGTTCTTTATTTAAGCATATAGACTAGTTCATTTAATCACCAGGGAAAGGATGCTATTTACATTCATCCTTGTGAGATTTCTTTTTATTAGTAAATATTTTATTTTGCATTTATTAGTGATAACCCCCTCATTTTTCTGATGAGTTTGTATTTTGTATTTCTGATGTTTAAGATCAACATCTAGTATTTCTAGCAATGTTTCCTTTTTTTTTTGGAAATCATACTTGTAGGTTCAACAAATTCTTGAGGTGTAAGTACATCAAAAACATGTATTTGTAAATATACTTCAGAAAGATCCAACTTTGGAAAATATTTTCTGGCATTTAACTTCACAAAATTTTCCTCTGAACTTGGTAATGGGCAATTACAGGACTCCAAACACTTGCATAACCCTGTCAAAAAATCTGCACAAACACATATTTTGTTATTTTTCTTCTTTGCATGCACTGCTGGTGCTGCTTATTTTGAATGATGAATCTTTACAATCTTATGTATTTTTCAAGTCTGTCTAATTCTTTCTTGACTTGAATCAATACTGTGAATTCTTTCTTGACTTGAATCAATACTGTGAATTCTTTCTTGACTTGAATCAATACTGTGAATTCTTTCTTGACTTGAATCAATACTGTGAATTCTTTCTTGACTTGAATCAATACTGTGAATTCTTTCTTGACTTGAATCAATACTGTGAATTCTTTCTTGACTTGAATCAATACTGTGAATGGTAAATTTCTTTTTGGTTTAAATACTGGCATCAAATCTTTTTTCACTTGAAATTCTGCTTTGAATTTAAAAAAAAACAACTGATACAACAGATTATCCGGAAAATATTTTTTTCAATTCTTCTTTTAAATTTTCACTCTGTTTCTTTTTTTAAAATGGTTGCTTGTAAACTTACATTTTTGAAATAAACATTTATAGGTTCAAATAATTCTATCCAGTCAGTACCAAATATTTTTTAACACATAAGCCTTGCTATGAAAGGAAGACATTACTAGTCATTTCATTAACAGAAAATAATTTCTCATCTGATACACATTAGTTTTGAAGTCCTTTTTAATATAGGCTTTCCAATTTCATTCTGTTATGGAGTTATTGTGGCGAAATCTTCATTGCGAAGTTGTGGCCTGGTTTGGCCAGAAAGGAAACAAGAAGGTAGGTTCAAACAGTGTATTAGAATAACAAGAACATATGTACAAAGTAAAGTGTTAGTAATCAGCAGATAGAAGTGTAAGTATGAATAGTATAGTTATGCCACATCTTGACTTTCACACAACTGCGTCACAGTTGTGTTCTAGCTGCCTCCCCGGAAGTCTCATCGGAATTTCATGTTCACATTATTTATTTTCCAATTCACAAATTTTCTTTGATTTTCTCTGATTAATTTTTTCATTGCAATGCTGTGTACAAATTTATTCCTATGAAAATTTTGTCTTGGTTTAATTTTCCAGTGTGACTTGAAATGTCTTACATTACCTCACACTGTATCATTTTGAATTTTAAAAAGGGACAGTCATCTAGGAGATGTAAACTTCCACATCTGAAACATGGATTTATTTTCATTTTTGCACATTTTTCTTTGACTTGAATCTATTCACATTCTTTTTTCTGAATTTTTCAATATATCTCAGATTTAGGATTCTCTGACATTCAATTGATAATTAATCTTTGTAGTGTATGTTTATTATTCTGTTCAAGTTTCATTAGAATTCTCACTCGCCTTTCTGCATCTTTTTTCACCATTAACCTTTGAATGAAATTAAACCTCCAAACATATCTGGTGTCAGGTCATTTAATCTGAATCTTTTACACTTGTTAATGAGTCTAGCATATGTGACAAAATCTTTGTCTTTTTTATTTGTCAGATTCATACATTTCTAATGAAGAGATTTTGTCGCTAAAAGTTTTTGCCAGAATATTCAATATTTCTTTAAAAGAAATTTCTCCTTTTTTTTGCAGTACAAAGTGTATATTTCATCTTCTAGCAATGCTAAGTTTCTTAAGAAAAGTTTTTTTTAACATCTTCCCAGTTTTCACATTTTTTCTGAAAATTTGTTTGCATCTTTAAAAATAAGCAAAAAAGGTAAGTCTATCATCTGGAATGTATGTAAATTCAAATATGCCTTTTGCCACAGCTTCACAAGTAAGAGAAGTTGAAGAATTTTCTGTTTTTTTTCCGTATTATTTCAATCAATTTTTTTTGTTGTTTCTAGAGTTCCAATGGTTGCTGCTGCTGTTGTTGAATTTTTACAACAAAAGCCAATATTTCTTCCATATTTGAAGAATATCTGTTTTTTTTCTAAACATCACCAAAAAAAGAAATTAAACCAACATGGTTCAAAATTCTCAACACCATTGGTTTCCTGTTTGCTGAAGCAACTTTTTTCTAATTTTTTATTTGTTGAGTTTCATACATCCTTATAATTCCAGTTATAACTTGTTTGAATTCTGAATCCACATTGTCACTGTTACACCCTATTTTCTAGTAGTTGTAATAGTAATATTTTATAAACCTGTTTCATAAGAATATCATGACTATTTTCTGACTCCAATGTTCAATTGCAATATTTTTTCTTTTTCAGTTTCTACCTCTGAGCGAACCCGAAACATGCTGAATATTTATGAGAAGAAAAGCATTCTTACACTTTCAAGTTCAATGCTTAGTAGTTAACTTTAAGTTTACACAGGAGAGGCATAACAACGTGCAAAGGTGGATAAACCATTTTCTCTCAACTCTGTGGTGTTAAATTTTGCATAAATTCAAAGTTCAAAACTATCATGAAAGCTCACACAGGAGAAAAGAGTTTCCACTGTGAAATCTGTGGCTTTACATGTTCCAAAAAATCATCACTTAAGCAACACATATTTACACATACTGGAGAGAAACCTTTCCACTGTAAAATCTGCGGATTTAAGTCTTCCCATATTTCATCTCTCAAAAACCATATGTTAACGCACACTGGAGAGAAACCATTCCATTGTGAAATCTGTGATTTCAAGTGTTCCCAAAAATCATCACTCAAACAGCACATATATACACACACTGGAGAAAAACCTTTCCACTGTAAAGTCTGTGGATTTAAGTCTTCCCACACTTCATCTCTCAAAAAACATATGTTAACACACACTGGAGAGAAACCATTTCATTGTGAAATCTGTGATTTTAAGTGTTCCCAAGTTTCATCTCTTAATAATCACATGGTAACGCACACACGAGAGAAAAATTTTCACTGTAAAATCTGTGGATCTACCTTTTCTCTGAATTCACATCTTAAGCAGCACATGTATACACACACCGGTGAAAAACGCTTCCACTGTGAAATCTGTGGATTTAAATTCTCTCTAAATTCACAACTGAAGCGGCACATGTATACACACACTGGAGAAAAACGTTTCCACTGTGAAATCTGTGGATATAAGTGTTCCTTAAGTTCAGGTCTCAAACAACATGTGCTAACACATACTGGAGAAAAACGATTCATCTGTGAAATCTGTGAACATAAGTTTTCTCAAAATTCACATCTCAAACAACACATGTTAACACACACTGGAGAGAAACCGTTCCACTGTGAAATCTGTGGATATAAGTGTTCCCAAATTTCATCTCTCAGGAAGCACATGTTTACACACACTGGAGAGAAAAATTGTCACTGTGAAATTTGTGGATGCAAGTTTTCCCTACATTCAACTCTCAAACAACACATGTTAACACACACTGGAGAGAAACCTTTCCAGTGTGAAATGTGTGGATGTAAGTTTGCAGCAAGTTCTAATCTTAAAAAGCACATGACTAAACACTCTCTAGGAAAACGCTTAAAATGTAAAATCTGCGAAATAGGTTTTACCTTTAAATCATCACTCAAAACCCACATGTTATCAAACCATGGAGAGAAACCTTTCCACTGTGAAATCTGTGGATTTAAATTCTCTCGGAATTGGAGTCTGAAACAACATATGCTAACACACACTGGTGAGAAGCCATTTGACTGTGAAATTTGTGGATGTAAGTTTTCTCGAAATTCACATCTCAAACAACACATGTTAACACACACAGGAGAGAAACCTTTCCACTGTATAATGTGTAGCAGTAAATTTTCCCTAAATTCATATCTTAAGCAACACATGTTAACACACACAGGAGAGAAACCTTTCCACTGTGAAATCTGTGAATATAAGTGCTCCCAAAGGTCATCTCTCAAAACACACATGTTAACTCACTCTGGAGAAAGGCCATTCAACTGTGTAATTTGTGAAGTGAGGTTTTCTTCAAAATCATCACTCAAAAGACACATGCTGACACACCCTGGGGAGAAACAAACAATAGACAGTTAACTTAACAAAACTATTAAAAATGGCAATAAACCCTACACAGTTCACATGGTTGGCAAAACTCCTCACAAAAGCCTGGAATAAGCAAAAAAAACTTTCCTTCCAACAGCACAAATATTCTGTAGAACTTTAATTCAATTAGCTAACTCAACACAATTTATCTGTCCACCAAATGGATGTAAAAATCACATACTTAAATGCCCTGATTGATTGTGTAGTGCATTTACAACAGCCAGAAGGTTATCTTAGTACCAGGAAAAAAGTGAAAATTTTGTACAGCAATTGAAAAATCATTATACAGACAAAGTGGGTAAAGTTGGAATATCACACATAATACAATTCACATTTTTAAAATATCAGTCTAAACAAGCCAATCACAATATATAAAAAAAATTTAAGCAAATTTGAATTAAATGATTGTAAACCCCAATCTACTCCTTGTAAGATAGATATCAATGCAATTGATGAAAGCCATGCTCAACCAGAAGATGAAAAATATTACTGAGAAATATTTAGTAGCCTCTCACTTGTCAAAATATGTTGTGACAAAATTATTCCAGTATTCAACAAAACTGGCTCTGGATTACATGATATGAGTCAATGAATGCCTTTGCTATTTAAAAGATGCAAGCAATCATTGTCTAGTAATTGATGATGCTAATTACTTTCAGGAGATTAAAATTCAAGAAATTTTTTAGTACTCTAAGTTAGGTACCCCCACTAATTTGCTGAAAAAACAGCATAAGATGAAGAAAAAAGTCCCAGAAAATAATGTTAAGAACAAAGTTTTTCTGTCAAAATGTTTGTTATTAAGAGGAAAAATTAAAGTAATTTTTTCATTATTTAAAAAAAAAATTTAATCCTTTCTAACATTCAAAATTTGGGTATATTTTTTTTTTTCAGGTAACTAAATTGTTACCAGAGTTTATTATGGATAGTGTAATATTGCACAACACATTTTTCCCAGTAAAGAACACATTAATTTGGAAATTCTTGCAAAAATCAAATAATTGTCAGATTGTAATGAAACTTTCAGGACTTATACACAAATGAATATTTTTTTTTTTTTTGCAAAACCTTGCTATAATTTTTTATTTTGCAAATACTTCTTAATGAAGAATATTTCTTTTGTTGTCAGCAAATAAGAGATATTATATGTAACTTTTTCTAAATATGTCTGTTTTTATAATAATTAGTGTTAATCATGATATGTTGGTAGTCAGTCAGCTAAGTGCCATACGTGATACACACTTGGGTGATCATGTCTCTTTCGAGACATGACTGACTGGGCAGAAGATTATCCCGCAGTAGGTTGCCATTGCTTTCTGCGGTAGACTGATTGCCGACCAAGGCTATAGAACCCGATCTGTCCTGTTATTTAACTCATAACTGGAAGGAATAAACAGATTAATACCTTTCCCAAGGGTATTTGCGCGTAAGTGAATGCAATGAATTCGACTGGAATTTGATTTCTCATTCCGAGCCGATATCCAATGCACCACAATGCACATCCTATGTTGGTAGACATAGCTACATAGCTGAAAAAGAAATGTGTGACAACCTTTACCCACTCTTTGTTGGTCTATGAGGAAAAAGACAGAGTAAAGTTATTTGGCAGATAAGTATAAAGGAAAATAGAGCATCAAGAAAAATTTGAACTCTGACTTCTAAAAATAAGATCATAACACCTGTTTATCTAATCTAAACTTATTTATTAATGAAACTTTGTATGTGTGTGTGTCTGTGTGTGTGTGTGTGTGCGCATGTCCGTTACCTATAGATTCCGAAATGGCTGAACCGATTTTCTTGAAAATTTACACAGTTGTACTATAAGTGTCTGTGAGTGTTCTTAGCTAGGTTTTGTGTCAAGGTACCCCCGATAAATATCAAAAATCAATAATTGAAAAAATCGGGTTATAGAAGGAGTGATCTGATTTTAATCAAATTTGATACACTCATAGACAAAGACATAAAAAACGATATTCAGAAGTTTCCAGGTTGCAGTTCTTACAATAGTGCAGAAAATCGATAATATATATATAAATATAAAAGCAAGATGTTTGTGTGTGTGTCTGTTTATTTGTCTGTGTGTCCTTTATACAAATCCACAATTTTTATCTGATTCTCACCAAACTTCACACAAATATTCTTTAGGCAGAGTCTGAGCTCCAAGACCATAGATTAGTTTTAAAGCTTTCATTACACCCAAGCAATGCGGGGCTATACTGCTAGTAGCCAATAGATAAACACATGCAAATATTGGAAACAGAAATGAATAAGTTCTGTTATTGCAACTAATCTAATCATTATTACCTATTTAACCTTCCATACAAAAAATCCATACAATCTAACATTTGTGTATATATTTGTGAGATGAGGTATTTACATTGTTCAGACCATTGTCCTCATCTTTCATTTTCACATTTCAGCATCTGTTGAGCTCACAACTCTTTCAGTCAAGTCACTGGATCCAGCCAATGCTTTTATCCACTAGGCCATGTGTCCTTGAGGACATCAGTGTATGAATTTTGGAGACTTATAAACTTTATATCTTAGTAATCATTTTTACCAAATCTCATTACAATCTTGATGTTTGTAATTGGTTTTCTTTAGCACTCCTTATTAGTGGTTCTCATATTGTATTCATTTCTATGCTTACTTGGCTTAGGAGATTTTTGTAGACAAGAATATACACTAATTTTTAAAGTTTTTGCATTTTCCAGCAGTGTTTTCGATCTATTATTTCAACTTCATCCCACAGGAGGCGTAGATCTATTTTTTCCTATATATATGCTCAGTTATGCCTAATTTTTAAAATTAGAGAGTTTTAAAATTTAGAGAGTTTTAAAATTTAGAGAGTTCAGTTAAATGGTGACAACTAAAATGTCCAAAAGTAGCATGACTCAGAACAAAAAATCTACCCCAGTGATCAAAATAAAGGGTTTATTTCAAAATTTCAGTCACCTGAAGAAGGTCGTAGAGTACAATGGCTGAAACATTGTGAATATGACAATAAAGATAAGGACAACATTCTGGACATATAAATAAATATCTAACAGTTTTGAAAATAATTAAATAAAAATCATTTAAAAATATTTTAATTTGTAGATACCATGCATCTTTAATTTTTTTTATTCTTCAAACACATCCAATTTATTGTCAAAATATTTGTTATTATTAACAGAAAAGATCAGTCTTACGCAAAAAGCTTTCAGAAAATTATATTATTGCAATATTAAATCCTGCACATGATGCTAGTTTTTTCAAATAGAGATGTGGTCATTTCCAAGAATTCATATTTAAAATCATTCTGGAGGTCAAACATTTACTTGTAAAATGCTTGTGAACTTTATGGCAAACAAAACTAAAATTGCAAATAAGAACACACACTATAGCAAATTTATATTTTTTTAGTGTGCATAATGTCATTTTCAAAACAATTTACAATTTAGAGAAGTGAATAATGATTCTATCTTGAAAGTAAGACTAAAAAACAATGTTAATTGCCACTGTAGAGAGCTTAATATGTTTATCAAATTGGCCTTGTGCCAAACACAACTGAAGTCCCCACAATTTAAAATATCAGAAGGTAGACCAAAATTCTAATTTATTGTTAAAATCTTTGTTATTAACAGAAAAGATCAATATATCAATCTTATCCAAATAAACTTTCAGAAAATTATATTTTATTTTCAAAAGATTTATTTGACAAAGAGAATTCCATTGTGTTGAGAGATTTGTTGATATGGACAATTGTTTTTTGATAATCTAAATTAATTCATATGCAATTTTAAATATGGCAAAGTATTTTGCTGATTGTAAACATATTAAAAGATATTAAAAGTAATCTATTAGCTTGGATTTAAATGTAAAATATAACCTTCAAGAAAGATTTATTTTTAATGCATCTTTTTTGTAGAGCCTAAGTAAAATATTCAGAGAATTTTCTAGTCAATGTGAAAAACACCATTGGTTTTTTTTCCCAGAATACTGGGGTGACACATTATTGCACACATGTGTCAACGATGGACATGAGATGTTCAGGAGCAATATGAGTTGTCAATTCGCTGACATAGTCCCAGAAAGGGTGCACCAAAAGCCAGTAGTAGAAGGCATGCTAAGCTGTTTCCTCTGGACCAAGTTCACACTGATGACAACTGGGAGAATTCACCCAGTCCTATCTGAAGGCCACATCATTGAGATATAGCATGTTCCAAATTAATCTCCACTAAAACATGATACAAGATCTTTCTAGGCTGTGAAAGGTCAGTGGAGTAAGGAATCACCTTCAAGGCTTTTTGACACTCTTTGAATAATATCAATTGTTTCGGGGGCTTACCACTAGATACTGGAGAAGTAATGGCAAGGTAAGGGAAGGCTTCCAAAATGCTCACCTTCAAGATAAAATCTTCTTTCAATGCACAGCATAGGAAAGCCAACCTCAAGCTGTGCCAACCAATTCTTTTCCAGCTTGAGATAGGGCTCAAACCACACTCCAAGCATGTGAATGGGTTTGTCAGTTCAACTAAAGGTATCCAACAGAGCAATGTGTTTCAAACACCTAACTGCAAGCCGGATGACTTCTTCCAAATTAAACTTGGCACCTTTAACTTTCTTGTAGCATTAAAGCATTCTGTGCCACTTCATTGTTGCTGTGGTATGGCACCTAAATGAATACATCATTGGCATATGGAGAAACCTGGATTGAGCTTCACCAGAGATAGTGATTCTACATAGGACCGGATTACATGCCCTGTCCCTTAGCAGGAAGAGAAGAAGCTTCAACATCAAAGTGTAAGGTAAAAAATAAATGGAGACAGCGCAAGAGCTTTTGACCACCTTCTGTTCACCTGTACCATCACAGTGGGGGAGCGATACAAAATATTGATCCACTTGCAGAAGTCAGATTAGAATCCATCAGCCTGTAGCACTGCAGCCAGATACTTGTGCTCTACACTACTGAATGCCTTGGATTGATTCATATTGATCAGCACAGATTGCGTGTTATCTTTTCCACTGACCTAGGATCATGCAGATTAGATGAAGGTGGCTCTGAATTATTTGGCTCTTCACAACACAAGTCTGTGAGTTGAATCTCTGCCAGAACCAATTGTTAAGCGTAACTGTCAAAATTGGCACAAAGATGTGCGACAACCTCAAGTACAGTTTGTAGGGGCAGATCCTTAAGACATACCCCTGCTGGCCCTTCTCAATGCTAAGTGAACTTTACTCTTTGTGATCTCACCCTTACAGCTCACCACTTCAGTCAGTGAAAATTGAGGAGAGTCAACTAAATAGCTGTGAAACTCTTCAGCCCAGAGACCAGGATCCTTGGTTAACCCCAAGGCTGTAGTTTTAATGTCATATAAAAATAAAAATAATTCTACTACATTTTGTAATGATCCCGTAAAAGAAAATAAAAGCATGATCAATCCAGAGATCCTTTTAACAATATTTATAAAATGTAAAGAGTCCTTTGTTTGGTCAATAGATGAGCCAATGACAGCTCTACCTTGTTCACACCTTGGTGGACAATTTAAAAACTCTCCTATTTTTATGACGATGCTCTTGCAGTGAAAAAGAGGAAATGTCAAAGAACATCTGTTATGGCATTTGAAAAAATATCTCTAATTATATATATAATTTGATATTTCATGTCATTTTAATTTACTTTTTATTGTGTACTGTTATTAGAACTGGACCCTCATTTTGTATAATTATAGATATATTTTCATTATAGATTTTTTAGCAAAAAGTAAGCATTATATTTTTACCATATTCTGTTGATTAATTCTTAAATTTACTAATTTCCATTGAAACAAATTTCTTGGACAAATATTGGATTTTTAAGAGATTCTTAATTTTGTTCTTTTTACTTAGCATTTGTCAAATTTTATAAAAAATCAGAAAAAAACCTCTTGAGATTGTGATAGAATGTTGTGACATGATGTCTGTAATAAAAGTATTTTTGAGCAAGGAAGCAATTCTTCTTTTACATTGGTTCTTGTAATTTTTTGTTCTGTTTAATGTCTGTTTTGAGAAACTTTGAGCCTTCTATTTTGAAATTGTTTTTTAATTGCAGTTGATTTAAAATTGGAAGTTTTATTGAATGTGAAATATTTTTGAGATTGAGAAGAAATATCAAGTCCAACAACAACACCTTAATCTTGCCTGTTTTTTGATGAAAAACTTTTCTTCACTTTGAAAAGTGAAAGGTAAGTTAGACAAACCATCACAGATTCCATATTCATGTGAAAATGTGGTTCAGCATTCTCAGATAATTCTGATTTGAATAAGCATATTCAAATTAACACTGGAGAGAAACCATGTTCTTATGAAATATGTGGGTCAGCATTTTCAGATAATACTCATTTAAAAATGCACATTCAAATCATAATAGAGAGGAACCATATGAAATATGCACATCAGTATTTTCACAAAGTTCACATTTAAAAAAGCACATGAACATTCATACCAAAAAGAGAAACTATTTAAACTTGGCCTGTTCAGATAAATGTACATATTTAAGTACTCACCAGAGGGAATTTTACAAAGTCATGGGCTAAAATTTTCAAAGTATTCACAGTTTACACACTAGAAAAATTATTCTTGCTAAAAATTCTGATTTAAATTTTTACAGGATATAAATTTTAAAACATATCCCAATATTAAATCCTGTATAAGATGCTAGTTTTTTTTTTCAAATATTGAAGTGGGCATTTCCAAGAATTCATATTTAAAATCGTTCTGGAGGTCAAACATTTACTTGTAAAATGCTTGTGAACTTTATGGCAAACAAAACTAAAATTGCAAATAAGAACACACACTATAGTGAATTTATATTTTTATGTAATGTGCTTATTGTCATTTTCAAAAAAATTTACCATTTAGAGAAGTGAATAATGATTCTATAATTCTTTATTGAAAGTAAGACTAAAAAACAATATTAATTGTAGAGGGCTCGGTTATGCTTATCACACTGGCCTTGTGCCAAACACAACTGAAGTCCCCATAATTTAAAATATTAGATGGCTGACCAAAAAAAAATTGTCATGCTTGTATGGATAAGTAAATTTATTTATAGAACAGAATAACATCAATTTGTAGTAAGTGAAATTATAAGCTGTTTAAAGGTTCTAAGAATAATAGTAGTAAAGAGTTTAATGAATTAATAGTTGTTTTTTTTGTTTAACAAAATATGTGTGCAAAAAAGAATTCAATGTTTTCACTGTGTGTTTCAATAGGGTAGTAGTAAAGTCTTTGTTCCTTTCTTTTTGTGAACAGCAAGTAAGTGAAAAGGAAGAAAAAGCAATAAAAGAAACTGCACTTATTGACATTAATTTTTAGGAGTCAGTTGAAGTGTCTAGTTTTCTTTTTATTGACGGCGAGTTGACAAAGATGAAGAAGAAGTGATAAAGAAAAACTGCATGAGAAGGTGAGGGAGTGCAGAAACTTTTTATGTCAGAAGAAAAAATTCTGCTGTGAACAAAAGGGGAAAGGAAATAAAAACAAAACAAAATTCAATTTAACACAAAGGGTTCGAATTAAAGAAATTTTACTACTTTATTAAACACAGGAGTTGCGAGCTAAACTGCAAAACAGGTCTGTTAGCAAAGGCTAGGTTATAGCCTTGGTACCACAAAAAAGTTAAAAGTCCTTACAGTTACCTTGTCAATCTGAAACTTCAGTTCCTTTTTTTTTCTTGAAGGGAGAGAACTTTGGGGAGAGTAGCCTCCCTCTAGCTACCAGATAGCAGCTCTGTTTTCACTAATTTGTTGTTATGTTTAGTGTTCGAAGTTCCTTTCTTTGTCTCAAGCCTGGAAAAAAGTCCTTTTTTTGTTTAGTCTCTTCAACCCTTGTGGGTTGTGGGCTGACCTGGGAAACTGTCCCTTTTTTCTGTAAAATAAAATTTCTTTCTTCCTCTGGAAGAAGTATCTTTTTGTAAAATAAAATTTATTCTTCCACTGGAAAAAGTGACGTTCAATCTTAATTTTTTTCTGCCATGTGGGTTAATGACAAACAGGGGAAACGGTCCTTTTTAGAGAAATAAACTTTCTTCCTCTGGAAGAAGTATTGTTGAATCTTTTGTTTCTCCTCTGTTCGTCTGAAGAAATCCCTTTTCTTCTTCTGCAAGCTTCTCAAACCCGCAAATAAATTCAGACTTCTTCTTAGATCTTTGGTCTGATGGAGCTAAAATTTTCAGGACTGCTCAAGTCGGCAAAAATAAAAAAAAATGAGGGTTCCCACTCCTTTAAATTCTATCAAAGGGAGCCAACCAATCAGAGGCAAGATATGTGACACCTGGTAGAGCAAAGACATTTCAATTTCCCAATGGCCTTAGCGAGAAAAGGAGAGAAAGAAAAACGAAGAAACGAACGGACAAATAAAATTTCAACAGGAGTGCTGTGAGAAATATATTCACATAGCTTAGCGCTTAAGCAGTGAAAGGAAATTATCAAACATAACAAGACATACCTGGTATAGTAAAAACAATTTATTTGTCTTGCAAAAATATGCTGAATTTTGCTGCTACAGTGTAGCTTGGTATAGTCTCTTTTCTCTGCTTAGCTTGGTATAGTATCCTCCGTCTAGGAGTGGGATGAAAAAGACACAAGGAACTGCGATCCACGACGTACAGGAACTTTCTTCTGGGTCAGCTTCTTTCACAGTTTCTTATCTTGGTATAAGATGATAGTGCTTAGAGAATTCTTCTCTAGGAAGGCAAGGCTTTGCTCATAGGGTATCCTTTTTAAGGTAAGAAGGGTAACAAGAGATTTTCTCTGTTACAAAGTTGTGGCATTAGCCTAAAAGATTACAAAGAATTGGTAAGATGGTCTCGATATAGCGAGACAAGTGGGCGCCAATTTAGGCCCTGCTGCAACAAAAATCCGGAGCGGCACAAATACGTCCGATACTGTTCGTGCTAGCTGAAAAGAGGAGTGAACAAAACCATCGTGTAAAAAAAACATAAAACCTCTGGCAAAGCCCGCCCAAAGTTCAAAACGAGGTTCGGGTTAAATCAACCAATCAGGAGACCCGTTACATCTGTAAATTTCCGACAGTGCATATGTACAGTGTCCATTTCAGTAGTTTGAAATTTCTCTTGTTACATCATGGCTGGTTAAACATTCTCTGTCTCCTTTGTTCCTCTCTGAATGACTCATATTTCTTTCTCTATTCATATTAAAGAACATTTTGACACTAGCGTGTTATTTTCCTTCAGTTTTGTAAATCGCTCCCTTTTCTTTGGTTTGAAAACTTTTTCACACGCGCATGCAAAATTTGCTTTTGTCTTTTTTTCTTCAAAATATGCTTTCAGCAATTTTGATCCGATTTTGCGTGTATGCAATTCTACTTTTTGTGTTTCAGTTAATTGTTGGAATAATATAGGATTTGTATACTATACTGCCTCAGGAAATGTGTGTACTTTAGTGTTGAGAGAAAAAAACTGTCTAAAAATAGTAGGTAAATTATCTTTAAAAGAACCTTTTGGTGATATAAAAAAGCTACAGAAGTTTGTAATGAAGACCTGTCTTAAATTGAAGTATGTGATGTTTGAATTGATAATGCAATAATCATAAAAATTTGTCATAGATATTTGCTGATTTTATGGTGTATGATGAAACAAATGTCATATCCTCTACAAGAGTAAGAAATCTGCCAAGAACTATCTGCCACGGGTGTTAGTCCTTTAGTTGGGAGGATGAATGCGGATGGCTTTGATTAGTGATCTGTGTCTGGATTCAGGGAACTAGCAATACTGATAGTGGCTTATTTATATTTTTGCTGCAAATATGTTGAGTGCCCATTTTCTCTTTGCTAGTCCTCGCTCTAGCCCGGGCCAGGTTGCTGCTCTTTGACAAAGTTTATTTATATACTACATCTTTCTTTTTCTTTTAATTAACGTCGGGTGGATGTTCGTAATTTTATTTCACCTTTTTTTAAAATTTCTGCATATATACATATATTTAAGTTGGGAAAGTCAGCCTGTTATGCTACTATGGTTTTGAACTTTTCCATTTCACCTGACAAAACTAAAAAGGTTAAAACCATGGTAACATAACCAGATAATCTTCCCATCTTAAATATCTAAAATCTCAACATGTTAAATGTTCATTTTAAATTTAAACATGCATTGAGCATTTTCTGATACAATTGTTCACTAGTCTAATTTAAATCTGACCAATAATGGTTTAGTATATATATATGTGTGTGATCGTCTTGGGGTTGGTAAGCCCCTTTTTCTGTATCCTGTTTGAATATACAACCCTGTGTATAATATATAAGTGTTTGATTCCTCCTAAACTTTTCCATAGAGAAAATATTATTTTTTTAAATATCAAAATAATTTTCAAACATTTTATTTCTTGAGACTAATAAATAGTAAATGTATTTGAGTTTTTCTTAATTTTTTATAATCAGCATTTCATGTAACAGTGTGTGCAATAATTATCTTTCTAAAAATGATTGTTCTATTTAAATAAAATTGTGAAAATTTACATGAGGTTTTCTGTGAGTCTCAATTTCTGAATAAATAGAACTCAGGTCAATAGATGATGTGTGAAGAGATTTTGACAGAAAGTGGCCAATGCAAATTGACATCAAGGAAGAGAAAAGCAAGAAGGAAATTACTAGGGAGTCTTGAAGTTTACAAGTGACATTTCTCTTGTGGTTGAACAATAAAAATGAAAAGAATTCAATGAAATTGACCCAAACATGAACAGTGTGAATACAAATGTGGCCTTTTTAAAATTACTGCATGTCCCAGAGAGGCACATGGGACAAGTAAAAATAGGTGATTTCAATATTTGTTAATGGTTTTGCAACTTTTCCCTGCCTTCTTGAATTGTTTTCTTTTTGTCGTTGAATCCTTGTATTTTCCTAAACTGTAACCCATTTTTCCATATTTTGATGGTAATCCTGTTTTTATGAAAGGCAGTTGTGTCCCAGCCTACTGCTCCCACATGTCAAGATTTAAATAACGAGGCGACCTTGACCTTGCCTTTCTCTTTCCACCAAAAATCAGAAGGCTGGAGATGTTTTCAACAGCTGAAACCTTATAATCAGCATCAATTTTGCTGAAAAACTAGCTTTCTTGGCTTGGAGGACATGATCAAAGTGCAGTTATGAGAAGGTGGCAGGGACCAAGTTCAACTGCAACAAGTCTGTGTTTGGGCTAGTGGGAGGGATCTTAAATCCCCTGGACCTTCACCTGGATGGACAGGCTGGTCAAGATACTTGGTGTCTGATTTGATCCTGGTCTCTTGTATATTGGGCATTAACTTAAAGTCAACATTAGGACAAAATGGAAATTAGTCTCTCTGTCAGAATTTGGCAAAAGTTGGGTGAGTCTCATGTAAATCTGTCAAATGAAAGATGCTGACCTAGAGTGACTGTTTGATGCCATTTAAGCTACAGGTTATTGGGTTTGCCTTAGATGAATATGGTTAGCTCTGCCCCAAATTTCACACTGGAGAGAAACTTTTCCATTGTAAAATCTGGTTTTAAATCTTCCTAGAAATATGATCTCCAAATGCACATATTTACACACAAAAGAAATGATTCCACTAAGAAATCAGTAGATGTAAGTTTTCCCCCAATTCATCCTTAAAACCACTCACTGATTAAATAAACTGGAAAGAAACCAATCCTTTTTTTATGTTTTAATAACTTACAAATTTCAAAAAATCTTTTAAAATTTTTTCCAGTCACTGTCTATATTAGGTTATTAAGTGAAGACTATATTTACTAATCAAAAATTGAAAGCCTAATACAAATCATGACGCACAAAGATTTTTGTTTTTGTATATGTGTAGAAAATTTCTTTTTTTAAGTATGATATTTCTTATGTGACATAAAAAGGTAACATATTTCAAGATTTCTTCCCCTTACAGGAAAAAAAATAGACAATTGTTGGTGTTAACAATGATTATACCAGTTACAGTTTTGTAAATCAATTTTATAGAATTTTCTATCTCAAGGATATAGTTGATAACAATTATATAGTTAATAATAAAGTCTAAAGTACTACAAAAAATTAATAAGATAACTTAATGTGTGTTATTTGAGATGTGAATTGAGTGAAAAAACTCATAAAATTTTAGAATGTACAAGGCGCTTGTCAGTGTGTTAACAGTATTGTTATTTCATCTAAATAAAAAAAAATCACTTAAAATATTTAAGTGAAATGGTTTCTTTTCAGTTTGTTTGATCAATGAGTGGTTTTAGGGATGAATTGAGGGAAAACTTACATTCACTGATTTCCTAGTATAATCATTTCTCTTCTGTGTGTGTAAATATGTGCATCTGGAGATCATATTTTTAGGAAGATTTAAAACCAGATTTCACAGTGGAAAAGTTTCTCTCCAATGTGAAACATTTCATAATAATAGAGATCTTGTTTTAATGAGACATTCATTAATTACTGACAACCAGATGTGTTGATAAAATGAGTTTGACCAGAATTTACACAAATTGATGAAACCTAAGTGCTTTCTTTTTGGTTTTTAACTCCCTAGTAATTTTAAAAAAATAACATATTTTCAGCAATTCTAATATATTATTTAATTTCAGTTACTTTCACCTTATAGCCTTACATTTGAAGATGTTTTCTAAAATAATAGTTTAAAATAAAAATTTCTTTTAAAAATTTAATAGCTGAGATAATAATTAATTCCATGATAGAGGCAACTCAATAATTAAATGTTATGGCATTTGATTTATTAATAATTTATATTTTTTAATATCTCATTTTTCATTTTATTCATTATTATTAATAATTGTTATTATTATAGGTATAACATGAAATTTGTGAAATTAAGTGGGAGTTGGGCAAAAAATATAATAAAGTATATTTTTACCAAGATTTTCTAAACATAATGATTTAAAAAATAATTTCATTGATTTGTGAAAAAGTCCTGAAAGATTCATCAAAATCTCACCACTATTTAATTTTTGCAAGAATTTCCAAATTAATGTGTTTTTCACCTACAAAACAGTGAGCTGTGTAATATTATGTTTGCCATAGTAAACTCTTGTAAAAATCTGGTCACTTGCTGTCAAAAAAAACAAACAAGATTCTTAAAGAAAATTTTGAACGCGTTAGAAATGAATAAAAAATTTAATGAAATAATTAAAAAAACTAGTTTGATTTTCCCTCTTTATTTAAACATTATGATGATAAAAACTTTGTTTTTATTAAGTTTGGGGTCTTTTAACATCATGTTATGCTGTTTTTTTCAGTGAATGAGTGGAGCTACCAAGTGTAGTATATCATAGTTATTTCTCTTTTTCATCATTTTTCTTGTCTATCCATATTACTTTATATAAAGTTTTTTTCTATTTATGCTCTTAGTGTCAAAGTTAAATGTAGCCTTCTAACATCCAGTGTCACAGTCTGTCTTTACTCTTAATATTTCTTGAATGTTCTGGGGTTTTCTAGGTTTGAAGTAGGTACTCCACTCATTTGCGATACCTAAGTTTGAAATTGAATTTTAAAAAATGAAAAACGTTTTCTTGAAACTGTAATTTTAACTTTAATTGAAAGCTTAATTATTAAATTTACTATTTCAAGTAAGCAAAAATTATATTCATTGGAATCTAAAATTTTGAGATTTTAAAAATATTTTAAAATTTTTGCCATTTTTTGAGCAATTAACACATTTGTAAACAAAAGTTAATTCTCGGTTTTAAAAATCTTATGAAAATAAAATATACATCTCTCACATCTTATTTTTGGAAAATTAGCAAATTTAAAGTTAAATCAATCTGATTTGAAATAAATATTATTTGTTTACGGTATGAAATTTAAAACAAGGTATTTCTTAATCAGAAAGATCTGACTCGACCTTTCAAATAGACAATGATAACTCTTACTGCAAATCAATTCACACATCTGGAAGTATGGTGAGCAAAAATGACATAATCTAATTAAACACTTCATAAGATGAACAACCCTTGAATTATGTGATCTTTTAAAGATGTCACGTAACAGTTTACATCATAAAAGAAAGTGTGCAGTTTAACATAAAAAGAATTTAAATTATTTTTAAAATCTTAATTCTAAATGATATATATTTAGCTTTTCAATTTTCGATTTGTAAATAAAGTCTTTACTTAATAAATTAATAACCGAAGACACTGAGTAACTGGAAGAAATTTAAAAGATGTTTGAAACATTATAAATCATCATAATTAGTAAAAAAAAAGACAATTCTTATAAAATTAATTATTCATTGAATTTTTTTCTTCAGAATATGACATCCTTAAATTATATTATTTATAAAATCGATTAAAAGTTTATTTAAATAAAAAATGGTGTAATTTTAATGCATTTTTTATTTTACTATTTGGAGCAGATTTTTGGAAAAACAAACTTGTAAATAAAATAATTACATGATTTACATTTCCAAATAAGTCCCGCATTTAACTGAATAAAAAAGTTAGTATACGTAATGAATTTCTAGAAGTTTCATGCAATTAATTGGTGGTGGGGGTAACAGATGTAAAAAAACATATTTTTACCAAGATTTTCTAAAAATAATAATTGCATAAGTAATTTCATTCATTTGTGTATAAGTCTTGGAAGTTTCATTAAAATCAGACAATCAGTTGATTTTTGCAAGAATTTCCAAATGAATGTCTTTCAAGGCCAAAAACTGACTTTAGTAATATTATGCTTGCTATAGTAGTAACATTACATAAACCTCAGGTGAATTACTGACGAAAAAAAAATTTTAATAAAAACTTTTAACATATAAGAAAGGATTAAAATATTTTTAAAAATAATGACAACAAAATTTGATTTTTCCTCTTAATAAATAACAAACATTTTGATGATAAAACTTTGTTTTTTATTAAGTTTGAACCCTTTTAACATCATGCTATGCTGTTTTTTTGGCAATTGCGTGAAGGTACCTAGTTTGAAGTTTAAATAACAATCTGCAAGCATTCTATCCATAGCATTTTAAAATTTAGCTGGTGCCACTTTTATACCAAAAAGGTTGGTTGAACTTTTAAAAGCTTTGTGTGTATTTTTCTTCAACTTGTATTTTTTAAATACATTTCAGAAAGATCAAGCATCAAAAATATTTTTCCACCATTTAACTTTGAAAAATTTTTTTCTGGATTTGATAATGTGTAGTTATTGGATTCTAAGCACGTGCTTGACCCTGTTGAAAAATCAGTACAAACATGATTGTTTTCTTTGCATACACTTCTGGTGCTGCCCATGTTGTTATGATTAATCTCTGTAATGACAAATTTTCAAATCTCTCTAATTATCTGTTGACTTGCTCCAATGATGGGAATGGTATCATCTGTTTCAATTTAAATATTGGTGTCAAAGACTTTTCACTTAAAATTTCACTTTTAATTTGGAACATTGACTTAACTCATCCCAAAGAACACCTGAAAAACATTTTTTAATTTCTTCCTTTAAATTCACACTCTGTTCATTTTTTGTTTGTTTATTTTTTAAATTGGTCATTTGTCCACTTACTTTTTTTTGTAATAAACATTTATAGAAAAATAACTAAGCTCAAATAATTTTACTTAATCAGTAACAAATGTGCACAAATTTTTTTCTGTTAAAATTTTTCCATAGATTTTGTATTACAAGATGATTTTTATGTTCTACTTTACTGCACTTGTAGCATTTGGAATTATTAAAAGAACACTAATCTCCATGATGTAAACTTCCAAATTTGAAATATGAATTTGACTTTCTCCAGATTTTTATTTTGATTTATGTATGCATATTCTATATCATCAATTTTGTTGGCATCATGTCTCAGATTTATGATACTCTGATATTTGGCCAATATTTCCTGTAGTATAAGTTTCTTTTGTTCAAGTTTTGTTACAATTATCACCCATATATATTTGCATCTTTTTTTATTGTTAAACCTTGAACAAAAATTAAACCTTTAAACATATTTGGAGTCAGTTCGTTTAATTTGAATCTTTAACAATTCCAGCACATTTGGTAAAATCTTTGTCTTTTTGCATCTGATTTATACATTTCCAATGAGTATTAAATGAAAATCTTTTCTCATGAAAACTTTCTGTCAGAATAGATATTTTTTCCCCAAAACAAATTTCTCCTGTTTTTTGAGGTAGTAGGAAATCACAGTATTTCTTATGTTCTACCATTACTAACATTCTCAACAAAAGTCTTGTTATTCTCTCATCTTCCAAATCGTTGCATTATATTCCTTTATGAAAATTTACACATATTTTCAAAAATAAGCAGAAAATTCTGTCATCTGGATTGTATGTCAGTTCAGATAAGGATTTTGTTATGGTGTCAGAAGTAAAAGAACTTAGAGAATTTTCTGTTTCCTTCAAAATTATTTTTCTTAATTTTATTGTTGTTTTTGGAATTCCAACTACTGATGATGTTGCAGTTGCTGAATTTTTGCCACAGAAGACAATATTTCATCCATATTTAAAGAATATCTGTTTTTTCTCTTACACAACCAAAGAGAAAAATTATTGATATAGAAGGGGTTGTAATAATAAATGAGTAAAGACCAGGTTTTATTAACTATACCATCATTCTTATTTTTGTTAACTCCATGAGGTGGCATCTTTTGTTAAATGTGACTGTTCATTATTATAAATGTATTGCAGTGTTCAGGTTATAAAATGTTTTCTTCTATGTATAGGTATATTCTTGTGAATATAGCATATTTGTTTTCTACACAAGTGTGTCCATTGGAATGTTGCAGAAGGTTACTTTTTCCATGTGCTATGTTATAATTTGTTCCTGTATTTGAGTGTGTGGATTGTCTCTTGAATTTAACCCTTAGTTTTCTGTATATTCTTTCAATGAATATTATTTAAGCACATCTTCGGTGTGTTTTCTTTTTTGTTTGTTCTTACCAACTGTGATGGCTACTTTATGGAGTATGAAGGAGTAATACTGTGGAGTCAGGTTAGCATACATGCATGAAAATAGATACATTCATTTCTTTGTTTTTATTCCACATGTGACTAACATCCACTGAATTTCAACTTATTCCATTTAAATGGTGGCTGAATCAGTTGTCCCATGCCAGATTCTGTGTTGCTCTTGGAGCTATTTCACTTAAAGCACAGCCTGAGTTCTTCATATCTATTCTGTCTAGAACTAGATGTGGTATAGCTTGGACACCAGCTCATAGAATGTCTGTCTATGCTGCAAAATTTACAATGAGTGTTGTTCCTGCTGATAGTGAAGGTCTTTAATGCTGACACATTTGTTTTTTTTTCCCTCATAAATTGTTTTCTGTCATGTGATTTAAAGTGTTCCTTGCAGGTGCAGGGAGGATTTAGTTGTTAATTTTTTCATTTTTGAAGGGATTTTTATTGCCTAACATAATTTTTAAAAGTGTTCTTGATAGTGGGATAATTAGTTGCAACCCTAGGCAACAATTCTGACTGCAGTGTAGTTGGAAGTTTGGGGACACACAATTTTGAAACCCACCATATCATCTTTCAAAAAATCTAAATTTAATGAAACTTTTAGTCCTGCTAGATTGGCTTTTATTTCGGATAAATATTACTTGAGTGCCATGAAGTCTTCATCATAGATGGGTGTGGCATTTAAAATTTGTTTGAAAATTTTATCTACAATAAATAGAATGCCTAAAAATCTTCTGTTAACTAATTTAATGTCACTTCAAGTTTTTTTCTTCTAGCATTGAATGGAAAATTATTTTGGATAATGAAGTAAATTTGGTGCTTTCTGAGCATATAGATGTGATAGAAATGTTAAACTGTATCATAGTCACAGGCTACTCACCTCAAAAGCTCTGGTTTTTTTGGATCATGTAACCATGACTTGTCAAAATGAAAATGAGGCCCACAACAACTGTGATGTACACAGGGGGCCTTTAAAAGAAGCAGGCAAAAGCAAACAAGTCAGTAGCTAGCTTGCATAGGTGAAGGAAGGATGCTATGCAATTCCTGGGACCTGACACTGCCTGACACCCCAACTTGCTACCATGCTGCCTGACACCTCCAATTGGCTACCACACTGCCTAATACCTCCCACCATTTTTACTGCAATTGTCTTTTTAGGACAAACACAGTTGTCTTTTTCAAGACAAGCAACAACTCTTTCTTTTAGTCATTAAAATTACCCTCTTCAGAAAAGGAAAGTCTAACAGGATATGCACCACTTTGATGCAGTGATTTCCAGCGACCAATACAGGTTGATGCAACAACCTCTAGTATAGTAATCTTATTGGATCAATTGCTGAGTGCTAACATAGTCTGCATGCCATTCAAAATGATGGATCCACACTTCGACAATGCAGTCTTTATCACCTGATTACTGCAAACATGTGATGGACCAATCTTACCCACCTGGTGCAGCAACAAATAACAATACAGGTCCCATTTCCTGACCAACGTATTATTAACTGCATGCATTGATGACCCAAGCCTATGAGTGGTGGACACCACTCAATCAACATTAGTCCTGCAGCAACCCAACAGATCAATTTGAACTGCAAAGCAACACTAATGAAAGTTGTCAGACCAAGGCAACTTTTAACCTTATGTCATCTTTTTGTCATCCTTGCCTTTCAGGTGTGACTTTATTTGGCTATTAAAAATTAATTACATTTCAAATCAGGAGATCCATTTTTCCTATGGGTAGCAGTCACAGGTATCAATTTGCTCCAATAATTTCTTCCTCCTTTTATTGGCATCTCACACCAATACTTCTTAGTGGGCATCATGGGCAATTCCTCCACCTTCCTTGGCATTTCATCTGCAGCTGCCACTTTGGATACCCTTTGATCAGCCTGGTTCTTGATGATTTGGCATAGCTTAACTTGTGGTCACTAATTAAACATTTTTGTTTCTAATTTTTTGGCCTATGTAAAAAAATTTTATCTTAGAGTGTTTTCATTTCAGGCATTTACCAATTGGCTTCTTTTTTGTCAGCCATTTCCTCAATTCTTCCAGCAAATAACCCTTATTCTCAAGTCCTAATCACTGTATGAATCTTACAGTCATTAGTTAAAATTAATAATTTCCGATTTGGCTCATGCAAGATTTTCCATCTTTTTGTGCTTTCATAACTAGCACTCTGGGATCAAAATCATTAATCGGCTGTCTAAAATTCACCACATGGCTTTCTTGTAATTTGCTTTCCTGTAGATAATCTCATCTGGTTCATGAGAACTAGGTTCATTTTAAAGAAAAACTTCATTCTATCGGTATGTACACCATTCTATTCAGTAACCCTTCATTCTTATTCAGCTGTAAGTATTCAGATGTTTTTCTCAACTTGTTGAGATATCATCTTGTAGATTTTATGCCATTTTCAGCTTTAATTGGTGCTAAAGTGAGTTATTTGAGATGTGAATTTAGTGAAAAACTCTTAAATTTTCAGAATGTACAGGTCATTTGTCAATGTGTTAACATTATTGTTATTTCATTTAAATGAAAAACATCATATAAAATATTTCATTGGAATGGTTTCTTTCTAATGTGTTTTGTCATGTGTGTTTTTAGGAATGAATTTCAAGAAAACTTACATCCACTGATTCCTAGTGGAACCATTTCTCTTCTGTGTGTAAGTATGAGTCTCTTCAGATCATACTTTCAGGAAGATCGAAAACCAGATTTTACAGTGGAAATGTTTCTATCCTCTGTGTGTAAACATGTGTTTTTAGAGATATGAATTTTGGGAAATTTTAAATCCATAGATTTCACAGTGGAAAAGTTTTGCACCTGTGTGTTTTCATGTGACTTTTGAGATATGCATTTCGAGAAAAGCTGAATCCGCAAATATCACAGTGAAAACGTTTCTCTCCTGTGTGTGTATACATGTGTTGTTTGAGAGCTGAATTTTGGGAAAATTTAAATCCACAGATTTCACAATGGAAAGGTCTTTCTCCTGTGTGTGTTGTCATATGACTTTTGAGATTTGAACTGTGAGAAAAGTTGAATCCACAGATGTCACAGTGGAAAGGTTTCTCTCCGCTGTGTTTTAACATGTGTGATTTGAAAGCTGATCTTTGGGAAAACTTACATCCACAGAGTTCACAGTGGAAAGGTTTCTCTCCTGTATGTTTATACATGTGTTGTTTGAGATATGAATTTTCAAAAGTTTTAAATTCACAGATTTCACAGTGGAAAGGTTTTTCTCCTGTGTGTGTTCTAACATGTCTTTTAAGATTTGAATTCCGGGAAGTTTTAAATCCACAGATTTCACAGTGGAATGGTTTTTCTCCTGTGTGTGTTGTGATGTGACTTTTGAGATTTGCATTTCGAGAAAAATTCAATCCACAGAAATCACAGTGGAAAGGCTTCTCTCCTGTGTGCGTATACATATGTTGTTTGAGAGCTGAATTTTGGGAAGATTTAAATTCACAGATTTCACAATGAAAAGGTTTTTCGCCTGTGTGTGTTGACATATGATTTTTGAGATGTGCATTTTGAGAAAAGTTGAATCCGCAGATATCACAGTGGAAAGGTTTTTCTCCTGTGTGTGTTAACATGTGTAATTTGACACCTGATTTTTGGGAAGACCTAAATCCACAGATTTCACATTGGAAAGGTTTCTCTCCTGTGTGTGCATACATATGTGTTTTAGGAGAATTAGATTTTTAGAAGATTTAAATCCACAGATTTTAGAGTGGAAAGGTTTCTCCCCCATGTGTGTTAAAATGTGTTTTTAAGAGGTGCATTTTGAGAAAAGTTGAATCCAGCAATTTCACATTTGAAAGGTTTTTTTCTCCAGTGTGTGTTAACATGAGTAAGTTAGTGATTATTTAATGGGAAAACTTACTCCACAGATTTTACAGTAGTGATATTTTTGGTCTGAGTGAGTTTTCATGTTTGTTTTGAGATTTCATTTTATAGAAAATATAACACCACATATGTCAAAGAAAATGTTCTTTCTTTTATGCATATTTTGGTAATATCTTATGTGTCAATTTACAGTTTACTATTAATACATAAATTTCACAGTGTAAAAATGTCTTCTTTCTCATACATATTTGCCATAGTTTCAGGTATTCTCAAAAATGCAAACTGAAAAAAAAAGAAATAAGTGAGCATAGGATTAAGAAAATATGCCACATAGTGTTATTAAATAAGTTTGTAAAATTGGATTTTCAAGTATTTTCTGAAAAGTGCATCCAAAAGTTCTTCAAATAAAAATATTTTAAGTGCTAGTTTAAAAGAATTCATCATCAACCAGACTTTTGAATACAAAGAAATTACGTAAGAAAGACTGATGAACTTGCATTTAAATCTGACACATTTATTACAGTTTATTTTAACTGAAATCATTTAATTTTATTCTGAATGTCATTTAAAACTAGAACAGATTTTCTACCAGATTATTATTAAATCATGTATCAGTGGATATGAATGTGAGGATGTTGGAATGGGCTGCCAGACTTGGAGTGCAGAATGATAATAGGACTGCATACTAGAGACTGGTTGGGAGGAAGTGATGAAAGATTAGCAGCAATAAAAAGTAAATTAGTGAAGATAAA
Organism: Ascarosepion bandense; assembly: GCA_037127315.1. NCBI lineage: Eukaryota > Metazoa > Mollusca > Cephalopoda > Sepiida > Sepiidae > Ascarosepion > Ascarosepion bandense. The sequence goes on along the minus strand of JBBBDQ010000328.1, from coordinate 6,114,329 downwards.
AGTTTTGTCTTATCATTAAATTGGCAACTCATTCTATTTGCACTAACCATTTATTATGCACGGTAAAATTAAAACCACTGGAAACCTCTCTAATATCTTGATGAAAATCTCAAGGCAATAAAATAACCAGTCATATATTTCTAGTTCTAACATCTCTTAGACAACAAAAATTTGATGTTTTTTATTTTATTGACTGCGCATTATTGTAAGGTTAGTTGAGTACCATCTGTGAGAAACAAAGCACTATGACACAATCCACTCTGCCAGAAATTTGGAAACAACATACTGTATTGATTGCCATTCTCACTGGAAGCTGCAGTACAAATATTTCAGTGTCTTTGAGTGTCTAAATATGAACTTGCTGTGTCCCCAAAAGATGTACCAAGAGTGATGAAAACCAAATATCCATTAAACATCCTGATGTTTAGAGTGATCACTAGTGATGGTGATGTTATGCCTCCATTCATCTTTCCAACTGAGCCTCAGACTCAACATGGAGGCCTCCATCAAATGCCTTGATAAGACAGCAAAGGGTCAAGATAGTAGCTGCTAGAAGACCCCATGTCTAGCAACAGGACTCTGCATCACACCACAGAAGCAAGAGAATCCAATCGTGGCACTCAAACAATTTATGCACTCACATCTCCCCTTACATTTGGCCACCTCACTACCCAGACTGCAACCCACTGAATTATTATGTGTGGGACATAGTTGAGTGAGAGACAACCAAACTCCTTCGAATACCAAAGATGAATTGAAGGCAAGGTTTATAACAGCATTCATCAACTTAAAGGAGATCATCCAGAAGATTTTCAAAAGATTCCAAAGTTATCTGGAGGTGTGGTTAAAGCCATGGTAATTTTATTGAATAAATTTAATCTTTAATATTTCAAGATATTTCTGTGAAATTTTGGTAAATATATCTGTTAAAATGAGAAATCAGTATTATTTTCCTTTTTGTGTAGTTGAGATGACAATTTATCTATTGCATGCATTCTTTCTCTCCTCTCTCTTTTCTCTCTGGCGTGTTTATACATGCTAAAAAGTCTGCCTTCTTCTACCGGAGGCTCGTGGCCTAGGGGTAGAATCACCAAGTGACGCCGATTCAGTCGGGTTTCAATCCTGGGTTAGGAAGCGATCGGAGTCTAATCATACTGATGAGCTTTGATACAGCAAAACAGATCTGTCTGTGGATGACTATAGTATTTACGCTCTCACACCCTGATTGAGCACTCTGGAAGAGTGGAAGACTTTGTAAACAGTAGCTACTCCGGCACATACGCATCGCTCATTCAATAATGAATTAGAGCATTCTAGCTATTGGGCATGTTTATATGCACTAAAAAGTCTGCCTTCTTCTACCAGACACTTGTGGCCTAGGGGTAGAATCGCCGACTGATGCCAATTAGGTCGGATTTCAATCCTGGGTTAGGAAGCGATCGGAGTCTAACCATATTGATGAGCTGTGATACAGCGAAACAGATCTGTCTGTGGATGACTATAGTATATATATATATATATATATATATATATATATATATATATATACACAACAAACTGTTAATCGTATACAAATCAGATTATTATCATATATATAATGTACATGTTCTGTCATTTCAGATTTGAGCACTTTATTCTGGTGTACTATTTTACTATACACCTTTAACTCTTCATCTCTATATTAATCTGTATATACAAGAGTAGATGGATGCTTGAGAGCTCGCATATTGATTTTAGTTGTATATTCCAACTTTGTCATGGTCCAATTCTCTCTCTAATATTGAGTACACTTTTCAATATTTTCTGGTATTTAGAGTTTTCTCTTTCGTCAAATAGTGGTGATTTTTTTGGCTATTTGATTTGTGGCCATATAGGGTGTTTTTGAATACCCACTTAAGGAGTCTATTGCATATATAAACTAGCTACTTTCATTTGGATATGCACATATCAAATAACAGAGCAGTACCAAGAATCTGAAGACTATGATTAGAATACATAAGAAATGGTTATCAATGTTTGGTCATATACAGATCAATTTATTATGATAAATATATAACAGAGTAGCTTTTAAAAAAGCATATACAGTATGTCCTAGTGTTAGAACAGTTCCACCCTATGATGATTTGTGGCCATAGTTTAATGCTATTTTTAAGTGTGAACATTTTTTTAAAGAAATTGACATTTTTTTCCATTTCAGCAATTTTTTAATTATTTCATAGGTGTTTAAAATGAAGTCATTCTGAATTATCACCTTTAAATACTTTTCACTAATAGAAGAGCAATATGATAATTCAGTACATCTTAAATTCAGAATAATTAAAAAATACACATTGAGTGCAATTAGATATTCTATGATTTCAAACTGGTAATAAATTTAAAAATTAAAGCAATTTATTAAAATCAAAAGTATCATCTAATTTAAAAAACAAGGAAAAAGAAATTATTTCTCATTTTAAAAGTAAAATTTAAAAGCAATTTTCATTAAATGGTATAATAACAAAAACATATTTTCCACATTTTAAAAAAAGGGTTATTATGGTATATATTTTTTATTTTTTTCTATTATCTTTCAAATAAGTGAATCACTTTCAAATGTAAGTGAATTTGTTTAAAAGAAGTCATTTAAATTATTTGAAATGTGCTTTTGTGGCAGTCGGTAGGTTAGGGCTTTTAGAAAATTATTTTCTGTATCATGTAATGTTTATATTTGTCAAAACAAACAAATCCTTTCAGAATTTAATTCATCATATGCAGTGTTTGGATTTATAAACGTTTTAAAATCTTTTTAAATTCTCATGTGTACCTCCACTAATTTTTGATACCTAAGTTTTAAAATGAATATTTAAAAATGAAAAAGCTTTCTTGAACCCTTTAATTGAAAACTAAGTGAATAGATTTATTATTTCCAATAAGCAAAACACTCTTGTGTATTTCAAATAGAAATTATATTGATTGAAATCTTAACTTTTTTGACTATTCAGTTTATCAACCATTTTTCACATATTCACAGGTTTGTAAACAAAAGTTTTAAAATCTTTCAAAAATAAAATATACATGTGTGACATGCGATTTTGAGTAGCAAATTTAAACTTAAATCAATCTAATTTAAACAAGTATTATTTGCTTATAACATGAAATTTAGTATACAAACATTTATTGGTCACAGAGAGCTTGTTTTCTGACATATTAATTGATTACTGACAACCAGACATGTTGATAAACTGAATATGGTTGACCAGAATTGATCTAAATTTATGAAACCCAAGTGAATGCTTTCTTTTAGGTTTTTAACTACCTAGTAATTTTTCATCTTATGTAGGCTCTTGAAAATGACATGGATCAAAATGTTGGTTTTCTTTACAAGTTCCCAGTAAGAAAAATATTAAGCAATGCTTGTAATTTGGTTGATTTTTAGATGAGACACTTCCACTGTGTAGCCTTCCATTTCCCCATCAATTCTTTGACAAACAGACTTTTGTGCCACCACTGAAAGATAAGAAGATATTACTGAATACTAAAGGTACTTAAAAATAAATGCAGTGACATGTGAAAACCATCTTTTTGATATTCTGTTTTTGTTTGTTTGTTTGTTTTTTAGTACAAAAGTTTATATTAAACAATTCTTTCATTAATTTTTGCTGTGGACTAAATATCCCAACTCCCTAGTCACTAAATGAATTCCTCTAGATACTTGAATGAATAATTCTAAGCATTCAAATAAAAATGAGTGGGAAGGGACAAAAGTTACCCAGTCTGCACAACTGCTGATTGTGCTGGTTTCAGTGATGATCAGAGATGTAATTGAGAGATGATAATCCCCACCAGCCTAAAAATGGCAGGCCAGTATACAGAAAATTTCTTAAAACTGACACACTAAATGCCTAAGCAAGATTTTATATTATAACTAATAGAAACCCATTTATAACACTTTTTCAATATTTAGATTAAATTATTGCATATGTGCACATATTTTCAACAATTCTAATATTTTATTGAATTTTATTTACTTTCATCTTATAGCATTACATTTGAAGATACTTTCAGAAAAAATAAAAATTTTTTTTTTTTTTTTTAATCATATCACACCAAGCAAGGCGAAAACGCCACTGATGCGCAGGGGGCTATGTGGGAGTGAAAAGATTGGAAAAGAGAAAACCGGAAACCACATCCTAAACAGGAAACAAGGGATGAGCCTCTTCACCTGTTCAATAGACATGGGTGGAGTGTGAACCGGGCGATAGTGTAGTCTATCTACTCCAATTAGTTTAGTCTATCTACTCCAAATAATATAACATTTTCTTAAATTTAAAAATTTAATAGCTGAGATAATAATTAAATACCACAATGAAGGTAACTCAATAATTTCTGAAATATTATGGTATTTTATTTAGGAATGCTTGTAATTTGGTTGATTTTTATAAATAAAATACCATAATATTTCAGAAATTATTGAGTTACCTTCATTGTGGTATTTAATTATTATCTCAGCTATTAAATTTATATTTTTTAACATCTTATTTTTCTTTTTATTCTTTATTATTAATAATTGTTATTATTATAGGTATAGCACGGTAAAGTGGTTTTATTTATTAAATTAATTAAATTTTGTCTTATTTAGTTGTCTTATTTATTAAAATATTTAGTTGTGTTATTTATTAAATTTTTATCGTACTTTATGTTTTATTAATCAAAGAACTGTTTGTTGTTAAATAAAGCATTGAGATAGGAAAATCCTATAAAGTGGATTTTTAAAAATTTTATGATGTAGCTGATATAATCATGGTTATCACCATCAATTGTTCAAATTTTTTCTTGTAAGGGAAAGAAACCTTCAAACATGTTACCTTTTCCTGTCACATATGAAATATATTATACTAAATAAAACAAATAGCGGATGTGTGTTGTGGTACAGTGGATATCGGCTCGGAACGAGAAACTGGGGAGCCAAGTTCAAATTCCAGTTGAATCCATTGCATTCACTTACGCGCAAATACCCTTGGGAAAGGTATTAATCTGTCTCTTTCTTCCAGTTATGGGTCAAATAGCAGGACAGACTGTGTTCTATAGCCTTCGTCGGCAACCAGTCTACCGCAGAAAGCAATGGACAGAAGATTATCCCGCAGTAGGTTGCCATTGCTTTCTGCGGTAGACTGGTTGCTGACCAAGGCTATAGAACCCAATCTGTCCTGTTATTTAACCCATAACTGAAAGAATGTTCTACAAACACACACAAAAAAAAATCTTAGTGAGTGATGATTTGTATTAGGCTGTTCAATATTTGATTGATAAATATAATCTTCACTTAATGACCCAGACTATAATGTCCTTAATACATATTATTTATAAAAGTAATTAAACGCTTATCTAATTAAATAATGTCATTGTTTTATTGCATTTTGTATTTTATTATTCGGAACAGGTTTTCAGAAAAGTGACTACTATTTGTAAAATAATAATAATAATAATACTCATCGATGGTTATGTGCATCTGGATTAAAGTCTGAGACTGAAGGCTTTATTCTTGCAGTGCAAAATCAAAGTTTTTTCACTAGAAGCTTTCAGGCAAATATTATACATAATAATGTGGATTCAAAATGCAGGTTCTGTGATAAACACCAAGAAACAATAGACCATCTAATCTCAGGTTGTTCTGTACTTGCCCCAAATGAATATAAAAATCGTCGCAATAGAGTGGGGCAATATTTACATTGGACAATGTGCAAACACTATGGAAAATCTGTAAACAAACACTGGTATGAACATCACCCAGCCCTGGTTGCAGAAATAGAAGATGTCACCATTCTATGAGATTACACCATCTACACAGACAGAAAAATTGAAGCAAATAGGCCTGACATTATTGTTAAAAACCAGAAAGAAGAAACTTGTCTATTAATTGATATGGCCTGTCCAGTGGATTGTAACATAGCAACCAAGGAATTCAAAAACCTATCAAAATATAAAGACCTGGAAATTGAAATAGAAAAAATGTGGAAATTGAAAACAAGAATTGTGCCAGTGATAGTAGGTGCCCTTGGAATGATAAAAAATGGAACAAAACAACACATTGAAAGAATCCCTGGAAACCCCAGTTTAAGAGATATACAAAAAATTGTCTTATTAAGTACAGCCCACACACTAAGGAAAACTTTGTCTATGTAATGCTAGGGATGATAGGGGAGATAGAAAAAACATGAAATGGAGCCATAACAACACGCCACGACCTGCCTTAGGTTTTCTCGCTGACTTGGTTGGTAGTGCGACCATAGCAGAAATCGAAATATGAGAAATGACATAATAATAATATAAGATGATTTCCATTTCCCAAGGATTCATGCATTTTTTTACTAATAAAACAAAAGTTTGCAGATAGTTTTGAATTTCATTAAATTAAGTGGAAGGTGGGTAACAAATGTAAAAAATATATTTTTACCAAGATTTTCTAAAAATAATGCTTTTCGAAATATTTTCATTCATTTGAGAACAAGTCTTGCAAGTTTCATCAAAATCTGACAATTATTTGATTTTTGAATGTATTTCCAAATTAAATATATTTTTCCACCGGGAAAAAGTGAGTTTTGTAATAATTTATCATAATAAATAAACTCTGGTAAAAATCTGGTTACCAGCTGACAAAAAAAAAAAAAATTAACCAACATTTAGAACGTATATGAAAAGATTAAAATCTTTTTAAGAATAATTAAAATATTCTTTGATCTTTCCTCTTAATAATAACATAAACAATTTGACCAAAAAACTTTATTTTATTAAGTTTGGGACCTTTTATGCTGTTTTTTCAACGAATTTAGTGGAGTTTGAATAAAGTGATGGGAAGACGCAACAATGCTCTAAAAAGCATTTTAAACGTTTATAGATAAATTTCCTTTTAAGTTGTATGAATATTAGACGATTATATTTAAAATAAAACCAAGATTTAAGTTCAAAGAAGAGGTTTAAATGGTTTCAAATGCTTTTTTATGGGGCTTTTTACTAGGAAGGAAGTCCATGACGGTTCGTCTAACTTACCTTTTTTCAGGACGAAGATGTTGGACTTCTTTCTCAAGATTGACAATAGATTGGAATCAATAAAACTCCCTACTTTTTATAGAAATCGCAATTAAAAATTATTATTTTAAAATGGATCGTCTGGAGTTTCTGAAAAAGAACAAAGGAATTTCAACAACCGGTGTAAAGAAAGAATTTGTCGTCTGCTAAAAAATAGCCTGGGTAAAATCAATGTCTGAACTCAAATTCAATGTGTTTTCCTGCTTTTTTAATAAAATTTTATTATTGACGAAACGTGAAAGCAACATTTTTTAAGGCATCTGTTTCCTATTCCATTATAAGATGTTGCTTTTAGTTTTGTTTTTCAGATAATAACTGAGTTTTTAAAAGAAGATTTTATCGAAAAAATGTTTATTTATTTGAAAATTCTTGCAAAAATCAAATAATGGTAGGATTTTTTTTGTTTGATGAAACTTTCAGGACTTATTCTCAAATGACTGAAATTATTTTTGAAATCATTATTTTTATAAAATCTTGATAAAAATGTTGTTTTTTTATGTTTTTCTCACCTCTAATTAATTTCCTAAAATTCATAGAAATTGTCTACTGTCACGTTGTGCGTTGTGGCGCAGTGGATATCGGCTCGGAACGAGAAATCGGGGAACCGAGTTCGAATTCCAGTTGAATTCCTTGCATTCACTTACGCGCAAATACCCTTGGGAAAGGTATTAATCCGACTCTTCCCTCCAGTTATGGGTTAAATAATAGGACGGATTGGGTTCTATAGCCTTGGTCGGCAATGGCAACCTTGCCATTGCGGGATAATCTTCTGCCCAGTCAGTCATGCCTCTTTCGAGACATGATCGCCCAAAGCGTGTATCGCGCATGGCACTAAAACTGACTACTGTCACGGAACTTGGTTTTAAATGCAGGGCTCTTTAGGGAATGTAAATGCCCTAGTATTTTTTTTTATATACGGTAGCTCATTTTCAGAAAATCTGCTCCGAATGTTAAAATAAAAAAATGACATCAAACTATAACATTATTTAATTAGACAAGCTTTTAAATATAAGAAGGACATTATAGTCCGAAGAATTTTTTTTTTCAGATGAATAATGAATTTTACAAGAATTGTTTTAATTTTTCTTTTTTAATTATAATAATTTATAAAGTTTCAAAAATCTTTCAAAATTTCTTTTAGTTTTCGTCCCAATTAAGTTATTAAGTTAAAACGTGAAGACTATATTTACTAATCGAAAACTGAAAAGGTTAATAATACAAATCTTCACGCACCAAGATTTGTAAAAATAATTAAAACATTTTTATGTCTCTTTTTTTAATGGTAAGCCATAAATGCCCTACCATTAAAAGGTCACGTTTCAAAAGTTGTTCTCCTTACGAAACGTTCACTTAGGTTTCATAAATTTGTGTCAATTCTGGTCAACCATACTTAGCCAGAATTGTTAAATGACTGAGTGATAACAAGAGTGATAACAGACTGTTATCACCTACTTCAAAGTCAGCCAAAAAAAAAAAAATTTTATTCTAAATTTCATGCTGTAAGCAAGTAATATTGTTTCAAATCAGATTAATTTAACTTTAAATTGGCTAATTTACCAAAAATAACGAGTCACTGATGTATATTTTTTGCAAGATTTTTAACATTGAGAATTTTGTTTACAAATGTGTCGATTGCTCAAAAATGGCCATAAAACTGAAAATTTTTTTAAAACTAAAAAATAAAAGATTCCAATGAATATAATTTCTGTTGGAAATTCACCAGAGTATTTTGCTTACTGAAAATAGTAAATTTAATTATTTAGTTTTCAATAAAGCTAAAATCAAAGCTTCAAGAAAACTTTTTATTTAAAAAAAAATCAATTTAAAACTTAGGTATCGAAAATACGTGAATGTACTTATTTTATTATTGTTTTTAATTGAGATAAATATTTTGAGAGGGCAGTGTTTTTACTCCATTTACTATTGCTTAAAGTCAATTTATGACTGTAATACCTGTATTTCCATTAGATTTCCGTTGAGCCAAAATAGAATTTAACATTGTCATTTGAAGATGGATGCTAGCTCTGTAAATGATAGTTTCAGTCATGAACTATATAATACAAGCATCAGATTTATTTATCCCTTAGCTGATTGATGTTATATTCCGCCACTGAACTCCAGAGTCATGGTCATGTAATGTAAAGAAACTAAAACTTTTGAAGTGAGTAGCCTGAACAACTGCGCCACATCTTAAGTAAGAGCGTAGATATGGACTGGTGCTGAAACGAATAAGCGAATATATATATATATATATATATATATATATATACATATATATGGATGACTAATATATATATATATATATATATATATATATATGGATGGATTAATATATATGTATATATATATGGATGACTAATATATATATATATATGTATATATATATGGATGACTAATATATATATATATATGTATATATATATGGATGACTAATATATATATATATATATGTATATATATATGGATGACTAATATATATGTATATATATATGGATGACTAATATATATATATATATATGTATATATATATGGATGACTAATATATATGTATATATATATGGATGACTAATATATATATATATATATGTATATATATATGGATGACTAATATATATGTATATATATATGGATGACTAATATATATATATATATATGTATATATATATGGATGACTAATATATATGTATATATATATGGTATATATATATATATATATTATATATATATGGATGACTAATATATATATATATATATGTATATATATATGGATGACTAATATATATATATATATATATATATATGGATGACTAATATATATATATATGTATATATATGGATGACTAATATATATATATATATATATATACGCGTGTGTGTAGGTTTAAAGAATGACAAACACTTGTGTATAGGGTTTAAAGACTCATTCTGTACTGATGATGACTTAATTAGTTGCAGCAGCCACTATCGTAAGAGTCGAAGCTGACTACTGTGGTAGCATTAGCAGGAGCCTTATTGTGATGTATATAATATGTCATCCTTTTTTTTAATTTTATTCTCTGTATCTTTGTGGAAGGCTTATTATTCTTCCTCGTCGTGTACTACAGTGTTTGTGTTTTGTATTAATTGTTGGTGTTTGTTTATTCTGGGTGTTTGGTCTTTGATCTTCTGGGAATATATTGTCATCATAGTCGATGTTAGTATTTGTTGGATCCAACTGGCGTAAGCACGTGTGAACATCAGCTTATATATTTTTTAATAAAGCGCGGTACTAATGTAAGAGTATGTAGGTGTATGTGTGTGTACGTGCGTACATGGCAATATGTATACAAGTGTGTACATGCATGTAGAAGTGATTCTACTGATGCATGCATAACAGATGTTTACCATCTCTTTAATTTGAGCATTTATGCCTGACCAATTGACATAACGCAACCTACTGCTCCTACTCGTTATAATTTTTAACAAAAGGGCGACGTCTATTTGTAGTGAGCATGGAATTAAAAGTAATTCTCCCCTTTTCTTCACTTTAAAAAAATTCACAATGACGTGTGAAATCCTGATTTTGCCGAATAAAAAAAGGATTGACCCTATACTGAAAGAAAAAGACGAAGCTGAATTTCGCGACAGATGCTAAATTAATTTTCTAACCAATAAAAGGAAGCGATTTGCAAAACTGAGAAAAGTTAGTAATCATGTGTGAAAAACTAAATGGCTATAAAACAGAAAGAAAATCGAAGTAGTCAGTGAGATCGAAGCCGCGATATGATACATCAGCAACATGTGACAAAACAAACTTCAAGTCTAACCAGGACATATAAGTTCCGCCACACATTCGTTCTCCTTCTTCACTCATGCTATTCTTTTACCTCTTCATCCTCAATATTCCAGCAGTCAACAAAGAAGAAGACGATGACAACAACAACAAAAAGATACTTCAACTGACTCCTAAATATTAATTCCGATATGTACAATTTCCTTTATTGCTTTACCTTCCTTTTTCAACTTTCTCGCCGGCCATGATACAAAAAAGAAAAGAAACCCAGACTTCATTACTATCCTGTTAAACATTGCATACATACAAGTTATAACTGTGGTGATCCCGAACAAGCGAGGGACCGGATGTTTGCCTCAGAGGTCCAGATAGCAAATGACCAAAACTGGTCTTTGCGCATGTGGGTTCCGGTAGAAAACCAAAAATAAAAAAATATCAAATTCCTTTTATGAACCCTTTTCGAGAGCCGATGTGAATTTTGTTTATCGTCCAATGGGAAGTTCAGAATTAAATCCGGATGTGAATTCCCACATGACTTGTTTAGAGCCCCGAAGACGAAATAAAAGGACGACACAGAAAACAATCGACAGTAGAGAAAATACGAGCATAATTAACACGTCCCTTGACAAAGGTCAAGCGATCGTATTATCGTTGCTTTTCCTTTTTCTCTCACCTTCTTCTTCACTGTTCACTGAGCCACTTAATAACTGACCGGTACACGAAGGACCGAGCGGAGACTCCAAAGACACTCCTAGCAAATGAACGCACACACATACACACGCACAAACTCTTTTCGGCAATTACTGCTATGAACATTTTTAACGACCTTTGAACCAACCAAAAGACATTATTTTTATTTGTAAAAAATCCTTAATTGATATATATATATATATATATATATATATATATATATATATATATATATATATATGTGTGTGTGTGTGTGTGTGTGTGTGTGTGTGTGTGTTGTTTCTACACACAATTTGATTTTCTTGTTTTATACCCACCTTATAGTGGGCTATCTACTAACAAGGCCAAATTCAGTTAATCTGTTTCAACACACAAATACACTTCACTATAACGGATAACCCACTATAAACTGGTGACCGCGACGTAATTTCAACACACACACACACACACACACACACACACACACACACACACACACACACACACACAAATTGGACTTTCAGCGAAATTAGAATATTTCTTTTTAACACAAACTAAACATGTCAACTGAGCGTAATTAACACGTACCCTTGACAAACGTCAAGCGATCGTTATTACCATTGTCTCAATCTTTCTGTCTCACCTCTCACCTCCTTTCCTTTTCACCATTATCCTGAGCGATAACTTAAAAAACAATCCTACCAAACAAACGCTCATACATACATACATACATACATACGTTCCTGCCTAAATCCCCACAAGTTACTACTACGAACACTTGATACCCTTAACTTCTTAATACTGTTTCTCATGAACGTTTAACTTCTCTACCAATTCCATTTTTAAATTTCTATTAAACATACAAAATGTATACTTTTATTCTTCCATAAATCCACACATTCAAATCTCCAACCTTCTGATGATAGCGAATAATCCTAAGTTGTAGGGAGTTCGGTTATGTTTGACACAAGGCCAATTTAATAAAGTATTAACCATCTCCCTACTTCTACAACAGCAACACAAAAACTCCCAAAACGACATCTTAATATGGTTTCAAGGTAATGAAGTAGCGTATAAATAGACTGACACTCGTTTTTAACAGATTTTTCGCAAATATGGTCTGAAATTTAAACAAAGATAAATGCGTGTTTGCTAAGTCACAAATTACATACCTGGGACACCTTGTGGCGGAGTCACAAACCTAAATACCGCGAGTGTTAGCTCCACACACATATTTTCTATTTAAAATTAAATTTGATTGAAAGTTGGTTGGTTTTTTTTATGGCAGATCAACCTCGGCGTTCATTTATTGCCAACTAAATTTTATTTATTTATTGTTGGTAATACCTTTCTTTTTCTTTCGACAATTTATTGTTGTTTCTATATAAGTTTTGTGTCTAGTAATACTTTTTTCTTTTAGATTATCAAGATTCATTGGGATTTCTTTTTTTAATGGCAGAGTCCCCAAGTCATACCCTGTTATTTAACCCATAACTAGAGGGAAGGGACGGATTAATACCTTTCCCAAGGGTACCAGTGCTTAAGTGAATGCAGGGCATTCAACTGGAATTCGAACTCAGCTCACCAATTTCTCTTTCCGAGCCGATATCCACTGCACCGCAACACACATCCGTCAATAAACGCTTACAGCACCTGGTATTCCCAAGCGGTCACCCATCTAAGTACTGACCAGGCTCAACGTTGCTTAACTTCGGTGATCGAGCGAGAACCGGTGTATTCAACGTGATATGGCCGTAAGCCATCGATTTAAAGGACCAAACAAATTGTTCTAATAACAATAATAACGCGTATTTTCAATAAATATACAAATCAAAAGTGGATGAAGATTGAATTAATGTTGAAAGCAATGTTTGAGAGAATTAAAATGTTCATTTGAAAAATTCACAATGTGAGACAAAGTAAAAAAGTGTAATGAACAAAAGTAGAGGTTTCGCGCTTAGACAATATTTTAAATGTTCTGCTAAAATATGAAATAGATTACTTAGATCTATAATGCAGAATAGTAATTAATAAAGGATTCTTGTGTGAATGTTCAAGAATCTAAATGACAGAATTTAGGATTGAAAAATCTTGTAAATATTCTAATAAATGGAAATGATGAAAAGTTTGTCTAAGAATAGTGACTTTAGTGGGTTATCCGTTCTAGTGAAACGTAGTTGTATGCTGAAACAGATTAGCTGAATTTGGCTTCGTTAGTAGATAGCCCGCTATAAGTTATAAAAGGGGTTATAAAACACGAAAATCAAATTGAGTATAGAAACAACATTTTATATATACATATATATCAATTACGGTTTTTTACAAATAAAGTAATGTCTTTAGGATGGGTCTAAAGGACGTTAAAATATTCGTAGCCGTTAATGCCGAAAGAGAGTTTCTGGGTATATATGTGCACATGTTGTCAGTTAGGAATGTCTTTGATGTTTCCGATCCTCTGCTCGAGTAAGTGGCTCAGGGCCAGCGAAGAAGAAAATGAGAGGGAAAAGAGGCGAGCATAGTGGATCGCTTGACGAGGTCAAGGTATGTGCTAATTACGCTCGTACTTTCTCAACTCTGGTGATGCTTTCTGTGTCGGCTTTTTATTTCATCTTTGTGGGTCCCAGCAGGTCATTTGGGAATACACCCGTATTTAATTCTGGGCTTCAGATTGGATGATAAATAAAATTCGCGTAGGCTCGCGAACTGGAATTTTATATTTAATTGATGTTTTGGTTTTCTGCCGGAACATATGCGAGGAGCCAGGTGCGCAAAAACCAGTTTTTGTCATTTGCTTTCTGGTCGTCTGAGGGCAAACATCCGGTCCCTCGCTTTGTTCGGTATCACCACAAATACAGCTTGGCAAATAAGAGTGAGTGAGTGAGTGAGTGAGTGAGTGAGTGAGTGAGTGAGTTCTTATTTTTCTGATTGCCGTAAGTGATCAGACACAAAGTTTAATGATCAACAGATGGGTAAGAAGAAATGTTTGGATTTTACAAGTTGGATTTTACAAGTGATTCTCACGTGTTGCTGGGTGAAAAGATGGGTGAGATTCAGAGTGACGTGGGTTCTAATAGCAAATTGGTACTCACTGACTGAGAAACAAAAATCAGCTGTATTTATTTATTCCGCGATCACATGGGAAGCTTAAAACGTGATGGCGGGAGAATTGTGTCTCGTGAAAAAATAATATTTTCTTAAATAAATCAGCCAATCAGGTTACGAGCTTGAGAGAAACTTCGTAAGCTGGCTGGAGTTTAAAATAGCACGAAATTCGCACTAGCTAAAACAATACGATTGATAAATTGCCGCTAAAAGCTTCGATCGATAAATTTTTCCTTCAATGATTTGATGAATTTACACAAAAATGTGAAAAAGAATTTATGCAAATTTTGTGTGGGATACTGCACAACCTCATCAGCAATGAAAGGTTAAAACCAGACCCAACAAAAGTGGAAGTCATCAGTGAAATGTCTCTTCCAAAATGCAAATCAGACTTACAGAGACTACTTCGGATGACCAATTAGCTGTGTAATTTCCTACCGAACTACACAGAGGTTACAACGCCATTACGCCAACTTTTGCCCAAATGTATGAAATAGTCGTTCTATAAGCCATAGATTGAAGCAATAAATAATCTCAAAAGAATGATAATTAGCCAACCAATATTGCAATACTACAATCCCCCACTTACCAACAAAAATCGCCACAAATGCCAGCAAACAGTGTTGTTAGCAGGAGCCTCATTGTGAAAAATTCTATATGCTCAGGAAACACAGAACTTATTATATTACCCAATTATTTCCCAATTAACGCCAGAATAAAAATATTGAAGTAGCATTAAATTTGTTGACAGTGTGGGGTTTGATACATTGACACCCACACACGCACACACACACATACATGGTGATTCAGCGTTCACGTGATAACTTAGTTTTCCGTGTAAACGCATGCTAATAAAAGCGGGGAACATCACGTGGTACGCTAGTTAGGATTTCGTCCCGGGGCAAGAGCAGACATGTCTCCCTAACTCACACAAACACACGCGCACTAATTGCAGGTAGCAATTAGTGGCGCAAATTTTTTTTATTTTTCTTCTCACCGACATTAACACTATGCACATTAACTTTCATTCAAACTGGACCTTACATAAAATAACTTTCTACACATAAATTCACAATTTTTCCAACCTTCGTCAGTAGAAATTCACAGACTGCCTAAGACTACTACATTCGCATGTAAGTCTCTCTCTCTCTCTCTCTCTCTCTCTCTCTCTCTCTCTCTCTCTCTCTACTCAACGCACACACAGACACAGAACTTTGTCTTCTGTCTGACTTTCTTGCCTAAACGCATACACAGACACAGAACCTTGTTTTCTGTCTGAATAATTTCATCAAGGATTTGAACTTTGAACTCTTGACGATAATCTTAACGATTGTATAAACCTTTCTTTCAGCTAGAAAAAGAACTTCTCTTTCCTTAATTTTACTTACTTATGCATGCTCTCAACCCTATGTAATCTTTGTTAATATATTGTCTTTCTTGTTACTTTCGCCTTTTTGTTCTTTCTTATTTCCTGCTTTAAATCTTGACCCCATGTTACGTCGAGTAGATTCGTAAATCTAAATTAGTAATGGACGCTTCGTCCTCTACAATGGTGACCCCGACGTGATTTGAACACGCAACCTTCTGATAATGGACGCTACAACAGAAGTCTTTAGACATCCCATTCATTGTGGACAAAATTTTCAAACAAATGTTAAATGTCACTTCCAAATACGATGTAGACTTCATGATGGTCAAGCAATATTTATCCGAAATAAGAGCCGATCTATCTAAACTAAATGTTTAATTCAATTTAGATTTTTTTTTTAATCATATCACCCCGAGCAAGGCGGTAACGCCACTGATGTGCAGGGGGCTACATAGGAGTGAAAAGATTGGAAAAGAGAAAAGCGGAAACTGCATCCTAAACAGGGAACAAGGGATGAGCCTCTTCACCTGTTCAATAGACATGGGTGGAGTGTTAACCGGGCGATAGTTTAGTCTATCTACTCCAATTGAAAAAAAAAAAAGTGAGAAGACTGGAAAAGAGAAAACCGGAAACCGCATCCTAAACAGGAAACAAGGGATGAGCCTCTTCACCTGTTCAATAGACGAGGGTGGAGTGTGAACCGGACGATGAACATGAACACAAGATTTTTTACCAAAATCTCGAACGTTTAAGAACGGATGAAAAATTAAAAAAATAATTAAAAATATGGGTAGGTATTTGAAGGCCATCACAATGCATTTAATAAAATAAAGGGAGATAAAGAAGGTGTTACTGTTGTTGGGTTTTACCTTTTAATTATTTATTAATATTTCGAGTTTGATCTTTCAAACATTTTGATGAAAAAAGTACGTTTTTAAGTTTTGGGTCTTTTTTTCTTTATACTATGCTGTTTATTGTTTTTTTTTGTTGTTGTTTTTTTTCAGCGATTTAGTGGAGATAAAGATTTATATTTCCTAAGGCGTTTTTCATTTAACTAACAAAACACAGTTTCTGGGAAGTATTGAATTTCTAGAAATTTAGAAGTGGGGGGGTAACAGATATATAAACAAAATATTTTACCAAGATTTTATTAAAATAATAATTTTAAAAAATTCATTATTAATATCAGACCATTATTTGATATTTGAAAAAATTTCCAGATTAATGTGTTTTATTTTTTCACAGGAAAAATAACGGCTAAAATATCCATAGTAATCTTTGGTGCACAGCAGATGACAAAACAATAACTCAACAAAATAAAAAAGATTTTTTAAAAATTTCGAACGTGTTAGAAAGAATTAAAAAATTTAAAAATAATTTTAAAATACTTTGGTTTTTCCTCCTAACAATAACAACAGACATTTTGACGATAATATTTGTTTTTTGTTTTTACATCATGCTCTGAGTGCTGTTTTTCAGTAAATTTGTGGATGTACCTAAAACTTTTTGTTTTTGTTGTTGCCCGAAATAGCACAGGGGGTAGCGATTAAAAACCCAACGTCGAAGAGAATACATCCTAATTTTATGAAGACGGACTTTTAGAAGATGACATTTATCATTTATTTGTTTATTCCGAAAATTTGACCGATTTTTCTATTCGACGTTCCGTATTGCCAAGTGGCAAATATTTTTTTTTGCCATCATTGACTTCCTAAACAGACTTATATCAAAAGTAAAACGAATTACGTAAACATTTTTTAAACATTTTTTTCTACCAAAATGAATATTTTTCAATCGACTGCTATAAAAAGTAGAATGAATTACTACAGTTACACTTAAACGAATTTAAAAAATTGCAGGAAAAAAATCCTTTTTTATAAAAGATTATTTGCATTCTTCCACTTACCTTTCAATTTAGAATATCACACGGAGAAAAATAGAAAATAGAAAAACACGACACAAAAATGAAATAACATTGTTGTGAAAGCAATCTGCATTCATTCCCTAAACTTTCCAACTACACTGCAGCCAGAATTGGTGCATATGGTGGCAACTAATTATCCGACTATGAAAGACATATTTTAAAATTCAGGGAAGCAATGAAGACCTTTTCAAAAACGAATAAAAAGTATTAAATCCTTCCAGTAACTCGTGAGGAACACTTTAAACCACATGACGGGGAACAGAAAACCATTTACGATGAGAAAAAAAGTGTCCTTGTCAGAGCCCTTCGCTACCAGCGGGAACAAGTCTTTCCGTTCTAATCTTGACTTTAAGCTGATGCTTAAAGAACAAGATCAGTTGAGAAAAGGTGAATTTCTCGACCCTATAGAATTCCTTCTGACATGTCGTTCATATCACAATTCTCATAACACCTAACAAGCAAAAGAACACATTGGTACCACATTGCTACCAACAGAACTGGCCTCCAGGACAAAAAACTTTCAGCGCAGTATGCGAATCCTGATATCTTAAATAAACCTTTATAATGAGACTACGACTCTGAACTGAAAGAAAGTGTGTTCCAGGATTTCCACCATCCCATCATAGCGAACACATTTTGGAGATTTTTCCAAGCCTCTTGCATAAAGCTTTTTGCTAACCAAGAGTGTTCTTCGAATCACCAGCAAGGTGAGTGATGCTTCAGCATTATTGAGGCATTTCAACCCAGGCACCCAAAGTCATAGTGAGCAGGCTTCCGGCTTCGTAAAACCGAGCTCACCTATCAGATCATTTTGAGCGGACCCCCTAACTAATACATAACATAATGCCCTGCGGGACAAAATCTGGACGTTGGGGGTGTTTCAGTCTACGTTCCCAATACAAGGAGCACTCGCCTCGGGATAAAAGGCTGACCTCTTCTTCGTACGAGTGCACACTTCTCGAGGATGGGAAGTTCTTAAAGGGGCTCTCCTTCTAGAAATCGCCCGCACCATCCGATCGCCGACACATTCGATTTAAGATTGTGATGTGAAGCGTATGTTGACGAATCTCGACGCTATGCATACCCAGACCGCCTTCAGAAAGATGGAGGCAACAGGTATTGCGATCTACCTTAGGAGGACTTGCTTCTCCACAGGAACGAGAACAAAACCCTTGGCATACGGAAGAAGAAACACAGGGAGTCGGTAAAAGAGAATTGGGTAGATGTAGGAGACATACTTCCTCCCTCCCTAAGGAAAAATTCCTCTGGGACCACAGACCAAATGCGAACTCGGCCTTCTCCTCCTGTACCTCCCAATAATTCATTTTCAACTGGAGATCAAAATCAAACCAGACACCGAGAATTTTAACCGACCCGTCTGTCCTGAGGAAAGGCCGGAGAAGATAAACTCCCACGCGACCAACCGCAAGCCCCTGTCATTGTCTCATATCCTCTGATTTATTTGCCGACTTCGTCAATCTCGGCTCTGCTCGACACAAGAACCGAAGCGTCGTCAGCATAGGCGAAGGTGGTAGCACCAGGTAGTAAAATTCTGGGAAGGACCAGATTCGACTTTTAACTTGCGAAGGAGGGGCTCCAACGCAAAAGCCTAGAGCAAAGACGAAAGCGGCCAACCTTGACGATTGGAGCGAGGCAATACGAAATACTTCGACAGCGCACCGAGAGACGCATACAGAAGTCGAATCTAGGAACGAAAGTACGGCCCAAAATCAGCGGCGGAAATGACAACCTTCAGAAATCGATGGTCAACCCTATCCAATGTCTTGGACTGATCAAATTGATCAATGCGGCTTCATAGACCACTTGCTCGATGATCAAGTGTGTTATATGAAATCTGCTCTGAATAGCCCTAGCCACCAGAGCACAATTCTATTCGGAGCCAATCAGACGAGAGAGGACAGCCTGCAAACGGCCAGCTAAGATCTTGGCTAAAATCGTTACCTCTGTGTTTAACATCGTTAAAGGCTAAAAGTTACCTATCCCCACCATTCTTGTCCTTGCGTAGTAACTTGACCACACTCCTAGTGAGGCGTTGAGATAGAGACCCCTGCTTCATTCAGTTGTTAGAAATGAGTTCCAACAACGGAACAAGGACGAGCGATTGCCTCAAGTACAGTTCGTAGGGTAGAGCATCTAAACCCAGGGATTTATCTCGGTCAACCAGCCTCAACGCTTCCCAGATTTATAACTTCCTAATCACGCAATTCAGCGGCTATATTCATCTCCTCAGAAGACATTATTTAATCTAGCCTTAACTACCAGAGATTGGTCCTTCTTGACAGGCAAGGAGGCCAACTCGGTCATAGCTAAGGCTACCCCCCCACCCATCACGGGATTTAATGGCCCGCTCAACTTTTTCCTCGGCTACCGTTTGCACCGGTAAACTAGCTAGATTGAGTGGACGACAATAATCAGCAGTAAATGACCTAATTTTCGATTTTAATTTATCCCACTACATATTCCTAACCACAGCCCCCGTCAGTTCCGGCTGTAGTGTTAATAACAGCTGGTCCTGGAAATCTTGTCCATCAAGCAATGAAGAATTCATTTTCCAGCATTAGGCTTGACTAATTTTACGCGAAACCAGACGAGCCTATGATCTGTGTAAACTGTAAAAGGTGAACTTGGACAACCTAAAAGTCCTACATCGACTCTCTTAAGACTCGTTCGAGGTAACTAGAACGCACAACTGACGCCGAGCTTCCCCTATTAGTCTAATTAGTACCACCTCTCGGGAGTACTAATTACAAAACTTATCGACACGATTAAACCCGTCGATAAAGTCTCTAAATGGCTTCATATCTGGGTTGTTAGTACTCGATGTTTACCATATTCGATCTATGCTAGGGACAAGGACGTCATTCCAATCCTCCGTTAAAATTACCCGACAAGATGACGTTAAAAGCGGCTCGATCCGAACGAAACAAATCAGGCCGCTGAGCATGATCATTGGACGCATAAACTTCCAAATGAAACAAAGAGCCTTATCCTTTAAGTTAACATACGGTACGCAGATTCTGCCTGTCGGATTTGAGAAGATAAGAGCACACGTCACATCCAAAGACTTGTTCACTATGTTATATATCTAAACAGAGTGAAATACGTATGGTTGCAAAACAGATTCAGACAACTCAGCAATGAAATATAATGACAATTCTTTGCGAGAAATATACACATAAAATATTTATTTCTCTTCGGTGTTCGAACGACGAAGGCAGTAACAAGTGGAAGACGAAGAAGTTTAAGAGTTCATGCAAATTAATACAGTTTACAGCAATATATCAACGAATTTAGTTCAAAGTGTTCATACAATCGATTATAAGTAATATCACAACAGAACGATACACTTAACTTAGATTTGAAGCGTCGTGGTAGGGCGTCGAAAGTCTGTTGATAGCAGCAGCATGAATCTCCCTTAGTGGGTGAAGGAGGAAGACTGCCTGATTTTCATTTCTTCCCCTTTTTATGTTTTCGGAGTGGCTCAACGAGCAGTCCCTTTTTTGTCCCGCGGGAGATTTTGCAATTGGCCGCTAAATTGATTCAGCGGTCACGCTTCAGTGATCAAGTAGACGGAAGTGATGCGTGGAGCCACTTGCGTGGTGGTGTGTTTTGTCATTTCAAGACTGGGACTCCTGAAGATCACTTCCGTTTATCAAAGCAGGGTACGATCTTACTTTTTGTTAGAGAACGTAACAACTATCCAGGAAACTACTCCCGAGCGGCCATCAAATGCTGAAAAAGAGCAGACCCCTTAGACAGAATGTCCCCATGATCATGAGTTGAAAACTGGGTCTTCTGCACACAACATACATTTACTCCGAGACTCTGAAGATCGCAAGAAAGCCTCGCCCTGTGAAACTCCGACGTCAGGCCCCTCAAGCTAAGCAACCCGAAAGACATTATCAGACCGATTAGGGTTGCCCTTCTTGGCCAGTGGGGGTGTGGGGTAGTTGCCACCAGGCACCATTTACTACCTAACCTTAATGTAAAAATCAGCAGATGGGTGTATACGGAAGGTACGCATTCTAGTAGGTGACCCAGATAGGGATAAAACTGCTAAATGCACGGGAAAGCCTGTCTGTGTACATCGACAGACCCACCCACAAACTGGTGTCCAACCAGATAAAAATGGATAATGTAACAACTCTGGTCAGCACAATAAAAAATAACAAAGGTGATTTTGGGAGGGGAGTGTAGCTGCTGCCAGGCACCATTTGCTACCAAACCCAATGTAAAAATCAGCAGGTTCGTTTTCTCGTCGAATCCAGCCCTGTATGCTTGACCGGCGGCCTTGTCACCCCTTGGGACAATGTGGTCAGAAAATATAGTTCCTTATATTTTAGGATAACGTAAAACAATAATGAAGTCTAAATGAAAAGTAGGAGACAAAACAGTAAAGTTAGAATAAGTAAGTAAAATGTAACAAATGAGCTGTTTTTACGGCAACCTTTTCTAGAATAAAGGATTTTTTGGTCTCTGCATAAGAAATAGAAACCCCCTTAACATTCTTTTGGATTGAGACCTTCTAAGAGGTGAGATGTAAATTTGTTATCTCCAGTGGCAGCACATTCGTTTTCGGTACTGTTAAGGAGTAATTCAATGGCTATAGACCACACGGGGTACCAACGAGGTAATTAAATTTTTTCCATTTAACTTCCAGCAAATCCTGGACAAATTTTATAGTTAATGAAATTTTAATTTTTCTAAATGTTTATTGCCTTTTTAGACCCTTTCTTAATTTGTAAAAATGTACTGCTTCGGCGACGCAAACGATTCTTGCTGATTTAAACCCTTGTTATAAGTTCCCTGTTTTGTTACAATTATTTTATGTAAATTTCATTGTTTATTTTCTTATTTTTTCGAATTTTGTAATTATCTATCCTTGTGTAAATTCTTCCTCCATGTGCTCATGTTATTTTTTGTCTTAATTTCAGTTTTCACTGCTGCACATGTACTGTTAAGGAAATAAAACATTTTACAATATATACCCGCAGTTATCAGTTCTTTCACGTGTAGTGGATGAAGCGTCTATTACTAATTTTGATTTACGAGTCGACTCGACGTAACATGGGGTCATGAAATAAAACAGGCGATAAGAAAGAACGAAAAGGCGAAAGTAACAAGAAAAACAATATATTAACAAAGGTTACATAGGGTTGACTGTTCCAATGCTCCAGGTTGAGTTCTTTCCCTGGTGAGAAATAAAAAAATTGCGCCCCTAATTGCTACCCGCAATTAGTGCGCGTGTGTTTGTGTGAGTTAGGGAGACATGTCTGCTCTTGTCCGGGACAAAATCCTAACTAGCGTACCACGTGACGTTCCCTGCTTTTATTGGCATTCGTTTACGCGAGAAACTAAGTTATCACGTGAACGCTGAATCACTATGTATGTGTGTGTGTGCGTGTGTGTGTGTGTCAATGTATCAAACCCCACACACGCATGTTTCATGTGGCAATGGCAATTATAGAAAGGACACCGTCGTTTTGTTCCATTGATCTTAGATCTATTTCACTCCTTATAGAGCCATCATTAAACAGGTCTCCAATGTCCAAAGGAAATGTTAGGAAACAGAGAAGGGTGAACAAAAAGTGGGACGCTCCCAGCACAATACTGTTGTAGTTTCTTAGCATTACTGTCATTAAAAGTGGAGGGAACGTTGAGAAGGCATCGTTGACCTCATATCTGCCGAGCAGCCGAGCCCGATCGTACAACTGTTAAAAGCCGTTTTTATGTGGGAAAGTTTTGGAGGTACTGATTGTCTTTCCCACCTATCTTTTTGAGATTTAGTAAAACGTCAAGATCTCTGATCTTTTTGGAATATTCCAATGATTTTTCAGCTTGTTCCTCGGATACGCAGCAGACGTCTTTCCTGATGCAATAAGACGATTCTGTTGTTTTTTATTTTTTTACTTTTGTCCACTTGGGAGATAATTTCACGACTTCTCTACCTTTTCGAATTTTCAGATTTCTACGGAGACTGTGCAGGTGTGGGGTGGGACTGGAAACTGGGGTGATATGTTTAGAAAGACGGAAGAAGGAGATGGTGTTGTTTTATTTAATGTGACCATTTTGGAAGGAGTAGGGGTCAAAGACCTTGTCAATGGGGGAGGGGCCATGATCTTTAGGGTGATGGGGAAAACGGGGCAGAGGATGAGGTAACTGGCACCTCCACTGGCTTTGGGTCTTTTTTCCGCTCTGCGTCAAAGTGTTTTTCCAGCTCACTTAATTCAACAATTTTGTCCCATCTCGACTCACATTTCTTTTTGCAGTTCGCTTGCTGTTGTAGAATACGACGTCGGAGCGTCACCCTTAGAGCTGGTAGTTGGAATGAGGCTATAGGTGACTTTTGCTTTAGATATTTCGGAGGACTGAGGCTCCTCTGTTTGGCTGTTTTCTCTGACCCTACTAACGACTCGCCATTCTCCTTCCTTTTCTTTTCTCTCACTTGCGAATGGCGTAAATTTTTGGGAGAATGTGGAATGGGGCCCAACCAGGAGCTTGACCGCACCGGTCTGAGTCGTTGGTAGGTCTGTACCAAGCGCCGCAGAATTATCAGTATCCGCCAGAGTGGGATTTGGGTCGCCTACAGCCCGAACTCCACAGACATTCTTCTCTGCACAAGAAGAGAATTCATCAGTCTCTCAACACTTCCGATAAGTTGGTTTTCTGCTGGTCACGATGACCGGTATTTTCTGGTTGCAAAAGTCCAGACAGAGTAGAAGGTCAAAAAGTCTAGTATAATATCGAAGCTCTATCCCCATTCAGGCTGTTAGAGGTAGCACTCAGGATTTAGCAATACTGACTTAAGTAGGTAGGTAAGTGATCTCTTATAACCTTGAGTTGAGATTTCATATAGTGCTATAATGGCCCTGCGCTGACCCTCACATTCTGTTCTTATGATTAGGTCTTTCGTTATCAATTCTTGGCTCTTCACCCTCATACACACTTCCGGTATTGGCAGCAGTATTCCCACATGAAACTACCGTTACCTTTTATAACTCTGTTAGGTTTGATTCCCACAGACATCACAGATCGGATTTTGTCGTTGAGTGACAAAATTGCGTGTACGCTTGTCCAACACGAAGATTCACACAATATTCTTTGTGAACTTGTGTAATACTTGGTGTTTTTCTAAAAGTCTATCTTCTTTCAGAGGATTATTGTAATTTTTGGCACTTTCCAAAATTCCACGATATTAAGAATACATTTCGGCGGAGTCATCTAACAAGTAGGTGATTCCCCCGCTGTCGTTTTCTTTTGTGCCTCCGATGATTTTTGAATTTACTAGTCATTTTCTTCGTCACATTTTAATTTTTCTTGGTTTTACTGGTTAATTCAACCCGTGAGCTTGCTTTTTTTTGCTTCCCTTTATCGGGTTGATCTTATGGGATACACATTTTTTTTTCTATTAAAATAAGCAATAAGAAAATACATAAAAACATTATAGAAATTTTGGATCAAAACGGCATTAGAATTTAAATTACATTTTTATATTTCTCAACCAATCAGCTAAAAACATAGAATAAGAACATTCTAGAAAAATAGGATCGGAAGTCAATTAACAAAAATATTTAGGCCCCAAAACAAAATAGTAAAATACAAATCTGATTGGTCAATAAATGTCTTCACACCTAAATGTTAGGAAGATTCTTTGATCCACTATTATGATATATAAATAACACACAGTTAGGAAGAAAGAGGTCAGTCACCAAGCTAGCCATTAAGTCAGCATGTAACCGATACTTTGTCCGGCCAAGTCATTCTTCCACACCAAAGTTCATGACCTAGCTACAGATGGCCGTGAAAGGAAAAACCCGACAAACTTTCTTTCATCAACGCGACATGCTGTCGCCACCCGAGATGAACTTAACGTAAGTAAGAACGACTTATTTACGGACTCCGTTAATATAAACTTACACACACCTTTAAACAAATTTAACTTCTTGCCAAACTTTATTTTCCAAAAGGCAATTTTTCACATCATGTATTTTATTTGTTTCCACATGCTAATATTATTTTATACATATTAAATTGTTTAATGTTCGTTGTGACTTATTCCATTTCTTTTGCGCGATTGTAAAACATTGTGTTGTATTTGTGGGGGAACTAATCTCGAGAGCAATACCCGTAAAATACGGAAGCACATCAACCAAGCACTTACCAAATCCCCTACAATCTACTTTAGAGGAAGATCGGAATAGGTCTTTTTAATCGACCGCCGTTTGTCGGCCATACTGAAAATTCGTTCTGAAGAATGCCAGGCGGGAAAAAACCTATTCTTGTGCCAAATTATAAATGGATTTGGGGGTATAGAGATAGAAAATAAAACTAATTCCAAATTATATAATGCAATAAAAGAAAAACTGTATAAAAATCGGGAAACAAAAATTTTCGACTTCCAAAATAAAAAGATAAAATAAATAATTAAACTAAATTACAATTTAAGTAGAAAATATTAATAATAATAAAACGATGCCAAAAGAAAACTTTGCCCAAAAACGAAAAAGTAAGAATTCAAAATACAAAGTTCGCCGACAGACGAAAACAAAAGAAATTAAAACTAATTCTCCCATACGACGAGAATAAAAAGAGTGTAAATTTAAAGGATACAAATCCTATATTATCCCAGCAAATAGCTGAAGCACAGAAAGTATAAAACGAAGGTAGCAACATTAAGATCAGAATCGCTAAAAGTAAATTTTGGTAAAGATTACTAAAAAAAACAAAACAAAAAAGATCCAAAATAAATTTATTGATTCTAGATGCCGGTTCGACAAAAAGCAAATTAAACTTTCAGTAACCCCTACCAATGTTCTTAGCGCCAAAAAATTTTCTTGCTGGAGCCGACCATGTGATTTGACTTTGCTTTATTATTCACCTTTGCAGTCGGTTAGCCAGAGAGAAGAGTCAGTCAGAGAGCCAGCCTACACTAAAAAGAAGGAGAAGACGAAAATAACAAGAAAACATTATTATTTACATTGTTTGGACTGTTGTCCTCATCTTTTTGCCATGTTTACGACATTTTGGCCGATGTACGCTCCAGCCTTCTTCAGGAATTTCGAACCGAACCCTTTATTTTGATCACTGGGGTAGCTCATTCCTATTCCTTATGCAATGATATTTCCGGTTGCCACGTAGATATCTCCCTTTAACTTAACCCTTTGATTACCTAGGATCCTGGAATTGAACTCACAATTTGGGTCAAGTCACTGAAATTAAGCAACGCCTATATCCAGTGGACCATGTTTTCTTTGAGGACATCAGTGTATGAATTTCGGGAACTTATAAGCCTAGTGTCTCAGTAACCATTTTTTACCAGAGTTCATATTGCAATCTTCGACGCTAATGATTTTCTCTAGCATTTTTTTTTTAACCATAGCTCGTATTGTAATCTTTGACGCTAATGATTTCTCGAACGCTCCATATCACTGGTTTCCATATTGTTTCATTTTTATGCTTGGCTAGCTTAGGAAATTTTTTGGCCTAGTATGCCACTACCCGGCCGGTCGCTGTTGGTTTTGATCCAGATAGATGGTCGTAGATTGATTCTGTCACGGTGATCTCCCTTGTCCCACGTTGTGTTGATTAATCACAAGGTAGTCACGTGAGTTCTCCACTAGCTGTCTCTCTGCCGAGCTAAACCAAACCGGGAAGCGTGCACACAATTGAGTAATAAAAGAAAGAAATATAGCACCAAGAAAAATAAGTGGACCGACGTCTGAAGTGTTGTAAAATAACGTCTTTATATACAGAATATACACAATAGTCTGTTGGATAATTCCCAACTCCTGATTCTATCAAACTGGTAGCGGAACTGAAGTTTCTTAAGTAAATCGAATTATTCTCTTAAGCAATAATAAGAAATCTGGCTGGCCACAGCTCGCTGATCCGAACAGAGTTCTAAGTTCGTTATAAGTCTAGTCAGCTTGATTCTTGTTTTCCGGAATGTCGCGGAAATTGCCAAAGTGCTGGGTTATGGGTAGGTTGGCGCGGTTCGTCTTTGGATCACTTTCACCAAAAACTCTCTTCATTTGGCAATTTCAAACTTTGTCTGCAAAGTCTCTTCGTGTCTGTCTCTTAACTCTGGCTGGTTGATTGGCGACAGGCTTCTCTACGGTCGGCACCCAACAGCATGGCCATCATCTCTCTGTCTCTTTTACTCCTTCAGCTGGGAACTATCTTTGGCAGGCGGTGATTTTCTATGGTTGGCACCCAACTGCATGGCAATTATCTCTTTGTCATTACGTCTCTGGACCGGGAACTCGAACTCTCTGCCACTCGAGCTGCAACTGATTTTGGTCCCTCAGGACCCTGTATTTATGCCCATGCCATGGTGTGGGGCTGACGGTCACTGGGCGACCAATAGAATGTCGGGGTTAACTGCTACTCGTTGTTGCCTTTGGTTTGCCCAGTGGGGTTAGTCACCTTTCCATGACGTCAATTGTCGGTCGTCTCCCCCTTTCAACGCTTGTTTACAGGACCAATGGAATTCCTCTCAGTCTTATGACGTCATCTTCCCATACCCCTTTTCTGGGCTGGACTTAACCGGCGAATTTTTTCTCTCAAAATTTTCTTTCTCACGAAACAATTTCGGGGATTTTTTTCTTAAACAATCGCTATTAACCTTTTTGAACTGGTTTCGCCCAAAACAAGTTGACAATGGTCCATTGACATTGTTACTTAGATAAGAATTTTTTCGCACCTGTGTTTTTAATATCAATTTCTGAGTCACCGATATTTTCAGACGACGAAAAATATTTTCGTTATCTGCTCTTACTCTGATGTCAAATGAAAATGTCTCTTCTCTGAGTTACTCCAACTCGGAACCAGATATTTGTTATCTTGATTATTTCCACAATTCACGCTAGCAGGACAATTGGATACAATAACAAAAGTGAAATGTCTTTTTTGGCTATTACTAATGCCGAACGAAAAAATAACAACTGAATTTATCTCTTTCTTTTAGGTTTAGAATGACAACTGTTAGGCTTAATAGGTGGGCCGAAACCAACATCTATTGTTCATGGCATTAAAACAAATCTAAGTCTTTTCTTTCTTCCTCTTCTTTCTCTCCTTCTTTCTCCGGTTTAAAATAACAACAGAGAAATACCATTTGTTACTTTTTTGTTTTGCTTTCTTTTCCTCTGCTCCTATTCGGAGAATAAAGAAAAATGTCTTTTAGTACGTTTTCCTCTGACTTATAATCGTAATTAGAAGATTTTCCAGTTATAGTTAATAATTAATTAATAAAATTAATTACCTCGGTTTTCCTTTGATCATATTCGGAGGATAAAGAAAATTTCTCTTAGTACGTTTTCTTCTGATCTATAATAGCAATGAGAAGATTTTCCAGTTATCGTTAATAATTAATTAATAAAATTAATTACCTCCGCTCCAAAATATTGTTATACTAGCACATGCGCTGATTTCTTAAGCTTACGTAGTTTCCAATGATGTTCTGTATGAATTCAACTTCATCTCATATGTGATCAGCCATGCCTGATTTGTCTATCTTTTTTCGTCTTACGGCCTTGCGATTTTTTTGCAGCCTTACCTAAAGGAAGCGGACCATTTCACCTTTATATTTATTTCAACAGCTACATGGAATGCCGTATGAACAGTCCTTAGTCATGTCCTCCTGCCAGTTCCTTATATTTTAGGACAACTTAAAACAAGTATGAAACAGAAACAGTAAAGTTAGAATAAGTAAGTAAAAATATAACAAGTAAGCTGTTTTTACGGCAACCTTTTCTAGAATATAGGATCTGGGCCTCCGCGTAAGAAATAGAAACCTCCTTAATAGCCTTTTGGATTGAGACCTTCTGAGAGATCAGACGTAAATTTGTTATCTCCAGTGACAGCACATTCATTTTCGGTACTGTTAGGGAGTAACTCAATTGCCATAGACCACACGAGGTGACAACGAGGTAATTAACATTTTTTTTCCATTCACTTTACAGCAAACCCTAGACAAATTTTATAGTATAGGGTTAAGGGAAATGATTAATTTCCCCAACACTATATTTTTAGGCAACACAAATGAATTAAAAACTTCCTTTTTAAAACAACAACAAAGAATGGTTTATTCTCTTAGTAGGCGTACAAGAGGGATAGCGTATAAGTGTCCATTTGGTTCGCTGGTCGGTAGGCTGGTACTTGGTTTGTAGGAAGAGTGTGCGAAGCTAGCGGCAGCGTCTTCTTCAGCGAAAGTGTTCCAAGGGGAATCAGTGGCAGCGATGTGAGAGAGGCGTCTGTTTCTCCCGCCGGCTCATGGCTCTCTGCCTTTTGTCCGTTCTACCAAAATGGACTAGGAAAATAGTTCTAGAGAGGAAGAAGGAATTAATGCGCTCTGCCAGTTGATTGGTTAGTGAGTGACCGAATCTCCCGTCGGGGGCACTGATTCGCGAAAGGAAATAGATCTGTGGCTGCTACAATAGTTAATGGAATTTAATTCTTCTAAAGCTTTATTGCTTTTTAGACACGTTCTTAATTTGTAAAATAAAATATTGCTTTGGCGACGCAAATGATTCCTATTGCTTTAAACACTTGTTATAAGTCCCCATTTTTTTGTTATATAACTATTTATGTAAATTTCATTGTTTATTTTCTTATTTTTCGAATTTTGTAATTATCTATCCTTGTGTAAATTCTTCCTCCATGTGCTCATGTTATTTGTTTGTCTTGATTGCAGTTTTCACAGCTGCACAAGTACTGTAAAGGAAATAAAATCTTTTACAATATATACCCCCAGTTGTCAGTTCTCTCACGCATGTTTCATGTGGCAATTGCAATTACACATAGAAATAAATATTTGCTCAAATACGTTGATTCGGATTAACACAGATTTTCCTATGTAAATATTTTTACATTATTTTTTATTATTATGTCATTTTTCATCATATTTCGATTTCAGCTTTGGTCTCACTACCAACCAAGTCTGCGGGGAGACCTAAGGCAGGTAGTGGCGTGTTGTTATGGCTCCATTTCATGTTTTTCTATCTTCCCTATCATCCTCAGCATTACATAGATAAAGTTTTCCTTAGTGTGTGGGCTGTACTTAATAAGACAATTTTTTGTATGTCTCTTAAGCTGGGGTTTCCAGGGATTCTTTCAATGTGTTGTTTTGTTCCATTTTTTATCATTCCAAGTGCACCTACTATCACTGGCACAACTCTTGTTTTCAATTTCCACATTTTTTCTATTTCAATTTCCAGGTCTTTATATTTTGACAGTTTTTCAAATTCCTTGATTGCTATGTTACAATCCGCTGGACAAGCCATATCAATTAATAGACAAGTTTTCTCCTTCTGGTTTTTAACAATAATGTCTGGCCTGTTTGCTTCAATTTTTCTGTCTGTGTAGATGGTGTAATCCCATAGAATGGTTACATCTTCTATTTCTGTAACCGGTGCTGGGTGATGTTCATACCAGTGTTTGTTTACAGCTTTTCCATAATGTTTACACATTGTCCAATGTAAATATTGCCCAACTCTATCGTGGCGATTTTTATATTCGTTTGGGGCAAGCACAGAACAGCCTGAGATTAGGTGGTCTATTGTTTCTTGGTGTTTATCACAAAACCTGCATTTTGGATCCATATTATTATGCATAATATTTGCCTGAAAGTTTCTCGTGAAAAGACTTTGGTCTTGTGCTGCAAGTATAAATCCTTCAGTTTCAGACTTTAATCCAGATGCACGTAACCATCGATGAGTATTAACTTTGTCAACATTGGATTTATTGGCACGTACTGGATATTGGCCATGCAAAGGTTTGTATTGCCAGCGCTGTTTCATCTTTTCAAGAGCTTTATCTTTGGCTTTCATTTTCATATTTTTTGCCGCAATAGTTGGTTCTTGGCTTCTGTTTTGCTTTTCTTTTTTTTTTACTAACTGTAAATCTTATTTGTATTTACTGCCTTCTTTTATTATTGAATATTTTTTCTTTCTTTCTTCATGTTGCCTTACTAATTGTATCATCCAATCCTTTGTTGTTTCTATGTATGTTAGTAAGCCAATAGTTGTTGTCTTGTATGACAATTCCAGCTGAATAAGACCCCTTCCACCTTCTTTACGGGGTATGTATAGACGGTCTACATCAGCCTTTGGATGATGCATCTTATGCTTAGAAAGAAGCTTTCTTGTTTTAGCATCCATTCGCCTGATGTCGTTTACAGTCCAGTTTAAGATGTTGAAGCTATATTGGACAACTGGGATTGCAAGGCTATTAATGGCCATAACTCTGTTCTGTGAATTTAATTCAGTTTTTAATATCATTCGTAGCCTTCTATAGTACTCTTTACGCACTATTTCTTTCATTTTTTTATGGTGAATGTTTTCGTTCTCATTTACACCTAGGTATTTATAAGCTTCATCTGGTTTCAATTCTTTTATTGTTACAGCAGGGTCTAGGCTAATTGAGGATGTTTCTTGTATTGATCCACGTAAAACTGTAGCTTTAGCACATTTATTCAAATTAAATTTAATTCCAATGTCTTCGCTGAAGCATTTTACAGTTTGCAGAAGACCTTCCAGCTCATTATCATTCTTAGCATATAACTTTAAGTCATCCATGTAAAATAGATGGCTTATTTTCTTTTGGCCTATTTTATAACCACATTCTGTCTTATTAAGTTGACTGGTTAGTGCTATTAATGATATGCAGAATAGTAAGGGAGATAAAGAATCACCTTGAAATATACCTCTTTTGATGTTTATTTCATCAGACTTATAGGTTCCATTTATATGATTGAGGTAAAGGGTTATTATTATTATTATTATTATTATTATTATTATTATTATTATTATTATCTTTTGTTTTCCCATAAAATAAAAACAAGTACCACCTTGAACCAGAGGCATAAATAAAACGTATAACCTCTACCCTAAAAATATTCTACATGTTAATTTTTAAAATCTAATTTATTTCATTAGAGTTTTACTTTCCAATTTCATGTTTAAGTTTTTATTCCCAATTAAATTAAATTATACAATTAAAAAATAGCATCCCAATATTAACTAACATGACTACACGAGAACCAAAAATTCAAATCTCGGATTGGTCAGTTCATATTTAAGTTTAAGCACCTGGTGATTGCAGCGTGAATAAAATTTCGTGTGGTGCTATAGACATAGGTTATGAATGAGAGAGAGAGAGAGAGAGAGAGAGAGAGAGAGAGAGAGAGAGAGAGAGAGATTGCGTGTGAGCAATAACATTTAATGAATGTTATTTAACGTGTAACGTTGATGAAACCTCATAGTTTACCAAGCTGAAATAAATAAAAATGTCATTTTCGCTAACAACAGAAAAAACTAAAAAAATAAGAAGTATTTTCTCTTTTACCAAATGAAAGGTAAATTTTTGTTTTGTTCCCCGAAGGCCTTTACACCGTCAAATATTTCCTAAACTTCCTTAATTACGTGCAAATGTATATGCTGAACTGAAATCGATAATTGTTTATTGAAGAAACCTACCTTTTTTCTTGTTATTGACCAGAAAAAATTCGGACTATATCTCACCCCTTACCACCGTTCTCATATCTGATTCACCGCTGAATGACTGGAGGCGTAGGATACTTATTTCGGCCTGTTTACTTCCTTTGAGCAAATACTCCACGATTTGTTTGGTTCCGGAACTCAATTTCCGCGTTTTATTTGCGAAAAGGAAGTAAATTGGTCGAAAAATCGGCAAACTACGCGAGAAGTCATTCTGCAGGGAATAACATTTTTTGAAGCGTGGTTACGGGGGGAGATAAACAGCGATAAGAAGTTCGATATTTTTCTGGTTGTAAACTTGAAAAAAGGTAGGTTTCGTCACTAACCAATTATCGATTTGAGTTCAGCATTTACATTTGCATGGAAATAAGGATGTTTTAGAAAAATTTGAACGGGGAAAGGCCTTCGGGGAACAAAACAAAAATTTACCAAATAAAATTCTGTTAATTGATTTTCATTGAAAAATTCATTCAAATTTACTTTTATTAAATTAACTTTGAAAGAAATCTGTTGGATAAATATTGGATTTTTGAGAGGTTTTCAATTTTTTTTGTTGCTTTCACTTTTCAATAAAAGTTTTTTTTGTTTTACAAAGAAGTAGAAAAACTGATTGAGTTTGCGTTATGACATTCATTTGCTTTACCCAAGCTATTTTTCAGCACGCAACAAATTCTTCCATTACACCGGTCGTTGTAATTCCTTTGTCCTTTGTAGAAACTTCGTACGATACATTTTCACATAATTTTTTAATTGCGATTCTATAAAAATAGGGAGTTTTATTGATTCCAAAGTATTATTGTCGATCTTGAGAAAGAAATATCAAGTTCAACGGCAATTTAACTTTATCCTGTTTGTTTTTCTATGAAAAGATTATATTTGTCCTGAAAAGGTAAGTTAAACGAATCGTCATTACGCATTTGAAACCATTATCTTCTTTGAACTTTAATTTCGGTTTTAAATACAACTGTTTAATATTAATGCGACTTTAAAGATTAATTCATTTACGTACGGTATAAAAATAAACTTTCAAAAAACTTTTCTTCTTAAAGAACATTGTCGCGTTTTCTCATCATTTATTCAAATTTTATTCACTAATAGGCTGATAAAACACTAACAGCATAGCATGATTTTAAAAAGCCCCGAACTTAATAAAAACGTTTTGGTCAAAGCTCAAAATGTTGATATTAAGAGAAAAGTTCAAAGAATTTTAGAATTATTTTTCCAATTTTTTTTTTATCCTTACACGATCTAAATTTTGGTTAAAAAAAAAACAACAACTTTTTTTTATATTATGACCAGATTTTTAATTAGTTTTAAGTGTAACATTTTCAAAACTCACTCTTTTCTTTTTGCTGGTGGAAAACGCATTAATTTGGAAATTCTTGCAAAAAAATCAAGTAATTGTCAGATTTTGATGAAACTTTCAGGAATTATTCACAAATGAATGAAATTTATTTTTGAAATAATTATTTTTAGAAAATCTTGTTTTATATATATATATATATATATATAATACAAACGAACTTTTTCCATCAAAATGTTTATGATATTAAGAGGAAAGATCAAAGTATTTTTTAATTATTGTTTAAAAATTTTCAATCCCTTCTCTATTCGAAATTTTGGTAACAGTTGAACATGTCTTGTTTTGAATTTGATTTTAGTTAGCGGGTAACCAAATTGTTACGACAGTTTACAATGGAAAATGTAAACTCAGTATTATTTTTCCCGTGACAAACATTAATTTGGAAATTCTTGCAAAAAACAAATAATTGTCAGATTTTAATTAAATGTTCAGGACTTATTCACGAATGAATGAAATTATTTTTGAAATTATTATTTTTAAAAATTCTTGGTAAAAATATTTTTTTACCTCTATTATTACCCGCCCTCCTCGTAAATTCATGAAATTTTAAGAAATTAAATTTTGTTGGGAAAATTGGTTATAAACGCAAGACTCATTG
The DNA here is from genome assembly GCA_037127315.1 of Ascarosepion bandense. NCBI lineage: Eukaryota > Metazoa > Mollusca > Cephalopoda > Sepiida > Sepiidae > Ascarosepion > Ascarosepion bandense. The sequence goes on along the minus strand of JBBBDQ010000328.1, from coordinate 6,078,952 downwards.
GGGAATGATTGTACATCATCTATTATTTTATAAGTCAGATTAATTTAACTTTAAATTTGCTATTTTTCCAAAAAATTATGATGTTTATTTTATTTTTGCAAGACTTTTAAAACCAAGAATTAACTTTTGTTTACAAATGTGTTGATCACTCAAAAATAACTGAAAAATTGAAAAATTAAAACAAATCTCAAAATTTTAGATTACAATCAATATAATTTCTGTTTGAATTATACCAAAGTATTTTGCTTACTAGAAAGAGTAAATTTAGTATATAAATTGGAGTAGACAGACTAAACTATTGCCCGGTTCACACTCCACCCACGTCTATTGAACAGGTGAAGAGGCTCATCCCTTGTTCCCTGTTTGGGATGCAGTTTCCGGTTTTCTCTTTTCCAATCTTTTCATTTTTCTTCTTTTTTTTTTCTTTTTTTCCAATTGGAGTAGATAGACTAAACTATCGCCCGGTTCACACTCCACCCATGTCTATTGAACAGGTGTAGAGGCTCATCCCTTGTTCCCAGTTTAGGATGTGGTTTCCGGCTTTCTCTCTTCTAATCTTTTCACTCTTACGTAGCCCCTTGCATATCAGTGGCGTTACCGCCTTGCTCGGGGTGATATGATTAAAAATATATATATATAAAAACTTTGTGGAAAATTTCAAGAGCTCAAAAAGAAAAAATAGAAACAGGAAAATCATATGGTATAACCCTCCTTTTAATCAGGTAGTTAACTTTAAACTGGGTCATAAATTTCTTAGACTAATAGATAAGCATTTTTCCAAAAATAACCCTCTAAGCAAAATATTCAATAGGAATACAATAAAACTAATCTATAGCTGCTCCAACAATGTAGAAAAAATAATTTAGATAGCTCTATCTATCGCCCGGTTCACAATCCACCCACGTCTATTGAACAGGTTAAGAGGCTCATCCCTTGTTCCCTGTTTAGGATGTGGTTTCCAGCTTTCTCTTTTCCAATCTTTTCATGATTACGTAGCCCCCTGCACTTCAGTGGCGTTACCGCCTTGCTCGGCTGATACGATTAAAAATAAAAAAATAACAGTAAAATATTAAAAGCACACAACAAAAATAACTCCAACACTAATACCAGTCTGCCCTATAATAACAAACTTTGTAACTGTAGAAACCCAAACCAATGCCCCATTCCTAATAAATGTTTAACGAAATCCCTAATATATATGTGTTTGATTTCGTCCATGGAGAATCCCAAAGATGAAAAAATGTATATCGGAAACAGCATGAATGTATTTAAAAGGCGCTTTTACAATCACCTCTCATCCTTCAATAACAAAGAAAAACTAAACATGACATCTCTTTCCAAACACTTTTGGAAGTTAAAAAACGAAAATAAAACACCTAAAGTTAAATGGAAAATCCTCAAACAAGCAAGAACTGCTAAATCAATAAAGGAACCATGTTTCCTTTGTTTTCAAGAAAAAATTGAAATCGTAAAATACATGAATAGCAACAAACTTTTAAACCAGAGGCATGAAACCACAGTAAATTGCAAACACATTAAATAATTAACACGACAAAGGAAATGGAAAGTAAAGAAAAAGCAAGTTGGGAGATGTTAGGAAAACTTAAGCCAATGAAAAATGAGGCTGACGTCTTTACCATCATTTTTTATTAGCTTAACTTTTCCTTCTTTTAGTGAAAAGTACTTAAAGGAGGTAATTCTAAATTACTTTGTGAATATCCATAAAATAATTAAAAATTTGCTAAACTGAAAATAATTTCTTCAAAACAGAATGTTCACATTTGAAAATAGAATTAACCTTTATATCTGAGTCATGACCACAAGTCATCATAGGTTGGAATTATCCTAACTCTTAGACATACTGTATATGCTTTGTAAAATCTATTCTGTTATATATTATCATAATAAACTGATTTGCACATGACCAAACATGGCTAACTATTACTTGTGAGCTCTGCTCATAGTCGTCAGGTTTTTGGTACTGCTCTGTTAATTGATATGTGCATTTATACACATTTGGTTATCCCAAATGAAAGTAGCTGGTTTATATATGCAATAGACTCATTAAGTAAAATCAGTAGAGGTGTGAAACCCCCATATGGCCACAAATAAGCCAGAAGTCACCACTATTTGACGAAAAGGAAAATTCTAAACACCAGAATATTTTTAAAGTGTGCTCAATGTCAGAGAGAGAATTGGACTATGACAAAAGAATATACAGCCAAAATCAATTATTCAGGTTCCAAGCTTCCATCTATCCTAGAATATGCAGATTAGTATAAAGATTAAGAGCTAAAGGTGGATAGTAAAATCGCACATCAGAAGAAACTTCTCAATGCTACAGTGACAGGATATATATATATATATATAGAGAGAGAGAGAGAGAGAAGATGTGATAAACTGTTGTCTCTACTACACAAAAATGAAAACAACACTGATTTCTCATTTTAACAAATATATTTACCAAAATTTCACAGAAATACCTTGGAATATTAAAGAGTAAATTTATTGAATAAAATTACCATTGGCTTTAACTACACCTTCAGACGACTTTGGAATCTTTTGCAACTCTTCTGGATGATCTCCTTGTTTAAGTTGGTGAATGCTGTTATAATCCTTGCCTTCAGTTCATCTTTGGTATTAGGAGTTTGGGTGTCTCTCACTCAATTATGTCCCACACATAATAATTCAGGGGGTTGCAGTCTGGGTAGTGAGGTGGCCAAATGTAAGGGGGGATGTGATTACATAAATTGTCTGAGTGCCACGATTGGATTCTCTTGTTTCTGTGGTGTGATGCAGAGTCCTGTTGCTAGACATGGGGTCTTCTAGCAGCTGCCATCTTGACCCATCGCTACCTTATCAAGGCATTTGATGTAGGCCTCCATGTTGAGTCTGAGGCTCAGTGGGAAGATGAATGGAGGCATAACATCGCCATCACTAAGTGACCTCTCTAAACATCAGGATGTTTAATGGATATTTGGTTTTCATCACTCTTGGTACATCTTTTGGGGACACAGCAAGTTCATATTTAGACACTCAAAGACACTGAAATATTTGTATTGGAGCTTCCAGTGTAAATGCTCAACAGTACAACATGCTCTTTCTAAATTTCTGGCAGAATAAATTGCATCATAGTGCTTTTTTCTCACAGATGGTGCACTCAACAAAATCTAGAAAAGCATCAAATTTTTGTTGTCTAAGAGATGTTACAACTAAAAATATATGACTGGTTATTTTATTGCCTTGAGATTTTCATCAAGATATTAGAGAGGTTTCCAGTAGTTTTAATTTTACCGTGCATAATAAATGGTTAGTGCAAATAGAATGAATATTGCCAATTAGATAATAATACAAGGTTTGTATCTTCACCAATTTACTTTTTATTACTACCCATCTTTCATCACTTCCTTTCAGGCAGTCTTCGGTATACAGCCCTGTTATCATCATGCACCCTAAGTCTGGCATACAGTGCATAACAGACTGACCAAGACATCTATGTGGCTGATGTTTGTTTATCCAACTATTCACAGTTGATTTCTCCTCACTGCTATACTAGACTGAAGTGAGACATTCCTGTCATTTTGTCTGCACTCAGTGGCTATAAGTAATTTTAAATGAACCCTTGCACCTTGCTGCATTTGATGGTCAAGTGTGAAATTTAAGTATATCATTTATCTGGCATAATATTATATATTGTTTTGAATTCAGAGTTTTTCTTTTCCTAGTCTAGAACTCAGTTGATTTTGTTTTTCTGTTCCATTGCCTATTTCAACACCCACATTCATGTCCATTAATATATGATTTAATAATAATCTGATGGAAACTTTGCTCCAGTTTTAAATGCTATCCAGAATAAAATTAAATTCTATTTTTCATTTTACTCATTTTATTTGCATTGTATATATTTTTGAGTCAAAATAAACTAATAAATGTGTAAGAGTTGAGCACGAGTTTAATAGTCTTTCTGCCTTCATTTCATTGTATTCAAAAATCTAGTTGATGATAAATCTCTTTAAACTAACACTTCACATTTTTATTTGATGAACTTATTTTATAATGGTACATTTTCTATAATTTTGTATGCACTTTTGAGAAAATACTTGAAAATCTAATTTTATAAACCTATTTCATAACCTTATGCAGTGTTTTCTTAATCCTGTACCCACTTGATATATTTTTCTTTTTCCAGTTTGCATTTTTCAGACTACCTGAATCCATCCTGAATATGAATGAAAAAGAAGGCATTTTTACACTGTTAAATTTATGTATTAATAGTAAATTGTAAATCGATACATAAGATATTTTACAGAAAATGCATAAAAGAAAAACTATTTCCTGTGAAATCTGTTGTGTTATATTTTCTGTAAATTGAAATCACAAAACAGGCAAGAAAACACAAACTGACCAAAAACATTACGACTGAGAAATCTGTGGAATAAGTTTTTCCATTAAATCATCACTCGCTAACACATGTTAACACACACTGGAGAGAAATCTTTCAATTGTGAAATCAGTGGATTCATCTTTTCTCAAAATGCACTTTTAAAAAACATGTTAACGCACACGGGGATAAAACCTTTCCACTGTGAAATCTGTGAATTTAAATCTTACCAAAATTCAGTTCTCAACAAATATATACACACACTGGGGTGAAACTTTTCTACTGTTAAATCTGTGGATTTAAAAATTCATATGAGAACACACACTGAAGAAAAACCTTTCCACTGTGAATTTCAATCTTCTGAATATTCAGTTCTCAAACAATACATGTATACACACACTGGAGAAAAACCTTTCCACTGTGAATTTAAATCTTCTGAAAATTCAGTTCTCAAACAACACATGTATACACACACTGAAGAAAAACCTTTCCATTGTGAATTTAATTCTTCTGAAAATTCAGTTCTCAAACAACACATGTATACACACACTGGAGAGAAACCTTTCTTCTGTGATATCTGTGGATTCAACTTTTCTTACAATGCAGATCTACAAGAGCACATGAGAACACACACAGAAGAAAAACCTTTCCACTGTGAAGTTTGTGGATTTAAATGTTCCCAAAATTCAGATCTCAAAAGACACGTGTATACACACACTGGAGAGAAACCTTTCCATTGTGATATCTGCGGAGACAACTTTTCACAAAATGGACATCTCAAGAGTCACATGACAAAACACACAGGAGAAAAACCTTTCCACTGTGATATCTGCGGAGGCAACTTTTCACAAAATGGACATCTCAAGAGTCACATGACTAAACACACAGGAGAAAAACCTTTCCACTGTGAAATCTGTGGATTTAGATCTTCCCACAAGTCAGCTCTCAAAAAACACATGTATACACACACAGGAGAGAAACCCTTCCACTGTGAAGTCTGCGAATTTAAGACTTCCCAAAAATCAAGTCTTAAATCACACATGTCAAAACACACAGGAGAAAAACCTTTCAGCTGCGAATTCTGTGAATTTAAGTCTTCCCTAAAGTCAGTTCTCAAATTACACATGTTAACACACACGGGAGAAAAACCTTTCCACTGTGAGATCTGTGGATTTAAATGTTCCCAAAAGGCAGGTCTCAAACAACACATGTATACACATACAGGAGAGAAACCTTTCCATTGCGAAATCTGTGGATTTAAGTCTTATAGCAAATCATGTATTAAATCACACATGTTGACACACACAGGCGAAAAACCTTTCCTCTGCGAAATTTGTGGATTTAAGTCTTCCCAAAAATCTGGTATCAAATTACACATGTTAACACACACAGGAGAAAAACCTTTCCAGTGTGAAATTTGTGAATTTAAATCTTCCCAAAATTCTGCACTCAAACAACACATGTATACACATACAGGAGAGAGACGTTTTCCCTGTGATATCTGTGGATTCAAGTTTTCTCGAAATGCACATCTCAAAAATCACATGAGAATACACACAGGAGAAAAACCTTTCCACTGTGAAATCTGTGGATTTAAAACTTCTCAAAATTCATATCTCAAAAAACACATGTTTACACACACAGTGTAGTGACATTTTCACTGTGAAATCTGTGGTTTTAAATTTTCCTGAAGCTTTTGAGTGATATTTTTCATTTAAATGAAATAACAATAATGTTAACACACTGACAAGTGACCTGTCCTTTCTGAAATTTCATGAATTATTTTTTCACTAAATTCACCTCTCACATAACACACATTAGCATTAATTAGCATTGAAAATAGCACAAAATCTACCAGATCTACCCCAACAAGTGAAAAATATCTGAATACTTGAATGTTTACTTTTCTTTAGTCAAATTACTGTAGGTTCTGCTGCTGAGCAAAATACATGCACATTTTGGTTGGTTGGCAAAGATTACTCAAAAAGGTGTAGGTGGATTGAGATTTTAACCTATGCAGCATGTTTTTGGCCTGTTATAAATGTAATTCAGTTAGCTATTCAATACAATGTATCTGTCAACCACATACTTAAATGGCCTGATTGACAGCAACATGTGTTTGTAAGTATGATGGCCCATAATAATAATATTTCATTTTTGTTATTCTTTATTATTTTTCTATATATACATTTATTTACTTCTGATCATCAAGATGTTTTTTAAAGATAGAACAATCACTGCATTTAAAAAGTTGATTCTGGAAAACATTGTTACATGAAATGTTGATTATAACATGTAAAAATTCAAATGTATGTACCATTTGTTTTGTTCTCAATTAAATTAAAAAGAATTATGTAACTCCAGAAATTTGCTATAAAAGGTATACATGATGAAAAAATTTCGAAACAATAACAAAATTATTTGCTCTAATAAAGGACAACAAAAATTAAGCAATTATGAACTATCTGTACCTATAATGCCCTTTAATTGGTATAACTAATACTTGAAATAGTTTAATATGTTTGAAATATTGCATTTATTGTTTGGTAACATTTTGTTGTGTTTATACAGTATATAAGTTAAATTTAGAAATGTCTAAAAAAAAAACCTTTATACATGCATTCATGGTCATTATAAAAGCTGAAATAGAATTAGAAACATGTGGCTTAATAACAGACTAAATGCAACAAATGTTATATGTGTCAGAGATAAAAGGCTTTCGATAAAGGAGACCTTTTTTAGTGTCTATGACCACTACTATGATTGAGGAAAGAAGAGATAAATACCCCCTTGACTAATATATAGTCTTATATTTCAAATTGTTCTTGGGCTCATACTTATCAGATTTTCTGTCTTCTGGACTGAGAGGAACCCAGATAAGACTCTGTCCCATGGCATAACCTTGTTTGGAAAAAAAAAAAAAAAAAAAAGGGAGCCTGACCAAGTTTTTTTTTGCCCAAGCTTATGGGCTTGAATATCACACATTAAATAATCAAGCCTTGTATATCTAACCTTAGTGAGTAGGTTTATGGAAAATATCCAGTCTTATGTTTCATAGCCTATACTTCAATAAACTACATTTACCTGAAAGAAACCTGAAAAATTAGAATTTATAATTTTCTTTCACAGTGGGTAAGCCGATTATGGTAACCAACTCTGCAGATTTTTAAGAAAAGGCAAATTGACACCAGAAAGACAAGGACCGCAAAAACAATTTGTCAGGTGGAAAAGTTGCTTAGTCTGACAATTTTTATTAGTGTTGCTTTATAATTCAAAATAATCTCTTGGCTTGCTGCAGGACTGTTGTTGATTGAGTGGTGTCCACTGCTCATATTGGATTATTGGTGTATGCAGAAAGCAATAAGTAGGTCAAGAGATGAGGCCTCTGTGCTTAGTCATTGTTGCACCAGGTAGCTAGGATTGGTCTGTCACATGTTTGCCATAGGTGATGAAACTGCGCTGTTGAAGTGTGATCCAATCTGTTTGACTGGTGTGTAGACTATGTTAGCTGTTGGCAGTTGATCCCGTAAGGTTGCTATTGTGTCTATGTGGACTGGATGCTGCAAATCACTGCATCATGGAGGTGCATATCATGTTAGATTTTCCTGCTTTGAAAAGGATAGATGTATTGACTGTTGGTTGTCCTAAAAAAACAGATGTTTATGTCCTGAAAAGTACAGTTTTGTTTGTACTGAAAAGTTTATTTGTGTTAAAAGTGGTAGGAAGCATCAGCAAGTGTGGTAGCAGACCTGAGTCATCAGGTAGCATGGTATCAAGTCAGAATCATCAAGCAGTATGGTAGCAGGCAATGTCAGATCTTTGGAATGGTAAAGTGTCCTTCCTTCAGCTATGCAACCCAGCTAAAATGTTTATTGCACTAAGGCTCAACTTTGGCACATGGGCCTAAAATGAGCATGGGGAAGGCTAGTCTTTAACTGTCTTTAACTTAGCCACAATCATTGACCCTAGCATGCCACAGTGATCCTTGCACCTAAATGCCACATTCTTTCTCATCATAATATCACAGAAACTCTTTAAAGTCTTAATTAAAATCTTATTTGTACAAATTTTCTGTAGAGTTATGGAAACTATAACAACATTTAAAAGATTCCACAATAAATATATACAATGAAAAAAGATATATAAAAAGAATCAAAACAAAATCTAATTAGTACTAATCCCCCCACACACACACACACAAATCTGGAAATGTGGCAGAAACATCACTTAATTGGATGAAATTAATGTGTGGCTTATAAAATATTCCAAGAATCATTCAATTCAAAACACACATCCAAACAAAAAAACTTGAAAGTGTGAAAGACATCCTGTATCCACCAGAGAACTGATATTTCTTGTCACCTAACTGGGGAGAGGATTGGGAATTAAACTAAAGAAAATGGTAGGGAAAAAGAGGCCAAAGAGCATATATCTAGCTAACTTGGTGAATGAATAAAAACAAAAATGAACATTTATATGTTTCTGCTGTTTTTAATTTCCCCTTTAGAAGCTTATTCTTCTTTGTGCCTTTATATGGTTTATAGATCTTGGCTGGCTTCCAGTTCTTTTCCTCCTGGGGGTTTCAAGTTATTGAAGTCTCTCTGTCTGGCACTTCCCTCTAACCTTGTTAGCAACTAGTCTTTCCCCCTTTTACTTTTCCATGCCTACACAAGAGCTGGCAGAGTATTTTTGGGGAATGTGGGCAGATTTTTTACTCCAACCTAGGGTTTGACCACACTGGTCCCAGATGCTAGCATTCCCATTACAGGCATGGTGGATGTTACAGATGTGGCCAGAGAAAGAGGTTTCTCAACAGGAACCTGACTTCAAAAAGTCTCCTTTGTGTAAAAGGTGGAGGAGTGACCAGTCTCTCTACACCTCCAGCACTTTGGTTTACTGCTGGATATGGTTTTAAGCCCCCTACATCTAGACAGTTGAAGATATTGAGGAAAGGTTCATGATCTAGCATTATCTTAAACGCCCATCCTTTGGTCAGATTACGCAAGTGTTATCAGGTATTTCGCCATACTACAATAAGAAGGCATCCAGATTCTCCCCAATTAGCTGTGCAGGGATTTTAAATACTGAGAATTTGTCATCTATTTGAAAAGATTATAAGTCCCACCAAAATTATGAAAACTAAAATTAAATGTAGGAGAGGGGTAGGGAAAATGAGAAATACAAAATAATATGTACAATAATACAAAACAGAAATACACAGAAACTGACCCCAAAAACTTAAAAAGAAAAATACAACCAAAATTTTCATAGCAAAATAAAAACCAAAACGTTTGCAAAATTTCAATAAAAGTTTCATGTTAAAGAAAAATAAAACTCGTAAACAAATAGTTAAGCAAAAACAAAAAGTAATCTGAAAATGATAAACTGAAATAAAACAAATACCAAACTTGAAAGGTTAAAACAAAAGTAAACTCAAAATTGAAAGTTCAGAAAATTAAAATAAAAGTTACACTACAAATAATGAAAATAAAATAAATAAAAAAAAGTAAGTAACTTAAATAAAAAAGAAAAAGGTGATGAGTGCTGCAGGTGGTCAGAGAACAGAAAGTGAGTATCTGAGCTCAGATCATATTCTCCAGGACAAGAAAGGGTGTTATTTACCCAGCTTCCCCCCCACTGAGGGTAGATGTGACACAAAGTCAATTTTTATTGTGGGGAACTTAAAACTACGCTCGAGTAGTTGGTTAAAGATTACCCAGCCCTCACATACATGGTAACTGGGTCTTTGCTGACCATATCGTATCAAAACTGGTCGTTTCTCTTTCAAACCTACACACACACCACCTGGTGGTGACTGAAGAGCCTAAAATGAATATCTGAACACATACTACACTTTAATCCTATCTCCAGGCCAAGAATAGGAGTTTATTTACCCTACTCCCCCACTGCAGCATGTTGTGACACAAGGTTGGCTTTTAATGCACATATGCTCGGGCTGCTGGTCAAAAGTTACCCAGTCCCCAATTACACAGTAACTGAGTACTAAGCTTGCCTTAGCTGGCCATTGCTTGTCAAAGCTGGCCATTCCTCTTCCAAACCTAAATATTCACACACCCTCTCCCTCTATTTTCTTTTATCTCTTCTTCGTCCTCACCTTCTCACCATCAGCCAAGAAAAAGAATACTACAACAATAAGACACTTGAACTGACTCCTAAATAAGTACATTTTCCTCAGCTCTTTTATTTCTCACTCAATTTTTTACCATAAACTGATCACTTTTCCTTCCTTTTCACTTTCTCAACATCCACAAAAAGAAAGAAAGGAACAAAGACTTTATTACTACTCTTAAAACTCACTCAAAGAAACACAGATTGTCTTTTTTTGTGTACACACATTTCACTACAACTTTCAACTCTGGATTCATTTAACTCTGTACTGTACTTTCTGTTGGAGCATTTTCACTGTGATTATTTCATACAAACAAATTGATGTTATTCTGTTCTGAAATAAACTTGCACTTATCCATACAAGAAAGATAGTTTTTTCTTTTGTTCAAATTCTGTTTAACAGGTTTTCCTTTTGTTCAAACTTCATAGTGATGTATGCATGTGTTTTGTCACAACTGACTGATTTTGTGGAAAAAATATTTTGGACATTTGAATGCGTTTGAGAAAAATTCCATTAACTTTTTATATCTATTGTGAAGTAAACACAAACTGACTAGTCTAGACACTTAAATAAAGAACTCCATTGAGTCTAAAATCCGTTAGAGTCAGTCAAAGATATTTTTACCAGACGTCACGGCGAGTAGTCTAAACAAAATTTAATATTGTAACCACTAGAAAACGAGTTAAAACAGAGGCGATGATGAATTGAAAATCATACAAATTATAAATTTAAAAATACTTGTTGATACGGCGCACAAGATATCAGTGATGATATGAATTAGAAGCACATTGGTTTAAATTTGTTCTCTTTAGGTAAGAGAAAAAACATTATTTAAATATGGGTGGAATATTGGCTTCTATGGTAGAACTTAATAAACTGCAACATCGTCAGTAGTTGGAATTTCAGAAACAAAATTAACCCTCTAGGGCCATTCATATCATATTTGATACAGTATTTCCCTATAAGGAAACATTTGGTATTTCCCTATAAGGAAACATTTGGTATTCATTGACTGAGCAGTCAGTACTGCTTTCATTTGAAATTTATAAAATATTTCTCTTAAAAAATTTTTCAGGAAAATATTTCTTTCAAGGCTTGTTTTCATACTGTATCAAATATGATACGAATGGCCCTAGAGGGTTAATAGAAATAATCTTAAAGGCAACAGAAAATTATCTAAGTTCTTTTAATCCCGACGCTATAGCAAAATCTTTACCTGAATCTACATACAACCAGATGATCTTTCCTACTTATTTTCGAAAATACGAGAAAATTTTCAGAGAAAAATACAACGATTTGGAAGACAATAGAATCAAAAGCTTTTGTTGAGAAAGTTAGTAACGGTAGAACATAAAAATATACTGTAATTTCCTATTACCGCAAAAAAACAGGAGAAATTTGATCTGGAGAGACAGTGCATATTCTGATAATAACTTTTATTGGAAAAATCTCTTTATCTAATATTTGTTGGAAATGTATGAATCAGACGAAATAAAAAGAAAAAGATTTTACTAGATATGCTGGAATCAACAAGAAGAGTGAAAGATTCAGATTAAAGGAATTTACTCCGTATATGTTTAAAGGCTTAATTTACGTTCAAGGTTAACAGCGAAAAATGTTGCAGATATACAGGCGAAAATTCTAACAAAACTTTAACAAAATAATAAAGTTATACTTCAGGAAATATCGGACGAATATTAGAGTATCCCAAATTTGAGATACGATGCAAAAAAAAAAAAAAATGAGGATAAAGAATGTATACAAGCGAAAGAAAAGTCTGGAAATGTCAAATTAATTCATGTTTCAAATGTGGAAGATTACATCTCCAAGACGGTTAAAATTCCAAATGCAGGTACCTCCACTAAAACGCTGAAAAAAACGGCATATGAATAAAAAGGGCACTAAACTTAATAAAAACGAACCCTTTTCCATTGAAATTTAAATATTTTTAATATTTTTTTAAAAGCTGTTAATCCCTTCTAACACGCCCGAAATTTTGGTAAAAAAATCTTGTTTTGATTTTAGTTAGCGGGTAACCAAATCTTTACGAGAGATTACAATAAAAAACGTAATATTATTTCACTTTTTTCCGCTGACAAATACATTAACTTGGAAATTCTAGCAAAAATCAAATAATTGTCGGATTTTAATGAAACTTTCAGGACTTTCAGCACGAATGAATTAAATTATTTTTTAAATTGTTTTTTTTTTTAAATCTTGGTAAAAATATATATTTTTTCCATTTGTTACCCCCACGGATGTGCGTTGTTGTGAAGTGGATATTGGCTCGGAATGAGAAATCTGGGAGCCGAGTTCAAATTCAAGCTGAATTCCTTGCATTCACTTACGCGCAAATACCCTTGGGAAAGGTATTAATCCGTCTCGTCCCTCCAGTTATGGGTTAAATTACGGGACAGATTGGCTTCTATAGCCTTGGCTGGTAACCAGTCTACTGCAGAAAACAATGACAAACTACTGCGGGGTAGCTTTCTGCCCAGTCAGTCATGTCTCTTTCGAGACATGATCGCCCAAGCGTTTATCACGTATGGCACTTAACTGACTGACCCCCACTCCACGTAAATTCATAAAATTTGAAGAAATTAAATTTTATTGCGACAGTTTTATTAGTTAAACGCAGGACTCATTGAGGAATGTAAATCATCTACTTTTTTTAAAATTTTGCCTTTATTTCCGAAAATCTGTTCTCAATAATTAAATATAAAATACAATATAACTCTGACATTATTTAATTTGATAAGCTTTTAATTGCTTTAATAAATAATATAAATTAAGGACATTATAGTCAGAAGAAAAAGTTTTTTTGATTAATAATGAAATTTTAAAAGAATTGTTTTCATTTTTAATCATGATAATTTTTAAAGTTTCAAAAATATTTTAAATCAACTTCAAAAGATTTGTTAGGTTTAGTGTAAAAACGTATTAAGCGAAGATTATATTTACTAATCGAAAATTAAGAAGTTTAATACAAATTGGAGTAGATAGACTAAACTATCGCCCGGTTCACACTCCACCCACGTCTATTGAACAGGCGAAGAGGTCCACCCCTTGTTTCCTGTTTAGGATGTGGTTTCTGGCTTTCTCTTTTCCAATCTTTTCACTCTTACGTAGCCCCCTGCACATCAGTGGCATTACCGCCTTGCTCGGGGTGCCTTCCTATTTTTAAAATATTTTTTTTGTGTGTGTGTATTTGAAGTTTTTTTTTTTTTTTTGTATGGTAATTTCTATGTGTAAATTAAAAGTTCATGTTTTTCAGAGTTTCTTTTACTGAATTTCGGAATTAAGCGAGACAGTCCATCAGCATGACTTAATTTCTTCGATAGTAAAAATTCCATTTTATAGTTTTAATTCAATCGTTCAATCGTCTATTTGCTCTGTGTGGGAACACCCTTTTTTACCATACACAGACACTAACGGATGATGGCCAGATTGTAAGAGAAATTCTCGTCCGTGCAGGAATTTATGGAAAAGTTTCAGGGCAAAAACTATAGCCAAAGCTTCCTTCTCGATCTGGCTGTAAATTTTCTCAGCAGCTATTAACGACCTTGAAGCATGCTCTGTTGGCTTAATTGTTCCATTGTCATATTTATGTAATATTACTGCTCCAATTCCCGAAACACTTGCATCTGATGCAACAACAATGTTTAATTTGGGATAAAATGCGTTAGTGATGTCAGATGTTATGACATTTTTTTATCTTTTCAAACGCACTGAAGCATTATCGAAATCCATTTAGCGTCTTTCTTTAACAAGGCATTTAACGGTACTGTTAACTCCTGCATATTTGATATGGTAATTTGCAGACCCTAAAAATGCTTGCAATTTCGCTAAATTAGTTGAGGCGATCTTAATCGGGCAGAATCTGATCGTCAGCTCTTTTCATCAATAATTTGTCCTAGATATTTTATTTTTATTCTGAACATAAATAGCTCACATTTCGTTCCCCTAATTTTGAACCCGTCTTCTTTGATCCTTTTGAATACTATTTTTACATATATCAGTGTCTGGTTTCCCTTTTAATCAATATGCTGTCCAGATGTACTTGCGCGCAATCTAACCCAGCATTGTATCCATAATTTTTTGAAAAATGTTCAGAGCTACCTTTGTCCCGAAAGGAAGTCGGTTGAATTTATATACATCTTCATTTAAATTTTTGATACAAAATTTAATTTCTTGAAATTTTGTGAATTTACATGGAGGTGGGTAATAGATGTAAAAAATTATATATTTTTACGTATGTTTTCTAAAAAATAATAATTTTAAAAATAATTTCATTTATTTGTGAATAAGTCCTGAAAGTTTCATTAAAATCTGACAATTTTTTGAGTTTTGGAAGAATTTCCAAATTAATGCGTTTTTTACCAGAAAAATTCAGTTATGTAATACTACATTATCCTTTATAAACTCTGGTAACTATTTGGTTACTTGTTGATAAAAATCAAAACAAAATTCTTTACTAAAAGTTTGAACTTGTTAAAAAAGATTAAAAAATTTAAAAAGATAATTAAAAACAAAATTAAATCTTTACTCTTAATAATAACATAAACATTTTGATAGAAAAACTTTATTAAGTTTGGGGCTTTTTCTCTTCATGCTATGCTTTTTTTTTTTAGAGAATTAATGGAGGTACCTAAATTATACTTGCATAAATCAACTTAAGTTTAAATTTGGTCATTTTTCAAAATAACATGTCAGAGATATATATTTTATTATTGCAAGATTTTTAAAACCAAAAATTAACTTTACGTTTGTTTATAAATGTGTTGATTGCTTAAAAAGGCACGAAGAATTGAAAATTTTTTTAAATCTCAAAATTTTAGATTGCAATCTGTATAATTTCTGTTTGTAATACACCAGAGTATTTTGCTTACTTGAAATAGTAAATTTAATCCTTTAGCTTTCAATTAACATAAAATTAAAACTTCAAGAAAACTTTTTTATTCATAAAAATTCAATTTTGGTGCAGTGGATATCGGCTCGGAACGAGAAATCGAGGAGCCAAGTTTGAATTCCAGTTGAATTCATTGAATTCACTTACGTGCAAATACCCTTGGGAAAGGTATTAATCCATTTCTTCCTTCCAGTTATGGGTTAAATAACAGGACAGATTGGGTTCTATAGCCTTGGCTGGCAACCAGTCTACCACAGAAAGCAATGGCAACCTACTGCAGGATAATGTTCTGCCCAGTCAGTCATGTCTCTTTCGAGACATGATCGCCCAAGCGTGTTTCACATATGGCACTTAACTGACTGACTGAAAATGAGTGGAAGTACCTATATAAATAATATTAAGGACATTATAGTGTGAAGAAAAGATTTCTGATGAAGAATGAATTTTTACAAGAATTGTTTTCATTTTCTTCTTTTTAAAATATAATAATTTATATAGTTTAAAAAAGTCTTTTAAAATTTCTGCAAATCACTGTCTGTATTAGGTTATTAAGTGAAGACTATATTTACTAATTGAAAATTGAAAAGCCTAATACAAATCCTCATGCACCAAAAACTTTTTTTTTTTGTATGTAGAAAATTTCTTTTTTTAAGTAAGGTATTTCATTTGTGACATGAAAAGGTAACATCTTTCAAGGTTTCTTCCCCTTACAAGAAAGAAATTTGGACAACTGATACTGTTAACTATGAATATGTCAGCTTCATAATTAGTTTTGTAAATTCATTTTATAGCATTTTTATCTCAGTGATATAGTTGACAACAAACACTTATGTAATTAATAATAAAATGTAAATTACTATAAAAATTTAATTAATAAGGTAACTTTAACGTGTCATAAATATGATAATTATTATCAACAAAATTATTATAGCATGCCAATATCAGCGGTTGTGTCCCTAGAAAGAAAAATTAGCAGTTCTATTCGGAAATGGCTGGGGCTACCACGATCACTAAGCAGCACAGCCTTATATGGGAAAACAAACCTGATACAAGTGCCCGTTAGACGGTCAGTCGAACAATTTAAGGTCTCTCACATAAGAGAAGCTATGATGTACCAAAATTCTAAAAACCCTGAAGTTGTCGACGCCGGGATATTAATACGTTCTGGCAAGAAATGGGATGCAGGAAGAGAATTACAGTTGGTTGAAGAGAGGCTAAAAATTAAAATAATTATAGGAACTGTTGCAGAAGGGACAATGGGACTAGGCTACATCCAGCAAAAACCTATGGACAAGACAAATAAAAAAGAGTATCAAAAACTTCTCCAAAATGAAGTAAGAGCTAGTGTGGAGGAGGATAGAATTACAAAAATGGTGGGATTAAACCAGCAAGGAGCATGGATCAGATGGGAGAACATAACAAAACGAAAAATTACTTGGTTCAATATACTATGGAATGAATTTACACACACAAAATTCCAGATCCAGGCAGTATATGATACACTACCCAGCCCAGTGAACCTTCATATTTGGAGGAAAAAAGAAACTCCCATGTGCAAGTTATGTTCAGGGAGAGCATCACTCCAACATATACTTAGTGGTTGTCCCAAGGCATTAAGTGATGGGAGATATCACTGGTGCCACGATAAAGTTTTAAAGAAACTAACCAAAATATTCAACACAGCTATCCTGAGTCCAAAATTTAACCCAAAGAAAGAGGCAATTCAATTTGGAGAAAAAAAACAATATGTAAGAGACCCACTAGATGTGTACTTTCCTCGGCTTCAGATTGGCAACTCATGGTAGACCTAGGGTGCCGACTGAGGTTACCAGAACACATTGTAAGTACTTCCTTACGACCAGATATGGTCCTGTTTTCAAATTCAGCAAAACAGATTATTCTGTGGGAACTAACAGTCCCATGGGAAGAGAACATGGAAGTTCCACACCATCACAAAATGAACAAATACCAAGAACTGGTGGATGAGTGTAGAAGACGAGGATGGCAAGCAATATGCTACCCAATCAAAAATTGGTGTAAGGTGTTTTGCTAGAAAATACTTAAACTTGGCCTTAAATAAAATGGGAATTACAGGGTTAAAAAAGAGGAAAACGGCCCAAACAATCCTAGATGCAGCTCTGGGGTCATCCAGGTGGATCTGGATATGCTGAGATAATAATACTTGGATGGGACAAAAATAATGGTAGTGCCCGTTAGACCAAAAACCATGATGAGGAAATGAAACAATAATGTCACCAAATGCGATGTGAATCTTTTTTTATCTATTCATTTATCTATTCATATCACTAAGTCATATTTTTTATTTATTTTTTAATTCGAAATATTTCATTAATATCTTTTGTTTTACTTTTGTATTTTACTCCAGTTTTTTATCTATTCATTTATCTATTCATATCACTAAGTCATATTTTTTATTTATTTTTTAATTCGAAATATTTCATTAATATCTTTTGTTATACTTTTGTATTTTACTCCAGTTTTTTATCTATTCATTTATCTATTCAATTCCTTAAGTTTTTTTTTAATCTGAAATATTTCACTATCATTCATTTTTTTTCTAGTTATTTACATATCCTCCTTTCTAATATCTATTTTAACACTTTATCTATTCTTTTTTAGCACGGTACGGTTTTTAATTTCGTTAATAAGCACATCCCTTCATCTTCTGACCCCTATGTAATGGTATCTTCCACATCATTTTAATTTATGTATTTATTTCAGTATAAACAGTTTTTTATTTGTTCCTTTAGCTACACATCTGATAACCATTCATCTTCACGTTATTATCACAGAAAATCATTTTTTTTTTGCCCCCAAGAATTTTTTATGATTTTATATATTTAGTTTAAGTATATTTTGACAGTTTTTTTTTTTCACTTCAACTACCCATTCGATATTTATTTGAACTATTTCTATACACATTATCATCACTGGACATTCAGTTTGTTTTTTTTTTGTTTTTTTTACTCTTCTTCTGTGCAACCAAAAACAAAACATCTTGCATTCTAACAATATAGCAAGCAGAGATTAGGACACAGGCCGGGGTCTGATCAACCTTGGCTGGGTCAACCTGGGGAGAAGGTATGATGTTTTTAAAGGACCTAAACCATCAATGAACCAGGGTAACATCACTGATGATGTGTCCTAACTGCATCTAAATTATGTATTTTTCAAAAAAAAAAAAATGTGAAAAATACATCTTAAAAATAGAAGTTAATAATAGATAAAATACTATAGCGTTTCATAAATTATCATAATATTTAATTATTATCTCAGCCGTTAAATTTTAAAATTATTCCCGGAAGCATCTTTAAATGTAATGCTATAATGCTGAAGTAACTGAAATTCAATAAAATATTAGAATTACTGAAAATGTTAATTTTTTAAAACTACTAGGTAGTTAAGACCCAAAAAGAAAATGTTTACTTAGGTTTCCGCAAATTTACCTAAATTCTGGTCAGCCATATTTATTTTATTAACACATTTGCTTGTCAGTAATCAATGAACATGTTAGAAAAACAAGATTTCCATAATTAAGAAATGCTTGTATATTACATATGCTATAAGCTAGTAATACTTGTTTAAATCAGATTGATTTCAGTTGAAATTTTCTATTTTCCAAAAGTAGCATGTCACACATGTATATTTTATTTTTGCAAGATTTTAAAGCTTTTGTTTATAAACCTGTGAATATGTGAAAAATGGCTGATAAACTGAAATTTTTTTAAAAATATATATATAGAGAGAGAGAGAGGGTGCAATGGATAAATTGTTGTCTCAATTATGCAAACATGAAATAATTTCTAATTTTAACAGATATATTTACCAAAATTGCACAAAAATATCTTGAAATACTAAGGAGTAAATTTATTTAATAAAATTTCTATTGGCTTCAGCCACACCTCCAGACAACTTCAAATGTTTTACAACTCTTCTGGACAGTCTTGTTTAAGTTGCTAAATGCTGCTATAATCATTGCCTTCAGTTCATCTTTTGTATTACAAAAATTTTTCTTATTTTCCACTCAACTGCACCACTGATGTAATAATCAAGGGAGTTGCAGTCTAAAAAGTCATTTTGTCTGCACTCAGTGACCGTAATTTTAAATGGACCCCTGCATCTAACTGCATTTGGTCAAGTGTGAAATTTGAGTATATCATGTATCTGGCATAATACTATGTATTATTTGAATTTAAAGTTGTCCTTTTCCTAGTCTAGAACTCGGCTTGTTGATCTTGTTTTTCTGTTCTATCGCCCATTTCAACACCCTCACATTCATGCCCACTGATACATGATTTAATAATAATCTGGTAGTAAATCTACTCTAGTTTTAAGTGACATCCAAAATAAAATTAAATCTTATTTTTCATTTTCCTCATTTGCATTGTACAAATGATTTCAATCAAAATAAACTGTAATAAAGGTGTCAGATTTAAACACAACTTCAGCCTTTCTGTCTTCATTTCTTTGTATTCAAAAGTCTTGTTGATGACAAATCCATTTAAACTAACACTTAACATATTTTTATATAAAGATAGTATAATGGTGCATTTTCTATAATTTTGTAAGCACTTTTCACAAAAATAGTTGAAAATCTAATTTTATAAACCTATTTCATAACTGTATGCAGTGTGCTTTTTTTCACTTGATATATTTTTCCTTTTTCAGTTTGCATCTTTGAGAGTAGCGGAAGCCATAGTGAATTTGCATGAGAAAGAAGATATTTTTATAATGTGAAATTTTTGTATTAATAGTAAACTGTAGATCAACACATGAGATATTTAACAGAACAAGCATAAAAGAAAAACCATTCTATTGTGTTCTATTTTCTATAATTCAAAATCTCAAAACAAGCATGAAAACTCACACTGACCAGAAACCTTTACACTGTGAAATCTGTGGATATAAATCTTCCCACAATTCAGTTATGAAACAACACATGTATACACATACTAGAGAGAAACCTTTCAAATGTGATATCTGTGGATTTAAATCTTCTCAAAATTCACATCTCAAGACATATGCGAACGCACACAGGAGAAAAACCTTTCCACTGCGAAATCTGTGGATTTAAATCTTCCCGAAGTTCAGTTCTCAAACAACACATGTATAAACACACTAGAGAGAAACCTTTCAAATGTGAAATATGTGGATTCAAATTTTCTCAAAAGGCACATGTCAAAAGACACATGTCAACACACACAGGAGAGAAACCATTCCACTGTGAAATCTGTGGATTTAAATTTTCCCAAAATTCACTTCTCAAACAACACATGTATGCACACTCTGGAGAGAAACCTTTCAAATGTGAAATCTGTGGATATCACTTTTCTCAAAATGCACATCTCAGAAGACACATGTCAACACACACAGGAGAGAAACCTTTCCACTGTGAAATCTGTGGATTTTCAACTTCCCAAAATTCAGATCTCAATCAACACATGTATACACACACTGGAGAGAAACCTTTTCCCTGTGATATCTGTGGATCCAACTTTTCTCAAAATTCACATCTCAAGAGACATATGTCAACACACACAGGAGAAAAACCTTTCCATTGTGAAATCTGTGGATGTAAATTCTCCCAAAATTCAAATCTCAAGCAACACATGTTAACACACACTGGAGAGAAACCTTTCCACTGCAATATCTGTGGATTTAAAAGTTCCTATAATAGAAGTCTCAAAGTACACATGTTAACACACACAGAAGAGAAACAATTCCACTGTGAAATCTGTGGATTTAAGTCTTCCCAAAAATCAGGTGTCAAGTCACATATGTTAACACACACTGGAGAGAAACCATTCCACTGCAAAATGTGTAGATTTAAGTGTTCCCGAAAATCAGCTCTCAAATCACACATGTTAACACACACTGGAGAGAAACCATTCCACTGCGAAATCTGTGGATTTAAGTGTTCCCGAAAATCAGCTCTCAAATCACACATGTTAATACACACTGGAGAAAAACCATTTCTTTGCAAAATCTGTGGATTTAAATGTTCCCATAATACAAGTCTCAAAAGACACATGCTAAGACATGCAGAAAAGAAATGATTCTGTTGCAAAATCTTTTGATTTAAATCTTTCCAAAATTCAAATCTCAAGCAACACTTGTTAACACACACTGGAGAAAAATCTTTCCACTGTCAAATATGTGGATTTAAAACTTCCCAAAATTCATATCCCAAACAACACATGTATACACATACAGGATAGAAACATTTCCGCTGTGAAATCTGTGGTTTTAAATCCTCCTGAATGTATAATCTTAAGAGATCCATATTTACACCCACAGAAGAGAAATGATTCCATTGTGCAATTTGTGGATTTAAACCTATGCAAAATTTAGCTCTTAAACAACACATGTTTACATAGACAAGAGAGAAACATTTCCACTGTGATATTTGAGGATGCAACTTTTCTCAAAATGCACATCTCATATGACATATAACAACACACACAGAAAAAAATGATAAGCACACTGGAAAAAAACATTCCACTGAAATCTTTTCAGTGTTTTTTTTTCATTTAAATGAAATAACTATAATGTTAACACTCTGACAAATGACTGATCTATTCTGAAGTCTTACAAGTTATTTTTATACTAAATTCACATCTCAAATAACACACATTAGCACCAATTAAGGCTGAAAATTGCATGAAAGATACCAAATGATACCCCCCAAAAAGCTGTGAAAAACATCCGAATTCTTAAATGATTATTTTTCTTTAAATTTGGTCAAATTAAGTGTTGCTATAGATTTTGCTGTTCTGTAAAATATATATGCAATACTTATATCAAAGCTATTACATAAACGATTCAATAAAATACTATAAGGCCATGGAAGTTGCAATACACATGCAGCAAATGTATTATACATATGTTGTGGAAATTGGTTTTTCTACTTTAGTAAAAATAGCAATAAATAATACATATTTTGGTTTGTTGGTAAAGGCTACTCAAAAAGACGTGGACAGATTTAAATTTTAATCTCGCCGCGCATGTTTTTTGTCTGCTAGAATTATAATGCATTTAACTATTCAATATGTCTCTGTCCACCAAATGGATGTAAAAGCCATATACTTAAATGCTAAACCAAGGGATAGGAAGATGTAGAGAACCATGATTCTACGTCCTGAAGGGACACGGTACATAGAAGAAGAATGCCAAAGGATCTAAATAGTGCTATTATTAACATCTATAAAATTTCATTAAATTTTATAAGATGTTAATTTTCAAGCAAACACCATCATGTTTATACTAACATATTGAGGGTATCGATTTCCTTTTTTTTCTTGTCTTTTGTTATCTGTTATTGTACTAATAAAGAACCAAAATTATGTTTATATCAATTATTGTAAAAAATGAACTGTTTTATGGTCATTTACCAAATATTGTGTTTAATGTTACAAACTGGAAACATGCAATTAGACACTGAATTGCATATTTTTCTATGTAGCAAGAGAATATAAAAATATAGGTTATCTCTCCTTGGACCTACTGATTATTAGAAGTGTTCATTATCTGGCAATAATGAGATGGACCCAAATTTAGAAAATGCTGGGTTAAACTTGCTAGCAACCTCTACCCTATGTGGACATATAGTAGCTGGCTCCTGAGAAAGGCTTCAAGACCAGTGAACTGAAGGAATGTTTAAAAGCTACTTCAAGAACAACCAATATCAGCGACAACAAACCTGACTATGCAAGACAAGCAACCTTCAAAAGAAGATATGACTAAACAGATGAGTGCTACAATTAATTTCAAATGGATATATGTATTTGGATTTCAGACTAATGCCTTGATTTTAACTGCAAAAAGAATACATTTTTAGCAACTCTCTTTTGTTTTTATAACATGGTGTATTTCTGATATAAAATCTATTTTAAATTCTATTATTGTCTTTGTTCATTTGCTACAACTCATAAATTTCCTTCAGTGTTTGTCTATACTTCTTAGATGAGCTAGTATTTACACTATTTATATTTTTCGGACTATTGTCCTCATCTTTATTGCCATTATTACAACGTTTCAGCTGTTGTGTGCTCTGGCCTTCTTCACATGCTAGGAATTTTGCACCAAACCCTTTATTATGATCACTGGAGTATATCATTCTCATTCCATATGCAATGCCACTTCTGGTAGCCATGTAGTTATCGCCCTTTAACTTAACTCTCTAATTTATTTATTCACCACTGCTGTAGCCTGGTTGAACTTGTAGAAGTAGAGAGATGGTAATGTTTATTAAATTGGCCTTGTGTCAAACATAACCAAACTTCCTACAATTTACAGATTTTATCATAATCGTCAGAAGGTTATCAGATAGTGTATTTTGTGGAAAAATAAAAGTACACCTTTTGTATGTTCAAATATAAATTTATTAATAGAGAAGAATAACATGAATTAGTAGAAGTTAATATTCAATGAGAAATAGTATTAAGAAGATAGAGGTATCAAGAGTTTGTAGTAGGAACTTGTGTGTATGTATGTATGAGCTTATCATTGGGTAGGAGTGTCTTTGAAGTAATTGCTCACTCTTAAAGTGCTTCGTTTGGTTATCAAGTATAATAAAAGGTAGACAGGTGAACGATGAAGAGGAAGGAGGTGAGAGAGAGGTAATAATAATAATGGTTGCTTGATGTTTGTCAAGGGACATGTTAATTAGGTTCGTATTCTCTCTCGCGACAGTTGACTTTGCTTCGTCTTTTATTTTGTTTAGAAAAGGTCATTTGAGAATTCACTCCTGGATGTGATTCTGGCGTTTCCATTAAGCAACAAACTTGTCAGTTCACAAAAAGGGCCCATAAAAAGAATTTGTTACTGATAATTGAAGATTATTTGAATTTTATTTTTAGATGTTTCCTAGTTTTCTTTTGGCCGAAAAACATTTCACATCAAGGTGTGAAATTTAATATGTTTTATTTTGGATTTGCTTTTGCATGTGTGTTAAGTAAGTTTGTAGTTCAAGTCTCTTTTTTTTTTAACAAAATCAATGTCAGTGCTTAGCATTTGAATTTTTAAATCTAGATCTTGTTTTGTTCACTACAAGCACAGAAGTGACTGGAACTAACCAATGTCCATATCCACCGGGCCGTGTGTCCCTGAGGACATATGGAATGAGAAAAATGAGGATAGTAGTTCGAACATTGTAAATGTGAGTGTGTTATGGTTTAGGCATTCTATAGGAAAGATATCCCATAGCCAGGCACAAGTACAGTGCTAGTGTTACTTCCACTACATGCTAGAGGGGAAAAGAGAAATATGAAGAAGACTGTAAGTTTCCTGTTCTTTTTAGTTATTAACACCACCAGCTAACAGCATTTTAGCAAATCTGGCAAAGCTATGTTAGAGTTAAATCCATATTTCTTCTTCATATGCCATGTCCCTTCAGGACGGATGAAGCTATTATGGACTTCAACTTAACCCTGTCTCTTGTCACTCTTGATATTTTTCCACTTGGTATCTCTCCCAAACCCCTCTCTGCCATTCATTTGCTCAAGCCTATCAAATATATCTCACGCTAATCTCTTTCCTTCTATCTGTACTGTATGTATTAAATTCTCCAAGCCTTCTTTCCTCATTACCTTTCCCGGGACCCTAATTTATCTCTTCCTTTTCTTCTTTTCTGCATCTTCCAACACCTTATCATTGCTCATGTGCTCAGTTCATGGTATACTCAGCATTTTTCTGTAGAACCACATTTCTGCTGCCTCAAGCCTCTCCATCAACCTTGATGAGATTTTCCAACATTCACTGTCATACAGAAGAACAGATATCACATAGCAGTCCAGCATGCTTTTTTTTATACTACTGACTGTAATTTAGCCAAAAAGGTGATCACCTCAACTTCTTTTATATTCATTACTGATACATACAAATCATTCTGACCTTGAAGACACATAAATTTCTAAATTTTACTGTAAAACATTAAAACCATATCTTTAAAAGATTGATTGGTCATTGCTGTCAGTTTGATGGACTGTGACACAAACTCATATTGACAGCTCTAGATTGAATCATTTTCTTTAATAGAACAATTGTTGCTTTTAAAAAATTATTTTTTTTATATGTTGTATCTTAGGAAATATTGATTAGAAAGAATTAATATTTTTTAGTCTTATGTAAGGAATTCTCTTTTGTGATAATTATGATTTTTATAGAAACAAACTTTTTACAGTGAAGTTGTGAAATTTCAGCAATTAAATTTGCTTATATCTAAATGACTTTTTCAGCACTGTCAGATCCGTGGACTGATCTGAATGAGCTTTTATCCTGGCCATGTGTCCCTTAGGTGCTTAACAAACAAAATACCAGCATGTCTGTCCAAATAATAAAGCATGTCATATAATGAAATTCATTTATCCAAAAAAAAATTGTTATACATATTGATTTGTTATATCATTTGTAGCCAAAGCAAGGGACAAATTTATTCTTTTTCACTAGTTATTGTAATTTTTTTCTGACAACTTTAAATAAAAAAAACTGCAATAATGAAGTAAAAATTGGATTCAATATGAATTTTTATATTTGAGACTTAAATTCATGTTACGAAAAATAAATGCAAAAATGAAAATTATTATGGCGGGTTTTCATACCAACAGGTGTCTTATGTTTATAACTGCTTCACAGCACTCTTTATGGCTTTGCAGAACTGGAAAAACTATAGGGTATAACCCACAAGCCCAACAAAGCTGTCATCAGAAAAGAGTTAGGGCATAGTTGTTTGGCAAATTTTGTCTTATTATTATTATTATTGTTGTTGTTGTTATCTATGTCATTTAATAAATTCGATCAATTATTAATATCATAAAATTTTTCTAGTTTCCTTTTGTTTCTGCTTCTGTTGCTTCATACTTTGTTCATAAGAAACAGCGAAGTTCATCCACTGGATGTACTGACAAATTTTTTAATGATCATTTCATCCCAAGTAAGGCAGAAATGCCATTGGTGTGCAGGGGGTTACAGTGAGAGAAAATAAAAAGGTACAAGGTATATCAAGAAAAGATAAAGAGATGGATGAGAATCAAGTAGATAAAAGATGACAATTGACATTGCATTTAAACTTTTGAAGATTGTAGCTATCAGGGAAGAAAGCAAATGGAAATAAATTTCACAAATAGGAAGTGCAAGAAAAGAAACTGTTAGAGTAGAAGAGATGGTTATATTTAACTATTTCTATAGTAGAAGGGTTGGAAAAAAATCTATACTAACAAGTGTATATTTATTTCAAAAACATTTTCACTTTTTCAGTGCAATTTTGAAATTCATCCTGTTCTTGATAAAAGTCTTTTTATTAGGTCAAGGCATATTTGAATATTAAAAAAATGGAATGTTTAAATGCCATTTTAATGTCTGAATCTCTTAAAAAGAATTTCATTTCACTGTTTTATTTATGCAAAAAGTTTTCTATATGGGAGTTCTTTATTAATTCCCTCCTTTTTTGTAGTATTTCAGTTTCATGATTTTTAAAATCAGAATAATTAAAAAATAAGTTGAATTTTTACAAGAATTATTGTCATCTCAAAGCACACATAAAATTAAAAAATACAAAAGATAAAAATGAACTACAATCCAAAAATTGTGCTTTTTTCTTTTGTTAAAGATTAAAATAAATTATATTTAACATAAAAATAATGGGTACCTCCACACAAACATGATACCTAAGAATTAAAATAGATTTCTGAAAATTAAAAATCTTTCATGAATCTTTTATTTTAGCTTTAATTTCAAGCAAATAGATTAAATTTAATATTTCCAGTAAATAAAATATTTTGCTGTATTTCAAAACTAACTTGAATTGATTGGAAGAAGTTTTCATTTTTTGAAATTGCTAAAGCAGCTGATTTTAGCTCAATGTTTTTCCATCTTTCATCACAATGTAATATTCATTTATTAAAATAACTTTCAAAAATAAAATATATTTTTCTGAAACTTTATTTGGGGAGTATTAGTGTTGTATCAGTATGCAGAAAATCTTAAATACCGAGCTTAGCTTGTTCCTCTTAGCTGTTTAGTATTTCCAGGTATTAATTTTCCTTATTATAATAGTTACCAAATGTAAATAAATGTATATTTTACAGCACATACATTTCTCTTATTAATCTGATCCATCCTGAGCTCCTTTTTATCATAATATGGTGTAAGAATGACAAAACTAGTGCAAAAAATAGGCACAAGCAGAACCGACTAAAAATATGGGTCCAATGAGCACTTGCCTTAAAGCTGCCATGAGTATAAGAAGCCCATGCTAATCAGTGTATGTGAAGTAACTTTTGTTACAAAAGCTACTTTTTGGGAAATACCAAAAATAGAAATTACTACAAAAAGTCATTTGTACTACCCTCTTACTAGAGGTCAGAAATAATACTACCTAAACATATTAACTTTGTCTTCTTCTCCCTTCTTTTCTCCAGGTTCTTACACCTAGGTCATAAACTACTATTCCAGAAATCCCTTCATCTCTCACTCCCTCTCTTTCTCTCTCTCTCTCTCTCTCTCTCTCTCTGGCCCATCCCTACTGTCCAACAACTAGTAGCAGTTCAGTTTTCTTTAGTTCCTCAAAAGATTTCACACCAAACACACATGCTACTCCCTCCAGCCATGACATTTTAGTCAGCCAGGAGAAACTCACACAAGAATGTAGACAAAGTTAAATAAAGTTTGTTTTAACATGTTAATATTTGTATCTCTTAATTATTATCCAGAACATACTAGGTCCAAATATTACAACTTCCCTTATTGTAATAATTACCAAATGTAAATATATGTATATTTTACAGCACATATATTTCTCTTATTAATCTGATCCATCCTGAGCTCCTTTTTATCATAATATGGTGTAAGAATGACAAAACTAGTGCAAAAAATAGGCACAAGCAGAACCGACTAAAAACATGGGTCCAATGAGCACTTGCCTTAAAGCTGCCATTAGTAAAGGGAGCCCATGCTAATCAGTGTATGTGAAGTGACTTTTGTTACAAAAGCTACTTTTTAGGAAATACCAAAAATAGAAATTACTACAAAAAGTCATGCGTATTGCAATTGGTAAAAATATCATAATAGAATGATTCATTTTATTTCAGTTGGTTCTGAAATAAAAAAAAATAAACTAGGAGAATGAATTTTTTGTCTCAGAAGACAAATGATGAGGACTCTCTTCAAATATGCCAGCTACCTATATAAATTGAAGGGCTGGTTTGTTTTCCCAGTTCAGTTCATCTAAAGAAATGACCCTCAGTTTTGGCCCAGTCAGAACACAGACACACCAGTTAAACTCACATTTCTCTGTTTTAATATTTGTGGCTACTGTTGACTTTCTGTTGGAGACAATATTATCTTTTATTTTTTCTCTTCTTTGATTTAATTCTTAAATTACCCTAAACTGAATCAGTATTGTTTTGAATGTTTAATTGTAATATACTTCTAGTTTGACATTTGTAAAAAAAATGGTTTTATTGCTATAAAACTCTAGCATTGATAATATTTCTTTATTCTCCTTTTCTTTCACCTTTTCATTTTATTTTTTTATTTTGTTGCAACCATCAAAATAATGAGCTCATCCTAAAATTGATGTTTCAAATTCCAAAATAAAAACATCAATTTAGTTATCTTAACTAAAAAAAAATGATTTTCTCATTTGATGTTCATTTTACAACAACAAAGAAAGCAATTCATATTTATCTTCAGATATTTTTAAATAAAATTAATTTTGTATTTGTGCTTGTTTAAAAATGTTTTTTGTTACAAAAATTTGTTTCTGCATCCAATTTGGATAATGAATTTCACTTATTAAAATAATCAGAGTTATTGCAATTAGTTACATATTTTGATTTAAACATTAATGCAAATATGAAAAAGCAGAAGTAACATTAAACCTACTATTAATGGCAATGGCATGATTATTGGATATATTTATACATAAATTCTGGTATAGGGCTATGCATAGATTCTTAAATCACAAAATTGAACACTTGTACAGAAATCATGTATTGGTTATTTAAGATTATGAGTTTATGATGCAGTACTAATTATCAGGTATTGATAGATTATAAATATATGAATAGATAAGCTTTTTAATTGTACAAGTTAAGAAAAGTTTTGAATGTAGTCTTGTAGACCTATATGTAGATGAGGCCAGATCATTTCCAAGCACCCTAGCTATGCTACTAAGCTAGATCTTGGTCTTTTCTAGTAGTTTTGTGAATCAGCACACTGCAAAGAGTTTGTATTAATAAATACTATTTGTATAATTAAAGGAATGACATATTCATTATGGAAGCAGACTGTTTAGATATTTAGGTCTTGTCACAATACACTTAATGCAACTGTACATCTTGGCATGGGACTGAATACTAAATATTCAAGATGTATCTTTCCAGGTGTATAACCCTTTTGGCAGAAATATAAAATAATGTTTTGAGTGGAGCACAGAAATAAATGAGAGTTGCAGAGGAAACACTGTGTCTCAACACAGGTGCAATGGCAGCTACTCATACTACTCCATATATACCATCCACTCATGTAATATCACTTACTAGTATTGTTTTTTCAGTTACAGCATTCACATCTACATCTGTTTCTGCTAGTAATCATCCAGTTTCAGCAGACATATCATCACTGCATTTTCTTGTTGCTGATAGAATTTTACAAAAGGAAATACCCAAATTTGTAACAGTAAAGGAATTTACAATCCAAGAGACAGATCTGAGGTTATGGAACATTTATGATACTAACACAATAGATTACTTGATTCATAGAGGACCATTATCATGTCAGAATCATGACTGCAACTTTTCAATCTCATGTAAGATGTGTAAAAAAGCTAGAGTAAATATGAAAGCAAGATATTTATCAAACAATGGGTTTAAATGGGAATTGCAAAATGGTGAGTGAGTAAAATTGAATGGCTACTCTATTTATCATCCCATGGTTATTTGTAATGCTTTTTATGTTGCCCATTTTCCCAAGAAGACTCTCCCTATGCTACAGTAGTTCAGTGACTGGAAGCAAAGCAATGTTATTGTTGAACATTAAAATGGGGAAGAATATGGCAGCATATTTGATAAGACATAAAGAAAATGGACGTCTAGATTCTTTAATTATTTGAGCAACATCACTCAGAACAGAAATACTGGCATCAATTGTTAACATGTGTGGTTTCTGTAATTCACTTTCATGCCTCCAGAGGTTTGCCATTTCATGAAGAAAATCAGATTATTGGGTCAGCAAAGAAATGGCAACTATTTAGGTATACTAGAGCTATTGAGTGAATTTGACCATTTTTTAAAAGAAAATCTCAAACTGTATGGAAATCCGGGAAAAGAGAATCTATCATATTTATCTGTAATATTTGTGAAAAATTTATTAATGAGGCAACAGGTTCTTTGCACTATTATTAAAGATTTAAAAGAGTCAAAGTTTTATTCATTAAGTGAAGATTCTACTACAGACATCTCATACACAAATCAACTGATATTTACTGTCTGATCTAACAGACACTGTTGTGATTTTCCTTAATGAAAACAAAATTCTAATTATCAAACTACTGTGGTCAGTCATATGATAAAGCACCTCAAATCTATCTAGATGATAGACTGGATTGCATGCATGGATTCATTAATTCAATGAGTTTGCCATCTGTGTCACTTGGGCTGGACACTGCAGTGTTGTCTACAGACTGTAAAATTCTATGACTTTGTTCAGCATCTATATTCATTTTTTGCTGGTTCTGTTCATCTTTATTAACATCATCTCTAGGAAAAGATTTAAAGGAAAAATATACTCCACAGATTTGACAATGAAAATGTTTCTCTCCAGTTTGAGATTGCATGTTTGTTTTGAGATTTGTTTTCATGAAAAATGTATTTTCAAATTACAGTTTTTCTGAGATAATGGTTTATCCCTAACCATGTTTATTCTGACTGAATTCAGTTGTTGAATGCAAATTGAAAGAAAAAACGGCAATGAGCCTAATATAACATGAATCGTATTAAAAGGGGTCAGGGTCTTGCGTCGGTGATAATGTCTGCGGGTTAAGCCAAGAAACAGTGTCAGCCATAATATTATTTCCAGAAAAGGGGGTTTGCTGAATGAGAGATCTGAAATGGTGTCTGAATGTGAACGCATCATCAAAATATATTTTAGGATCGTACAAACCCGGATGAGGATGTTTGCAGTTCTTGAAGGACTCCTCCCTAGTTTTGAGGTTTCGGTTATTTTGGGTTTCCAATCGTGTTTTGAGAGTTCCTTTTGTACGTTTGAAAAAACGTTAGAGAATCAGTTGGTTTGGAACATTGGGGTTTTAGGCCAGGGTTGCAATGTGAACTGACTTTCAAATACAAATATCTAAAAGCTCTATATTATATATGTATTGAACACTTTCTTGTATAGCTGTAAACTGGTCAAATTTAATTCTGACCAACAACTGGTTAATAATAATAATAATAATAATAATAGTAATAATAATAATGTCTATGTCAGCTGTCGCTTGGCAGCCCATTTAGGAGAAGGAAAACTCCGAACAACAACCCGCAACTCAAGGTGTTAATCGTGCCGAGGAGTGAATGGCTACTGTGTTATGAGGTCACAAACGATCCCCTACAGGCTTCGGGACCCTGTTTGTAAAAGACCGTTGCCCAACGTGCCGGGCAACTTTGGGTGGACTTTTGGACCCGTGCGTCACTCGTGGGAAAAACATGAGAAATACAAATAGAAATAAAAAGTCCAGTATGGCTCTTCCAGTGGATAAACAGGGAGCCCGTCCTTCAGGAGGGAACCTACCTGAGGTCGAAAAATCTGCCATAGGAACAAACTCCTACACAAAGAATGACTCTTCAGGTCCCCACAACCAGGATAATCCTAATGATGGTCCTGAAAATTCTCCAGCTAGATCTACAACTGTATATTTAAAGAAAGAAAAAATAAAATGAATTCAGTTGTTGAATGCAAATTGAATTTAATTTGAATATCAAATGAAATCAGGTGCAGGGGTTGTTTTATTGTTACTCACAGTCACTGAGTGCAAAGCAGAAGGATGTCATCTCATAACTGCATTCAAAAGATGAAGTCTGTTGGAGAAATGTTATACAAGCAACAGCCCCAGAGATAATTTGGACAATCTCTCACATACTGCAGACAGAATGTCAGGGCTGCATGCCAGATTTGGAGTGTGAGGTAAAAACAAGTACTACATTATTTTTAACTATTAAAAATGCATTTTAATGTTAGATTTTGCATTTTTTGCATTGTGCTATTTTTTCTTTCTTTCATTTATGTTAGTGTTGTGGCCTGTTAGGGCCAGGAAGAAAGACACAAAAAGAAGGTAGATTGAACCAGAGTATTGGAATAACAGAACATATATACAAAATAAGAGTGTTATTAGTCAGTAGATAGTAGTGTTCATCCGAACTCTCAAGTTAAACTTTGTCTCGACTGCCTTGTCTAGGAAGTCTTGCAGATTAGTATTTATGAAGGAGGAAGTGTTCATTCCAATGTAGATAGGGCACCATAACAGTTATCAAAGAAGTGTTGATGAATTTTTATTTTGTTTTCAGTTTTTAAGAAAACAAAAAAAGCTTTATAATACAAACTTCAGAAAATTTTACACACAATGAATCATTTTTAAATTCTATAAATTTTAATCATCTTGCAATCCAGAGAATTAAAAAGATTTTAAATTCTTTGCAATTTTCGAATTTATTTTTTAACTAATAATTTTAAAATAACTGAGCTTGGCTACAATTGATGGTCATGGAGGAAGATAATGATTTTAAAACTACAACAGTTAACAATATGGAATCGATAAAAATACATTATAATTACTGTGGCAAAGAATAAGTTCAAAGAAAATCTAAGAGTAACAACAAATCATTTCAATAAGTTAACCTCACCTAATATTGCATTAGGTTTGACTTCAGTAAGTTAATTAAATGCTTAAAATCTTTTTTTTGTTTACATATGAAAATATTTTTTCTTTTAACTCACAAATTATAGACAATTATCTTAAAAAAATTAATTTAAAAGATTAGTTAAATTATTTGAAATGCATATTTTAATAAGTCTGTGACAGTAGCTGTGAAATTTATCATTTAGGGTGAATCCAGAAGTTTTTCATACAAAAAAACAAACAAAATTAAGTTGTTGATGGATTTGATATTTCTTTCTGAAACTTTCAAATCATTAGTTAGAATCTTATCACTAGTCTTGATTTTATTTTTTTACTGTGGTTGGTGGTGGATGTGCGTTGTGGCGCAGTGGATATCGACTTGGAACGAGAAATCAGGGGGTCCGAGTTCGAATTCCAGTTGAATTCATTGCATTCACTTACACGCAAACACCCTTGGGAAAGGTATTAATCCGTCTATTCCTTCCAGTTATGGTTTAAATAACAGGACAGATTGGGTTCTGTAGCCTTGGTCGACAATCAGTCTACCACAGAAAGCAATGGCAACCTACTGTGGGATAATCTTCTGCCCAGTCAGTCATGTCTCTTTTGAGACATGATCACCCAAGCGTGTTTCACGTATGGCACTTAACTGACTGACTGTGGTTGGAATAGAAATTAATTAAATAGTTTTTGATTTTTTTTAGTGGGTTTGCAGTAAACTTTAAAACTGACATGTTTTCTTGCATTGAGTATGAAGTGATGTTGGTAATGTAAAAGCCTAAATTTTTTTCAATGTATTCTTCTTTACTTAGGTATTTTAGGCTACATAGTTTACAGACAGGTAGAACCCTCTGACTAGTCCTGATTTTATTTTTTGACTGTCACAGGGTAGAAATTAAAACGTTTTTTTTGTTAGTGGGTTTGTGTTAAATTCTCATTAATTAATGAATATTTTCTGTTAAGACTTGATAGAAATATTGTTTTGGAATCTGTATGCTCTTTGAATTGTGTTTGTCTCAACTTAGTGGGTGTCGTGAATATTTTTTAGGCCTATAATTCAAAATCATTTAATATTTTATTTTGGTACCTCAATGAAAGCATTATCTAAGTTTAAAATGCATCTAAAACAATGAAAAATATTCCTTGAGGCATATATTTTAGTTTTAATTCCAAGCTAATAGATTAAACTTAATATTTCCAATAAAGAAAATGCTTTGTTGTATTTACAAATTGCATTTAAATTGATTACAATCATTTTTGGGAGTTGATTATTAATAAAATCTTCCATATTGACAAATTAGTCAATACAATATTATTCTCTTTATAAAAAAGTCTTTTAAAAATAAAATATAATTTTCTGAAACTTTATTAGAGAAAGACTTTTCCCTCAATAATAAAAGATTTTGATAATAAATTTGTTTTTATTATGTTTCGGGCATTTTCTTTTCATTATTTTAACTCTTGTTTTCATAAATATTTAAAGATACCTAATTGTAGTTCTTTAAAAATCATAATAATCACTTTGGCAAAAAATAGTCATCACTTGATACCACAAAATAATAAATATATTTGTTTTTAAATTTCTTTGTAATCAACATTTCATGCACCAGAATCTTTTCCAGAATTAATTTTTTAAAAGCGATAACCATTCTAAACAGAAGCTGTTCAGCCTAGTGCAGTAAATATTCATTTTTTATCACTGTGTGAGGTGAATTATCAATCTTGTAAAACATTCTGCTTCAAAAACAAATTTGGCATTTTTTTGCATGCAGTTAGATCAGTAAATGATTAAAATTATTATTTCTCATAAATTGACTTGAAGTTATAATTATTTTTATTTTTGTTTAGAATATCATGTTTGGTCAGATAGCGTTGATTGTGATTTTTACCAATCCAAGAGAAAATTATTTGTAGCTGAAACTTCATTAAAAGATCTTTTTTTATTAAATTTGTAAAATATAAATTTTACCTGTTATGCTTGTCATTGAAAGTTAAAAAAATTGAGAACTTTTTAAATTTTTAATTATGGTTTATAAAAAATAGATACAAAATCCTGTTTTTTATGAAAAAAATGATGCCTGATTAAAAGAAATCTAGTAATTGCTGCAAAATATACATGTATGCATAAACAAGTGATTGTATATTAATGTCTAACCACTTGGATTCAAGTACACCTGTTACCTTCCTGAAACCCAGATCTCATGGTCAGTATGTTCTAACCACTCAGCCATGCACCTGGACGTATATATGACAGGTAACATGAATAATAATGAATATTAATGAAAACAAAAGAATTTCAAAATTACACTGAAATATTACAAGTAAATTATATATATATATATATCTCCGAGTGAATAAGGAACAAAAAAAAGTTTTTTTACAACGTCCAAAACATTAATTTAAAACAGTGCTCGATATATAATATATAGAGCTGTGAATATTTATTATAAATTATATTTGAGAACATGTACAAATTTTTTATATATCCACTATAAATCATATGTTTTGATATTGAAACTACAATGTCTCTATAAAAAATTTGTACATGTTCTAAAATATAATTTATAATATATATATATATATATATATATATATATATATATATATATAATTTACTTGTAATATTTCAGTGCAAATTATATATATTGTGTTTGTCTCAACTTAGTGGGTGTCATGAATATTTTTAGGCATATAATTCAAAATCATTTAATATTTTATTTTGGTACCTCAATGAAAGCATTACCTAAGTTTAAAATGCATCTAAAACAATGAAAAATATATGAGGCTACCAACTACATATATATAGTCATCCGCAGACAGATGTTTCACTGTATTACAGCTCATTAGTACAGTTAGATATCCAATTGCTTTATATATATATATATAATTTACTTGTAATATTTCAGTGTGATTTTGAAATTCTTTTGTTTGCTGTTGACAAAAGGTCTTATTTATTAGGTTATATTTGAGAAATTGAAGAAATTCATGTTCCATGGTATTTTCAAATTAGAAACATAATTAAATTTCCTTATTTTCACAAATGCTAGATTATTTTTTGTATGTCTTCTAAGTTTTTTGGGTATGTGATCACCGAAACTTCCTTTACTGCTTCACACCCTGCTGGTTAGAGGAACATATCCGTAATCTAGTTTTATCCTCCTTTGTTTTGTCTGTTCCCAAGTTTCTTTATCCTGGCCAGCACTGCAAAATATCTAATCCATAGATTTGATACATACTCTGGATCACTGAGCATTGTCGGACACCCTATCGGCAATGCCATTGTTGTTATGGAGAAATCATGTAGCGTCCTATGAGATTTACACATCACAACAGTATGAAAGTTCAATTATTTAAAAGTTATGAATCATCTTCCTTTTAGATTTGTAGCAATAACAGAAATTATTAGTTTCATAAATTTTTTGTGTTTAATATTTGCATGTTTGTGCCTATCAAAAGATGAGACAGTATAATGTTCAGATAGCAGAGTTCAAACTGTACATGAAGCTGTGTTTCTTTCATATTAATGTCATTGGGAAAAGAAAGCTACTTTAGCCATTTGTTTTTCTCAACAAGCAGAGTTGATAAAATTATAAACAAACAACAATAACATGAGGAAGATTAACGAGGTCAAAAATAATAAGAGACAATATACTGCAAATTGAAAGCAAAGCAAAAATGCTAAAAGACAGTAATAAAATAAGAGATTGACAAAGTAGTAATAGTATTCATGTGCAAAAGGGATACAGTACAGTGGATATAGCATTCTAAAAGGTAAGAAACTGACAAGAAAAAACTTCAGGATTGGGCTCAATTTAGAGCACTAGAAAATTTCTTTAATTTTACTCTGCTGAAAAAAAAGTATCTAAGTCAATGCCATTTTCTTCCGACAGAATATAGTTCAAAATCATTGTGTCAATAATGTCTTAATAGATAGTAGTATGTCCATATTAATTTGAATTAATCATGGGGTTTAATAATTGTATAAGAAATTTTGCTTCTAGTGTTGTTGCTGCTAATAATATCATATATTCCATATCATATAGTGACAATGGTACTGTAGGTTGTTTTTTTTGTCTTGATATATATCAGGCTACCAACTACAATTCAGTAATATTTTTTTATCAGCTTACATCCACAGATTTCACAATGGAATAGTTTATCACCTGTGTGTTAACATGGATTCTCTGACAGATGTATTTTGGGAAATTTAAATGCACAAATTTCTCTCTCATGAGTCTTAACATGCCGTTTGAGATTTGAATTTCGGGAACATTTAAATCCACATATTCCACAGTGGAAGCGTTTCTCTTCAGTGTGTGTAGAAATGTGTCGTGTGAGATTTGAACTTTCAGAAAACTTAAATCCACAGATTTCACAGTGGAAACGTTTCTCTCCTGTATGTGTTAACATGTGCTTTTTGAGATCTGCATTTCGGGAAGATTTATATCCACAGATTTCACAGTGGAAACGTTTCTCTCCTGTGTGCATTAACATGTGCTTTTTGAGGTCTGCATTTCGGGAAGATTTATATTCACAGATTACACACTGAAAAGGTTTCTCTCCTGTATGTGTTAGCATGTGTTGTTTGAGATATGAATTTAGAGAAAACTTACATCCACAGATTTCACAGTTGAAACGTTTCTCTCCTGTGTGTGTTAATATGTGTCGTTTCATATGTGAATTTTGGGAAAACTTAGAACCGCAGATTTCACAGTGGAATGATTTCTCTCTAGTGTGTATTAACATGTGCTTCATGAGATCTGAATTTTGGGAAGAGTTATATCCACAGATTTCACAGTGAAATGGCTTCTCTTCATTGTGTGTTAACATGTGTGTTTTGAGATTTGAATTACGAGAAAACTTACATCCACAGATTTCACAGTGGAAACGTTTCTCTCCAGTGTGTGTAGAAATGTGTCGAGTGAGATTTGAACTTTCGGAAAACTTAAATCCACAGACTTTGCAGTGAAAACGTTTCTCTCCTGTGTGTGTTAAAATGTGCTTTTTGAGATCTGCATTACGGGAAGATTTATATCCACAGATTTCACACTGAAAAGGTTTCTCTCCTCTGTGTGTTAGCATGTGTTGTTTGAGATATGAATTTAAAGAAAACTTACAATCACAGATTTCACAGTTGAAAAATTTTTCTCCAGTGTGTGTCAACATGTGTCGTTTCATATGTGAATTTCGAGAAAATTTACAACCGCAGATTTCACAGTGGAATGATTTCTCTCCAGTGTGTGTTAACATGTGTGTTTTGAGAATTGAATTACGGGAAAATTTACATCCACAGATTTCACAGCGGAAACGTTTCTCTCCAGTGTGGGTAGAAATGTGTCGCGCAAGATTTGAACTTTCAGAAAACTTAAATCCACAGATTTCACAGTGGAAACGTTTCTCTCCAGTATGTGTTAAAATGTGCTTTTTGAGATCTGCATTACGGGAAGATTTATATCCACAGATTTCACAATGAAATTGTTTCACTCGTGTATGTGCTAACATATCTCTTTTGATATGTGTATTTTGGGAAAACTTACAATCACAGATTTCACAGTAGAAGGATTTCTTCCCAATATGTAACAGCAAATGAGTTTAGAGTATGAATTCATGAACAATCTAACTCCATTTATGTTCTTTCCTGTGTGGACTTTGAGTGAACAGCTATTCCAAGAATTTCACAGTGCAAGAATAATTCTTTGTTTCAAGGAAGATTCATCATGGTTTTCTGGCACTCTAAGATGCAACTGCAAAAGAAAAAAAAAACATAAGAAATCTAAGAAGGAAATTTCAATGTAGGATTATGAAAGGATGTTTCTTTGTTTCATGAATATTCATCATGGTTTTCAGTACTCCCTAAGATGCAACTGCAAAAGAAAAAAAAAAAAACATAAGAAATCTAAGAAGGAAATTTCCAATGTAGGATTATGAAAGGATGCTTCTTTGTTTCATGAATATTCATCATGGTTTTCTGGCACTCTCTAAGATACAACTGCAAAAGAAAAAAACATAAGAAATCTAAGAAGAATTTCCAATGTAGGATTATGAAAGGATGCTTTCTTGTTTCACAATTACTCACTGCGGTTTTCTGGCACTCTCTAAGATGCAACTGCAAAGAAAAAAACATAAGAAATCTAAGAAGGAAATTTCCAATGTAGGATTATAAAAGTTGTTATGCTTCTTTGTTTCATGAATATTCATCATGGTTTTCTGGCACTCTCTAAGATACAACTGCAAAAGAAAAAAACATAAGAAATCTAAGAAGGAAATTTCCAATGTAGGATTATGAAAGGATGCTTCTTTGTTTCATGAATATTCATCATGGTTTTCTGGCACTCTCTAAGATGCAACTGCAAAAGAAAAAAAAACATAAGAAATCTAAGAAGGAAATTTCCAATGTAGGATTATGAAAGGATGCTTCTTTGTTTCATGAATATTCATCATGGTTTTCTGGCACTCTAAGATGCAACTGCAAAAGAAACATAAGAAATCTTAAGAAGGAAATTTCCCAAATGTAGGATTATGAAAGGATGCTTCTTTGTCAGTGAATATTCATCATGGTTTTCTGGCACTCTCTAAGATGCAACTGCAAAAGAAAAAAACATAAGAAATCTAAGAAGAAAATTTCAATGTAGGATTATGAAAGGATGCTTCTTTGTTTCATGAATATTCATCATGGTTTTCTGGCACTCTCTAAGATGCAACTGCAAAGAAAAAAACATAAGAAATCTAAGAAGGAAATTTCCAATGTAGGATTATAAAAGGATGCTTCTTTGTTTCATGAATATTCATCATGGTAGTTTTCTGCACTCTAAGATACAACTGCAAAAGAAAAAACATAAGAAATCTAAGAAGGAAATTTCCAATGTAGGATTATGAAAGGATGCTTCTTTGTTTCATGAATATTCATCATGGTTTTCTGGCACTCTCTAAGATGCAACTTCAAAAGAAAAAAACATAAGAAATCTAAGAAGGAAATTTCCAATGTAGGATTATGAAAGGATGTTTCTTTGTTTCATGAATATTCATCATGGTTTTCTGGCACTCTCTAAGATGCAACTGCAAAAGAAAAAAACATAAGAAATCTAAGAAGGAAATTTCCAAATGTAGGATTATGAAAGGATGTGCTTCTTTGTTTCATGAATATTCATCATGGTTTTCTGGCACTCTAAGATACAACTGCAAAAGAAAAACATAAGAAATCTAAGAAGGAAATTTCCAATGTAGGATTATGAAAGGATGCTTCTTTGTTTCATGAATATTCATCATGGTTTTCTGGCACTTAAGATGCAACTGCAAAGAAAAACATAAGAAATCTAAGAAGGAAATTTCCAATGTAGGATTATAAAAGGATGCTTCTTTGTTTCATGAATATTCATCATGGTTTTCTGGCACTCTCTAAGATGCAACTGCAAAAGAAAAAAAAACATAAGAAATCTAAGAAGGAAATTTCCAATGTAGGATTATGAAAGGATGCTTCTTTGTTTCATGAATATTCATCATGGTTTTCTGGCACTCTCTAAGATGCAACTGCAAAAGAAAACATAAGAAATCTAAGAAGGAAATTTCCAATGAGATTATGAAAGGATGTTTCTGTTTCATGAATATTCATCATGGTTTTCTGGCACTCTCTAAGATGCAACTGCAAAAGAAAAAAAAAACATAAGAAATCTAAGAAGGAAATTTCCAATGTAGGATTATGAAAGGATGCTTCTTTGTTTCATGAATATTCATCATGGTTTTCTGGCACTCTCTAAGATACAACTGCAAAAGAAAAAAACATAAAATCTAAGAAGGAATACACGTAGGATTATGAAAGGATGCTTCTTTGTTTCATGAATATTCATCATGGTTTTCTGGTGACTTCTAAGATGCAACTGCAAGAAAAACATAAGAAATCTAAGAAGGAAATTTCCAATGTAGGATTATGAAAGGATGCTTCTTTGTTTCATGAATATATTCATCATGGTTTTCTGGCACTCTCTAAGATGCAACTGCAAAAGAAAAAAAAAACATAAGAAATCTAAGAAGGAAATTTCCAATGTAGGATTATGAAAGGATGCTTCTTTGTTTTATGAATATTCATCATGGTTTTCTGGCACTCTCTAAGATACAACTGCAAAGAAAAAAAATACAAATCTAAGAAGGAAATTTCCCAATGTAGGATTATGAAAGGATGCTTCTTTGTTTCATGAATATTCATCATGGTTTTCTGGCACTCTCTAAGATACAACTGCAAAAGAAACATAAGAAATCTAAGAAGGAAATTTCCAATGTAGGATTATGAAAGGATGTTTCTTTGTTTCATGAATATTCATCATGGTTTTCTGGCACTCTCTAAGGATGCAACTGCAAAGAAAAAAACATAAGAAATCTAAGAAGGAAATTTCCAATGTAGGATTATGAAAGGATGCTTGGTTTCCATGAATATTCATCATGGTTTTCTGGCACTCTAAGATGCAACTGCAAAAGAAAAAAAAAACATAAGAAATCTAAGAGTTCCTGAGAAGAAAATATTAGCATAGAACATACAGTTACATCTAGCCATTTTACATGTAAAATGATGCCAATTTAGTATTGCCTTTAAATTTATAAAGTCTCACTAACATAGAGGGAAGTTATTCAAAACAATTACCATGAAAATATTTATAGAAAAACTACAAGAAAAACCTGTTAGTGAGACAGTAACTGAAACTGATATAAAGTAAATGTAACCAAATCAGATGTGGCAACAATATTTAATGTGTGACAAAATAATAGACAAGAAAAACAGTAATTTCAATATGTCTTCTTTTTACCAGGTTCTTCATAAATTTCATATTTACATTCAGTTTTTCTATTTCTTAATGCCATTCTTTTCCACTTTGTGGTGAATGGACCCCAAAAAATTAATGTCAGAATTTTTTAAATAAGGAATTATTTTTGAAAATTTTATCATGTGAATCAACATTCTGCCATCTTTCTTGTTATAGTTGTAAAAGTGTCAGTTAAGTGCCATATACAAGATACATGCTTTGGTGATCATGTCTCAAAAGAGACATGACTGACTGGGCAGAAGATTTTCCTGCAGTAGGTTGCCATTACTTTCTGCAGTAGACTGGTTGCCAACCAAGGCTATAGAATCTAATCTGTCCTGCTATTTGACCCATAGATACATGGAGAAATGATTTAATACCTTTCCCAAGGGTATTTGCCTGTAAATGAATGCAAGGACTTTAACTGGAATTCAAACTCTGCTCTCTGACTTCTTGTTTAAAGTCAATATCCACTGCAACTTAACGCACATTGTAAAAGAGACATGACCTAAATAAAATTTGGGTTCAAACTTCAATTCCTGGTGCTTGATAGTCTGGTAAAGTCACATAGATGTTTTCAAATTTCCCCTATCTATGATACTCAATCTGTTTCTGCACATTTTTCATTGAATCATTTTCTTTAGCCTATCTGCATTTGTTCATTACTTTCTTGTGCAGTTTTCTGTTCCATGTCTTGGCATTGTTTTCCGTCTCCTTTGCATCAGGTCAAGAATCTTGTTTGTGATCTCTTCGTTTTTTCCTTCTAAGTTCATTTTTCTTTGAGAAAAGGATCATTAGGCTTCTTCAGTTTTTGCAGTTTCATTCCTAATTTACATATAACCAGGCGGTGGTCACTTCCACGGTCTGCACTTGGATAGTTTTTGCATTTAGCAACTTCAATATTTTCCATTCTTTTTATCAGGTTTTTCATAAGATTAATATTTGCACTTAGTTTTTCTATTCATTAATGCCATTCTTTTCCACATTGTGGTGAATGAACAAAATGAATTCATGTCATAATTTTTTAGATGAGGAATTATCTTTCAATACTTTATTATTTGGATTGACATACAGCCATCTTTTTTGTTATACTCGTGAGAGACACCTGACCTAAATAAGATCTGGGTTCAAACTTCAATCCCTGGTGTCTGATAGCATGGTGAAGTCACATAGATATGAGCAAATTTCATTCTGCCTCACTAAATCTTTCACAGTGAAAATTTTATTTCTTTAAATATCATAATCATTTTTTAAAAATACTTCATTACTTGAGACCAAAAACTTAGCAATTGCATTTTGTTTTTGACATTCTTTATAATTTATAACCCACATTTCCTATGACAGAATGTGTTCAAGAATTAATTAATGTTTTCAAAGAAAGCAGTGTTCTATTTATAAAAAAAATTGATGAGGGAACAAAAATAAAATAAATATAAAAATAAAAATAATGGCTTTAA
Source organism: Ascarosepion bandense (assembly GCA_037127315.1). Lineage (NCBI taxonomy): Eukaryota > Metazoa > Mollusca > Cephalopoda > Sepiida > Sepiidae > Ascarosepion > Ascarosepion bandense. The sequence goes on along the minus strand of JBBBDQ010000328.1, from coordinate 6,035,375 downwards.
TAAATAGAATATTGTTTTTGATTACAAACCATCAAACATTACAAACAGAAACAATTCTGTAAAAATGTCAACATGAATGATATAGGCAAGCAATCTATGTTTTAAAAAAGCATTTTAAAAACATTTTTTAAGGAAATTTAGTAATTATTATAATTTTTTACCTTTAAGTAAAGTTTGGGGTATTTTTATATCTCAGCAATTCTCTTAGGCATCTCCACTAATTTGCTTAAAAATCAGTACAAATAAAAGAAAACCCCAAACTTCATAAAAACAAAGTTTTATCATTAAAATATTTGTCATTATTAGGAGGAAAGACCAAAGTATTTATTTAAAAAATTTTAATAATTTCTAACACATTTAAAATTTTAGTCAAAAGTCTTGTTTAGTTTTGCATCAATGTGATGCCAGAGTTTACTATGATTAATGTAATAACAGCAAATTAATTTTTTTCCTGTGACAAACACATTAATTTGGAAGTTCTTCCACAAATCAAATACTTTTTGAATTTTAATGAAACTTTCCAAATTTATTTACGTATAAATTAAATTATTTTTCAAATGATTATTTTTAGAAAAGTAATATCTTTTTATAAGTTATCCTGCTCCACTTAATTTAATGAAATTTGTAAAAAATAAATTCTGATCACAAACTTTGTTTCATTAGTAAAATGCAGGCTCCTTGGGAATGTAAATCATCTTTTTATTTGTTTCCAAACGGCTACTACTTTTATTGAAAATCTGCTCTGAATCATAAAATAAAAAATGCAATACAGCTATGACATTATCTAATCAGACGAGCTTTTAATTGTTTTTATAAATAATATATATTAAAGAAATTATAGTCTGAAGAAAAACAATTTTTTGCTCAATAATGAATTTTTACAAGAATTGCCATTCATTTTTTTCTTTTAATTAGAATAGTTTAAAAAGTTTCAAAAATCTTCAAGGCCATGACTCTTAAGGCTATTAAGTTATTAAGTGAAGACTCTTTTACTAATCAAAACTTGAAAAGCTTATATTTTTTAAATATTTATTTTGCATGCAGAAATGTACTTTTTTTAAAAAAAAAAACTTATATAAACTTTTTTGATGTTTCCAATTCCTTTTTTGTATCAAAATGTTTTTCTTTTAAGATATTACATGTGTGACATTATCATTAAAAAAATGTATGAAAAACCCTTATATATACTTGTTCAGCCCTTTCCAATTCTTTTATTTCACTACTGTTTCGTTTGTATGTTTCAAAATTCAACAATCTTTACAAATCATCCCTTCAAAATTTAAAGTAAATATTTTTCTAATTCCTAGTTTCCTCTTTTTTTAAATTAATTGGGAATGATGGTAGCTCTACTAATTTGTGATAGCTAAGATTTAAAAAAATGAATTTTAAAAAAATTGGATTAGTTTTCAATTTAGCTTTAACTGAACTTAAAGATTTTTATGATAAAACTTTGTTTTTATTAAATTTGGGAAATTTTTATCATGAATGGCCATTTTTTTATCTAATGTTTGGGAAGTTCCTATTGTGAATGACCATTAAAGAAGTTCTACTTAAAGTTGGACAAATGAGAATGAGTAAAATTTAAAAAACTAAAAAAAGCTAAAGGATTAATGTCATAACTATCAGGATAACAATTATTAAAGAATAAAATAAAAATGATATCAAAACATGTTAATAATAGATAAAATCTATTATAAAATCTAAAATAGATAACATCTATTGAACAGGTGAAGAGGCTCATCCCTTGTTTCCTGTTTAGGATGTGGTTTCCGGTTTTCTCTTTTCCAATCTTTTCACTCTTTTCTTTTTTTCTCTTTTTTCCAATTGGAGTAGATAGACTAAACTAAACTATCGCCCGGTTCACATTCCACCCACATCTATTGAACAGGTGAAGAGGTTCATCCCTTGTTTCCTGTTTAGGATGCAGTTTCCGGTTTTCTCTTTTCCAATCTTTTCACTCTTTTCTTTTTTTTCAATTGGAGTAGATAGACTAAACTATTGCCCAGTTCACACTCCACCCACGTCTATTGAACAGATGAAGAGGCTCATTCCTTGTTTCCTGTTTAAAATGCGGTTTCCGGTTTTCTCTTTTCCAATCTTTTTCACTCTTTTTTCTCTTTATTTTTTTTCAATTGGAGTAGATAGACTAAATTATCGCCCGGTTCACACTCCACCTATGTCTATTGAACAGGTGAAGAGGCTCATCCCTTGTTCCCTGTTTAGGATGTGGTTTCCGGCTTTCTCTTTTTCATTCTTTTTACCCTTATGTAGCCCCCTGTGCATCAGTGGCGTTATCGCCTTGCTTGGGGTGATATGATTTAAAAAAAAAAGACCATATCATTTCATAAGTTGTTGAGTTACCACTATCATGTTATTTCAATTCATTATTATCTCACTTATTAAATTTTTAAATTAATTTAAGAACATTTTATATTATTTTAAATCTTATTTTTTCAGAAAGCATCTTCAAATGTAAAGCTATAAAGCTAAATAACTAAAATTCAATAAAATATCAGATAATTGCTGAAAATATTATGTTAATTTTGAAAAATTACTAGATAATTAAAAAACGAAAACAAAATTTTTACTTAGGTTTCATAAATTTATGTCAATTCTAGTCAACCATACTTAACTTTTCAACACATCTGGATGTTAGTAATCTATCAACACATCAGAGAAACAAGGTCTCTGGGATTAAGAAACACTTGTATACTACATTTCATTCTATAAGCAAGTAATATTAGTTTCAAGTTAGATTAATTTAACTTTAAATTTGACAATTTTCTTAAAATAATGTGTCATAGCTGTAGATTTTATTTTTGCAAGATTTTTAAAACCGAGAATTAACTTTTGTTTATAAATGTGTCAATATGTAAAAATGGCTGATTTTAAATGATTTAAGAGAAAACACTAAAAAAGATGCAATTACAATCAAATATTTTCTATTTGAAATACATCAATGTTTTACTTACAGGAAATAGTAAATTTAATTATTTAAGCCTAGCTTTCAGTTAAAGCTAACATAAAAGCTTTTTCACTTTCAAACTTAGATATTGAAAATTAGTGGCGAGAAAAACATATCCAAATCTTTAAAAATAAAACCCCGTATTAATTAACAAGTTCAAGTGATACTATTATTAAATTGAAATACTTTACTAATATAAACTGAAATGCTCACTACAATTCAACAGTCCAGACTCTATAATGTTGCATTTTTAAGAGATTTTTTAAATTTGTTTTCACTTTTCGTCTAAAATGGTGATTTGATAAACTACAAGAAAACCTGTCAATGTTTTAAAAATGCCTAAAAAAAATATTAATTTAATTTATAGATGTAAATGCATTCTTCTTTTTAATCCTTATTTGCTTTTTAGGGACCTTCATTCATTTTCGATAACTAACATTTAAACTGAATTTTGAAAAATAAGAAAGTTTTCTTGAAACTTTTATTTTAGTTTTAATTGAAAGCTAAATGATTAAATTTACTATTTCCAGTAAGCAAAATACTCTGATCTGTTTCAAACAGAAATTATATTGATTGGAATCTAAAATTTTGAGTTTAAAAAAAAAGATTTAAATTCTTTCAACCATTTTTGTGTGATCAACATGTTATTAAACAAAAATTAATTCTCAGTTTTAAAAATTTAGCAAAAATAAAATATACATCTGTGACACATTATTTCTGGAAGATTAGCAAATTTAAAGTTAAATTAATCTGATTTACACAAGTATTACTTATTTATAGCATGAAATTTAGACTAAAACTATTTCTTAATTTGAGCTTTCTGGCCTTTAATATGATTTGCCATGTGATGACAGCCAGATACTAGATAAGTATTTATGGTAACCAGAATTGACATAATTGTCCAAATTCTTTTTTTCCTGTAAGGGGAAGAAACTGTGAAACAGTTTAGTCTATCTACTCCAATTGAAAAAAAAGAAAAGAGTGAAAAGATTGGTAAAGAGAAAGCCGGAAACCACATCCTAAACAGGGAACAAGGGATGAGCCTCTTCACCTGTTCAATAAACATGAGTGGAGTGTGAACCGGGCGATAGTTTAGTCTATCTACTCCAATTGAAAAAAATAAAAAAAAGAAAAGAGTGAAAAGGTTGGAAAAGAGAAAACCGGAAACCGCATCCTAAACAGGAAACAAGGGATGAGCCTCTTCACCTGTTCAATAGACGTGGGTGGAGTGTGAACCGGGCGATAGTTTAGTATATCTACTCCAATTATCAGGGATTTATTGCATTTTTTATTTTACTATTCAGAGCAGATTTTTATTGAGGCCAAACCGCCAAATTTTATAAACAAATTTAGATTATTTATATTCCCCAATGAGTACTGCGTTTAAAACCATTTACTGCAACAAAGTAAAATTTATTAATATTTCATGGATTTACGTGAAGTGGGAGAGGGGATAAGAGATGTAAAATATATATATATATTTTTACCAAGATTTTTAAAAAATAATTTCAAAAATAATTTCATTCATTTGTGAATGAGTATTGAAAGTTTCATTAAAATCCGACAATTATTTGATTTTTGCAAGAATTTCCAAATATGTTTGTCACTGGAAAAAAAAAAAACTGAGTTATAACTTAAGTCTTAAAGTAAACTTAATTATTACTTTTTCCATTGTAAACTCTCGTAACGTTTTGGTTACCCCCTAACTCAAATCAAAACAACATTTTCTGCCAAAATTTCGAACATATTAGAAGGGGTTAAAAAAAATTTTAAAATAATTAAAAATTCCTTTGATCTTTCCTCTTAATAATAAACATTTTGATGGAAAAGTTTGTTTTTATTAAGTTTGGGCGGGGCCTTTTTTTATTCATACTATGCCGTTTTTGTTTTTTTGTTTGTTGTTTTTTTAGAGATATTTTTAGTGGAGGTACCCATAGAGAAGGCTATTATTATCTTTCAAATAAAACCGAAATGTAACCGAATTTCTTTCAAAGAAGACATATGAATGATTTCAAATCAAATGCGTTGCTTTTTTGGGTTTTTTTTTTTTTTTTTTTTTTTTGTAGGGCCTTTTTTTATGAAGTCCATGACAGTTCGTCTAACTTACTTACCTTTTCAGAGCGAATCTAAAAGCTTTTTTAGGAAAACAAACACGATTAAGTTGCTGTTGGACTTGATATTTCTTTCTCAAGATCAACAATGTTTTGAATCAGTAAAACTTTCTATTTTTAAAGAAATTGCAACTAAAAAAGATTAATTTTTGAAAATAAGGCCTATAGTTTCTGATTACTAAACAGGGAACAGAATAAAGGAATTACAGGAAACGGTATAAAAGATTAATTTGTTCCTTGCACAAAATAGTCTGGTTACTGACAATATCTCACAATATATCAATTTTTTGATTTATCGTTGATGAAAAGTGGAAACAATAAAATTAGAAAACTCTTAAGAATTTATAATCTATTCAAAAGCTTTGTTTTAATGAAAATTAGTAAATTCAAATTAATGATTTTAATTTAATATTAGGAATGTTTATTGTTTACCCATTCCCCCACTGAGGTCGATTTTTTAAGTTGGAAACAGGAGCGCAAACGCTCGGCTCAAAGATCAGATTACCCAGATACCGTTGAGGCAGTAACTGGGTACAAAGAGGGTTGGAAAAATATTGTTAAATGTAATGCTCATGTTTTGGTAACTTTTTTTTACGGCAAATTACTGTATTTACGAACATCAGGTTTCATCAAGGTCATAAAATTTTAAATCATTTAGTCTTTTATTTTGTGACACTATCACCGATAAAAGCACGCCTTTTTTTTTTTTTTACTACCATATCATTATTTTTTTTTTTTCTATACAAGTAATTTTTTTTTTAATTTGAAAGAGAAAGGTCTTACTCTTCTCCCTCCAATTATAGGTTGAAAGGCAGAACATATAGTCTTGGTTGGCAACTAGTCTACCGCAGAAAGAAATGACAATCTATACTGCAGGGAAAATCTTGTCTGGATCGAAAGAGAACGCACTTACTGGTTGATCCTGTCACATAAGTGACACACCTCCAATTTAAAAGTTTAGTTATTCAATCAATCCCTGTGTCTGGTAATGCGGCTGTCTGATTTTTCACGGTGAAATAAATGTTTTTTGTCTTTAAAAACCACGATCACTCACTTAAGAAGTGTCTTACATGATACACGCTTGGGCGATTGACTGAGCGAGAGACTGGTTTCCAACCAATGCTATATATAGAACCCAATCTGTCCTGTTATTTAACCCCTAGCTGGAGGGAAACGACGGATTAATACCTTCCCCAAGAAGAGTAATTGCGCGTAAGTGAACGCAACGAATTAAACTGGGATTCGAACTCGGCATGATAATTTTCCCAAAAAGAAAAAGCTATTGAGAATAAAAATATATTAATAAAATGATTTGAATTTTTTTGTTTTGTTTTGTTTACATTCTCTTATGATAAACATTCCATTTGACAAAAAAAAAAAAAAAAAAAAAAAAAAAAAACGTGTTCAGGAACAAATTTTTAAAAGTAATGATTGTTTTATTTTTAAAATATCTTGATGATCAACAAAATAAATTGAAAAATAATGAGTTTGAAAAATACATTTTTCTTTTTTTACGGGCCACCATACTTAGAAACTGAAGCCATTCAATCTCCTGTTGTCACGAATTTGTGTCGCTGTCCGTTGGACAAAAAAAAAAAAAAAGGTGAGCAAACAATACTTTAAAAATACATTTTTAATGTTATTTTTTTTTTAATAAAATATCACAATTAAAATCATTTTTGTGCCTTTAAGCAAAGTTGGTTGGAAGGATTTTATGATTTTACCTCCATCCATTATTTATTTTGCTAACAAACAGTCGCCACTCAATTATCGAAAAATCCACATAGCATGATGTTAGTTTAATAAAAATAAATTTTTATCAACATAATTTATGCTATTATTAATAGGAAGGATCAAATTTTGTTGTCATTATTTAAAAAAAAATCTAAATCCTTTCTAACATGTTCGAAATTTCAGTTAAAATGTCTTCTCTCGTTTTCCGTCTGCGATTCACGTTAAATGTGAAAGAGAAACGTTACCGCAATTTACGCAAGTCGTTTTTTAGCGTTGAAAGACACATTAATTTAAAAATTCTTCCAAAAATCAACTAATTGTCTGATTTTAATGAAACTTTTAGGATTTATTCACAAGTGAATGAAATTATTTATGCCATTATTATTTTTATAAAATCTTGCTAAAAGTACCCCGTCACTCCAATTAATTGCATCAAAACTTCTAGAAATACATTATATACCAATTTTTTATTCATTAAATAAATGCACGACTCATTGGGAATATAAATAATTTTTTTTTAATTACGAGACCGTTTTTCCGAAAATCTGCTCCGAAGAGTAAAAAAATACAAATAAAAAATGCGTTAAAAAAAACTACGCTATTTTTTTTAAATGTAGATAAACTTTTAATTGGTTTTAATATAATTTTAACTTAAAATTATATTATTTTTAAATTTTTAAGATATATTCTGAAGAAGAAAAAATTTCGATGAACAATGAATTTTTATAAGAATTGTTTTCATTTTTTTCTTTGCTAATTAAAGTTTCAAACATTTTTTAAATTTCTTCCAGTTACTCAGTAACTTTGGTTATTAATTCATTAGACTTTATTTACAAATTGAAAATTAAAAGGCTTAATACTAATCATTTAAAATGAAGATATTTAAAAAAATAATTTCCAATAAACTGCACATTTTCTTTTAATATGGAAACTTATAAGGCACTCATCATTAAAAGGTCACATGTTTGAAGGGTTGTTCCCCTTTACGATATGTTAAATTAGGTTATGTTAACTTTTGGTCACCATACTTCCAGATTGATTAAGAACAGGTGCTGTCATCGCCTACTTGAAAGGTCAACGAGTCAGATCTTTGTGATTAAGAAATACTTATTTTAAATTTCATGCTATGAACAAGTAATATTTGTTTCAAATCAGATTAATTTAACTTTGAATTGGCTAATTTTCCAAAAATAACCAGTGAGAGATGTGTATTTTATTTTTGCAAGATTTTTAAAACCGAGAATTAACTTTTGTTTACAAATGTGTCAATCGCTCAAAAATGGCTGAAAAATTTAAATTAAAAAAAAAAATCTCAAAATTTTAGATTCCAATCAATATAATTTGTGTTTGAAACACACCAGAGTATTTTGTTGGTAAATTTTCGTTTTAGGTGCCGACGGCTTGACCCTTCAAATTTATCCAAAATAGCATTTTTTTTCTGTGCAAATGTACATGCTGAACTCAAATCAACAATTAGTTATTGAAGAAACTTACCTTTGTTGCTTTGAAAGTCCATAAAAAAAAAACGAACTATATCTCGCACCTTTTCTCACTATTTATTCCGTAAAAAATACAGAATTGTGGCACAAGGCCGAAAAGGGGAGGGGAAGAGGTTGGTACTCACTGAACTATCCTATACCTAGCTAAACACTATCACAAACCATTCACTCATTACAATTTGCACAATCACCACAAGAATCCATCCATCAACTCCCAATCCCTCATACACCACAATGCCAGAAACTTACAAGGGGCACCTAAAAAAAGTGGGGAAAATAACCCAGGACAATAAAAATGTATTTATGTACAATATAATATAATATGTACAAAGCTATGTACAATATAATATAAAACATTTAATGAAAAATTAAATGATGGGAGGGGAATGAACCCAAAAATAAACTGAAAATACAACAAATTTCTAACTAAAATAATAATCTCTCACCTTTTCTCTCCCGTAACTCTCACGAAGTAATGTAATTAACTGCAGAATGACGTACTGCGTAGGACAACAAATTTCGGTCGATTTTTGGTCTATTTTCTTCCTTTACTGAAACTTCCAGCGATGTACTTCCTGTAATGAAAGTAATAAGCGTAGCAATACAATAGCGCATTACTTCGTGAGAGTTACGGGAGAGAAAAAGTGCGGGATATAGTTCGTTTTTTTTATGGACATTTAGATATTAAAAAAAATGTTAAGTTTCTTCAATAACTAATTGTTGATTTGAGTTCAGCATATACATTTGCACAGAGATAATGCTATTTTGGATAAATTTGTTGAGAAGCGGGGAAAAGCCGTCGGCACCTAAAACGAAAATTTACCATTTTGTTTAGTGGAAATCGTAAATTTAATCATTTTTAGCCTTCAATTAAGCTAAACTTAAAGTTTCAAGAAAAAGTGTTTTATTTTTAAAAATTCACTTTAAAACTTAGGTATCGAACATGGATTACCAGTCTATGATTACCTTCTTGTCGTCTGATGAAAAAAATACACCAAAAAATTAAAATAAGAAAAAGTAAAACTAAAAGTTTGTTTTTTTTAAACAAATCGTCAAAAATGTTTTACGTTTAAAAAATCAAGTGGAAAGACCAAAGTATTTTTTAAATTTTATTTTTCCTAGTTTATTAAATTTTTAGTCCTATCAAGCACGTTAAAAATGTTGGTTAGATTTTTTTTTGTTTCGTTTTTTGCGTTAGTTGACGTAATATTTACGATTTAAGTGTTTTTTAGTGCATTCAACCCCCACTCCCCAAGTGAAAAACACAATGATTTGAAAATTCTTGCAGACATCAACAATTGTCGGATTTTATGATTTTATTAATGAAATTTTCAGAACTTATTCACAAACGAACGAAGTTATTTTTTATTATTTAGAAAATGTTTTTAAAAATATTTCTTTTTTGTTTACAAACTTACATACATGTTATCCCCGACTTAATTTCATGAAATTTCGAGAAATTATATTTTCATCCTAAAATTTATTTCATTAAAAGCAAAACTCATTGGAGAATGTATTGTAATTTTTTTTCTTCAAACTGCTACTCATTTCCCGAAAAAAGTAAAACCTCCTCCGAATCACAAAATAAAAAATACAAAACAAAAAAACTGACATTATTTATTTAGAAAAGCTTTTTTTTTAACTGCTTTTAAAACTTTTATTGAGGAAACTATTTTTAAAGAAAAAAAAATTCGTTGATTAATGAATTTTTATAAGAATTCTTTTAATTTTAAGTTTGCTTACTTAATTATAATTTTTAAAAAATAGAATTCTAGTTTAATTTTGTTGTAGGTGATAAGTGAAAAAAGTTTTCATTTAATAATCAATACCTCAAACAAATTTTGATTCATGAAATTCAGTGCATTGAATGAAAAGTTTTGAAAACTATATTTAAGTTACTAATCAAAATTTAAGGTCCTTTAAGGTCCTCATCGCAAATTATTGAGGTACCTAAGTAGAATTATTTAGTTTTGTTTGTTTTCGATAGTAAAAAAAGCGTACTTTGCAATAGGAACAGTCAATAAAAAGACGTGCCAACTTGGTGAAAAACCTATACCTTTTTAAAAAAGTAATATCAAATTCTGTTAGTGTTGATAATACTTAAATTTATTTCCTTTCAAACAAATCTTTTGGACAGATATTAGATTATAAGAGGTTCTTAATTTTGTTGTATTTACTAAACATTTAACAATAAATTTTAGTAAAAATGAGAAAAATCACATTTTGTTTTAATCGTGTCTGTACCGAGACGATTTTTTTTTTAGCAAGGAACAAATTCTTTTTTTACGCCGTTTCTTGTAATGTATTTGTGCAGTTTGCTGTTTGCATTCGAAAACAGCATGCCTTCTGTTTTCAAAAAAATAATCTTTTTTTAATTTCAATTTATTTAAAAATAAGAAGTTTTATTGATTCCAAATGTATTGTCGATCTTGAGAAGGAAATATCAAGTCCAACAGCAACTTAATCCTGTTTGTTTTTCGATGAAAAGCTTTTAGAAGATTCGTCCTGAAAAGGTAAGTTAAACGAACCGTCACGAACTTCCAGAAAACTAAAATTGTTAGTAGAGTTTGTAATGGCTAATAATAATGTATTGTAATTATATTTCATGACTTTGATTTTGTTTTTTCCCCAGTGAAAAACATTTAATTTGGAAATTCTTTCAAAAATCTAATAACAGTCAGATTTTAAAGTTTCAGTATTCACAAATAAATTAAATTATTATTTTTAGAATATATATATATATATATATATATATATATATATATATTTGTTACCCCGCTTCCACGTAAATTCATGAAATTTTTAATTAATTTTTTTTTTTTGTTTCGAAATTTTTTTTTCTATTAAATGCAAGATTCCCTGCGGAATATTTGTAAATCATCAATTTTTTTTTTTTAATAGTTGGCCTTTTTTTCTCTGCTCTGTATAAAATTTAAAAAAAGGCAATAAAACTATGACATTTAGACAAGCTTCTCTAATTGCTTTTCAAAATAAGGACATTCTATGATCCGCTAAATCGCTGAAAAAAAAACAGCATAGTATGAAGAAAAAAGTCCCCGAATTTAATAAAAACGAACTTTTTCCATCAAAATGCTTAATTATTAAGAGGAAAGATCAAAGTATTTTTCAATTATTTTAAAAAAAGTTTTTAATCCCTTCTAACACGTTCGGAATTTTGTTAAAAAAAACTCTTGTTTTGATTTTTACAATGAAAAACGGAAATTACATAATTCAGTTTGTTGTTGTTTTTTCGGTGACAAACATTAATTTGAAAAATCTTGCAATAATCAAATAATTGTGGGATTTTAATGAAACTTTTATGACTTATACACAAATGAATGAAATTATTTTTGAAATTATTATTTTTTAAAAAATCTTGATAAAAATATTTATTTTTACATCTGTTACACCCACCAATTAAATTTATGAAATTTTAATTTTAAGAAATTAAATTTTGTTCCGATAACTGGTTTTAAAAGTTTTATTAGTTAAACGCTGGACTAATTAGGAAATTATATAAATCATCTATTTTTTTTGGGGGGGGGGGGAATTTTGCTTTTATTTATATAAATTAAGGACATTATAATTTGAAGAAAAAAAAATTTGTTTCAATTAATAATGGAATTTTAAAAGAAGTGCTTTCATTTTTTTTAATTATATTAATTTATAAAGTTTCAAAAAATTTTTAAATATGTCAAATTTATTGGGGTTTGTTTAAAAACCTATTAAGCATAGATTATATTTACTAATCGAAAATTAAAAAGTGTTATGTCCAAATCATAGTGCCTTTGTATTTTTAAAATAATTAAAAACATTTTTTGTGTATTTGAAGTTTTTTATGATAATTTCTATGTGTAAATTAAAAGTTCATGTGGTTCAGAGTCACAGGAAAAAAAATTGTACAATTATGTCACTTGTGATCACCATTTATCTTGCATCTGTCAAATCTCTTGACACATACAGTGGAAAGGTTTGATTTTTGCATAAAATTCTAAATCATTGTGCTTTTCCCTGTAAAAATGACAATGAAATTTCGAATTTTTAAACAAAATTTCAAACAAGAATGGAAAATTTAAACAATATTCACTGGAGGGGTATGAACATCAATATAAAATGTGCAACACTTATCTTCATATAAAAAAATAAGTTCTGAAACTTTCATTAAAATTCAACAATTATTTTTGCAAGAATTTCTAAATCATTGTTTTTCCTCACCAAAAAGGACAATCAAATTTTCAATACTTATCCCCCACACCACTGCAGATGTAAGAAAAACAAGATTTTTAAATAAAATTTCAAATGATAATGGAAATCTATACAGTATTCACTGGAGATGTATGAACATTAGAATAAAATGTGCAAAATTTATCTTCATATTATAAAAAAAAGGTCCCATTCATGAAAAATTTGTATCAAAACAGACTTAATCTAAAATTTTAGTATTTTCAGATTATATTTTCAAACACAAAATTCTGCTGACCTTTCAGTGTCAATGACAAAGAGGAAATAAATAAAACATATTTAAAAAATATATATTTAAATATGAAACTTCCAGAACTTAAACTATTGTTTTAAATTATTGTTTAAATGGAGAAATATCTTAATTTTATTATAATGGACATTTCTTTTTCTCAATGAATAATGAATTTTACAAGAATTACTTCCCTTTAAAAAAATCAATTCCTATAATTTAAATTTGATTTAAAATCTTTTAAAATTCTCAACTATTAATAAATGAAGAAGAAATTGTACCAATGTTTTTAAAATGCACATTTTCAATACCTAAGTTTTAAACTGAATTTTCAAAAGTAGAAATTTTTCTTGAATCTTGAATTGAAAGCTAAATAATTGAATTTACTGTTTCCAGTAAGCAAAATACACTAGTGTATTTCAAATATAAATTATACTGATTGGAATTTCAACTTTAGAGTTATCAAAATTCATAATTTTTTTTTTTCATTCATTTTGACAAGTTTTTAAACAAAAGTTAATTCTCTATTTTAAAAATCTTGTAAAAATAAAATATACATCTGTGATATGTTATTTTTAGAAAATTAGAAAAGTTGATGTTAAATTAATCTGATTTACACTAGTATTACTTGTTGATAGCATGAAATTTAGAATAAAAGTATTTCTTAATCACAGAGGTCATAGCTTTCTGATCTGTGTTGTGATTGATGACAGCCAATTGTGGTAATAAGCCTAGTTTGATTTACCAGAACTGACATAATTGTCTAATTTTTTTCTTGTAAGAGGAAGAAACTCTGAAACAAGTGATCTTTTAATGTAACATACAAAATATCATACTTAAAAAATATGATTTCCTATACACAAAAAAAATTAAAAATTATTTTAACAATCTTTTGGCTCAAAGATTTGTATTAAGCTCTTCAATTTTTTATTAGGTTATTAAGTGAAGATTATACTTACTAACTGCCACAAGGCTTTGAAGATATTTTTGAAATTTTATAAGTTATTATCATTAAAAAATAAAAGCAATTCATTATTTATTGAAGAAAATTTTCTTGTTATTTCTCTTAGTTTTTAAACGAATTTATTCCGTTAAGGAATTTTTTGAGTAATATATTTTAACTAAAATTTACACGTTATGTTTTTTAACTAGTATTTAACATGTAAATATTTTGATTAATTTTATTAAAGTATTAATCAATATCTCAAATTATTCATACTGCATTTTAGGATATTTCTTTTTGTAAATAGTCTGTCACAATAATCACTCTATTGTAAATATTTTGTAAGATATAGTTAGAAAAATAAGAATAAAAAGGAAAATTATAAAAAAGAGAGACTGAACAAATAAGATATAATAAAGAAGTTAAAAATGAAGGAAGAGAAAAGAAACTCGTAAGACAAGCCAGTATGATAAAGCATTTTATTTTATTAATGTATATATATATATATTTATTGGTTTGTTTTCTTCTCTTCAAAAAGACACCCTGTCTTGGCTGTATGTAGGAAGATCAGTACAACTAAGCATACTCAATCTATGACATCAAATAACCGAAGTGAAGTCTTGATTAGTTACCATTTTCTGGAGGAACTTATATATGTATGTCCTAAAGCTTGTAGCAAATTTTCTTTCTTGGTGCCTATCGAAGAAGTCTGTTTATTTAGACCTGAAACTTCTAATGACATGGGTGCAACAACACTGACAATGCACCTAGTTTCAACACATTAAGGTCTATTTTAATAATGAATTCACCAGATAACAGAACATAGTGTCAAAAGGGATTGACTAAGAAGGAACGAATGAACATACCACCCTGCCAACTGGAGCTTCAAAATACTGCACCTCTGCAGAGAGTTAAAAAACCCAATAAGACGTCCTGGATATGACAATAAACTACAACCAGCAGCAAGGCTTCTGAATGGGAAGTTTTGAGGAGCCTGGAACCACTTCTTCATTGCTGTTGATCCCAGGTCCACTGTGACCCTGTTAGGGTTCCTGCTATGAGCAAATAATTAACACCTAAACTGAGTTCAAAACACTATGAATGTATAAAGATAGATTTTCACAGTGAAAATTCCAGTAATACTTTTATGGAGAAGAAAATATTACCAACAATACATTTTTGAAAGAAAAAATATTACTAGCAATATTTTTATAAAGAAAAAATATTACCAACAGTACATTTTTGAAGAAAGAAACAACAGCAATATATTTTTAAAGAAAAATATTTATACCAGTAATAAATCTGACTCTCAACAAAACCCTCTTTGCAAAAATACGTCAGTGAAACCGGAACATTTCAAAGAATACATATTCTGTTCATATGAATCTATTGTAAAAATCTTGTTAGCATTATAGGGTTAAGGGAAATGATTAATTTCTCCAACACTATATTTTTAGGCAACACAAATGAATTACGAAGCTTCCTTTTTAAAACAACAACAAAGAATGGTTTATTCTCTTAGTAGGCGTACAAGAGTGATAGTGTATAAGTGTCCATTTGGTTTGCTGGTACTTGGTTTGTAGGAAGAGTGTGCGAAGCTAGCAGCAGCGTCTTCTTCAGCGAAAGTGTTCCAAGGGGAATCAGTGGCAGCGATGTGAGAGAGACGTCTGTTTCTCCCGCTGGCTCATGGCTCTCTGCCTTTTGTCCGTTCTACCAAAATGGACTAGGAAAATAGTTCTAGAGAGGAAGGAGGAATTAATGCGCTCTGCTAGTTGATTGGTTAGTGAGTGACCGAATCTCCCGTCGGGGGCACTGATTCGCAAAAGGAAATAGATCTGTGGCTGCTACAGCATTAAATAACCTATTGAGGTTGATATGCTATAAAACAAAATGAACAAATCCTTTCTTTCATTTTAAAGGACCATCTCAAAAATACAAAACTAAAAGACATCTTGAGGTATCCAAAAAACAAAACTTTCATCAAAATCTGACTAAATCAACTTTCTCACTATAACTGAACATTTAAAAATAAAAAAAAATACCCTAAAACACCACTGTTTTGGTATTAAATAACTCACAGAGGTTGATATGCTGTTAAACAAAACTCAAGTCAAATGAATGCAAGTTTTATTTTAACAGGTTTTGGGCTAGCAGAGATGATATTTCATCAACTTTGAGGATTTATCCAAATCCAGAATAGCGACACACATTCTACAATCACCATTGAGGCAAGAGATTCATTTATCATTAAACTTTTTTTTAACTAATCCTCATAGCAACTTGTCGGCTTCCTCCACTCACAATTAATGGAAATAACCCACATGTTGGAACAGAAATGGATAAATTTATATTTTTTCTCTGCATTTAAAATATTCATCCATTGACATGTATCTGACCAATGAAATCAAACCTCAATCAACGTACTGTCTTTGTGAATTTTTTAAAATTTTGTAAATCATTCATCTTTAAAAAAATCTCTGAAGAAGCTTCGTAAAGTGAAACATGTTAGATTAAAGACACTTTTTTCCTGCCTATTCTTTACTTATTCTATTAATCTTGTCAGATTTTGATTCATATATTCAATTCACATAGATTTATATGACAAATCGAGTTGCATTTCAATCAACCACTCTGCAATATCAATGAGAGTGTGAAGATAAATTATCTACTAATTTGGGCAGGAAATAAGGGCCAATAGATAAGTCTTTTGGTGTGAAAAATCATAGATGGTTGCATAGAGCAATTTAGGACTCAGGTTGAACTTTTGACACAAACTTTTACAATGTCATCAAGAGGCTAATAAGTAGGTATATTTTCTTTAAAAGATTCCAACAGTTGATCAAATACTGTGCATCAGCCTTAAAAGTAGCAGAGACATAATAAACTGCAAATGAATAAAAATTATTTAAACACCAACAGAGTCGATCAGTATACACATGGAAAAATATCAAAAGTAAAGAAAAAAGTAATAAAATATCAAATTTTGCAGAAAAGGCCTTAATCCAGCAAATGGGGAAAACACAAAATGTAAGAAATTTGTCATGAGTGAAAAAGGATGAGATAGATTGCCTATACCACAAAGAAAGCACTGATGACATAACACTGCAAAGCAGTAGTGATGAGTACATAAACGAAGACATTTATTTTCACATAGTAGAAGCAGAATAAGAGCATGAACAAATAACAACAAAATGCAAAGAAAGCATCTGTCAAGCTGTAAGTTGGACACAGATTAAAACAAGTGGCAGTGAATGCCAAAACTGATACAGGGACCATGAGCAACTACTGTTTGCTTAAAAAAATTAATTTCTGTGATATTTTAAACTTTAAGCAACACTTTTTTTCAGTTGACAATATTTGCTCAAACTTTGATTTAGCTATGATATTCTCTTTTATGGTTTACTAGCAGTATAGTCCGGCGTTGTTCAGGTGTAATGAAAGCTTTAAAACTAATCCGTGGTCCTGGAGCTCAGACTCAGCCTAAAGAATATTTGTGTGAAGTTTGGTGAGAATCTGATAAAAATTGTGGATTTGTATAAAGGACATACAGACAGATAAATATACACACACACACAAACATCTTGCCTTTTATATATATATATATATATATATATATATTATCAATTTTCTGCACTATTGTAAGAACTGCAACCTTGTAACTTCTGAATATCATTTCTTATGTCTTTGTCTATGAGTGTATCAAATTTGATTAAAATCAGACCACTCCTTCTATAACCCAATTTTTTTTGATTATCCATTTTCGATATTTATTGGGGGTACCTCAACACAAAACCTAGCTAAGAATACTCGCAGACACATATCGTACAACTGTGTAAATTTTCAAGAAAATCAGTTCAGCCATTTCAGAGTCTATAGGTAATGGACACACACACACACACACACACACGCACACACACACACACACAAAGTTCCATTTATAAATAAATTTAGATTTAGATGACAGGTCTTTTTAAAACATGAACAAAATGTCAAATTTAAATGAATTCAATCTAAGGTGATAATGTAGAATGTTCATGTTTCATTTTCTTTGTATTAGAGTTGAGTGATATAAGATATTCACTAAGCATGGAAAGTGGAATGAGAACAGTCTAATGGCTACAACAAGTTACAATTTTCCTGGTCTAAGGAACAATCTAACTTTTGTTAGAAAACAATATATTTCTATAATACATGATTTCACTTGAGCAGATAACACCCAAATTTGCTTCCAATATTAACCAGAAATTTTTTACTGATTATTGCCTTGAGGTTTTTATAAAGATATTAGAGAGATTTCTAGTGGTTTTCCTTCTTCATGCATAATTAGTTCATAATTAATAGCGGTTGCCAATTAAATGACAGCACAAGTTATGAGTCTTTAATAATTTAGATTTTATTCCTGCCAATATTTAATCACAACATCTCTGGGGCTGTTTGTATATCCAACATTCCCTTCTGCACTTCACTCAGTGGGTGTCACTATCCCTAAATCAACCCCTGCACCTAGCTTCATTTGCTAGTCAACTGTATCATGTACTTGGCATAATACTATACATGGTTTTGAATTCAAAGTTGTCCTTTTCCTAGTTTAGAACTCAGTTTGATGATCTTTTTTTTTCTGTTCTCTTGTCCCTTCCAACGCCCACAGATTTATGTCCTCTGATACATGATTTAGTACTAATCTACTATCAAATCTGTTTTAGTTTTATAAGCCAAACTGAATAAAATTAAATCCTATTTTTCATTTTACTTACTTTATTTGCATTGTACAAATAATTTGTTTAGTTTGAATTTGAGTTTTGTTTAATTGCATATCAACCTCTGTGGGTTATTTAATGCCAAAAAGGTAGGGTTTTAAGGTATTTTCTTTTAATGTTCGATTATAGTGAGAAGGTTGATTTAGTCAGATTTTGATGAAAGATTTTTTTTTTTTTTTTTAGAAAATTGAAGATGTCTTCTAGTTTTGTATTAAAAAATGTATTGCTGGTAATAATTTTTTTCTTCAAAAATGTGTTAGGGTAATAATTTTTTTCCTTCAGAAAAGTATTGTTGGTAATATTTTTCTTTCAGAAATGTATATTTTTCTATAAAAGTCTTTCATAGAGTTTTGACCCCAGTTTGGGGATTAACTATTTGCTCATAACTGGGACCCTAACAGGTGCTACCACTCTGGGTGAGGGTGGATCTGAGAACAACAACAATTAAGAGGTGGTTCCATGCTCCTCACAACTTCCCAATCAGAGGCCTTCCTGCTGGATGCAGTTTACTGTCATACCCAGGACCTATTTGTTTGGATGACATTATAATATAATGCTGCATTTTGTATAATATTGGATGCAGTTTTCAAGAAATGCTTAAAAATGCAATTTTATAAACCTATTTCATAATATTGTTGTGCGTTTTTTAATTCTGTACTCACTGAATATATTTTTTCTTTTTCAGTTTGCATCTTTGAGAATACCTGAAACCATGGTGAACATTCTTGAGAAAGGAGGCATTCTTACACTCTGAAATCTGCAGCAAACTGTAAATTTGCACACAAGATATTTAACGAAACACATTTCATATGAAATCAGTAGTATTATATTTTCTATAAATACAAATATCAAAACAAATATGAAAACTCACACTGGCCAGAAACCATATCACTGTGAAGTATGTGAAGTAAGTTTTTCTATTAAATCATCACTCACTAAACACATGTTAACACACACGGGAGAGAAACCTTTCAACTGTAAAATCTGTGGATTCAAATTTTCTCAAAATGCACATCTCAAACAACACATGTATACACACACTGGAGAGAAACCTTTCCACTGCGAAATTTGTGGCTTCAAGTTTTCTCAAAGTGCACATCTTAAACAACACATGTATACACATACTGGAGAGAAACCTTTCCACTGTGAAATCTGTGGATTTAAGTGTTCCCGAAAATCATCTGTGAAATCACATATGTTAACGCACACTGGAGAAAAACCATTCCTCTGCAAAATCTGTGGATTTAAGTGTTCCCATAATACAAGTCTCAAAACACACATGCTAACACACATTGGACAGAAGCCTTTCCACTGTGAAATTTGTGGATTTAAATCTTCCCTAAATTCATCTCTCAAACGACACATGTTAACACATACTGGAGAGAAACCTTTCCACTGCGAAATCTGTGGATTTAAATCTTCCCTAAATTCAGATCTCAAAAAACATGTGTTAACACACACTGGAGAGAAACCTTTCCACTGTGAAATCTGTGGATGTAGGTTTTTCCGAAATTCATCTCTAAAAACGCACATGATAAAACACACTGGAAAGAAATCATTTCACTGAAATCTGTTGAATATTTTTTTAATTTAAGTGCTCTCTTCATTAACACATGGTAGCACATTGGTAAGTGACATGTCTATTGTGAAATTTTGCAAGTTATTTTTTCACTAAATTCTCATCTTAACTAACACATGTTAGCACCAATTAAAGCTGAAACTGGCTCATTTACCAAAAGATACCCTGGCAAGTTTTGGAAAACATGTAAATACTTAAATTATTATTTTCTTTAAATTTGGACAACATATTAAGTTTTACTATTGATTTTGTTATTCTGTAAAATATATACCCAATACGTATATCAAAGCTATTACTTAAATACTTCTATAACATACAGTGAGGCCATAGAAGTTGCAGTCACACGCTCTGCAAAGGAATGATATATATAAACTGAAAGTTGGTTTATCTACACTAGTAAAAATAACAGTGAACAATACATACTTTGATTTGTTGGCAAAGGCTACTTAAAAGACCTGGAAGAAATTATGAAATTTAAACCCACCTTAGCACATTTATTATCTGTTAGAACTTTAATGCATTCAACACAATATATTTGTCCATCAAATGCATATAAAAATCACATTCTTAAATGCCCTGATTGACAGTAAGGTTTATTTGTAAGTATGATGGCCCATAATAACATAATTTTATTTGATAAACTAATTATTTTGATGTATGTATTTATTTGCTTTTGATCATCAAGATTTTTTAAGATGGAACAATTATTACATTTAAAAAGTTAATTCTGAGAAACATTGTTACATGAAAGGTCAATTATAACATGTAAAAAAAAGAATTAAAATATGTTTACTATTTTTTAGTCTCAAGTAATGGCTTTTTTGTGTTGACTGTTTTTATTTTTATTTTTGCTAAAGAAAAGGGATACATTATAAAAGAATTTTCAAACCATAATAAAAAGAAAATTAATTAGTTATATGTTGTAGAGTGGCTGACACTCCTGCAGCACTCTCAACGATAGAATGACCCATGTCCTGAAATGGTCTATTTAAGTAAAGAATAGTAGCATTCAAGATGTAATATTCAAGTCTCATTCGAGTAATATTCAAACCGATTACTTCAGTAACTATTGTGATCTAAGCCCCTCCTCTCTCTGTTGTAAGTTCTGTCTTGTCTGTCATTGTAACTATTGCATTGTTCTGTGTATATCCGTTTAGCACCAAATATTGTACTGAATAATACTGCAGCATACTTTCTCTGTGTATCATATCCACCTTAATAATACAACATTATAATAAAGGAAAACATAAAAATTAAGCAATTATGAATTGTGTGTCACTGCATATACAAGTTATGTGAGTGTGTGGGATGGTTCATTCACTCAGAGGAAAGATATCTCTATAGCCAGGAACAAGTGCAGTGCTAGTGTTACTTTGACTGCATGTTAGACAGAAAAAAAAGAGAAATATACAGAAGACAGGAAGTGTTCTGTTTTAAAGCTATTTAACTGCACCACCTAGTAACCTTCAACATCCTTAATGTTTATTGCTGATACATTCCAACCTTACATGAAGACACAAAGCAAAATAAAATGCCTAAATTTTATTTTATAGCACTATAACCATATTTTTAAAAACTTGATTTCTCACCTCTGTCAATCTGATGGACAGCAACACAAACTCGTGTTGCCAGTGTTACGGGTTATGGGGGGTAATAAAAGAAAAAAAAATTGATAACAACTCAGAGATAAATCACAGACAAATATTTAATTTACAAAACACACCAAATAAAATAATTACAAATATACAATTTTTGTTGCATTCAAAACAAGAAACATAGAATTTACTACTGGCAAGAGTTACAAGTAGAGGAGGGGAAGGTAAGATCAGTATCTTTTTCTTTACCCAGTTAAGTAGGCTAGGAAGTTAAATGCTATACTTTTTGGAAATCCTCAAATGAGTATATAAAAAAATATTTTAAGTATGGTCAATGAAATAGTTAAAAATATAGTTCCATGAGGTTCTCTTTCAGGCTTTTGTTGGTTGGCACTTCTTATAGATCGTTTTGGCTGGATATAAATCCTGAATCAAATTGGAGTTGATAACATCAGCAAACCCTGGTAACAAATCTTTCAAGTTTTTGTTTGTCGTTGACTAGAGAGATTTTTTCGGCTGGATATAATTCCTTGAATCGAAACCGGTGCTGAGGTCAGCACGTCCTTTTATCAACTGTTTCAAGTTTTAGTTTTTTGTCATCAACTTAAGGATTCTTTCGGCCAGATATACATCCTGAATCATAACCGGAGATGTAGAGGTCAACCCATCCTGCTATCAACTAACTGCTCTGTGCCCAAAACCAATTTTTATAGGGGCTAGCACCTAATTTGCATACTTCTAGAACCTTTTGAACTCTCTGGAACATTCTACAATCTTCCAAACATTATATTTCTAATTTCCTTATTTTTATATTTTCTGAATTAAGACTTTTTTGTAACAACAAGTAGGACTCAATAGAGTTCTTTACTACAACATTTTAGACATTATTATTTTTGTATATAAATGCATCCTCGTAACACTAGCTCGAGAAACGTTATTTCCTGAAAATGTGTCTCATGAAATTTTGATTAGAAAGAATGTAAGAAAACTCAAATATGTTTAAAATCTTTTGGTATCAAATAAGGAAGTTTTTTTTTTTTTTTGCAAAAATTATAATTTTTAAAGAAATAAGAATTTTGCTGTGAAATTTGCTTATACCAGTGTTACTATTCAGTACTACAAACCCATGGATTGAACTGACTGAGCTTTTATCTTGACTGTATATCTCTTATATGGGTAACAAACAAAATACCACTATGTCTGGCCAAATATTGACGCTTGTAATATGAAATTCGTTGAAAAAATGATCCAACATTAATTCATTAATTTTCTTTATTCACCATAATAAAGTGAGAAAGAATGGCATTAACAAATGGGAAAACAGAATGCAAATAGAAATTTTATGAAAAATTATAAAATAAAGAAAAAACGCTGAAATTGCTATATAATATTGATTTGTTATATTGTCTGTATCCAAAGCAAGGAACAAGTTGTTCTTATACACCAATTATTGTAAATCTTTTCTTTTGACTGACTGAATTTGGAAACTGTTATATTTTCATGCTCTTAAATTTTAGTTTGCAATTTATTTGAAAAGAAATTGTTTTATTAACTGTTTATTTTTATTAATTAAATTAACAAAATATTCTTCAGTTTGAGAAAGAAATATCAAATCCAACAATAACTTTAAATAAAAGAACTGCTATAATTAAGCCAGATGGCTTGTAAAAAGTGGCTTCAATCAGATTAATGCATAAAACTTCTATGTGAGGCTCAAATTCATGTTGCTAATGCAGGGGCTTATCTGGATAATATATCAATTAAATGTGTATCTAAGAAATAATATATCAGGCCTGTAAAAAAAGTTTTTGAAAAATATGAGAGTACAAGCTCAAACTCAATTAGAAAAAGTGTGGATTGTTTTTACATAAAGTTAAGTACTTAGGACAAATCATTGACAAAAACAGTCATCAACCAGATCCCTTCAGGGCAAGTGCAATTAAGAATATGCCTTCCCAGACAAATGTTATTAGGTTGCAAGTGTTTCTGGGACTAGCAAACTATTATCAAATTGATGCAGAATTTGACAGTTTCATTGAATAATTTACTTAAAAAAAGGTGTGGAACTGGATTGATAAGTGTCAGTATGTGTTTGAAAAAATAAAAAATACTAACTTCAGACTCATTAGTGCATTATGATCCAAAAGTAGAAATTGTATTGGCTTCAGATGCAAGTGATTACAGTATAGGAGCAGTGGTGACATGAAAGCTATCACGCATGCTTTCAGTTTGTTAGTACCAGTAGGAAAAAAAAAAACTACAGCCAGATCAAAAAAGAGGCATTAGCAGTTATATTTGCAGTGAAAAAAATTCACAAATTTATACATGGAAGGAGTCTTTTCTTGCGGACAGACCACAGAACTCTATTATCAATTTAAGGTTTGAAAAAAAGGAATTCCTATGCATACAGTGAATAGGTTACACCACTGGGATACCATTTTATTAAATTGCAATTTTAGGGTGGAATATCAGCTGTACAAAAACTTAGGACATTTAGATGGGTTATCAAAATTGATACCAAAAAATACTGAACTATTTTAAGACACTGTTATTGCAGTATTAAAAAGCGAAATAGAAATTAAAATGTCTATATTTCTGAGATGAGGTAGTATTTACATTCTTTGGTCTATTGTCTTCATCATCAATGCTATTTTTACCACGTTTCGACTGTTGTACACTCCAGTCTTCTTCTTGCTAGGAATTTCAATCACTGGGGTACATCATTCTTATTTTTTTGTATGAAGCTGCTTCTGATAATCATGAGTTACCTCCCTTTAACCCGGTTCTCTAAGTTATTTGTTTACCACTTCTGTAGTCTGGTATTGAACTCAAAACTCTTTTTGGGTCAAGTCACTGAAACTAACCAACACCTATATCCACTGTGCCATGTGTCCTCAAAGACATTATTTAAACTTAGAGAGTTGGGTTAAAGAGAGGTAACTCATGACTACCAGAAGCAGCTTTGTACAAAGAATGAGAATGATATGATACACTCCAGTGATCATAATAAAGGGTTTGGTTTGAAATCTCTAGCACCTGAAGATGGCTGAAGTGTACAACGGCTGAAACATTGTAAAAATGGCAATGAAAATGAGGACAAAAGTCCGAATAATATAGTGTAGAAATTAAAAATGTAGTATGCAAACTACCAGTTACCCTGGAAGAAATAAAAGTAAAAGCAGAACAAGACAGGTTTTCTGCAGAAATAAAAAACAACAAAAAGAAAGTAAGAAAAAAAAAGAATACAGATTTTAATCCTTACTCACTATGACGGAGTACCAATGTTTGCACTAAGAGTAGTAATACCGTGTATATTACGAAAGTGGATACTAAATGAATTTCATAGAGGACATCTGGGAGTCTCAACAATGAAATCTCTTACAGGAAGCTATGTTTCTTCTTCTTTATGTGCTGTGGTCTTTCAGGACATAGGCGATCATGGACTTCCACTTCAATATTTTTCCTCTTGGTATTTCTCCCAAACCCTGCTCTGCCATCCATTTGTTCAAGCCTATCAAGTATGTCCCATACTGCTTTCCCCTGTCTCTCTTTCCTTCCATCCATCCTGTGAGTGTTAAATTCTCCAGGCCTTCCTTCTTCATAATGTGTCCCAGAAGCCTTAGCTGTCTCTTCCTGATGATATGTGTGAGTTTTCTTCCTGCTTGCATCCTCTCCAACACCTCATTATTGCTCACATGTTCAGTTCATGGTATCCTCATCATCCTTCTGTAATACCACATTTCTGCTGCCTCAAGCCTCTCCTTCATCCTTGATGAGATCATCCAACATTCACCGCCATACAGAAAGAATGGTTGAATACACTTAAAAAGCAGTGAAAGTTTGCAGTAGTTGTGATCTGGCAGCAAAATCTAAACTCTTAAATCTTGTGTTGATGAAAAAATTAACATAGAATAAAATGCTTTCAGGGCAAATTTTAATACTGTTTTTTAGTGTGAACATTCTTTAAAGAATTTTATTTAACTTAAGCAGTTTACAGCTGTTTGACATTTAAATTGTTTTGAGGAAAGTGCCATTAACTTCTTATATTGAGTATAATTCTTGCATAATTCAAAAAGATTATTCAAGATTAATTTTATTTTCCTTTTCTTTTGCTATTTGTTAAAAGATTTAACAAGATTTTTGTCAAAGAAGCAACATGTTACTCTATATTTTATACATTTCTTTCATTTTCACTTTAGATTACTTTTGTCTCATTTAAGTGTTACTATTAAACAAAAATTATGAAACAGGAAAGACAATTGGTTTTACTTTTACTTTTTAGTAAAGGTCATCCTGATAAAGTAGAATTTTGGAAGCATAGTATTTTAGGCTAGCTTTCTTTGCCTGGATAGGTCCCTGTATACCATGATAGGTTTGCCTTTTTGGTTGATTTCTATAAATATGTGACATTTTTACTACTTTTAGTAAAGGTCATCTTGATGAAATAGAATTTTGAAAATTGTCTTTTAGGCTGGATTTCTTTGCCAAAATAGTTGTCTGATGGGTTTGCATTTTTGGTTCTTTTCTAGAATTTGTAGAAAATCTATATCTTCAAATCTATAGATTAATCTAAGATTTAAAGATAGTTGCATGAATTTAGCTAAAAGTTAAAAAAGAGCTCTGTTTTAGAAAAATTTGTACAAATAAACTTCTTGATGTGTCTGCAGTTAACAACAATGAAAGTTTCAATATTGTCGGTCTGAAATATAACAATATGTAGTTTTTATAATAAGACAACAAAGAGAATCGGCAAGAGAATGCTAGAGAAGATGAGAATGATTACAAGCAGAAGAGACACAAGCAATCTGTAACCATAATAGAGACCAAATGCAAGCAAGGAGAAATGATATTAATGAAGAAGAGAGAGAACTTTATAATTGTTATTGCAATATGTTGTTAAAGTTATTAAGTTTAAATATTTAATGATGCAATAGAGGAATTCAATATGCAATACAATATTGTCGGTCTGAAATATAACAATATGTAGTTTTTATAATAATACCTACCTCGGTACCTACATGTGTCACACTTTTGCTGTAATGAATGAAATTAAATGTATTTTGTAAATGCATTATATTTCTCAAGAAAATCCTTGTAATGGAAGAAAGAATAAGACAACAAAGAGAATCGGCAAGAGAATGCTAGAGAAGATGAGAATGATTACAAGCAGAAGAGACACAAGCAATCTGTAACCATAATAGAGACCAAATGCAAGCAAGGAGAAATGATATTAATGAAGAAGAGAGAGAACTTTATAATTGTTATTGCAATATGTTGTTAAAGTTATTAAGTTTAAATATTTAATGATGCAATAGAGGAATTTCTACAGATATTTTATTGCCATAGAATTCGCCATTCACTTATTCAATCATTAAATAAAGAATTAAGATTCATCAGAATATTAAAATAAGAAATTTTGACAGGATAAAACTAGTTAAAAGATATAAATTTACTGCTAATAATCTAGCTTTCTCTGGTAAATTATATTTTCCTTCATGTTTACCATGTATGCTAGACCTGTTTTTAAACAAATATTCATTATGAAATATCAGGTTCACATTTGAGAAAGGCAATATTTAAGAGCTCAGAGAGAGAGAGAGAAATTTCCAAAGATCAGTTTCCAGTTTGGAACTATTAAAAAACATGCTGTCAAAAGATATAAAAAAGTGCATCTGGAAAAGAGATTAGACAGGCAGATTGAATGACAGCATCAACAGGATTCTACACATGTTGCCACTACATCAGATATCTTTCTACCAGTTGTAATATAGCAATCTGGCCCCACCCGAGGAAGGTTGATGCAATCGATGGTGTTTCCCGTCGGTGAAGGGGTCGGCGAACGACAAGACAGGTGTTTGAGAAATACATCCTGTCGGGGCCTGGAGCGGATGTCGGAGGGTTATGAGTCAGGCTCGTTTGACCTTATTTCCGACAGCGGCGGAAATGACTACGGAGGCAAACAGAACAGGTGTCTCTTGGAATTACGTGGGCGTTGCGTGGGCGAGGCAAAACCGGAAGGAAAAGTCCCGGTTCTAGAAGACTATAAAAAGACCTCGACACACGGATTCGCCAGCAGAGAACGGCCAGTGGAAGCAGAGAGACACCACAGGCAAGACTACACTCCCGTCGACCCATTCTATGTGCGCTCTCACTCTTCCATTCTCTGTTCCACACGGGTTCGTCGTCAGGAATAAAAATATAACCTTATATTTTTATATATGCGTGTTCTCGTTGTTTGTCGTCGTACGGCGATATATAACACAGTGTCTTTAAATGAAGAAACAATCAATAATGATTTTGAGCCAAGGAGACAATCTAAGGAAGTGTACACTCTTTTTAAAGTTCCTAGATATGCCATGGAACTTTTTAGGGGTGATGTATTTATGAACTTGGGGCATGGCTTACTAAAGTTTTCGTTTTTTTTTATTAGAACTATTATAAACATTTGCCATTGTTATTACATAAGATATTGAAATCTCAACAACTGTTCATTTGTCACTATAAAATTAATTAGTTAATTATTTTTTTTTGTATTTCATACAACAGACTTAATTATTTGAAAAAGAAAGTAAACATTTTTGTTTCATCTACATTCTTTGTGTTTCTGAAGAGACTGGCAAATGCTCAATGTTTGTTTATTTTCATGGAAGAAATTATATTTCCATTTCTAGATAATTCTGTTTTTCCATTCTATTTTTCTTATTTTAAATTCATCTTTGAAATGTTATTAGAATAACAAAACATTTTCACTTTTCTTCCTTGCAGTATGTTAATGTTAGTTCTATGCTTGGTTTTTTTCTCTTTAATTGAAACTAGTTCATGTTCAAATACTCAAAATGTTAATTAATTTAAAGATATAAATTTATCTCTGATAATCTTGCCTTCTCTGGTAAATAATATTGTGAGATTTTCATTCATTTTTATCATTATATACCAGATATGTTTTTAAATGTGTACACATTTTGAAATTTCAGGTTCCCATTGAAGAAAGGTAATAATTAAGGGTACTGAGAGAAAATCAAGAAACAAAAGACAGTTTCCAATTTTGGAACTATTAATAAAAAAAAGATATCAAAAATATGCACCTGAAGAAGGGTGATTATACAGACAGATTGAATAACAGTATCAACAGGATTCCACACATGTTGCCACTGCATCTGATATTTTTTCTTCAAATTCTTCAAGTGAAGAAACAACTCATAGTTTTGAGCAAGAGAGACAATCTAAAGGAACTTAGTCTTTAAAGTCTCTATAGACCGAGCATAATTGTTGGAGAGGATGCAAACGAGAAGAAAACTTATACCTAACATCAGGAAGAGACAGATAATGTTCCTGGGGCATTTAATGAGGAAGGAGAGACTGGAGAATTTAATATTCACAGGATGAATATAGGAAAAGAAAGACAGGGAGAAGTAGCACAAGATATACTTGATAGGCCTGAGAAAATGGATGTTAGAGCTGAGTTTGGGAGAGATTCCAAGAAAAAAAATATTGAGAGTGACAAGAGACAGATCCAAGAGGAAGTCCATGATCGCCTACATCCTGAAGGGACACGGCACATTAAGAAGAAGATATGCCTTGGAACTTATTTCCAACCTTTAGGGTATGGTTTGCTAAGGCTTTTATTTTTTATTAGAACTACAAGATATGGGCTTTCTTCATCCAGGTCTTAACCTTATCCTTGATAAGTCAAAAATAGACAGGAAAAAGCAAGAGTAAAAGTAACCACTCATGAGAAACATGTTTAAAACTATGAAAATATCATCAGAATTTCCCACTGAAAAGCAAACTTTAGAGATACAACGAAATCTAGCAGGACAACAGCATTGATCTGTTTGGAAAGTACAACCATCATAGAAAATGAACTTATGAACAGAAAATTAGATTCTGTTACGTAAATCACATTAGAGTCAGTCAGTTAAGTGCCATACGTGATACATGCTTTGGGTGATCATGTCTCTTTCGAGACATGACTGACTGGCCATAAGATTATCCCACAGTAGGTTGCCATTGCTTTCTGCAGTAGACTGGTTGCCACCCAAGGCTATAGAACCCAATATGTCCTATTATTTAACCCATAACTGGAGGGAAGAGACGGATTAATACCTTTCCGAAGGCTATATGTGCGTAAGAGAATGCAAAGAATTCAACTGGAATTCAAACTCGACATCCTGATTTGGTGTTTCGAGTTGATATCCACTGCACCACAACGCACCCTAGAGTAGTTAATAAAAATTTTGTTTTTAAAATTAAGAGTGATGTAATAGTTATAAGAAGTTATCTCCCTTTATTGGAACTCTTAATAAATGAAATAGAAACAAGCCTCCAGCCTCTTTTTCATCAAGAACAATGGCATTTTTAAACATGTATGCAGTTCATACAAGCATGTAGTTAAGGTCACAAGTGTCTTGTTGTAATTACCAACTACAGCCAGGTCATAATATATTACACACATGATTTTGTCTTTTTCTTCAGAGGGCCTTTTGACCATTTCTCTCAACACAAATTAGGCAAACTGTATTAGCTTATCCTCTCACCCTCATTTTCATACTGCATTCTGTACCTCTCTTTCTTCTTCAAAGAACATTTTGTAACTACAGACACAAAGAAGGCACAATGAAGAGAAAATTAAACTGAACCACACTCTTTATTACAATCACTGGGGTATATCATTCTCATTCCTTGTGTGAAGCCACTTCTGGTAGTCCTTAAGGACACATGGCCCAGTGGATATACTTGGTTAGTTCCAGTGACTTGACCCAAAGAGTAGTGAGTTCAATACCAGGCTACAGCTAAGCAGTTAAAGGGAGATAACTCATGACTACCATGTAATAAAGGGATTGGGTTTGAAATTCTCAGCACCTGAAGAAGGCTGGAGTGTACAACGGTTGAAATGTCAAGGAAATGGCAACGAAGATGATGACAATAGTTCAAATAATCTAAATAATGTAGAGGCTGCATTGTCATAACAGTAATATATATTGATGATATGTTAGTCTCAGCAAAGACCAAGTAAGATCATAACTGAAACTTGGAGAGAGTATTATAATATGAGTGGGTCACTGATGCAGTTGTGTTGTATAATACAGTAAGGTTGTTGAGAATCAAATCCCTTTATGTTATTTGAGATGATAGTTAAATGCTATATGCGATACATGCTTGAGCAATCATGTCTCGAAAGACTGACTATTTTCCCACAATAGGTTGTCATTACTTTCTGTGGTAGACTGGTTGCCAACCCAGGATATAGAATGCAATCTGTATTGCTATTTAACCCTTAGCTGGAGGAAGAAGTAGCAGATTAATACCTATCCCAAAGGGTATTTGCTCATAAATGAATGCAACAAATTCAAATGGAATTTGAAATCGGTTCTCCAATTTCTTATTCTGAGCTGATGTCTACTGCACCACAGCGTATATACTGAGACGATATTACAATAACATATTCAGTTATTTTACAAGTTCTCATAGAGAAAATTTCTTAAAAGAAAAATTTGAGTTTGGTAAGGAAAGATGTTTGAATGTCACTGAAGTGGAATGTATTTTGGGCATTTGTGAGAACATAAAACACAAATTGGTCCATGCCATTGAAACCCTCTTAGAATAATTACAAATATCCTATAAACGTAGGACAGTGAAGAAAAGAGGATTTAACAGGGGTTTAGGAAATATAAGGTATAAAATGGTAGTACTTTATATTCCCCCAACATTTTAAATGTCTTCTAACCTCTTCAGTATACAATTCATTAATGAATAAGTTCTGAAAGAATTAGTAAAATCAATTAATAATAATACCCTGATTTTTTAAAAAACAGGGTCAAGTGATATTTTGCTTTTATTTTGAAAAAAAATCCTGCATTTTGGTGGAACCTAAAGAAAATCATAGGTAGCAAAATAGCTTTTATATTTTATTTTAACTCCATTGATCATGTTTATTTATTCAGTTCATGTCAGAAATGGTTCTTATGATTATGATGTTTGTTGCACATAATTTGGTTTCAATAATACTTTAAAAATAAAATTTATAAAAATGACATGCTATAGTGAGGGGCAAAATATGATATATTTCGGGTTTTGGGGTCACCGAGTACTGAGCACTGGCAGAGTCGGTTGAAGGGATGTCATGCATAAAATTTTGAACAACTCCTAAATAGCAAAAAAAAAAAAATTTCAGAATTTTAAACACAAGGTACAAAATCTTGATTAACACCGTTTCATTTTTTCGGCTTGTCATTGAAAATATCAAAAAGTAATTTTTTGTTTGTATCGTATGTTTTTTATTTTTATTTTTTTCAATTCTTTGCATCATTTATTTCAATTTCGAAATTATTATACGAACTGAACAAACAATGCAAATCTTTAATTTTGAACACAAGAAATCCATTCCGGTCAGAAAGGTAAGTGAATAAATAAATTGAAAAAAAAACAAGAAATCGTTTTTTACAATTTTGCCTCACCAAGTTTTTCCCTTTTTTATTCTTTGTTAATGTTAGCAAATTAAAGTTGAATAAATGACATGATTTTTAATCATGTCATATTTATTTTGAAGAAACAGCTGATATTTTTTATTTAAAAGTTTAAAAAAGAAAACCTGCTAAATTATTTTCATTTTGTTATTTTACTTTTTTAAATGATTCTAATTTTCTGCTTCAATCACATTTGACTTGCTGAAAAGATTCATGAAAATCCGACAATTATTTGATTTTTGCAAAAATTTCTCAATGTTTTTCACTGGAACAAAAAAAAAGAGTTGTGTAATTAATAATTACAGTAATACAATAGGTACTTTCACTAATTCTCTCAAAAAATAGTATGAAGGAAAAAGATCCCAAACTTAAAAACGAAGTTTTTCCCGTCAAAATGTTTTGATTAAGAAGACTACGAGGAAAAATCAAAGTTTATTTTCATTTTTTTTTTTTAATTTTAAATCATTTCTAACACGTTCAAAAATGTTGGTAAAAATATCTTGTTTTGTTTTTCGTCAGCAGGTAACGAAATCCTTACCAGAGTTTACAATATGGATGGATAAATTTACATACAAATTAATTATTTTTTTAAATTATTTTTTAGAAAATTTTGGTAAAAATATTTTTTTTTACATCTGTTGCTCCTCCTCCTCCCCACATAAATTTATGAAATTTCAAGGAATTAAATTTTGTTTCAAAAATTTATTTTAAACACAGGATTCCTTGGGGAATGTAAATCATCTATTACTTTTTTCAAACAGTTGGACGTTTTTCCGAAAATCTGCTCCTAATAGTAAAGTAAAAAAATGCAATGAAATCATGACATTATTTAATTAGATAAGCTTTTATGTATATATAAAAGTACATTATAGTGTGAAGAAAAAACGTTTTTTGATGAATAATCAATTTTTACAAGAATTGTTTTAATTTTTTCTTCTTTAATCATAATTTATAAAATTTAAAAATTAAAGAAAATTCTACTAAGCCTTGTTTCAGTTAGGTTAAAGTTATTACTATATTTACTATTCGAAAATTGAAAAGTTTAATTATTAAACTTTTCAATACAAATCATTGAGGCAATAGATTTTAAAATAATTTAAACATTATTTTTGTGTTTTTGAAATTTTTTTTAAGTATGGTATTTTCTGTGTTGCATTAAAAGGTCATATGTTTCATGGTTTCTTTCCCTTACACCAAAAAATTTGGACAATTATATCAATTCTAGTCAACCATTCTCAGCTTATCTTCAAATTTGGCTGTCATCTTACATCAATCATTTACTTCAAATGTTGGACAGACCAATACTCCGTGATTAAGAAATTTTATTTTATTCTAAATTTCATGATACAAACAAGTAATACTTTAAATCAGATTAATTTAAGTTTAAATTTAATAATAATTTTTAAAAATAACATGTCAGAGATCTATATTTTATTTTCAAAAGAATTTTTACAAGATTTTTTTTGTTTACAAAAGTGTTGATCGCTCAAAAATATCAAAAAAAATTTTTTAAATTTTATATTCCAATCAATGTAATTTCTGTTTGAAATACACAAGTATATTTTGCTTACTGGAAATAGTAAATTTAGTCATTTAGCTTTCAATTAAAGCTAAAATTAAAGCTTCAAGAAAACTTTTATTTTTTAAAATTCATTTTAAAACTTAGGTATTGCAAATTATCTTGAAAAAGTGGTTAGGGTTCTACATAAATTCTAATCTTGACAAGTTAATAAAAACTTGCCCTCTCTTTGACTTCATTTTACTTTTATGAACTTTTTAATTTAAAATTTACCATGTTACACTTGAAAATTTAAACTATGGAAGACAAATATTTTTTGTTTGATAGATTTAGGTCAATTCGACTGGACTGTTTTTAAAGGAAAGAAAAACACTTTTTTCTCGCTTTGTAGAAAAATAAACATTATTTGATTTGTGCAAGAATTTCCAAAGTAATGTGTTTTACCGGAAAAGGAATGAAGTATGTAATATTACGTTATCCATAGTAATGTCTGGTAACAATTTGGTTACCTGCTGACAAATAAAAAACAAGATTTTTTTTACCAAAATTTCAAAGGTATTAGAAAGGATTAAAAAAAAAAATGATGAAAATTTACTTACGTATTATTTCCTTTTGATATTAACATAAACATTTTGATGAAAAAACTTCATTTTTATTAAGTTTGGAATCTTTTTTCATCATTCTGTTTTTCAGAAAATTAGTGGAAATATCTATTTCATTATGGGGAGGAATGAGCAAAGCATTTTTTTTATTAATTTCTTATTCTTTCTAGTTAAAAATCTTGTTTTTCTTGTGCCAGCATTGTAACAGGTCAGAAAGCTATGACTTCCTTGATTAAGAAATACTTTTATTCTAAATTTCTTGTTATAAACAAGTAATACTTGTCTAAATCAGATTAATTTAACTTTAAATTTGCTAATCTTCTAAAAATAAAATGTCATAAATATATATTTCATTTTTGCAAGATTTTCAAAACCGAGAAACAAACTTGTTAAAATAGATGAAAAAATGATAACTTTGAAAAATTTAGATTCTACTCAGTATAACTTCTATTTGAAATACACCAGAGTATTTTGTTTATTGAAAAAAAGTAAATTTAATCACTGAGCTTTCAATTAAAGCTAAAATTAAAGCTTCAAGAAAGCTTTTTTATTCATCAGAATTCATTTTAAAACTTTCGTATCACAAAATATTGTGAAAAGTGGAGGCACCTTTTGTAGAGCAAAGTTTAGTATTGGAAATTTTAGCATTGTTTCTGGCGTTAAAAAGCACAGTGTGGAGATTCTTACTAAAATCAAATAATTGTTGGATTTTAATTAAATTTTCAAGACTCATTATTATGAAATTAAAATTTTTTTTTTTTAGAAAATCTTGGTAAAATTATTTTTATATCTGTTGTCCCCACCACTTAATTTTATGAAATTTTAAGAAATTAAAATTTCAGTTTCTTTATATTAGTTAAAAGCAAGGCTTCTTGGAGAATTTAGATCTTCTATTTTTTTTTATGTCAATAAGAAAGACCACTTACTGAATATCTGCTCTAAATCATAAAATTCAAAAAATGCAATAAAACTATGAAATTATTTAAGTAGAAAAGCTTTTAATTGTTTTTATAAATAATATACATGGTTTTCCAGAAGTCGTGCACCATATACTAATTTTTATTTTTTCTGTTTCAGATTTGATCTCTCCCCATTGACTATTTTTTGGGGGGACATCTCAAATCTGTCGTGTACAAGAATCATCCACGCACTCTTGATGATTTGAAAGAGGCAATAACGACTGTGTGTCAAGGGATCAACACTGAAACCTTCAAAAAAGTAAAAGACAGTTTTATAAAGAGAATTGATGCATGTGTTAATGCAGAGAGTGAACAATTTGAGCATCTGTTAAGATTATGTTCAATAAAATTGATATTCATATGTATTTTTATAAAAATCTGGATGGTGTGTGACTTCTGGGACACCCTGTACATTAAGGACACTATTGTCTTAGGAAAAATATTTTAATGAACAATGAATCTTTACACAAATTCTTTTACATTTTAATTAGAAAAATTTACTAAGTTTTAAAAGTTTTAAAATTCTGTATTCAGCCTTTTAGTTGATATTATTAAGTGACCACTATATTTACTAATCATAAATATAAATGCTTAATACAAATCATCAAACACTAATATTTTTAAAAGAAATTTAATTTTTTTTATATGTATAAATGTGCCACTTTTTGTAAGTGCAGGAGACCATACCTGACATTATTAGAAAATAACAGCGATAACTATAGTAAATTTAAAGTCAACATTTCTAAAATTCAGTAAAACATTAGATAACAGAGAATATTTTCTTAAGTTTTTAAGGTTGCTGAATACTTTTAAAATTATATAAAAAGTGTCTTACTACATTTTTCAATTATTTTTTCTAGATAAAGTCTCTGTAGAACAATATTAGATCTGTCATCATGTTGTCAGCACAGATACTCTTCGGTTAAAAATGCATTTCTGTGATATTTTAAACATAAATATTTGTTTCAAATCAGATTAATTATACTTTTAATCAGTATTCCACAAATAAAATTTCAGAAATGTATATTTTAGTTTCGGAAGATTTTTTTTATAATGCAATGAAAGACAACTAAAAAGATGCTAATCAGCTATTTTAATAAGAGAAAAAAATCCTTCCAGTTAATTTACTTTTTTTTAATACAGCAAAGTGTTTTGATTATTAGAAATATGTTTTATCCATTAGATTGAACTTAAAACTAAAATTAAATCTTTAAGAAAAATCTTTTACTTTTTAAAATTTATTATAAATCTTAGGTAGTTATGATGTTTTTGAAATGTTTTTATGCTATTAAAAAGAAAAATATTTTCTGTTTTTAATTATTACAGTTCCTAGACATTTTTAAAACATTGTCTAATCTAGCTTTGCTATATACACATTTAGACTTGACATGATTTAAATTTCAGTTTTAAAGCATCGATATGATGAGGTGCTTTATATATATATACTGGCAGTATAGCCCGGTGTTGCTCTGGTGTAATGAAAGCTTTAAAACTAATCCATGGTCCTGGAGCTCAGACGTTTTGGACGTTGACACAAAAGACTTAAAAGCAATAGTTGTTTCCAGTTAAAGCAAAACCATAGACTGAAAGAAAAATGAATGGATGTAAGTCAAATTTTGATTTCCTGGTATCGATATCAAATAAGTTTTTTTCATCGTAAACTGAATTTTGAAGGTTAAATAAGTCCTCTGAGTAAATGGTATCATGTCTGAAACTAAGAACTACAATTATACCTACTTAGAGTCAACCCGAAGCAAAAACTAAAATAAGAGGGATGAAAAAATACAGACATACAGGCAGGTAAACAGACACACACACACACACACAAACATCTTGCCTTATATATATATATATAAATGTTATCGATTTTCTGCCCTATTGTAAGAACTGCATCCTCAGAACTTCTGAATATTGTTTCTTATGTCTTTGTCTATGAGTGTATCAAATTTTATTAAAATCAGACCACTCCTTCTATAACCCGATTTTTTTTCGATTATCGATTTTCAATATTTATCAGGGGTACCTCAACACAAAACCTAGCTAAGAACACTCGCAGATGCTTATAGTACAACTGTGTAAATTTTCAAGAAAATTGGTTCAGCCATTTCGGAGTCTATAGGTAACGGACACACACACACACACACACACAGACAAGCTTCCATTTATAAATAAGTTTTTATATATATATATATATACATATATATATAGATAGATATAGATATATTAACAGTTTGTAGAAAAGGGCAAAATTTATATGTACATTTCTTCCCAATATTATATGAATCCCAATTTATGTAGATATTATATAGCATTTTGTTTGATAAAAGTTAGAATTTCTCCAAACTTCTATCTTTAACTTATGTAAGATTTGATAATGTCAGCATTTTATAAGTAAATGGATTCAATCTGGTAATCATATGAAGCATCTTACCTTGAAAAATTTAAAATGGAAATTTTTGTAAGTAATTTTTGTCATTTCTTATGTACTGGAAATTTTATGGTTAGTCAATTTTTAGTTGATTTGTATCAGCCAAGTTTTTATTTTTTATATTTCTTTGTTTCTGTAAAAGGTTTTATTGTGCCTATTATAAGTTAAAAAAACTTTCATAAATGTTTTTGGCTCTATAGAGTTGATACAGATTGATTTTAC
Organism: Ascarosepion bandense; assembly: GCA_037127315.1. Lineage (NCBI taxonomy): Eukaryota > Metazoa > Mollusca > Cephalopoda > Sepiida > Sepiidae > Ascarosepion > Ascarosepion bandense. The sequence goes on along the minus strand of JBBBDQ010000328.1, from coordinate 5,997,525 downwards.
ATCAGAATTTTCTTATTAATGGCACAAAGAATTTTTTCCTTGGGTTTATATCCAGTTGTAATGTTTGATTCATATCTACAAACTAGTAATTGCCAGATTGATGTCACCATCTTGATTTATACAACTTGTGAAAAAAGAAAACTTCTTTATTGCTTGATATTTGAAATTGTTTTCTCATCCTCTGTTCCTAAAAGTAAAACAAAGCTTCAAATTTAAGTCTTTTTGCTTCATTTTAAGATTCATGCTGAAATGAATGTTTTTCTTATTGATATTCATGTTATTTATATCAGAATTGCTCTGCTGTTCTCTGCTTGTCTTCTATGAAAGCTGAGTTTGTTTACAAGTGGAAAGAAGAATCTCTTAAACAAAATATTTTAAACATTCTAAAAAGTTTTCAGGAAAATATCACTAATGACATTTTGCATTTTAACTTGAAAGAAATTTAAAATAAAATTATTGATTTTTTTGCTGCTTTATTGCATTCCTGTACTGATCTCAAGTAAACTTAATATATAACTAAATTTATGTTAAAGTGATTTCATGTATTATTCACTGTCTCTGTTATGTTTTATTTCTTTCTCTTCACAGATGTATCGTTGAACAGAAAATCATGATATAAGAACTTGTTGAGAATTTAATGAAAAGAAAACAAGAATTTTATATTTCCATCAAGAACAGATACTATATTTGTATATGTTGTATATCTATATTTTCCAAATCATATACTCCAAAAGATTTGGTCTTTTTCAGAGAATCTTAGTTTTACATATGAGTAAAAATTGGAAGTTGGATTTTTGTTAATTTTGAGATGATTTAGTAGCATATAAAAAAATGCAGTACAAACAAACAATATTCTTGAAAAGTTTGTGGATTTGCATTTTTAAAGTAATGTTCAATATGTCATATGCGAACACACACTGGCGAGAAATCATATTTTTGTGAAGTTTGTGATTCTGTCTTTTCAGTAATGTCAAATATAGAGACATGTAAATATACTCTGGGGATAAAGCATATTCTTGTGAAATTTTGCATCACCTTTTTCAGAAAAGTCTCTTTTGTAGTCAAATATGCGAACACATACTGAAGAACAACCACATTCTTGTGATGTTTCTGGAGCCACATTTTCCATTAAGACGGATTTAAATCACCATATGCCAACACACACTGGACAGAAGGCATATTCTTCAAAACTTTGTGGATCTGAATTTGCTGTGAAGTCTTATATGCAAACACACACTATAAATAAACCATATTCTTGTGAAGTGTGTGGATCTGCATTTTCAACAAATACACATTTGAAGTGCCATATGCGAATACACACAGAAGAGAAACCATATTGTTGTGAAGTTTGTGGTTCTGTATTTTCAGCAAAGACAACTTTGAAGCATCATATGCTGACACATACTGGAGAGAAACCACATTCCTGTGCAGTTTGTGGATCTGCATTTTCAACAAAGACACATTTGAAGCACCATATGCGAACACACACTGGAGAGAAACCATATTCTTGTCAAATTTGTGGATCTGCATTTTCCATGAAATCAACTTTGAAATACCATATGCAGACACATACTGGAGAGAAACCACATTCTTGCAAGGTTTGTAGATCTGCATTTTCAACAAAGACACTTTTGAAGTGCCATATGCGAGCACACACTGGAGAGAAATCATATTCTTGTAAAGTTTGTGGATCTGCATTTTCCATGAAATCAACTTTAAAGGACCATGTGCGAACCCACACTGGAGAGAAGACATATTCTTGTGAAATTTGTAGAGGTGCATTTTCACACAGGTCACATTTCAAGTCTCATATGCAAACACATACTGGTGAGAAACCATATTCTTGTGATGTTTGTGGATCTGCATTTTCCAACAATTCAAATTTGAAGTGCCATCTGCGAACACACACTGGGGAGAAACCATATTCTTGTGAATTTTGTGAATCTGCATTTTCACAAAGGTCACATTTGAAGTCCCACATCCGAATACACACTGGGGAGAAGCCATATTCTTGTGAAGTTTGTGGATTGGCATTTTCAACTAAGACACATTTGAATCGCCATATGCCAACACACACTGGAGAGAAACCATTTCCTTGTGAAATTTGTGGATCTGCATTTTCTGTGAAATCAACTTTGAAGACTCATATGCGTACACACACTGGTGAAAAACCATATACTTGTGAAATTTGTGTATCTGCATTTTCAACACAAACACAATTGAAGCGTCATAAGCAAACTCACACTGGTAAGAAATTATATTCGTTACAGGTTTGTGGATCTGATGTGTCATCTCTGAAGCGCCATGTGCAAAATCACACTGGAAAGCAACAATATTCTTGTGAAATTTGTGTTTCTGCGTATTCATTGATATCACTGTAATTGCCATTGCCACATGAAACATGCGTGAGAGAACTGACAAACTGCGGATATATATTGTAAAAAATTTTATTTCCTTTACTGTACTTGTGCAGCTGTAAAAACTGCAATTAAGACAAGTAAATAACATGAGCACATGGAGGAAGAATGTACACAAGGATAGATAATTACAAAATTCAAAAAAATAAGAAAATAAAAAATGAAAATTTACATAAATAGTTATAACAAAAACAAGGAAACTGATAACAAGTGTTTAAATCAGCAGGAATCATTTGCATCACCAAAGCATTACGTTTTTACAAATTAAGGAAGGGTCTAAAAGGCAATAAAACTTTAGAAGAATTAAATTCTATTATTAACTATAAAATTTGTCCAGGGTTTGCTGGAAGTTGAATGGAAAAAATGTTAATTACCTTGTTGGCACCTTGTGTGGTCTATGGCAATTGAGTACAAACAAACAATATGCAGTACAAACAAACAATATTGAAAAGTTACCAAACGAATATGCTGCCACTGGAGATAACAAATTCACGTCTGACCTCTTAGAAGGTCTCAAAAAGCATGTTAAGGGGGTTTCCATTTCTTACGTAGAGACCAAAACTCCTATATTCTAGAAAAGGTTGCCATAAAAACAGCTCATTTGTTATATTTTACTTACTTATTCTAACTTTACTGTTTTGTCTCATACTTCTCATTTAGACTTCATTATTGTTTTACATTATTCTAAAATATAAGGAACTATATTTTCTGGCCACATTGTCCCAAGGGGTGACAAGGCCGCCGGTCAAGCATACAGGGCTGGCTTCGGTGAGAAAACGAACCTGCTGATTTTTACAATGGGTTTGGTAGCAAATGTTGCCTGGCGACAGCTACAATCACAATTGAAGTATCCTATGCAATTGCACACTGGATGGTAATCATATTCTTGTGAAATTTGTTATCTTTGAAGTCACATATGCAAACACGGGAGAGAAAAAATTCTTGGGAAGTTTGTGGTTCTCCATTTTCAAAAAACATAGTTTTGAAACTTCATGTACAAAAACACACTGGAGAGAAACTATATTCTTGTGGAGTTCATGGATCTGCATTTTTAGCAAAGACATCTTTGAGGTGCTGTATGCAAACACACACTAGAGAGGAAACATGTTCTTGTGGAGAGTGTGGATATGCATTTTTAGTGATGTCACCTTTGGCATACCATATGCAAATATACACTTGGTAAAAAAAGATATTCTTACAAAGTTTGAGCGTCTGCATTTTTGCAGATTTTACATTTGAAATCATATATCCAAATATAAACTGCAGATAAACCACATTCTCATATTGTTCATCTACATTTTTATGTCAATCAAGTTTGAAGCTCCATGTGCAAGTGCACACTGGAAAATTACCTTATTTCTGTGAAGTTTTTAGATCTGCATTTTCAGCAAAGACATATTTGAGGTGTCATATACAAATGGACAATTTCAAGAAAATTTTCATGTAAATTGCGCTTGAAGTGCCATATGTGAACACACTTGAGAGAAAGCTTGTTCTGAAGTTTGTTGATTTGTATTTCTTTTGATGTCATCTTTAGATTGTCATATTCAAACACAGACAGGATAGAAAACATCTATGCATATTTACTAGATTTCAATTTGTTAAGAAATCAAATGTGCTGTATCATTTCGTTGTGGTGCATTGGATATTGACTCGGGATGAGAAATCAGGGAGCCAAGTTCGAATTCCATTTGAATTCATTGCATTCACGTATGCACAAATACCCTTATGAAAGGTATTAATCCGTCTATTCCTTCCAGTTATGGGTTAAATAACAGGACAGATTGGGTTCTATAGCCTTGGTCAGCAACCAGTCTACTGCAGAAAGCAATGGCAACCTATTGCGGGATAATCTTCTGCCCAGTCAGTCATGTCTCTTTTGAGACATGATCGCCCGAGCGTGTATCACGTATGGCACTTAACTGACTGATCAGAGCAAAACATTATTCTTATGAAATTTGCATATGTGCATTTTTGGAGATACCAACATTGTTGAACTGTATATAAACACAGGAAAAGAAAAATTTGTGATTTGTTGAGCTCTACATTTCCACTGTTGGCATATAAGATTCAACACATACAAACACACACTATTGAGTTGTGTGTGAATACACCTATTCAAAAGGTTACTAAAAATGCTTTTCTGCAATATTTTACACTAAAAGCAATATTTGTTTCACTTCAGATTAATTAAGTCTTAAATCAGTTAACTTTTCTAAAATAACATTTAAGAAAAGTAAATTTATTTTTCAAGGATTTTGTCATAAAGAGATTTATTTGGTATTAACATAGCTGTCCTAATGGATGAATTTATAAGTTTTACAGGTAAGTAGAAAAGAAAAAGATTCCAAACAATTTAAATCTGGATTGAAATGCACCAACGTATTTTGATTATTTAGAATATTAAATTAGTTGATTCCAGTCACTGCTGGAATGACTGCTGAAAACATCCTCTCCAAATTTATAAACATATTATGTTGATGCATGCTGGAACTTTTTCCTAACCAATAAAAATATAAAAAATATTCTCTTTAATATTTTATTGAATTTCAGAAAATTTTTGGCTTTAAATTTACTAAAATGTTTTTAGAACCTTGAAGAAATTCTTGTTGATTTTTCATGAAAAGTAATATTTTATTTACAAAAATCAGTAAGAAACATGTTGCTGAAAGTATTGTCCATCACTAGCCACTACTTTTTCCCATCTTTCTGGCAGCATTTGAATTTCGGATCGGAAGAACTTATCTTTTAAAGCTAACTATGATTCAACCCATTTTTGCCATCTTCATAAGAATGGCAGGCCATGTACCATCGATCAAAACAAGTGATAGTTAAATATGGCAGTGTTTGGTGAATACGGTGGGTGGGTAAGACTTTCCATTTAAGGATTTCCAAGTAGGTTTTCACCCATTTTGCCATATGTTGCCTAGCGTTATCATGTTACAAAATAATTTTGTTGTATCTGTTTGTATAGTGGCCGTTATTTTTTAATGCTTGTCTCAAATGCATCAAGTGTAGTTGCTAACAATTTCCCATGAAAGTTTCAGTCAATTTAAGCAGCTCATAATAAACTACACCTAGTTGATCCCACCAAATGCAGAGTAGAATCTTCAAACTATGGATCTTCGGCTTTGTTACCAATCTTGATGCATGGCCTGGCTTACTCCATGATTTATGCTTAGGATTATAGTAGTGTATCCTCTTTTCATTGCTGGTCACAATATAATACAAAAATGTTTCTTTTTTCATTTAAGCTGTTATTCACATGTGTCAAGAATACTGAATTACTCCTAATGCTTTCAAACATTTTGAAATTGTGTGATCAACTCCTAATGATTTCTAAAAGTTCAGCTTGTGCCTGATATGAGTCTTTATGGAGTAACACCTCAAATTCTTTGTCTTCAAACTTCAATGAGCTCTATTGATGAGAAGCCTTGTTACTTTTTCATCAAACTGATTCATGATAGTTGCCTTCATTTTAATAAATTTATGTTGCTTCTCTGCTTTTTCCACTTTCTTGCTGTCTTTAGCTCCACTGGTGAAAAGCCTACTTCATGGTTGATCAAACTGATTCATGATACTTGTGTGATAATAAGTGCTTTGTTATGAGAGAAAGGATTAATGAGGATCAGCTTTCTTTTCTTTTTAAAGAACTTTTATTTCTATATGTAAACAGATATATATATATATATATAAAGAAATTCTGTAAAAATGTCAATTTCTAATAATTCCAATCATCAGGATGGCAGTAAGTTATTGAAGTGATGGAAGACTGCTGTATTTTTATGAAAGGGTAGTAGCATGCTTGTGGGGTAGGATTTGTTTCCATATGGAATCTGACTTGCTTGTTACAGAGTTAGTGTCACAGTACCAGAGGCAGAGTCACATGCTTGTTAGGTCCAAATTGTTACTTGCTGTTAGGGTTGTGTTTTTATGAAAGGGTGTTGCTATTAGAGTAGTAGCAGTCAGCTAAGTGATAGCATTTGTCATGGCAGTGATGGAAGCAACATCAGCAGTTGACCAGACAGATCACAAATGCTGGGTGGTATCCACTGAGAAGCCTGCATTTATGGGGATCTAGCATTTCCCAAGATATCTCTTTTTCCAGCAGGAATATTCATGATTGTCCAGTGTCACTTTCATTGTAGGGGCTTCCTTTGTGGACCAGATGTAATACATGGAGACTATGTGCAGAAAAGAGACCTTTTTCATTTTTGTTCTCTGTTTTCATGGTGTTCACATCTGGTCAGCATGCAGAATGAATCAGATCTAATTACAATGGAGTCTAACACAGGCATTTATTTGAATTGATATATGTTGTTACTCTGCTTATTCCACTATAATTGTGCTCTATTGATGAGAAGTCTCTTGAATGCAGCATAAATCAGATCTAATTACAATGGTGTATAATACTGGCATTCATTTGAATTAATATATGTTGTTACTCTGCTTATTCCACTATAATTGTGCTCTATTGATGAGAAGTCTCTTGAATGCAGCATAAATCAGATCTAATTACAATGGTGTATAATACTGGCATTCATTTGAATTAATATATGTTGTTACTCTGCTTATTCCAATATAATTGTGATCTATTGATGAGACGTCTGTTTCATGGACTTCACATCTGGCCAGCATGCAGAATGAATCGGAATGAGATCTAATTACAATGGAGTATAACACTGGCATTCATTGGAATTAATATATGTTGCTACTCTGCTTATTCCACTATGGTTGTGCTGTATTGAGGAGAAGTCTGTTTCATGCAATTCTGTTGTAGAGTAGCTAGCACTCCTTCAGCACTTTAACAGATGGGCTGGCTCATAGTCTGAAAGAGTCTATAATTGTGTATTAAAAGAGTCATTATAATAAGTTGCGACAAGCAGATTAATATTCGAACTGATTTAGTTCGCTATCACCATTTATACCCTCCTCTCTTTTGCGCATAAGTTTTGTCTTGTTAATTATTTATAACTTATTGCTCTGTATATTTTTGTATATATCCATTTGCACTGGATACTGTGCTGAATATTAAGCACTCATTCTTCTCTGTGTATCTTTCATCTTGACAATACAACAAAATTCATATCTGACCAGCATGTAGAATGAATCAAAAAGAGATCTAATACAACGGCATATAACACTGGCATTAATTAAAATTAATATACGTTGCTATCCTGCTTATTCCATTCTAATTGTGCTTTATTCATGAGTAGTCTGTTTCATACCATTCACATTTGGCCAGCATGAAAATTATAAAAATTAAGGCTAAGTTTTGGAGGTGCATATTTTATAACAGTTCAAAATGTTACTAAAAATTTTCATATTCAAATATCAAAACTATTTCTTAAATTAAATGTTGATGTCAAATAATACAACTCTGATCCATGTCATAATTGCTTAAAATGTGGACATTTGATGTATGAAATGGGATGCTAAATATTTGATAGCTTGCCAGACATTGATACAAGAATCCTTAAGGATATTAAAATGTCGCTTGTGTATATGGCAGGCTATGTTACAAGAAAAGATTATCTGACAAAAGGGGAAATATTTAATAATACTAGTTTTATTTTAATAATACTAGTTTTATTTTAATAATACTAGTTTTATTTTTAAAAATATGAATATTTTTTGAAAGAAATAGATTTGGGTAATTTAAAAATTCCACAGGTGTACCAGATATTTTTTATTTTCAATTTCCACATTTTTACATATATTTAATTGGTTAACTTGCCAAATTATCCTGTTAATTATTTTTAAAAGCTACAAGGATAATTTCGATGAAGATAGTAGGTAGACCTGGAAAAGGAATGTCTCCAAGTTTATGGGAAGATAAAATATAGCACAAATGAGGAGGTTAATTCCCATGGCGTTTATTTCAGAGACGCCATGATGATCCTGTTTTTTATCTTTCCCTCTAGAGAGTGGTGGTTGTAGGGAAATAATTAAAATACAATATGAAAATGTTATTATCTTTTATTTTATTTCATTTTTTTTTTTTTTTTTTTTGCAAAGTTCAGTACAGTATAGTTTTCATCCAAGTTGATAGACTTTAAATCTCGGCAGCATTCACCTGGCACAGATGTGTATGGTTCTGAGGTTTAACTCATTTGGTTTTGTTACCATCAGGTGGTGCGGAGATTTATTTGTTACTGAAGGTTGCAATGGAACAGGTAACATCAGTGATTCATTGGTTGATGGTAGATCTTAGTGTTCCAGGTGTACTGGGTTGGGAGGATTTGGTGGTGACACAACAGGTATCTGAGGGTCATTGATGTCACCAGGCTTGTTCAGATAAAGAAAGCTATTGTCAAGATTTATGTTGAAGATATCTTTGTTTATCTTACAAAAGAAGCAATGATTTTGGATTGTGGTTTGAACTAAAACAGAATATTGCTTATATAAGAGAACTTCCAAAATTGTACCAGTGTTATTCCAATGCTAATATTAGTTCTGAACAGCCACAGGTTCTCCAACTTTGAACTGGTTTAAATGTCTGTCATGAAAGTGTTTAGTTGCATTCATGAAACGTTGGTTAATGGCTTTCTCATATAGATCAGTGAACTCCAGCCATTCTTGATGGAATTTGACAGGGTTTGGTAGGGGGTCATTTAGTGGATGACTAAATAGAAGTTCTGTTGGCGATGCATCTAAATCAGATAGTGGGGTGTTTTGGTGGAGCAGAAATACTTTTGCCACTTCATCTGTATCAAGTGAACAGCTAGGGCTGATGTTCATTGTGAGGATGCACGTCATATATATAACAGCAGTTTTGGCTCTGCCGTTACTCTGTGAGTAATATGCTGACGATAGTTGGTAGCACATACCCCATGTTTTTAGAAATGTCTTCATTTTGTGAGAGTCATATGGGGTGGGAGATTCATGAGAAACCTCCTCCAGAACACCATGAAGTATCTATGTAGAATGTTAAACACTGTAGTGGCTTTTACCTCTTGATGTATGGATGCCACTTCTGTCCAACCAGAATATCTGTCAGTGTATATGATGTCTGACCATATGACAAATGTCTGTGACTGTTAACTGGAAAGGGTAGTCAAGGTGTATAGGCCTAGATGCAGAAGTTTTAGAATTTGATGGAGCAGTGTCATTACAATGTCTTGTTTGTTCTGCAATTATACTCCCATGCCAGAACAAAGAAAACATTGTCCTTGATGCTATTGACACCTTGGTATTTAATACATAGCTGCTAAATAACTTCCAGGCATATAATTTTTGGAAATAAAACACCTCCTTCCTTGAATATTAGTACTTTGATAACGTATAGGTTGTTTTGCTTATTCCAAAACTCTCTAAGGTAGATGGGCAAGGGTTTCTTATGTTCAAGAAAACCTTATTCAATTTTCTCTAAAAGGCTCTGATATTGATACTCGGTGTTTGCTTCCCATTCTAGGTATGATAATAGATGTCTTCTGGTCATATTGGTACTATATTTTTACCTCTGTCACCTCTTCTAAGTCGCTTGACACAACTGATGTAAGCTTGGCAATTGGTGCTGGGATATGGGACATTTTATTTGCTCTTTTGTTGGTAGAGCCATTGATATTGCCTTGAGCCTGTACATCAAGGTCTGCTCTCTGTCTAAGATCCTTGAATTCTTTATTTTGCTAAGGTCATGATTGTTTAATATCAGCACGAGAGGTTTGTGATCAATAGCAAGTGTCAGGTGGGAGCAGCCCAAAATGAACATTCTGCAACTTTCCAAACCAAACTTTATGGCCAAAGCTTTTCTCTTAATGGGTGCATAATGACTTTCTGTGGGCCTGGTAAATTGAGAACCTGCGTAGACAACTTTCCAATACCTCAGTCTACGTAGATGATTTGCTATGAAAGAGCATTCACAATGTTTTGGAGTCAGGTAAATTGTGTTCCTGTTCAGCTTCAATCTCTAGTCAGGCATTTGGCTTGATTTAGCTTGAATGTTCAAATACCAACTTGGATATGGTTTAATTAAAATGTGAAAAAAATGAAAAAGTGAAAAGCAAAAAATTATAAAAATTTATTATTAATTAAAAAATTGTTTTTGAAGTTAATAATAGTTGGCATATAAATAAAGTTTATATTAATCAGCTATGAACTTTCTAGTGTTATTCCAATGCTGAGGGTGATGTCGATGTTAGTTCTGAATACCCACAGGTTCTCTGACCTTAAGTGGCATTAAATGTCTGCCATGAACGTATTTAGTTGCATTTGCAAAACATTGGTTGATGGCCTTCTCGCATAGATCAACAAGCTCCAGCCATTCTCTATGGGGTTTGGTAGGTGGTCATTTAGGGGATGACCAAAGAGGAGTTTTGCTGGCAATGCATTTAGATCAGACGGTGGGGTGTTTCGGTGGAGTAGAAGTGTTTTCACCACTATGTCTGTGTCAAGCAAACTACTGGGGCTGATGTTCATTGTGAGGATGCACTTCATATATTTAATAGCAACTTTGGCTCTGCCGTTACTCTGTGGGCAAATGTCGATAGTTGGTGGCAGATATTCCATATTTTTAAAAATGTCTTCAGATTGTGAGTCATATGGAGTGGGGTCATAACGAGAATCCTCCAGAACACCATGAAGTATCTATATAGAATGTTACACACTGTAGTGGCTTTTTCATCTTGATGTATTGAGGCCACCTCTGTCCAACCAGAATATTTGTAAGCATATATGATGCACTTATGTCTGACGATATGAAAAATGTCTGTAACTGTTAACTGGGAAAAGTAGTCTGGGTGTATAGGCTTAGATGCAGATGTTTTAGGATTTGATGGAGCAGTATCATTGCAACACTTGCATTGGTGACAGATACCCCATGCCTTTAGAAACATCTTCAGTTTGTGAGAGTCATTTGTCATAGGAAACCTCTTCTGAGACACCATAACTGATAACATATTTATGTAGAACTTTACACACTGTAGAAACTTTTGCATTTTGGTGTATCAAAACCTATGAAAAGAAATTTGTAAACATTTGGATACTGAAACCTACTGTACATACTTGTTTTTTACACTTTTAATATTTGAATACTATTTTGAATTTGTTTCAGTCTTGTACCATGTCTGAATAATCACTGTTGACCCATAATGTTACATTGGTAAACTTACTCGCTCACTGTTTTCAGTATGTGGGCGTACCACCATTTATTGATTTAAAGGTTGCCTTACATGCAACTGCCCACAGAAAATTAGGACAGTCAAGTCAACTGGATCTAGAACCTAGAGCTGTTCAAATTACAGCTGTAGCAGATACAGGGGCTCAGACAACGCTAACAAGAGAGGACCTTTTAGTGAAACTGGGATGCAACCACAACTCCCTATTGTATACTAAACACATCATTTGCGTGCCGTAAATAACAATAGTTTGCCAATAAAAGGTGCATTAATTACCACTATATTGCTTAATGGTGAAACTTGTTCAGAGATGGTCTACATTTGTCCAAAGGTTAAAGGCTTATACATTTCACAGGCAACCTTAAGAAAGTTGTGACTTGTCAACAAGAATTTTCCAGCACACCTCAGAATTGAAATAGACACCAGAAAGAATGACCAAAAGGCAATTAATGCCAAATTAGAACCATATGGTTGTCTTGCCCAATCATTTTGCCCACCAGTACCAGACACATTACCACTTCCCGCTATGCCTGAATATTGTAAAGAGCTGAAAAACTAGATTAAATATTATTTTGCCAACAGTACATTCAATTAATGCACACACCAAAGCTGCTGATCATGACAGGCAAACCACTCTCCATTTTGTTCTTGGAAAATTGCCAACCTGTTGCCATACACAAACCTTTCCCAGTGCTTCACCACAACTAGATGCTGATGTTACACTTAACATCACCAAACCAGTTCCTGCTTGGACACTAATAACATGGTGCTCCAGAATGAAAACAGTTCCCAAAAAGGATGGGAATCCACATAGAATGGTTGATTTAAAAAACTTGAATGCAACCACAAGATGGGTGGTGCAACATACACCCCCCTGTTCAATCTCATCAGTACAGAGCCTCCAGGAAAGAAGAAAACTGTTGTTACTGCCTAGAATGGATATCACAGCACACCCATCTCCAAGGAGGCAGGTGACTCCATAACATTTATCACAGAATGAAGCAGATATCAATATCCATGAGCCCCACAAGGCTTTCAAGCATATAACAATGGCTATATGAAGCGGTTCAATGATATTTCAGGTTTTTCTTTGCGTAGCATGTTGTGTGGATGATTCCATCTTATCGGATGAAAATTTAGTGCTTTCATTTTGAAACACTGTTAGATACATTAAACTTTGTGCTGATAATGGACATGTCTTTAAACCATACAAGTTCCATTTCACTGGATTTGAGATCAACTCAACAGGATATAATCCCACTTCTGATACTGGTTATGCGGATAATTACGATGAAAATGATAGGTTTGGAAAATGAATATTCCTGAGCATGGCCGTATCTGACTACCGGGCACACCGGGCACACCGTGCATGGGTCTGGGCCAATCCGTGCAATCATAGTGAAAATCCGGGCAAGGAAAAATGTCTTTGTCAGAAATCAAACTAAACAATTCACAAAGAAAGAAAGAAAGAAAAACAAAGAAAACATCCGAATGAATGCAGTAAAAATCTGTTTGTTTATTTATTAATTTTGGGAAAAAGATTGGTTATACGCAGAAAGTCCGAACACGATTTCCCACTTTCGTTCATGTTCTGTGCCTAATTTCCATTGGAATAGTCGAAAAAATCCATAAAAATCATAGTTTCTGGAAACAGATGAGACTGATGATGTCATCACATTGTCAACTAATAAATCTGGGCAATTTTCTCTGTGCCCGGTGTTTTTTTAGCATCAGCTACGGCCCTGTTCCTGAACATAGGAGAAGATAAGTTATAGAACAAATGAGGAGGTTAATTTACACGTGCATTTATTCCAAAGGCACCATGATTATTCCCCCTTATTATCGCTCCCTCTAGAGAGTCCCCAGTTCTGGAGAGATGACTATAATATGATATGAACAAATTTATTTTCATTTTTTTATTTTGCTAACACAAACAAAATAAAGTGATTAAAAATCTGCTGAGGCATTTCAGTAAATAATAATTTCATTCTTATGAAAATTATTTTTATTCTACTTAACTTTGAAATCAGAAAATATACAAAGAGAAAAAAATGATTTTTTTGGTGTGAAATGATTTTCTTAGGATTCCTGTCGACTTTGCAGTTTTTATATTCATTCAGTGCATAAATGTTGAAATTGAAACGAATGACAAAAACAAAAGAATAAAGAATTTATTTAGGTAAGCTGAGAAAATTAATAAAGTGTGTTACTAAAGATTTGGTTCCATGTATTTAAGAATCCTGAGATTTCTTGGGATTTACAAACTAGTTATTCAAAAACCAATATATGATTTTTTTTCCAGGCTATTGGCACTGCTGGTACCAAGGATTTTGCGCTCCCATCACCTGAAAGAGTCATTTAATAAGCAAAGCTTAAATCTGGAATCAAATCAAAAAAGTAAGGGACACCTAGTGACACTAGAACTCATGACTTAGTTGTAAATGAAATAGTGAGAAAAGCTTGCACCACATCAAAGTCACCTCCAGCTAATGTATATAATACAGTGCCCTCACTCTACAACATGTCATTTTTATAAGTTTTATATTAAATGTAAATTTTATTGAAAGCAAATGATGTAGAATATGATAATCCTAACTAATATAATGACTCAAACAAAAAATAGAAATGACCAATGAAGAAAAATAAAGACATTGTTCTTTCAGTTTCACAAAAATTGAAGGGATTTTTTTCAAAAAGAAAGCAAAACCAGCTTTTAAAACTTAACCAAAAATTCAGCGAAATATTCATTTTATTGATTTTTTTCAGCACTTAATCTTTAATGAATTTTATTGCAAATGGATGTGCATTGTGGCGCAATGTTGGCTCGAAATGAAAAATTGAACACCTGAGTTTGAATTCTGGTTGTGTTCGCTGCATTCACTTACATGTAAATACCCTCAGGAAAGGTAATAATCAATCATTTTGCCATCCAGCTATGGGTTAAAGAGCAGGGTAGATTGGGTTCAGTAGCCTTGAGTGGCAACCAGCCTGCTGCAGAAAGTAATGGCAACCTACCATGGAAAAATCTTTTACTCAGATTATTCATATCTCAAAAGAGACATGATCATCCCCAAGTGTGTATCATTTATGGCACTTAACTGACTGATACTGAATGGCTTATTGCCTGAGAAAACATTTTATGGCTCATATTTCCTAAACACATGAGTTAAATCCTCTTTTCTTCACTATCTTTAGTCCCGTATAGGAGACTACCAATCATTCTCAGATGGTTTAATTGGGACAGACCAATGTGTGTTCTTTTTACAAAAACCTAAAACATTTTCCTCTTTCTTGACACAACATCTTTTCTCACTGAATTCAAATATTACTTTCTGAAAACTTTCCTGATGAGTGGGATAAATAAATATTATAATATCCTCTAAGATAACATGATAGGATTTGCTTCTCAACAACATTGTAATATATAATGAAGCTGAATGTGTATTCAGTGTTCTATTCACTTACATTATATCAAGTATCATAATAACATAATAACATAATAATATAACATAATAACATAATAGGATTTGCTTCTCAACAACATTGTAATATATAATGAAGCTGTGTGTATTCAGTGTTCTATTCACTTACATTATAATAACATCTCTAAGTGTTTGTTATGATCTTCTTTGGTCTTTACTGACACTAACACATCATCAATATATGTTACTACATCCAGAATTCCTTCAATCAAACTGCCCAGAATCCTATGAATTATACTAGATGCAAAAGAAATCCGATAATGGACTCTATTAGGTTTAAATATGAGTGTTGATAGCAATGTAATTACAGGATTGTACTGTTTGAACCACAAGTTGATATACATGAGATGGATTATGTGAAAACTATTCTCCTCTTAATAAATCTCCTATCATTGGTAGTTGGTAGCAACAATTTTAGTAAATTCTTTGATTGTAAATTTAATAACTTAAGATATAGACAATGTTGAGATAATGAGTACAAGTCAGGTTTGATTACCTATACCACCATATTTTTTTTTACTATATAAGGTTACATCTATTATTATATGTAAATGATTATCATTTCTGCCGCCACACTCCCTTACAAAACAAACACCTGACTCTGGCCCATTTGGGTTGCCAAGGCAAGTCACTGTTACAATATCATAATATCCTCTAAGATAACATGATAGGATTTGCTTAACAACATTGTAATATATAATGAAGCTGTGTGTATTCAGTGTTCTATTCACTTACATTATAATAACATCTCTAAGTTTTTGTTATGATCTTCTTTGGTCTTTACTGACACTAACACATCATCAATATATGTTACTACATCCAGAATTCCTTCAATCAAACTGCCCAGAATCCTATGAATTATACTAGATGCAAAAGAAATCCGATAATGGACTCTATTAAGTTTAAACATTCTCATCTGAATGTTGAAAATTATGTCCAGGTTATATTTTGGTTACTTGAAATATAGAATAGAAAGAGGGAATGGATGTACGTGTCGAGAGAGAGAGAGAGTTTCTCTGTCACTCTATTAGTAAAGAGGAGAAGGTATATTCAATATGCTTTACTACTACCTATTTACTTACCACAAACTCCACAGATTTGAATTGTACATTTTTTCATTATTAGAACAATTCAGCCTGCCTAGTCTGCAAACTTCATGGATGCAGTAATCCCTATGAATTACGCTTGCCAATTTAAATTTTCTCAAACCTGTCAACTTCTCTTGTGCAAAACATAACCAAACTCCCCACAATTTAATATTATCAGAATGTTAAAAAGAATAAAATTGTTTTATTGTATAAATAAATGGAAATGTATTTATAGAACATAATAACATCAATTTGTAGGAAGTGAAATTATTAACTGTGAAAATGTATAAAGAGAAATAGTAGTAAAGAGTTAAATGAATTCAGTATTTGTTTGTTTAGCAAAATGTGAAATTTGATTTGTGGTGATACCAAGCAAAGCGAGGAACCGGATATTTGCCCTCAGAGGCCCAGAAAGTAAATGACCATAACTGGTCTTTGTGCACCTGGCTCTATGCATATGTTCTGGCAGAAAACCAAAAAGTAATAAATATCAAATTCCTGTTCACGAGCCTACACAAATTTTATTTATCATCCAATCTGAAGCCCAGAATTAAATATGGGTGTGAATTCCCAAATGACCTGCTGGGACCCACAAAGATGAGATAAAAAGCTGACAAAAAATGCATCGCTAGTTGAGAAAGACGAGCGTAATTAGCACGTCTCTTGACCTTGTCAAGTGATCCTGATGCTCACCTCACCTTTCCCTCTCACCTTCTTCTTCACTGTCCACTGAGCTACTTACCTGATCAATGGACGGAGACATCAAAGACATTCCTAACTGAAAAACGCTCACATGTACTTACGCACAAACTCTCTTTTCAGCATTTACTGCTATAAACATTTTAACGTCCTTTGGACCCATCCTCAAGACATTCCTTTTATTTGTAAAAAAACCATAATTGATATATGTGTATATATAAAATGTTGTTTCTCTACTCAATTTGATTTTCTTGTTTTATAACCCTTTTTATAACTTATAGTGGGCTATCTACTAATGAGGCCAAATTCAGTTAATCTAGAATGGATAACCCACGATAGATTTGTACAGAAAAAGGTTAAGTCCATATTTTTACTGAGTGTATCAACAGGGTAGTAGTAATCTCTCATTCCTCTCTTTCTTTTTGCAGCCAGCAAGTAAGTGAAAAAGAAGAAAAAGTGATAATGGAAAATTGTACTTATCGACATTAATTTTTAGGAGTCAGTTGAAGTGTCTTGTTGTTGTCTTCTTCATTTTGTTGATAGTGGGCAAAGACGAAGAAGAAGAAATAAAGAAAAATGGCATATGAGAAGGAGAGGGAGTGTGAATGTGTGTTGCTGGGACTGATAAGTGGTTTAATTTTTCTCTTTTACAACATGGTAGTCTCATCTGACTGATTCAACTTTCTTCCTCTATTTATATCAAAGAACTTTTTGACAATGGCTTGTTACTTTCTCTCCGTTTTGTAAATTGCACTCCTTTCATTGGTTAGAAAATAATTCACATTGGCTTGCAAAATTTGCTTTGGTCTTATTCTTTCAGTCTGGAGTCAATCCTTTTCCTACTGGTCAAAATAAGATTTTCACACTGGTTCGTAAATTTACAAACAGTGAAAAAAAATTATTATTTTATTTCGTATCCACCATATATACATGTAAAATGAACAATTTGTATTTTTTATATTCTGTTTGATAGAATAGTAAAATTCTTACAAAGTTCAAAGGATTCAGTTTGCTTAAGCTCACTCCCACATCATTGTCCGTGAAATTCACAGCTCGCTCATTCAAATGTACTCCTTGCTGTCAGTACTCTTCATGCAAAAGCAATATCTGCTGGCCTTTATGTGTGCCCATCAATTATGCTGATTTTCTTCATACCCATCTACAGACATTTAATTAGTCGTAAGGCACCAGGCAATTTGTTCATGTCTATTGTATTAGGAATCAAACACCATTAGGCCCTCTCTAGTGTGTAAGTGAAAAACAATTCTAGTATCACACAGATTTTTGGTGGTAAAAGAAGGTAAATGTTTTCTATTTTTAGCTGTGATGAAATATCATTATTTAAAGATCATTGCAGATGCATCCCAGGAAATCACAAGTTGATGTATATTAAAACTGGAATAAAAAGAAGAAAACAGTCATGTTTTTTACTTTCTTCATCATTTAATACAAGCACCCATTGAAAATGAAACAGTATTTACTTGATTCTATAATATTCTAGATGTTTCTGAAAAGACAATATTTGAGTATCAAATACCATGATAATTTGTTAATTCTACAGCAATGGTGAAGGCTGTAGAACTTGACAAGAATCTCTGAATAAAGACAGTTAATGTATACCATCAAGACAATGGATACACATCTCTTTTTAAGCATTTTAATGTTTCTAGATTGACAATTTGGAGCATTATAAAAATGTATGAAACTCATTGTGTTGAGAATAAGAACTGGCAGTAAATGGTTAATTTATGAAAGAATAGAAAGATTTCAGAGATGTCTTGAAGAATTGTTACTTAACAGCAAAAGAAGTTGGCAATGATGTACAGACAGCATGGTTTGAAATATATCTATGAAGACAGTCTCTTGGTGACTTCACCAAACAGGGCTTTGAGCTTTACATTAAAGGTAAATGCCTCTATTGAAAGAAAATTGGAACTTCATGAGCCTGGAAAGCTTTGGATTTTAACTAATAATAAAAAAGTTAATCAGGATCAAAAGATAAAACTGAAGGCATGGTAAATGGTTCTACAGATGATATAGACATTCCAAACTGGTGGTAAAAGAAGGTAATTGTTTTCCATCTTTAGCTGTGATGAAATATCATCATTTAGACATCATTGCAGATGCATCCCAGGAAATCACAAGTTGATGTATAATAAAAGTGGAATAAAAAATGTTTACATCATGAAAAGTCATGTTTTTTTACTTTCTTCATTTAAGACAAGCACCCATTGAATATGAAACATTATGGATCTGATTCTATAATATTCTAGATGTTTCTGAAGAGATTTAAATGCCAAATAGCACAATAATTTGTTCATTCTGCAAAAATGCTAATGGCTGTAGATCTTGACAATAATCTCTGAATAAAGACAGTTAATGCATACCATCAAGACAATGGATATACATCCTTTTTTAAGCATTTTAATGTTTCTAGATTGACAATTTGGAGCATTATAAAAATGTATGAAACTCATTGTATTGAGAATAAGAACTGGCAGTAAATGGTTAATTTCTGAAAGAATAGAAAGGAAAGACTTCAGAGAGGTCTTCAAGAATACTCAGTTAACAGTAAAGGATATTGTTAATGATATACAGACAAAAGTGTTGAAACCATATCAATGGGGCTTACGGCCTATCATGTTGAATACACTGGTTCTCACTCGATCACCGAAGTTAAGCAATGTTGAGCCTGGTCAGTACTTAGATGGGTGACCGCTTGGGAATATCAGGTGCTGTAAGCATATAGTGACGGATGTGCATTGTGGTGCAGTGGATATTGGCTCGGAAAGAGAAATCGGTGAGCCGAGTTCGAATTCCAGTTGAATACCCTGCATTCACTTAAGCACTAGTACTCTTGGGAAGGGTATTAATCTGTCCCTTCCCTCCAGTTATGGGTTAAATAACAAGGGTAGGACTTGGGGACCCTGCCCTTAAAAACAAATCCCAATGAATCTTGATACTCAAAAAAGAAAAATGTATTACTAGACACAAAATCTTATATAAACAACAATAAATTGTTGAAAGAAAAAGATATTACCAGCAATAAATAAATAAAGTTTAGTTGGCAATAAATGACCCGTCAAGGTTGATTTGCCATAAAAACAAAACAACCAACCAACAACCATATCAAAGAAAACGGTTAATGGGTGCCTTCTTTGAGCTTTACATTAATGATAAATGCCCCTACAGAAAGAAAATTGGAACTTCAAGCGCCTGGAATGCTTTGTATTTTATTTGATGATAAAAAGTTGACCAAAATCAAAAAGAAAACTGAAGTCATGGCAGATTCTATAGATGTTCCAACAGATATGTACACAAAGTTTTCACTGTGACAGTTCAGGAAGTCTTGAGCAATAAAAGAATTGTTATGCCTCCTTTCTTCAATAATACCTTGAGAAATTGGAGAGGGTTGTGAGGCCTTTGATAGAGTGTGAACAAAGGAAGACTGTACATCTAATGACAAGACATTGCACATCTCATAAGATCAGAACCAATGAATAAGTTCTAATGACTTTAGTATTATAACTGGATTAAGTGTTTGTTCAATTTACTTAAATGTATCAGCTCCTAATTCTTTTGATGATTAAACTGTATAATTGAGAATTACATATGGAGATTGTTTTTTCTTGTTTGTTTTTAGTCTTCAGATTTTCATGTTTTTTGCTTGTAGTGCAGTGGATATCATCTCAGAATGGCAAATCATGAAGCCGAGTTCAAATCCCAGCTGAATTCCTTGCATTCACTTATGTGCAAATACCCTTGGGGAAAGCATTAATCCATCTCTTCCCTCCAGTTATGGGTTAAATAATAAGACAGATAGGGTACTATAGCCTTGGATGTCAACCAGTCTACTACAGAATGAAATAGCAACCTACTGTGGGATGATCTTCAGTCCAGTCAGTCATGTCTCTTTTGAGACATGATCACCTAAAGTGTGTATCAAGTATGACACTTGACATACTAATGTCCTCTCTAGTGCGTAAGTGAAAAACTAATTCTAGTATCACACATTTTTTAGTGGTAAAAGTTAGGAAAGGTTTTCTATTTTTATCTGTGATGAAATATCATCATTTTGAGATCATTGCAGATGCATGCAAAGAATGAATAAGTTCCAACCCACGTAATCATGCCACCTCGAACATGTTACTTCCCAGCTCTCCAGATCTGAATCCATTGGCTTATAACATATCGAGCACAGTCGAGCGGGAAGCCAGGTAACAATGGTGAAGGCTACCAAATTTGACAAGAATCTCTGAATGAAAACATTTGATGAATACCATCAAGGTGTTGAATATACAAGACTTTCTAAACATTTTAATATTCCTAGATCAATTATTCTGAGCATTATCAAGAAATATGAGACTCATTGTACTTAAAATAAGAACTGGTAGAAAATAGTTAATTTCTAACAGAATAGAAAGATTTCAGAGATGTCTTGAAGATTCCTCACTTAGAAATGATATACAGATAGCAGGATTGAAAATGTATCAATGAAGGCAGTAAGTTAGTGCCTTCATCAAACAGGACTTTGTATTATTAGATAAAAACCAAAGCTTTTTTGATGTTTCAATTTTCTTTCAATAAGGTCATTTGCCTTTAATGTAAAGATTGAAGTTGATCAGGAACAAAAGAATGGGAAATGGTTTTGCAGACCATATGGATGTTCCAAAGGTCATGTACACAAAGTTTCTGACAACTGTGATGGTCCAGGGAATCTTGAGCAACAAGAGAATTGTCATGCCTCCTTCCCTAAAAGATTAACAAGATATTGGGGAGGGTGTAAGTCCTTGGATAGAAAGAAAGGAAGATTGTGTACCTACTGAAAAGACTCTACACCATTCATAATGTTAGAACAACCAAAGAGTTACAATGTACACAATCATGTCACCCAAAACATGACTTCCTAGCTCTCCAGATTTGAATCAGTTGAACTATTACATATAAGGCATAGTCGAGCAGGAAGCCAGGCAATGACCCATTACACTATAAAATCTCTTAAATCTGTCATAATTGCACACTGTCCAAAATGTGTTATTTAATTTTGGCATTACAACCCACATATTCAAGCAATCATCAATGCTAACAGTAAATTCATTAAGTACATTCATCAAGACAACTCTTAAGATTATTTGTGCCATTTTTTTACCAAATAAACTTCTTTCTTGACATTTACTAAATTCATGCAAAGATCTTGAAAGTTCCACATATCTACACAAATGAAACAAAAACAAAAACCTATCATGGAAGACAAGCACATGTCTAGGCAAAGAAATCCAACCTAAAAAGCCGCTTCTTCCAAAATTATACTTTATCAAGATGACATTTGTTAAAGACAAAAAAAAATATTACTTGTTCTTTCATAAAATGCAATGTAATTAGGAACAGTGAATTTACTGTGGCATAAGATATTATGAAATCAAAGAATGTGTAAATTACTCCTTGCTTAATAGTAAAACAAATGAGATAAATCTAATTGGGAGTGAAAATCAAGGAAATGAATGAAGCATACAGTAACATATAATGTAGAATGTTCCTCTACTTGACAAAAATCTTGCTAAATCTTTTAACAAAGAGAAAAATAGCAAAATAAAAAAGTTACTCTTGAATAATCTCTCTTCAGTTGTGCAATAATTGAACACATCATAAAATGTTAATGGTATTTTTCTCAAAACTGTTTAAATGTCTAAAATATTCTTGCAGAAATTATTATCTCCACTTATAAACAAAGTCTATTTTGACAACATACAGGCATAAAACACTATGGCAATTATGAAATATTTAAAGCCATTAAATTATTAAGAATTAAATTCATTTACTTATTCATTTGTCAGTTAACATTTAATTTTTAAAGCCTTTAGCTACTAATAATATAACTCCAGACTGTATGTCAGTCAGTCAGTTAAGTGCCATATGTGATACATGCTTGGGCGATCATGTCTCGAAAGAGACATGACTGACTGGGCAGAAGATTATCCCGCAGTAGGTTGCCATTGCTTTCTGCGGTAGACTGGTTGCCGACCAAGGCTATAGAACCTAATCTGTCCTGCTATTTAACCCATAACTGGAGGGAAGAAACAGATTAATACCTTTCCCAAGGGTATTTGCGCGTAAGTGAATACAATGGATTCAACTGGAATTCGAACTCGGCTCCCCAGTTTCTTGTTCTGAGCCGATATCCACTGTACCAACGCACATCAGACTTTATGTACACTTGATAAAAAACTTATTTTCGTAGTATTGTAGGAATATTATGTTGGAATATCAGTTACAATACAATCACTCAATTTAAGCAACATAGAGTCTAGGTGACTTCTTAGGATTACCTGGTCTTGTAAGCATGTAAGTGTGGGTGGTGTAATAGATTATAGCTCAGAATTCATTATCAGAAAGCTAACTTTTCCTTTTGTGTTTCTTATATTCACATTTGGGAAATGTATTAATCCACCTTTTCTCCTCCCACTAAAAGCTTAAGATGTAAGAATTTTATGACTAAAACATTATTATCTCAAAAAAAAATAAAAAGTGAATATTTTGGCAGTCATTTTTACATTCATTGAAACCAACAAATTTAATATTCCCAATAAGCATTATTGAATTTCCACCTAAGTTTAAATAGACTGCAATCTTTTTCTTTCCTATACTGATGGATCTGTTAACACTAAATAGTTCACTTTAGTAAAGGAATCCTTCAAAAATTAAAGCATTGCCCAGACATTAATTTAGAAAATTTAGCTGAAGTTTAATGAAACTGAATTGAAACAAATGTTACTTTTCATTACAGAGAAACATTGGAAAAGATATATTTACACTCTTCTCACAGTGAATGTTTGCACATGGTGAAAAATTCAGACCACAACAACACAAATATGGTTTCGTTTCACTGGATTTAAATGTAGTTTAAGAATAATATTTACAAATTTTATAGGAACAGTGTTTCCTTATGGAAGAAATCTGAATATGATGCAGAACATTTGAAATTTCCAGAAACAGAAAACACTCTGCTGTGACCAAGTTAATGGTTTAAGAAAAAACAAAATATGTGTTATAGAAATATTGTATATTTAACATTAAATACATCAGAATTCAACTGTTCCCCATGACCTCTTCTCCTACTAATCTTATAGCAGGCAGCAGAGTCCAATATAGACTCTTTAGAGGGAGGACACCACAACACACTCATAGAATGTTTCTTACCATGTATTTCTATATTGCAATCTAAAGAATTCGGTAAAAATATAAATTTATATGAATATGTTTTCTGGTCAGTGTGTATTTGCATATGGCATTTCCAATTTGAATTGTTGAAAAATACAGATCCACAAGCTTCAAAAACTTCTGGTTCTTCTTCAGTGTGTGTTTGCATATGTCTCTTCAAATATGATATTAATGAAAAATTAAATCAACAAACTTCAAAATATTGTTTTCCTCAAGTGTGTATTCACATATGGCATTTCAAAATTGAATTGTTAGAAAAGGCAGATCCACAACTTTCACAAGAATGTTGTTTTTCTCCACTGTGTGTTTGCATATGGCAATTGCAATGTGACTTCATTGAAAATGCAAATCCACAAACTTCACAAAAATATAGTTTTTCTCCAGTGTGTGTTCACATATTTGTCTTCAAGGGTGACTTCTGAGGAAATGAAGATCAACAAACTTGAAAAGAACATGGTTTCTCTCCAGTGTGTGTTCATATATGCTACTCCAAAAATGACTTAGCTAAAAATGCAGATTCACAAACTTCACTGGAAAGTGGTTTCTATCCAGTGTGTTTTAGCATATGGTATTTCAAATTTGACAACTGTGAAAATGTAGATTCACAAATTTCACAAGAATATGGTTTCTCTCCAGTGTGTGTTAGCATATGGCACTTCAAATTTGACAACTGCGAAAATGCAGATCCACAAACTTCACAAGAATGTGGTTTCTCTCCAGTGTGTGTTTGCATATGTCTCTTCATATGTGGCTTACTTGAAAATGCAGACCCACAAACTTCACAAGAATATGGTTTCTCTCCAGTATGTGTTCGCATATGGTACTCTAAAGATGACTTAGCTGAAAATGCAGATCCACAAACTTCACAAGAATGTGGTTTCTCTCCAGTGTGTGTTCGCATATGTCTCTTCAAATGTGACAACTGTGAAAATGCAGATCCACAAACTTCACAAGAATGTGGTTTCTCTCCAGTGTGTGTTTGCATATGTCTTTTCAAATGTGGCAACATCGAAAATGCAGATCCACAAACTTCACAAGAATGTGGCTTCTCTCCAGTGTGTGTTTGCATATGTCTCTTCAAAGCAGTCATCTGTGGAAAAGCAGATCCACACATTTCACAAGAATATGGTTTTTCTCCAGTGTGTGTTTGAATATGGTACTCCAAGGATGACTTAGCTGAAAATGCAGATCCACAAATTTTACAAGAATGTGGTCTCTCTCCAGTGTGTGTTCGCATATGTCTTTTTAAAGGTGTCCTCTGTGAAAATGCTGATCCACAAATTTCACAAGAATATGGTTTCTCTCCAGTGTGTGTTCGCATATGGCATTTCAAAGATGACAAATATGAAAATGCAGATCCACACACTTCACAAGAATATGGTTTCTCTCCAGTGTGTGTTCGCATATGGCTTTTCAAATTTGAATTGTGTGAAAATTCAGATCCACAAACTTTACAAGAATATGAATTTTTCCCAGCGTGTGTTTGCATATTGCACTTCAAATGTAAATTCCTGAAAAGGGCAGGTCCACAAACCTCACAAGAATAAGGTTTCACATGAGCATGTGTTCACATATGTCATTTCAAGCAGGTCTTGTCTGAAAAGACAGTCACAATTTGTACAAGTATATGGTTTGTTTCTAGTGCTTTTTTTCCATATGGCAAACTAAATTAAAATCATAGCAATAATTTTTGAATCTTAAATTCATGCTTCTCTAATTTTTAATTATTTGATACGAATATTGTTTATGACATGAAATTTCAAATAAAAGTATTTCTTAGTCAGGTCTGATTTACTGACTTTTCAACAAAGCGATGACAGCTCCTGTTATCAATCAGTTTATACATCTGGATGTATGGTGACCAAAAAATGACACAATCTGAGTGAACGTTTCATAAGATTCAACCAAAAAAAATAAGTCAAATTTTACAAAGTACAAGTTTTCTTAATGTGATGCTTTTGAAATATAGACACAAAACTTCTCCATGGTGTTTTCATATTGTGATTTTCTTTTCAGCCCAAACACCTGTCATGAAAAAGAGATGTATTTTAACAGATTGGGAAAAAATACATGAAGTCCATTACATTTCATATATTAGTCTTTTAACATAATACTGAAATAAGTTAGTCTTGAAATGAGGTCATAAACAGTAAATTTAAATCATAATGACCAAGTGAATCTTGTTTTTACTAATTGAATGAAGAGAGAATATGAAATCAATTTCAAATATCCATCAATAAAGTATTTTTCTTTTTTTATAAGTTGTATAAAGCATGATAGTGATTTCAATCTGTCAATTATTAGTTTGTTATTATGAATCAAACATTACAACTGGGTAGCAACACAAGGAAAATAATAATAAAATTCTGATATAAAATCAATCTATATTAACTCTATAAAACTGAAGATGTTTTTGAAAGTGATATTATAATAAAGATGTTCATATTCAAATAA
Organism: Ascarosepion bandense; assembly: GCA_037127315.1. Classification (NCBI taxonomy): domain Eukaryota; kingdom Metazoa; phylum Mollusca; class Cephalopoda; order Sepiida; family Sepiidae; genus Ascarosepion; species Ascarosepion bandense. The sequence continues at coordinate 5,971,051 of JBBBDQ010000328.1, read as the reverse complement.
GTATAGACTAAGCATAAAATGTCAATATTTAATAAATAATGAAAATTATTTATAGAAGTTTCCATTTGAACTTTTGCAAAGAAAGCTGCTTCGTGTGATTACCTCATCGTTTTACTTATAAAATCCAAAGTTTATCAGGTTTCACACATTTTTAAGATAGATTTTGTAGAAATTCATTTAACTATTATCAAACTAAATATAATATGATCTCCATAAAGGGTATTTCACATAATATTGTCAAGAAATGTTCATCTGAATATTGCTCTTTTCTCATTGTTTAAAATAGTACGGCAAATCATTTTTCAGCATTTAAGGGGGTGGTTTTAGAGATGTCGACAACTATCTCAATAGATATATATTTGGAAATATATTCTAAATATAGTTTAACGTTTCCCACTGTTAAAAAATAAATATAGAATTTTAAAAGATATAAATTATTATAATTAAAGTTACAAAAAATAGCAATGATCCTTGTCAAAATTCATTATTCATTTTTCATCTATAATGGCAGTTCAATGAGTGATTAGTGTACCTGCCAATATTTTAAATTAGATACCTCTACTAAATTTTAAATTGAATTTTTAAAAATAAAAACGTTTTCTTGAAATTTTTATTTCAGTTTCAATTGAAAGCTAAATGATTAAATATACTATTTTCAGTAAGCAAAATACTTTGGTGTATTTCCAGTAGAAATTATATTAATTGGAATTCAAAAATTTGAGATGTTAAAAACTTTTTTCAATTGTTTGGCCATTTCTGAGCAATTGACATATTTGTAAACAAAAGTTAATTATAGGTTTTAAAAATCCTTCAAAAATAAAATATACATTTGTGACACATTATTTTTGGATAATTAGCAAATTCAAAGTTAAATGAATCTGATTTTATCTGGAAGCATGGTGACCAAAAAATGACAATCTGAGTGAACGTTTTGTTAGAAAAACATCCATTGAAACATATGGCCTTTTAATGACAAGTCTATTAAAAGTTTCCATAGTGAAAAAAACATTTGCAGTTTCACATAAAAAAATGTTAAATTATTTTAAAAATCTTAAATTCTAAATAATTTGTATTAAGCTTTTCAAATTTCTATTTGTAAAGTCTTTACTTAATGAATACCCGAAGACATTGAGTGACTGGTAGCAATTTAAAAGATGTTTAAAACTTTATAAATCATCATAACTAGCAAAACAATTCTTATAAAAATTAATTAGTCAAATTCTTTTTTCAGAATATTAATCCTTATATTATATTATATTGTATTACATTATATTATAAAATCAATTAAAACTTTATCTAAATTTAAAATGGCATAGTTTTAATGCATTTTTGATTTTATTATTTGGAGCAGATTTTTGGAAAATTGTCTGGTAATTAAAAAAATTACAAGGAGTCTTGCATTTAACTAAAAACAACAAAACAAATTGAGATACAAAATGAGATTCTAGTAATTGGAGAGGGTGGTAACAGATGTAAAAAAACAAACATATTTTTACCAAGATTTTCCAAAAATAATTTCATTCATTTGTGAATAAGTCCTGAAAGTTTCATTAAAATGAGACAATTAGTTGATTTTTGCAAGAATTTCCAAATTAATGTGTCTTTCAACACCAACGAATGACTTCCATAATATTACGCTTGCCATTGTAGTAACACTGTGTAAGTATGGAGTGGATTGCTGACAGAAAAAAATATTTAACCAAAATTTTGAAAGTGTTAGAAAGGATTAAAAATTGAAAAAAAATAATGACAACAAACTTTGATCTTTCCTCTTAATAATAACATAAGCATTTTGATGATAAAACTTTGTTTTTTATTAAGTTTGAGCCCTTTTAACATCATGCTATGCCATTTTTTGGGCAAATAAGTAGCCCTTCTAACTCATCCAAAAATTTTGATAAAACTCTTGTTTTTATTTTTGTTAGTGGGGATTCAAATCATTATGAAAGTTAGCAATGGAAAATTTAATATTACATAACTGTTTTTTCTGGTGACAAACACTTTAATTTGGAAATTCTTGCAAAAATCAAATAATTGTCAGACTTTAATGAAACTTTCAGGACTTATTCATAAATGAATGTTTTTTAAAAAAATCTTCATAAATTTTTTTTCCATCTGTTACCCTGCTCCACATAAATTCATTAAATTTTAAGAAATTTTGTTGCGATAATTACTTTTATTAGTTAAACGCAGGAGTCATTGGGGAATGCAAATCATCTATTATTTTTTTGAAAAATTTTGACTTTATTTCCAAAACTCTTTTCTAATAATAAAAAATACAGTGTAACTATGACATTATTTCATTTGATAAGCTTTGAATTGCTTGAATAGATAATATTAAATTAAGGACTTAAAGCCTGAAGAAAAATTTTCAATTAATAACGAAATTTCAAAAAAATTGTTTGCACTTTCTTTAATTATAATAATTTATAAAATTTCAAAATTATTTTAAAAATACTTCAAAGATTTGTTGGGTTATTTTATAAACTTATTAAGCAAAGATTTTATTTACTAATTGAAAATTTAAAAGTTTAATACAAATTGTGTCTTCCTATTTTTAAAATAATTTTTAATATTTATTTTTTGTTTACTTGAAGTTTATTTTTGTATGATAATTTTTATGTGTAAATTAAAAAATCATGAATTTCAGAGTTTTATCTCCTTACAGGAAAAAAAATTGTACAATTATGTCACTTGTGATTGCCATACATTTATCTAATCTTGCATCTATTAACGCATACGGTGGAAAGTTCAAAAAGTTGAACTGTGTTTAAAAAATATTTTTATTTTAAATTTCATGCTATAAATAAGTAATATTTGTGCAAATCAGATTAATTTAACATTATATTTGCTAATTTTCCAAAAATAATGAGTCACAGATGTATATTTTATTTCTGCAAAACTTTTAAAATTGAGAATTAATTTTATTTACAAATGTGTCAATCACTTAAAAATGGCCAAAAAATTGAAAGATTAAAAAAATGAATTGAAAAATTTTAGATTCCAATCAATATAATTTAGGTACCTTTACTCATTTTTGATAACTAACTTTTAAATTTAAGGTTTAAAAATAAAAAATTTCTTGAAATTTTTATTTTAGTTTTAATCAAAAGGTAAATGATTAAATTTACTATTTCCTGTAGGCAAAATTCTCTGAAATTATATTGACTGAAATTTAAAATTTTTAAATTTTTAAAAGTTTTTCAATGTTTTGGCCATTTTTGAGCAATCAACACATTTGTAAACAAAAAGTTAATTCTCAGTTTTAAAAAACTTGCAAAAATAAAATATACATATGTGATACATTATTTTTGGAAAATTAGAAAATATAATGTTAAATTGATCTGATTTACACAAGTATTACTTATTTATAGCATGGAATTTAGAATAAAACTTTTTAACAGAGTTGACCTTTCTAACCTTTCCACCATAATTGAAATTTGTTGATAGATGAGAGATAAGTTTATGGTGATCACAAGTGACATCATTGTACAAATTTTTTCTTTTAAGGGAAGAAACCCTGAAACACATGCTCTTTCCATGTACACATAAAAATTAGCATATTAAAAAAACTTCAAATACACAAAAAAAATTGAAAATTATTTAAAAAATTTAATGGCAAGATGATTTTTGTTAGACTTTTCAATTTTTGATTGGTAAATATAGCCTTCATTTTATAACCTACCATACTAATGTCTACACATCTTGGAGATACTTTAAAAATAATTTTGAAACTTTATAAATTATTATAATTAAAAAAACAAAAGTGAAAACAATTCTTTTAAAATTTCATTATTCATTGAAAAATGTCTGACATTTATATTATTTATTAAAGCAATTAAAATCTTATATAATTAAATAATGTCATAGTTTTATTGCATTTTTTATTTTACTAGTCACAGAAGATTTTCAATAAAAGGGACTAAATGGTTTTAAAAAATAATGCATGATTTACATTCCCCAATGAGTCCTGCGTTTAACTAATAAAACCATTTTTACCTATAGAATTTAATTTTTTTTTAAATTTCATGAATTTAGGTGGAGGCGGGTAACAGATGTAAAAAATATTTTTACCAATATTTAAAAAAAATAATGATTTAAAAAAAATTCATTTGTTTGGGAAGAAGTCCTGAAAGTTTCATTAAAATCCGATAATTATTTCATTTTTGCAAGAATTTCTAAATTAATGTGTGTTTGTCACCGGACAAAAGTGAATTATGTAATTGTAATATTACATTTTCCATAGTAAACTCTCATAATGATTTGGCTCCTTGCTAACGAAAATACAAACAAGTTACCAAAATTTCAAAACGTGTTAGAAAGGATTAAAAAAATTTGAAAAATAATTAAAAAATACTTCGATCTTTCCTCTTAATAAAAACATAAACATTTTAATGGAAAAAGTTCGTTTTTATTAAGTTTGACTGTTTGAGTCCTTTTTTCTTCATATACTGTTTTTTCAGCGATTTAGTGGAGGTATCTAAAAAAAATCTGTTTTAAATACACCAGAGTATTTTGTTTACTGGAAATAGTATATTTAAATAATTTAGCTTTCAATTAATTTAAAGCTAAAATAAGTTTCTTTTTTTTATTATCCACTTTTTTCTTTTTTACACGGTTACACATCTGTTTTTAGACTTTCCTTTCGGTTTTTTTTTTTTTTTCTCAAATGACGTCAAAAATCTTTAACTTTGAAAAGAATGTTGTATACCTGGAGCCAAGGATGATGATCGGCTTGAAATAAAGACGGACAACGTGTATAATTAAAAATATATCCACTTAATTTATTTTCTCATGAGGTGACGTGTCGTTAAAGTGGAGGTATGGTCGAAGGTGACGACACGCATCGAGGGGCTAAAGAGCCGCGCCCGCCCGCAGTTTTCCCTGGTCTGAGTTCAAATCCCCATTCTCGACCGACTGCCTTCTACAGTTTCTGTCTCTTGTATCGGCGATTACGTCATATTCTGACACATTGTTTATTATTCCAAAGTCCAAATTATCTGACCTTGGATACACTGGTTTCAAAACAATCAAATATTTTCCCGACATGGAAAATTTTACCGCATTCTTAATTGTGACAACAATACTTATCAATTTTGACAATAATTAAATATTTATCAATTTTGATTCAAAACATTGCCTTGTCTACTTTTTTTTTTAGTTGGTAGTTTGCATATTTTTTACTGTTTCATAAAAATCCACTTCTTCGGGAAATTATTCACTAGTTACTATAAAAAAAAACAAAAAAAAACACACACACACACACAATAAACACATTCAATTATTTTAAAAATGCAATGTTAAATTGATGCAGTGCGGTTTGCATATTTTTATTTTACTGTTTCATAAAATGACTGCTTTACTGTTTGATTGCATATCTGTTTCATAAAGATACACTTCTTCAGGAAATTATTCACTAGTTCATACAACAAGAACATAAATGCTATAGTTTGCATATTTTTACTGTTTCATAAAAATACACTTTCAGTACCCCCAAGTAAAAAAAAAAAGATACTCTCAGCTCTACCAAAATTTTAAACTTAATTTTAAAAATGAAAATTTTTTCTTGAAGCTTTTATTTTCGTTCTAATTTCAAGCTGATTGATTAAATTTTTAATATTTCCAATAAGAGAAATACTGTTCTTTATTATTTAAATTAACTGGAAGGAGTTTTTTTTTTAAATAACCGATTAGAGCGTCTTTTTAGCGGTTTTTCTTTGCAATGTAATTCTCTTAATTTAAAAATCTTCCAAAATTAAAATTTACTTTTACTGAAACTTTATGTGAGGAATCTGATTTAAGTGATGTGATCTGATTTGAAACAGTTTTGATTATTTACTTTAAGTTTAAAATATCACAGAAATACATTTTTAGGGGCTTTAGGTGTTAAAAAAGTAGTTGAATTAGTGGACACAATATATAATTTTTAAGAACTCAGTAAAAATTAAGACTAAGAGAATATTTTCCATAAGTGTTTTATTGAATTTTAGAAATATTTCCTCTAAATTTACTATCACTCTTAATTTCGAATAATATCATTTAAAATGGTTTTAATCAGTTAGTGTCATACGTGAAACACGCTTTGGGTGATCATGTCTCGAAAGGGACAGACTGACTGGGCAGAAGATTATCCCGCAGTAGGTTGCCATTGCTTTCTGTGATAGACTGGTTGCCAGCCAAAGCTATATAGAACTCAATCTATCCTGTTATTTAACCCATAACTGGAAGGAAGAGACAGATTAATAATTTTACCTTTCCTAAGGGTATTTTTGCGCATAAGTGAATGCAATGAATTCAACTGGAATTCGAACTCGGCTCCTCGATTTCTCGTTCCTAACCGATATCCACTGCACAACGCACATCCAGAATTTTAAAAGATTAAAAATACAACTTAAATTTTCTAATTAAAATATGAACAAAAAAAAAAAAACTAAAAAAAAAACATAAAAAAGCAAAAAATTGTAAAAGATTATTATTACTGAAAAAATTGTTTCTGAAATTAATAATAACAGTCGACATTACATCTTAAACGGACTTTAATAAGCTATGAGTTTGCTTGAATTAATTAAAATAAAAACTAAATAACAAAAATCAGGTAATTTCTTTTTTAAAGCATGAACAAATAATTGCTAAATTTATTTTATTTTGCTAACACGAACAGATAATAAAGTTTAAAAACTGCTGAGGCATTTTTCAGTAAATAACGAAAATTATTTTTATAAAAAGAGAGAATTTTTTTTTGCCTTGAGACGATTTTCTCGGGATTCCTGCCAAGTTCCAATTTTTTCTGTTCGTTCAGTACATATAATGTTGAAATTGAAACAAAAACAAAAGAGAATAAAGAAAGAAACTTACTTTTGAGAAAAAGTTTCGCATTATTTATTTATATGTAAGCTGAGAAAATGAATAAACGGTGTTAGTAAAGATTTGGTTCCGTGTATTTAATAGTCCTAAGATTCTTGGTATTTACAGACTAGTTATTCAAAAATCGATGTACGACTTTTTTCAAGGCTATTGTCCCTCTACTTAGTACCAAGGACTCTGCATTCTCACCACCTGAAATCAACTAATCTACTAAGCGAAGCTTAAATGTGGAACCAAATTAAAAAAACAAAAAAAACAAGGATCACCTAGTGAAGCTGGAACTTATTGCGATTGTGATGTTTATTGTTGCTGTTGGTGTTGTTTGTTGTTGGTGTCGCTTTTTTTACTTAAACATCTGTAGAGCCCTAGAATGAGTATACAAAAAATTATGACTATTAAGTGACTATATATATTTGTGAAAAATTTGAAGGTATAAAAAAATTTTTTTTTACATTGCGAGTGATAACTGTTACAAGTTGAAAATAAACTCATTATTATCTAAATATTATTAAATCATGACAATATATTTTCAATTTCTTCTAAACCGATTAAAAGTGGATCACTTGTCTAAAATGTTTCCTGATTGGTCACTTTTCTTTTCACATGCAGTTTGCAGTAAAAATTGGAATGTTCAAAGTGAGCCGATCACATGAACAAGACCAGTTATAAAATGTGTGGCGCAAGACGAAGCCCTTAGTGAGAATTCCAAAAGCGAAGAGTAGGCACTATGAAACCTTACCGTACAACCTTTTGCATATCATTCAGCAAAAATCAATGAGATAGTTCATAAGTTGATTAACAACAGCACATTATCAAACTTCATTCTCAACGAACAACATTACAAAAAATACATAGCAAAGTCCTGTATCAAAAGAATCTTCAATTTATAAAAAACAAACAAGAAAACTATCGACAAACACAAAAATACAATCCAAGGTAAATAACTGCACGCACACATTTTATCTATTTTTGATTGTAAGAAAAAAAAAACGAAAGTATTTGAACAATCTTGGTGAATCAGATCATTTAAGAAGATTTCAGTCAATTAAGTGCCATACATGATACACACTTTGACGATCATGTCTTGAAAGAAACATGACTGACTGGGCAGAAGATTATCCCACAGTAGGCTGCCATTACTTTTTGCAGTAGATTGGTTGCCAGCCAAGGCTATAGAACCCAATCTGTACTGATATTTAACCCATAACTGGAGAGAATAGACAGATTAATACCTTTCCCAAGGGTTTTTGCATGTAAGTGAATGCAAAGAATTCAACTGAAATTCGAACTCAGCACCCCGATTTCTCGTTCCAAGTCAATATCCACTGCTCCACAAGATTTAATTAAACAGATAATCTTGAATTTTGAACTGTACTATTTACAGTCCATTCTTCAGCATATTTTATCCAACATCCACTTGGACACAAAACTTCTAATCCTTTCAAAAACGTTTTTGGTAATATTTTATTTATTTGTATATAAATATTGTTATTGTTAATGAAGAGTTATTAATTATTCAATGTTGATCTTGTGTCTTACATATGAAAATAAAATCATTTAGAATGTTGCATGGAAAGTATAATCATTTTATGGCTCATATTTCCTAAACACATAAGTCAAATCCTCTTTTTTTCCCCCTATCTTCAGTCCAGTATAGGAGACTCCCAATCATTTTCAGATGATTTCATTGGCATGGACCAACTTGTGTTTTTTCTTACAAATACCAATGCCTTTTTCCTCTTTAATTACACATCTTTCCTCACCAAACTCAAATATTCCTTTCAAAAAACTTACCAACCAGCAAGATAACTGAATCTGTCATAATATCCTCTAAGATAACACAACAGAATTAGCTTCTCAACAACATTTTGATGTACAATGAAACTGCATTTGCATTCAGTGCTCTATTCCCTAATATTACATGGGTTATTCAATAAATAAGGGGAATTTTTCAGTATAAGGACTTCTAGTAGAGATAGAAGCTTACTTTTTTCTTTTTTTTTTCAATGTAGTCTCCCAGCAGTGTCACACACTTTTCCCATCTGTGCACAAGCTTCCGTATTCCCTCAGTGTAAAAAGCTTTGGACTGATGTCTCAGCCAATCGCTCACATCACTTTTGACTTCATCATCATTTTCCAACTTCGTGCCTCTCGTGAACACTTTCAAGGGACCAAACAGGTGGAAGTCTGAAGGAGCAAGGTCCGGGCTGTAAGGGGGATGAGGGAGCAGTTCCCAGCCCAGCTCATTGATGGTCTGCATCGTCTGGGCTGCTGTGAAAGGCCTTGCATTGTCTTGATGCAAGACAACTCCATGTGACTGATGACCCTTGCATTTGTTAAATAGATAGGCTCAAAGTCCTTGCAGTGCCATCCACTGTCACTCTTCTGTCCGACTGAATGACATCATTGACTGATTCAATCACCTCAGGAGACCTCACTTCTGTAGGCCTCCCAGGCCTGTCTTCATCCTCAACACTGCTCTATCTTTCTTTAAACAATTTAGCCCACTTGTAGACATGTTTTTTGGTTGAAACAGGTGAATGTTCATTATTATATATTTATTGCTGTGTTCAGGTTATGAAGTGTTTTTCTTCCATGTATGTGTATATTCATGTAAATATAACATATTTGTTCCTACATGTGTGTGTCAGGTAGTTGTGCTATGTTATTTTATGTTCTAGGCATTTCAGTGTGTGGATTGTGCTTTTGAATTCATTCCTTGTTTGTTTTTTTGCATATTATTTTCGTGAAGATTATTAAGCCATTTCTGGTTTGCACAGAGATAGTTTTCTTTTGGCTGGTTGGTGTATTGATTGAATCTCCAAAAGCTGACACGAACTCCATATACACAGTGTATGAACTATGGACCAACTGCCATGCACATGTTCACTGTTCTTTTTATATTTACTTAACACCTACACATTACTGATTTGATAAGGGTATATTTCAATACGCTTTACCACAACCTGTCTACTCACCACAAACTCCACAGATTTGAATTGTATTGTTTTTCACAAATGGAACAATTCAACCTGCCTAGCATGCAGATTTTATGGATGCAATATTCCCTGTAAACTACTTTTGTCAATTTAAATTTTCTCAAACTCAAGCAAACTAGACATGAGCAAAAATATCTCATTCTCAACTTCTCTTGCAAGCATAACTCTACTTTCATGTTTCTCCTTTAAATAATTAAGGGAAATTTGTCTGGCACAGGACAACACGTCATGTTGGTAATCTTTCTTCAGTTAATCTGTATCTCAGCTAAACATTTTCTTCCAATGATAATTAAACCCTTGCCAAGCTGAACAATTGAAGAGAAGCCTCTATCACATTCTTACTTAAATGTTCAACTACCTCCCTTGCAACAATCTCTGCATGAACTCTTCTTTTCAGTATGATTATCTGCCCTTGTCCAGGAAGATAATCGGTCCTTGTTTGTTATTCATTAAAGCCTTACATCTTACAGTAACTTTGTCTCTACTTATTTCAACCTCTTTCATTGTTCATCAAACTGATTAATGATACTTGAATTCATGTTGCCCTTCTGCTTATTCCACTCTAATTCTGTGATGAGAAGCCTTTTCATTGTTCATCAAACTGATTAATGATGCTTGAATTCATGTTGCCCTTCTGCTTATTCCACTCTAATTCTGTGATGAGAAGCCTTTTTCATGGTTCATCAAACTGATTAATGATACTTGAATTCATGTTGCCCTTCTGCTTATTCCACTCTAATTCTGTGATGAGAAACAGCATTTGTTCATCAAACTGATTAATGATACTTGAATTCATGTTGCCCTTCTGCTTGGCTTCCACTCTAATTCTGTGATGAGAAGCCTTTTTCATTGTTCATCTAAATGATTAATGATACTTGAATTCATGTTGCCTTCTGCTTATTCCCTTCTAATTCTGTGATGAGAAGCCTTTTTCATGGTTCATCAAACTGATTAATGATACTTGAATTCATGTTGCCCTTCTGCTTATTCCACTCTAATTCTGTGAGAAGCCTTTTTCATTGTTCATCTAACTGATTAATGATACTTGAATTCATGTTGCCCTTCTGCTTATTCCACTCCTAATTCTGTGATGAGAAGCCTTTTTCATTGTTCATCTAAATGATTAATGATACTTGAATTCATGTTGCCCTTCTGCTTATTCCACTCTAATTCTGTGATGAGAAGCCTTTTCCATTGTTCATCAAACTGATTAATGATACTTGAATTCATGTTGCCCTTCTGCTTATTCCACTCTAATTCTGTGATGAGAAGCCTTTTCATGGTTCATCCCAACAGTTAATGATACTTGAATTCATGTTGCCCTTCTGCTTATTCCACTCTAATTCTGTGATGAGAAGCCTTTTTCATTGTTCATCAAACTGATTAATGATAGCAATTCATGTTGCCCTTCTGCTTATTCCACTCTAATTCTGTGATGAGAAGCCTTTTCTGGTATACATCAAACTGATTCATGATACTTGAATTCATGTTGCCCTTCTGCTTATTCCACTCTAATTCTGTGATGAGAAGCCTTTTTTCATGGTTCATCTAACTGATTAATGATACTTGAATTCATGTTGCCCTTCTGCTTATTCCACTCTAATTCTGTGATGAAAGCCTTTTCATGGTTCATCAAACTGATTAATGATACTTGAATTCATGTTGCCTTCTGCTTATTCCACTCTAATTCTGTGATGAGAAGCCTTTTTCATTGTTCATCAAACTGATTAATGATACTTGAATTCATGTTGCCCTTCTGCTTATTCCACTCTAATTCTGTGATGAGAAGCCTTTTCATTGTTCATCAAACTGATTAATGATACTTGAATTCATGTTGCCCTTCTGCTTATTCCACTCTAATTCTGTGATGAGAAGCCTTTTTCATGGTTCATCTAACTGATTAATGATACTTGAATTCATGTTGCCCTTCTGCTTATTCCACTCTAATTCTGTGATGAGAAGCCTTTTTCATTGTTCATCAAACTGATTAATGATACTTGAATTCATGTTGCCCTTCTGCTTATTCCACTCTAATTCTGTGATGAGAAGCCTTTTTCATGGTTCATCAAACTGATTCATGATACTTGAATTCATGTTGCCCTTCTGCTTATTCCACTCCTAATTCTGTGATGAGAAGCCTTTTTCATTGTTCATCAAACTGATTAATGATACTTGAATTCATGTTGCCCTTCTGCTTATTCCACTCTAATTCTGTGATGAGAAGCCTTTTTCATTGTTCATCTAAATGATTAATGATACTTGAATTCATGTTGCCCTTCTGCTTATTCCACTCTAATTCTGTGATGAGAAGCCTTTTTCATGGTTCATCAAACTGATTAATGATACTTGAATTCATGTTGCCCTTCTGCTTATTCCACTCTAATTCTGTGATGAGAAGCCTTTTTCATTGTTCATCAAACTGATTAATGATACTTGGTCATATTTGCCCTTCTGCTTATTCCACTCTAATTCTGTGATGAGAAGCCTTTTTTCATGGTTCATCTAACTGATTAATGATACTTGAATTCATGTTGCCCTTCTGCTTATTCCACTCTAATTCTGTGATGAGGAGCCTTTTCATTGTTCATCAAACTGATTCATGATACTTGAATTCATGTTGCCCTTCTGCTTATTCCACTCTAATTCTGTGATGAGAAGCCTTTTTCATGGTTCATCAAACTGATTAATGATAGCAGATTTCATGTTGCCCTTCTGCTTATTCCTCTAATTCTGTGATGAGAAGCCTTTTTCATTGTTCATCAAACTGATTAATGATACTTGAATTCATGTTGCCCTTCTGCTTATTCCTCTAATTCTGTGATGTGAAGCCTTTTTATGGTTCATCTAACTGATTAATGATACTTGAATTCATGTTGCCCTTCTGCTTATTCCACTCTAATTCTGTGATGAGAAGCCTTTTTCATTGTTCATCAAACTGATTAATGATACTTGAATTCATGTTGCCCTTCTGCTTATTCCACTCTAATTCTGTGATGAGAAGCCTTTTCATTGTTCATCAAACTGATTCATGATACTTGAATTCATGTTGCCCTTCTGCTTATTCCCTCTAATTCTGTGATGAGAAGCCTTTTTCATTGTTCATCAAACTGATTAATGATACTTGAATTCATGTTGCCCTTCTGCTTATTCCACTCTAATTCTGTGATGAAAGCCTTTTTTCATGGTTCATCTAACTGATTAATGATACTTGAATTCATGTTGCCCTTCTGCTTATTCCACTCTAATTCTGTGATGAGAAGCCTTTTTCATGGTTCATCAAACTGATTCATGATACTTGAATTCATGTTGCCCTTCTGCTTATTCCACTCTAATTCTGTGATGAGAAGCCTTTTTCATGGTTCATCAAACTGATTAATGATACTTGAATTCATGTTGCCCTTCTGCTTATTCCACTCTAATTCTGTGATGAGAAGCCTTTTTCATGGTTCATCTAACTGATTAATGATACTTGAATTCATGTTGCCCTTCTGCTTATTCCACTCTAATTCTGTGATGAGAAGCCTTTTCATGGTTCATCAAACTGATTAATGATACTTGAATTCATGTTGCCCTTCTGCTTATTTCACTCTAATTCTGTGATGATGAGAAGCCTTTTTCATGGTTCATCAAACTGATTCATGATACTTGAATTCATGTTACCCTTCTGCTTATTCCACTCTAATTCTGTGATGAGAAGCCTTTTTCATGGTTCATCAAACAGTTTGTGATACTTGAATTCATGTTGCCCTTCTGCTTATTCCACTCTAATTCTGTGATGAGAAGCCTTTTTCTGGTTCATCTGATTAATGATACTTGAATTCATGTTGCCCTTCTGCTTATTCCACTCTAATTCTGTGATGAGAAGCCTTTTTCATTGTTCATCAAACTGATTAATGATACTTGAATTCATGTTGCCCTTCTGCTTATTCCACTCTAATTCTGTGATGAGAAGCCTTTTTCATGGTTCATCTAACTGATTAATGATACTTGAATTCATGTTGCCCTTCTGCTTATTCCACTCTAATTCTGTGATGAGAAGCCTTTTTCATGGTTCATCAAACTGATTAATGATACTTGAATTCATGTTGCCCTTCTGCTTATTTCACTCTAATTCTTTGATGAGAAGCCTTTTTCATTGTTCATCAAACTGATTAATGATACTTGAATTCATGTTGCCCTTCTGCTTATTCCACTCTAATTCTGTGATGAGAAGCCTTTTTCATGGTTCATCAAACTGATTAATGATACTTGAATTCATGTTGCTCTTCTGCTTATTCCACTCTAATTCTGTGATGAGAAGCCTTTTTCATGGTTCATCAAACTGATTAATGATACTTGAATTCATGTTGCCCTTCTGCTTATTCCACTCTAATTCTGTGATGAGAAGCCTTTTTCATGGTTCATCAAACTGATTAATGATACTTGAATTCATGTTGCTCTTCTGCTTATTCCACTCTAATTCTGTGATGAGAAGCCTTTTTCATGGTTCATCAAACTGATTAATGATACTTGAATTCATGTTGCCCTTCTGCTTATTCCACTCTAATTCTGTGATGAGAAGCCTTTTTCATGGTTCATCAAACTGATTAATGATACTTGAATTCATGTTGCCCTTCTGCTTATTCCACTCTAATTCTGTGATGAGAAGCCTTTTTCATGGTTCATCAAACTGATTCATGATACTTGCATTCATTTGAATAAATCTATATTCCTCTTATGCTTATTCCACTCTAATTCTGCAATGAACTCTATTGATGAGAAGCCTTTTTCAGGGTGAATCCAATAGTTTCATCACTTTTGCATTCATTTGCACCATATTTTAACAACAATTTCAAAAATTCTCTCCTTAAACGTCTCTTCTGTTATGCATATTTTTTCACACTTCAATGTTTATATATTTCTATCTGGTGAATGCTACTTTTGCTATATTCTCTGATCCCCAAATCATCTAATGGGAGCAAAATCTTAATCTGAATGGGAACTGCTGCTCTGTTTCACTGCGGCTTGGCTGATTCATTTCCCATTTCTGATTTTAAACACTTTCAGAGATCAAAATCTCCATAAAAGATAGTTCTTTTCAGACTTTATACATTCTGGCAAAGACTATGTTTTCATTTATGCAATTTTTTTCTCTATATCTTATGTTTCCATCTGTTGCCCAAGAAGAGTTCTTAACATGTCAGTTCCATTGTTGCAGCAGCTTTTGGCTTACAGCCTATTACGTTGAATATACCGGTTCTCACTCGATCACTGAAGTTAAGCAACATTGAGCCTGGTCAGTGCTTAGATGGGTGACTGCTTGGGAATACCAGGTGCTGTAAGTGTATAGTGACAGATGTGCATTGTGGTGCAGTGGATATCAGCTCGGAAAGAGAAATCGGTGAGCTAAGTTCAAATTCCAGTTGAATACCCTGCATTCACTTAAGCACTGGTACTCTTGAGAAACGTATTAATCTGTCCCTTTCCTCCAGTTATGGGTTAAATAACAAGGGTAGGACTTGGGGACCCTGCTCTTAAAAACAAATCCCAATGAATCTTGATACTCGAAAAGAAAAATGTTGTAAAAATAAAATAATTTTACAAAAATCATTGGTTATGACCTTAAATGATCCTATAAGGATTGATAGGTCATTAAACCTTGAAACAAACAAACAAAAGCAGCAGCTTTTCTCCGTTCCATTATGACTGATTTTCTCTACAGACTTTATACATCCTGGCAGAGAGTATGTTTTCTTTTCTGTATTTTATTCTTTTCTATATTCCAGGTTTATATCTGGTGCCATGGAAGGGTTCTCCAATCAGTTGAACAGTCATCCTTGTCATCCACTCTTGGTAGACACATACCATCATCACTTGATGTGGTAACCTCAACCTCCATAGGATCATCCACTACTTGAGGGAGATGACAGTTCTTTTCCATGGCAAAGTATTCCTTATATATAGGCTGCCTGTACCTCAAGATTCTGGTCACTGTTCCTTTTCTATATTTACTCAAGCATCTCTTGGGCAATGTTTTTTACCTGCATGATGTGCCCTTTTTTTATATATTACTTATCAAGATTCAGCCTTCAGCTGAATTATGTTATCAATATATTTCACCCGAACTTCATAGGAACATAATGCATTGGCAAGGGCAGTCTCACTGTGAACACCATTCTTTGGTAAAACATTGTACCAGTACATCGCTTCCTGGACAAACTACTGCCTCTTAGCAGTGACCCACTTTATGGTTTTGTGAACATTCAGCAATACCAACTTCAGATGGCACATATGCTCATTGAGACACCCGCCAACATTTCCAATCTTAGCGAATATTCTGAAATTGCTGCTGTTGAATTTTGTGCTGCTGTCTGTCAGAATCTCCTCGTTTGATCAAGATCTACTTTTATAAACAATGGATGAGTAAGTCCCTGGTAAAACCCAATACGCATCCTGAAGCAACTTACTAGTAAACATCACTTGGACGCATGGATCATGAGAAGATAGCTACGGGAGATATAATGAGAACTGGACTCTAGCTGATATTTTGAATTTTTGAAAGATTAAAAGTACCAAGTGAATAATGGTATGAAATAGTAGAGTAAGTCATCACTGCTGCAAATAAGTGGGTTGCTTACAAATGTTATGAGTCTGATGTTTTCATTGTAGTAATAAAGAAAAAAAACATTTAAGTATTTAGTTCCAAATTGTAGCAGAGACATCTTCTGAGTTAATACTGAAAATGAATAGAGTAAAAATGTTTAACAGTGTTGGGACACCCGCGCCTATTCAGCTATAATGGACTATTCCATTACTATGTAAAGTAATGGTGGCATCTATGCAGTAGAGTGTGCCGAGCAGCTGATCGACAAGTCAGTCGTAGACTTCCGGTGATGACCCGGAAGTACCCATTGCTCATACTACGTCTTACGACGGTTGAGAGGATTAACCCTTATTCTTGTATTGAATACTAATAACCTTTGTAAATACTATTTTCATGGAATACAACAGTTAACCTATTCCTGTTGTTGAATTATTTATTCTTACTCATGACATAACAAACAGAAAACAGTAGGATATTGAATTGTTATTTTTCTTTTATGTAATTATATGCTGGCAATAGATTTACACAGATGTTTTGTTTGGTGTGTGTTAATTGTGATCTGTGACAGTACATAAATACTTTTAGTATTATGTTTGGATTAAATATTTGTTCAATTTAGTTGAATGTATCAGCCCCTAATTTTTTTGAGGATTAAACTGTGTAACTCATAATTACATATGGAGATTGTTTTCTCTTGTTTGTTTTTAGTCTTCAGATTTAATTTGATTAGGAATCAAACATAATAAAGCCATCTCTATTGTGTAAGTGAAAAACTAATTCTAGTATCACACAGATTTTTTAGTGGTAAAATTTAAGAAAGGTTTTATCTATTTTTATCTGTGATGAAATATCATCATTTAGAGATCATTGCAGATGCATGCAAAGAATGAATAAGTTCCAACCCACGTAATCATGCCACCTTGAACATGTTACTTCCCAGCTCTCCAGATCTGAATCCATTGGTTTATAACATATCGAGCACAGTCGAGCGGGAAGCCAGGTAACAATGGTGAAGGCTACCAAATTTGACAAGAATCTCTGAATGAAAACATTTGATGAATACCATCAAAGTGATGGATATACAAGACTTTCTAAACATTTTAATATTTCTAGATCAGCAATTCTAAGCATTATCAAGAAATATGAGACTCATTGTACTAAAAATAAGAACTGGTAGAAAATAGTTAATTTCTGACAGAATAGAAAGATTTCAGAGATGTCTTGATGATTCATCACTTAGAAATGATATACATATAGCAGGATTGAAAATGTATCAATGAAGGCAGTAAGTTAGTGCCTTCATAAAACAGGACTTTGTATTATTAGATAAAAACCAAAGCTTTTTTGATGTTTCAATTTTCTTTCAATAAGGTCATTTGCCTTTAATGTAAAGATTGAAGTTTATAAGGAACAAAAGAATAGGAGATGGTTTTGCAGACCATATGGATGTTCCAAAGGTCATGTACACTTGTTTCTGACAACTGTGATGGTCCAGGGAAACTTGAGCAACAAGAGAATTGTCATGCCTCCTTTCTTCCCTAAAAGATTAAGAAGATATTGGGGAGGGTTGAATGAAAACATTTGAATATCACCTTTGAAACATTTTAATGTTCCTAGATCAGCAATTCTAAGCATTATCAAGAAATAAAAAACATTATACTGAGAATAAGAACTGGCAGAAAATAGTTCATTTCTGAAAGAATAGAAAGATTTCAGACATGTCTTGAAGATTCATCACTTAACAGCAAAGGACATTAGTCAATGATATACAGACAGCAGGGTTAAAAATGTATTAATGAAGTGAATGCAGTCAATTAGTGCCTTCATCAAGCAGGACTTTTTATTATTAGATAAAAACCAAAGTATTTTTGATGTTTCAATTTTCTTTCAATAAGGTCATTTGCCTTTAGTGTAAAGATTGAAGTTGTTCATCTGAAGGCTTTGGAAATGGCTCTGCAGACCCTATAATTGTTCCAATAGCCATCTACTCAAAATTTTTGACAACTGTGATGGTTCAGGGAATCTTGAGCAACAAGAGAATTGTTATGTCTCCTTTCTTCCTTAAGAAGATATTGGTAAGGGTTATAAGACCTTGGATAGAGACTGAGAGCAAAGGAAGATTGTATACCTACTGAAAAAAAAAGATTGTATACCTACCAATAAGACTCTGCACCATTTCATAAACTTAGAACAACCAAAGAATGAATGAGTTACAACCTACACAATCATGTTATCCTAAACATATTACTTCCTAGCTCTCTAGACATGAATCCAGTGGACTATTACATATAAGGCATAGTCGAGCAGGAAGCCAGGCAATGACCTATAACAATATAAAATATCTGAAGTTTACCATAACTAGTATACTGTCCAAAATGGATTAAAATCATCTGATATGTGCATTTTAACATTTCACACCACGTATTGAAGCAGTCATTCATGCTAACAGTAAATGTTTCTCTGAATATCAAAAACAATTTTTATCACCCTGATGTAATAATCAACTTTTTGAAAGTCATTTTGTGATCCTGACCTTATTTTGGTTCTGAAAATTGGTCTCAGATGGGTCTCTGCAAAAAACTGTGGCAGCACCTACTAGGTCCAAAAAGGGCCTGCCGATGATCTCCCATGTCTTTCTAAGAACAATTTTCAGATTCCTTGCTCTTATAGGGTTAAGGGAAATAATTAATTTCCCCAACACTATATTTTTAGGCAACACAAATGAATTACGAAACTTCCTTTTTAAAACAACAACAAAGAATGGTTTATTCTCTTAGTAGGCGTACAAGAGTGATAGTGCGTAAGTGTCCATTTGGTTCGCTGGTCGGTAGGCTGGTACTTGGTTTGTAGGAAGAGTGTGCGAAGCTAGCGGCAGCGTATTCTTCAGCGAAAGTGTTCCAAGGGGAATCAGTGGCAGCGATGTGAGAGAGGCGTCTGTTTCTCCCGCCGGCTCATGGCTCTCTGCCTTTTGTCCGTTCTACCAAAATGGACTAGGAAAATAGTTCTAGAGAGGAAGAAGGAATTAATGCGCTCTGCCAGTTGATTGGTTAGTGAGTGACCGAATCTCCCGTTGGGGGCACTGATTCGCAAAAGGAAATAGATCTGTGGCTGCTACACTCTTAAGACCTTTCCAGGTCCAATTAAGAAAAACAGCAAATGTTGTAACATCTTCATAACAAGAAGAAATCAATTGAGACAAACAATATTTTGTTTTAAATGGCAGTGTCATTGAGTAACAAGGACATTCATGTGGTTCCAGGAAGGAAACTGTGTCGTAATTGTTAACAAAAAGTTAAAGAAGATATGGATGTTCATGAACGTCAATAACCATAATGAAAATTATTGTGAGGTAATGAAGAAAGAAGAGACATGCTAAATGAGAGCTTGAGAGTCATTGGAATATCACCCTTAAAAGCACATGGTGTTAAAAAAGCTACAAAACTAGATATAGCCCACAATAAGCTGGAGAGGAGTTTTGAGAAACAAGGAAATGGTCAAGCAGATACCCCAAGTAGATTCAGCAGATTCCCTGGGGCTGAAGACTACAAGGTTGAGTTTTAATTTGAGTTTTAATTTTGTTTTATGGCATGTCAAACTGTGGGTTATTTAATGCCAAAAAGGTGAGGTTTTAAGGTATTTTTTAATGTTTGGTTATAGTGAGAAGGTTGATTTAGTCAGATTTTTATGATTTTTTTTTAATTTTAGAAAACTGAAGATGTCTTCTAGTTTTGTATCCAAAATGTATTGCTGGTAATAATTTTTTTCTTCCAAAAATGTGTTATGGCAAAAAGATTTTTCCTTCAAAAATGGATATTTTTCTATAAAAAGGCTATTTTTATGTATATATTTATATTAAAATTTATTTTTTTGTGTATATTTCTATAAAAGTCTATTTTTATACTTTCATATTGTTTTGACCCCAGTTTCGAAGTTAACTATTTGCCTATAGCTAGGGTTCTAACAGGTGCTACCACTCTGGGTGAGGGTGGATCTGGGAACAACAGCAATTAAAAGGTGGTTCCATGCTCCTCACAACCTCTCAATCAGAGGACTTGCTGCCAGATGCAGTTTAACTATTATACCCAGGACCTTAAGACTATCAGTTCTACCACAGTTAACAAAGAAATGAAAAATAAAGCTGCTAATTTTGATTGACTAATATTTTTAATGAAGGCAATGTTAGATGACACATCATTAAAAAACAAGTCAAAAATACAAATCCGTACAATGGCTCCTGACTGGCCCAGAGCTAGTGTTGTATATTTTTTCAATTTTACTGAGTATATGGCTTGTGAGACATGTAGATTAGTCAAGAAGTGGATTCTGGCACTTCTTGACTCTAAACATGGCAAGTTATTATGAAAGGAAGTAGAAGAATCTGTTAAATTATTCTATGAAGATGATGAATATTCGAGGTTGATACCAGGAGCAAAGGATAATTGCTGGACACAATGTACACAAGCAGAAGTGTCTGATTCTTTGTAAGCTGAAGGAGCTGTATCAAGCCTACAAGGAGAAGTTTCTGGAACACAAAATAGGGCTGTCAATGTTGAGAAAACTCCAGCCAAAGGAGGTGCATCAGTTTCCTCAGCAGGAACTCACAGTGTGTTCGCAAAGTCCATCAAAACACAAAATTGATGGTTGATGCATTTTGCAATGTTATCTATAAAAGCATCAAGAAGTGGGGATGTGAGTTCTACAAGATCAAAGAACAAACTGAAGTTGATACTAATGATGCAAACAAACCCAAGGGAGATGCTGACATTGATTTAACATCAAGTTTAACATCACTGGCAATGTACGATCTTAAGGAAATGACGCGTATGGTCCATCGATGTGACAATTGTCCTACATACACTGCACTGAAAGCATTCATCAAAGCAAAATGCAATGAACTTGAAATTGATGATGATGTACCATATAGTCAATGGGACAGCACAGACAGGAAGCCTCTGAGAATGCACACCACTTCTGTTGATGAGTTCAATGATATATTGGTCTACAACACTGATAACTTGTTGACACACATTCATTGGCAAGAGCCAGCCTTGCTCTCTGAAATCAAGAAAGCAAAAAATAGATGGTGAAACTTGTATATTACTCGTGGATTTTGCTGAGAACTTTCACTATAATGTGCAGGACGAAGCAAGGACAAGTGCACTTTTCATCTTGTGATCAAAGGAACTTGCAACATGTCATTATGCATTCTGTCTGATGACCTCAATCATGACACTAGTTTTGTCAATGAACTACAGAGATTGGTTTGCAGTTTCATCAAAGAAAAGTTGCCCCAAATCAAGCACATTGAATACTGAAGTGATGGTTGTGCAGGCTAATATAAGAGCTACAAAAACCTCTTAAATCTCTGTAATCAAGAAAATGACTTTGGTTTAGATGATATCTGGCAATTCTTTGCTGCAAGTCATGGCAAGCCTCAATGTGATGGCATCAGAGGAGCAGTGAAGAGAAAAATAGCATGGACAAGTCCTCAAAGACTCTTCACAAACAAAATCCTATCCACTTATACAGTGGAGGAGTTCTGCAATGAAAGTATTGCAGAGATCATGTTCATTTCCATCTACAAAAAAGATATGGTTTAAGTAAGAGAGGTTCTGGAGTCAAGCTATGTGTTAGGTGATACTATATCTGGTACAAGAAGTTGTCACCATTTTGAACCTACATCCACTATATCAATCAGGGAAAATAACTTAGTGACAACCATATATTCTCCATAGACAATCATTTTTTTCTGCAATGCCAACAGTTAATAAAATTGCAGTTACATTGAAACCAAATGATGATGCAACATGCATTTTTTATGGTTAGTGGAGTCAGTCAACATAGGGAAAAAAATGTAATATGCAAGTTTCTGCATCCACATAACCCAAAAAACAATTTTCATTGGCCTCAAAGAGACAATAAGAGCTATGTATCTTTCAACAGATTTATCATGATTGTCAAACTCCACAGTGTTCCAGCAATGTTATAATAGAGGAAGAACTTAAAGATACAAATAGTGTTCTTGAAATACAAAAATAATATTCTACATACAGTATTTTTATAATGTTTTTAAGGCATGTTCTATGGTTTTCATGTTGGGTTTTTTTCTCAACAACCCAGGAGGTCTTTACTCCTTTACTCCTTTTGTGTATTAAGGCTGACTCTTGCAGTGGACATCAGCTTGAAACGAGAAGTTGGAGAGCTGAGTTTGAATTCTAGTTGAATTCATTGCATTCACTTATGCGCAAATACCCACTGCTTCTCCCTCTAGCTATTAGTTAAATAGCATAACAGATTGGGTTCTGTAGACTTGATTAGCAATCAGTATACTGCAAAAAGTAATGGCAACCTACCGCAGGAAAATCTTCTGTCCAATCAACCACATCTCTTTTGGGGACTTTATCGCATAAGTGTGTATCACGTATAGCACTTAACTGACTGAATATAATAGTTGGAAACAAAGTTTCTAATGGTCATAAAGTGGGGGATCTTTTTTTTCTATTGTTAGGAATTAATAAATTTATCTCCCACTAATTACTACTTATTAATATAAAAATATAATCCGTCTCTTCTTATTCAATCTATGGGTTGCATAGCAGGACAGATTGGGTTCTATAGCTTTGGTTAACAACCAGTCTACTGCAAAAAGTAATGACCATCTACTGCGGGAAAATCTTCTGCCCAGTCAGTTATATCTCTTTCAAGACATGATTGCCCAAGTGTGTATCATGTATGGCACTTAACTGACTTTGGATAATTGTGACAAAAACCTA
This sequence comes from Ascarosepion bandense, assembly GCA_037127315.1. Classification (NCBI taxonomy): domain Eukaryota; kingdom Metazoa; phylum Mollusca; class Cephalopoda; order Sepiida; family Sepiidae; genus Ascarosepion; species Ascarosepion bandense. The sequence continues at coordinate 5,947,832 of JBBBDQ010000328.1, read as the reverse complement.
CAAAATTTAAACTGGAACACTTTCTTCTAGTCATGTTATGTACTAATACTTCTATTTCATTCTTTTACAAAATTAGTAGTGGGAGTTTCCTAGAAAGATTGTAATCAATGAGTGTCCTCTCTACAAACAGCACATTTTCTCAAATTTGTTGGTTGGAGTTTCCTGCAGAGGTTGTAATTAATGTGTCCTTCAACACAAATGCCATATTTTCTAAACATCTTTACAAAATGAACTGCAAGAAATAAAACCATATTTTTCTGAATCTATAAGAATTTTCCTTTAAAACTATGGTTTACTGTTATTGGACATAAAATCTGGCTTGTAGAATTATTACACAAAAATTGCCATGAAACGACATCAAGACCTTAGAATGTGTCTTAAGCTAACACTTGATAATGTTTTGAAGGGACATCGATTAAACATATGCTTGTATAAGTTGAAATTACATTTTTCACTGGATTCTGCAATTCTCAATATAACTGATTTATATGATCAATTTAATTTGAGCAGAATATGTTTATTAGATGTTTCTCTGCTATTTGTAACATTCTCTATGTATTAAAACTTTCTTTTTTGTGAAATTGGTGTTAACATCATAAATTACTTTAAATTTTTTCTTTATCAATCAGCTTTCTTTGCAAATGGTTATTACACCAGAGTGATAAAAACTTGTCTTTTGTTATTCAAAGAAACATTCATCATAACATCTTTGAACTGAAACAGAACACATTGACAATGGTTGAAAATCCATGTTTTTATGAAAAAAATGTGAAAATAAAGGATTTTGATGCTGATCTTTTCATATAAAGCAATAAAATACCAACATTTTTATTTGTATATTATGCAGGGTCAAAAAAAGCAAAACAAAAAAAAAGCAAAAACACACACACAAGAGATTTTACCTCTGACCTCTAGAGACTCAAAGGGGGTTCCATGCAAAACCTCTGGCAGCACCTAATATGTCAAAAAATGCCAGATGATCTCATCTGTCTTTCTAAGTATGATTTTTGGATTTCTTGCCCTCAAAACATTTCCAGATCCAATTTTTAGGGTTACTGAATGAAAGCATCTCTTAAAAAGTCAAATCTGGTATGCAGTGGTGGGCTTGATTTTCATGTCTAAAGGAGCAATTTTGGGGGCATGGAAACCATTTTTTGGGTGGACTGGAAAAATGGGTTCCTTAACTTCCCTGAACCCATACTTTTGGATATCTTCCTAACTTCATTGTATCTAACTAGAATCAAAAGGAGAAAAACTTCTGAGAAGGATGGTGTCAGGACCTGGATGATATATGGAATTTCCCATAAGGCATTATAAAATCAATGAAGGCATAAATTGCTCCATGTAAAACTCAAATGAGATAAAACCTAAAGGAAAAATAAAGGGAATATATACAGTAACATATTGCTACTGTAAAACAGGTTTCTATTTTACAAAAATCTTGTTAAATCTTAATGAACAGTAAAAGAATAGCAAAATAAATTAATCTTCAATAATCTCTTTTGTTGTGCAAGAATTGTACACAATATAAAATGTTAATATTTTTCCCAAAACTGTTCAAAAGTTTAAAATATTCTTTCAAGGAAAAATAATGTCAGATTTGATGAAATACAGTTAATAAAGCAACCATAATATAATTAATTAAAATTAAAATTAAAAAAATATTCATTTACTAATTAAATTGCTGGTTAATTTACAGTTACTTTTTGATGCCTTTAGCTACAAATGATATAATTTATTTGAAATAACTTAACAGTATGCAGATTTCACATGAAAACTAGGTAGAAGAATTATCCTGCAATAGGTTGCCATTACTTTCTGCGATAGACTGGTTGCCAGCCAAGACTATAGAACCCAATCTGTCCTTCTGTTCAACCTATAGCCGGAAGGAGAAAAGATGTATTAATATCTTTTCCAAGGGTATTTTGTGTGTAAGTGAATGAAACGAATTTGAGTGGAATTCAAACTCACCTTTCTGATTTCTCATTCTGAGCGAATATTCATTACAACACCCGACACTTTCAATCTAAAAATATTTTTTGGCTTTAAATAGCCTGAAAATGGTTAATAAGCTGTAGAAATCAATCAATTTAAGTCATATTTAAAAAGATTAATGTCAAAGGGCTAATTTTAAAATCTTCTCTTTGAAATTTATTTTTGATCATCCAAGACAAGAAAAAAATAATAGTTTTAAAATGATAATGTTAATTTTTTAAAAAGTATATTTATACATAAAAATGTTATTAAAATTTGCCCTATATGCTTGATTTCATGGAGAAAATAAAATGTCTTGTATATTTTTGGTTAAAATTTGATATCAGTAATAAATTTTTAGAACACTCCACGCCACCAAAAAGATAAAACATACAATAAAATGACATTGAAGTTTGAAATAACTTTCACAAAATAAAAAGATCTTTCTTAAATATTTAATTACAGTTTTAATTCCAAGTTAATGGATGAAATTTGTGGAGTATGGTTACAGTTGCCTTATGAAAAAAGTTTTGCTCATTTTTTTTTTTTTAATTATTTAACACACCTAAACTCATTTTTGGTGATGGTAAAAAAAAATCCAAAACTTTACTCTGCATTTGAACACAAAAATTTATTAAGAAATATTAGTTGAGACCCACTGAATTTCCCAGAGATACAACCAAATCACTGACTATGGGTCCTGGAGACTCATTCCATTAAAAAAAACTATCAGGATCACTGAAACTAAGCAAACAGTAAGTTTAGTCAAAACTAAACAAGGCAACAGTAATAAAGCAAAAACTTCACATACAAAAGGGATAGTCAAGTGATTGTAGCATTATGACATCAAGACAAGAACACACAAAAGTATGGCGGATGTAATCAAGATGTTAACTTTTAGAAAAAAATACCAGCATGCATCTATACAATTTGTCTATACATTTGGGGAGGGAATATTTTAGAAGTCATTTCTAAAATAATTAGAACCAACAAATTTAATATTCCCAATAAGCATTGGTGAATTTCCACCCAAATTTAAATGGATTACAATCTTTTTTCTCCTTATCTGCAAAATCTATGAATTCATCCATACTGACAAACCTGTTACCACCAAATAATTCTCTTTATCAAAAAATTTTTCAAAAATTAAATATAGCTTTCTTAAACATTATTTCAGAAAAATTAGCTGGTATAAAGTTTAATAAATCTAAACGAAACAAACATTACTTTCTTTTAGTGTAAAATGTTAAGAGAAAAGCACTTCAACATACTTCTCACCAGTGTGTTTGCATGTGTTGGATCATGTGTGACACCTATGGAAATGCAGACTGCAACACATAAGATGAATATGGTTTAATTTCACTGCAATTACATGCAGTTTAACAATATTAACATCTCTAAATTTTACAGGAACAGTGTTTCTCTTTGGTAGAGATTTGAATATAATCCAGTGTTGTATATCAACAAAGAATAGACTGAACCTGAAATTGAAGATCTTCTCAGCTTTGAGAATAAAAACTCTGATACGGATATATAAAAATATACAATATTTCTTTATTCTTTTTTCTCAGTGATCATGTGAAGTTGAGGTTGGTCAGAGGTATGCACGTGCACACAAGAGTTGACAGCTGCTGGCTTCTCTTTCTCAGAACTGATCTGCATTCAACTGCTGTCAACTATCTGACTCACTTAAATAGGCCAGCCTTCGTTTGACACGTGGCAATTCCAGTGCATTTTGCTATATTTCAAGTGCTAAAATCTTTTACCTCAACCTTTGTGTTCATCAAAACAAAACTTAGCTTGCCACCTAGTTTCTCTTGCACCCCCAGATATTTTAAAACATTTTTTTTTTCAAATCTTGTTGGCCACACATTGTACAATGTGAATACATTTCTAGGTGAATATATAACAGCAGTACATTTGGATTCTACAAAATACTCATAGACGTTTTCTATCCTGTGTGTTTGTGTATACCACAGCAGAGAATTCAATGAAAATACAAATGCACAAAATTCTCAATAATATGGTTCCTTACAAATATGTGCTTATATGACAATCAAAATCTGATTTACATAAAAATGCATCGGTGCAAACTTAAAAAGAATATGGCTTTCATCCTGTGTGTGTTCGCATATGGTTCTTCATATGTGATATTCGTGAAAATGCAGATCCACAAACTTCACAAGAATGTGGTTTTTCACCAGTGTGTGTTCGTATATGGCGCTTCAAAGCGGATTTGTCTGAAAATGCAGATCCACAAACTTCACAAGGATAGGGTTTTTCACCTGTGTGTGTTCGAATATGGCGCTTCAACCCTGACTTATCTGCAAATGCAGATCCACAAACTTCACAAGAATATGGTTTTTCACCAGTGTGTGTTCGCATATGGAATTTCAAATTTGACTTCTGTAAAAATTCTGATCCACAAATTTCACAAAGATATGGTTTCTCTCCAGTGTGTGTTCGCATATGGTATTCCAAAGATGACTTAGCTGAAAATGCAGACCCACAAACTTTGCATGAATGTGGTTTCTCTCCAGTGTGTGTTCGCATATGATCCTTCAAATATGGCTTCCTTGAAAATGATGATCCACAAACTTCACAAGAATATGGCTTCTCTCCAGTGTGTGTTCGCATATGGCATTTTAAATTTGAATTGTTAGAAAAGGCCGATCCACAAACTTCACATGAATGTGGTTTCTCTCCAGTGTGTATTTGCATATGGCGCTTCAAATGGGAATTGTCTGAAAAAGTAGATTCACAAATTTCACAAGAATATGGTTTCTCTCCAGTGTGTGTTCGCATATGGCGTATCAAAAGTGACTTTACTGAAAATGCAGACCCACAAACTTCACAAGAATGTGATTTCTCTCCAGTGTGTATTTGCATATGAAGCTTCAAACCTGATTTGTCTGAAAATTTGAATTCACAAACTTCACAAGAATATGGTTTCTCCCCAGTGTGTGTTCGGATATGACGTGTCAAAATGTTTTTTCGTGAAAATGCAGAACCACAAACTTCACAAGAATATGGTTTGTCTCCTGTGTGTGTTTGCATATGGCGCTTCAAATCTGTTTTTTCTGAAAATGCAGATCCACAAATATCACAAGAATGAGGTTTCTCTCCAGTGTGGATTCTCATATGACATTTTAAATATGACTTGTCTGCAAATCTAGATCCACAAACTTCACAAGAATAAGGTTTCTCACCAGTGTGTGTTCGTATATGACGCTTCAAAGTGTTCTTTCGGGAAAATAGAGATTTACAAATTTCACAAGAATACGGTTTTTCTCCGGTGTGTATACACATATGGCGCTTCAATTGGGACTTCTCTGAAAATTTTGATCCACAAACTTCACAAGGAAATGGTTTTTCTCCCGTGTGTGTTCGCATATGACACTTCAAGTGTGAATTCTTTGAAAATTTTGATCCACAAATTTCACAAAAATATGGTTTTTTAGCAGTGTGTGTACACATATGGGAATTCAAACATGACTTGTCCGAAAAGACAGAGCCACAAACTTCACAAACATATGGTTTCTTGCTAGTGCTGTTTTCCATCACACAGAAAATTTAAATACAGCACTTCACTCTAATTTTTGTTCATATATAACACTAAGATTATACCAAAACAATAAACCCCATATTTCAGAGTACATGTTTTCTTAATGTGATGCTTTTGAAAATATAGACACACAAATTTTCCATGATGTTTGCTGCATATATTTCTCTGCTTTTGATGGAAAGTCAAAATTCTTCTTTCATTTAAATTCCCAACAACTGTTTTTAAATTGAGATTTTCTGGTCAGCCCAAACACCTGTGATGAAAAAGTAAAGAAACATATTTTAACAGACACAATGAAAAATACATGAAATCACTTCACATTTTATAAAACAGTTGCTTTTTATATAATATTGAAATAAGTTGATCTTGAAATTCATATTCTAAATGCATTGCTGTATTTCAATATTAATTTAAATTGATAGAACAATTCTTTTTAAATAATTGAAATTGCTAAAATCAGCTATATTAGTGAATAAATCAACAGTAAAAACAATCTTTCATGAATAGAATATACTTTTCTGAAGCTGATGAATATTAACTGGTTTAAAATTTAATCTGATTAGAAACAAATATTACAAACTCTGTTTTAAATATTGCAGAAAAGCATTTTTCCACATGATGGGGTATTTTTTGAGGTGCTGACACTGTCTGAGAATATTTTCTACAAGGAAAATAATGGTAAAAATTACTCAAATAATGTGGGAATATTTTATATAATTTTTTAACAACTCAATATGCTTTAGAATCTTTAGAATATTTTATTGAATTTTAGTTACTTTGGTTTTACAGTCTTAATTAATGAAAGTACCTACAGTAGTGTCCTTAATATATGTCATCAGATTTTCAATAAATGACTATTTGAAAAAAATAAATTGATGATTTTTAGGTACCTCCACTCATTTTTATTCTTAACTTAAATTTAATTTTTAAAAATAAAAGTTTTCTTTTAATTGAAATTGAAATGATAAAATTTACTATTTCCACTAAGCGAAATACTCCAGTGTATTTCAAACAGAAATTATATAGATTGGAATGTAAAATTTTGAGCTTTCGAAATATTTTTCAATTTTTCAGCCATTTGTGAATGATTCACACATTTGTAAACAAAAGTTAATTCTCAGTTTTAAAAATCTTGCAAAAATAAAATATACATTAATGACATGTTATTATTGGAAAATTTAAATTTTAATCTGATCTGAAACAAATATTACTTGCTTATGACATGAAATTTAGAATAAGTGTTTCTTAATTATGGCGGGCTTATCTTTTTAATGGATGACAGTTTGTGATCATTCATTTCATACATCTGGCTACTATGGTGATCCAAAACTGACATAAATTTATGAAACCTAGGTAAATGTTTCTGGGTTTTGACTACCTAGTATTTTTTTCAAAACTTAACATAATATTTTCTGCAGTTATCTAATATTTTATTGAACTTTAGTGACTTTATCTTTCAAATATTGTAAAAATACATTTCTCCACATGGCAAAGGGTATCTTTTGAGGTGTTGTGAACCATCTCAATAGACATATATCTAGAAATATATTCTACAGGGGACATAACTATAAAAATTACTTGAATATGAGCACCTTTCTATATAATTTCTTCACTACCTAGTAAGCTTTAGAATTTAGGAAAATAGTCAAAGTAAACTAATATTTTATTGAATGTTAGTTACTTTGGCTTTACAGTCTTAATTATGAAAACAATTGAGGAAATGTTTGAAAATTACCAATAAATTTCAAATTTACTTTAGTTACCACTCTTGTTTTCTGTGTTGTATATGGTCATATACACAAAAATCAGCATGTTTATACATACACAAAAATAATGCAAATTTAAAAAAATATTGGGGGAAGATCACTGAATTATATTAAGCTAAAATGATAAAAATAGAAACAATTCTTGTCAAAATTCATTATTCATTGAAAAATTATTTTTCTTAATAATATCCAGAACATATCTTATCCACACATAAAACAATCCAAATTCTTTTTAAAAAAACTGAGAGATTGTCACCGAATTGTAGTAAGCTACATTTCTGAAATTTATTATCAGTAAATATAGTTTTTGTTTGTTTTTAATATTAGCAACACCTATTAACATGGAATTTTAAAAGATCTTAAATTTTATAAATTATTATAAATCTTAAAAAAATGATAACAACTATTATAAAAATCCATTATTAATTCAAAAACTGTTTTTGAGACAATTGTGTCCAGATTACATATTTTACTCACAAAAGCAACTAAAATTACTTTTAATTAAATAATGTTTTAGTTTTATCAAATTTTTAATTTTACAATTGAAAAAAGTTTTATTATGTGTTGTTTTAACAAAAAAACAGCAGATCATTTAAATTCTCCAAGTACAGTAACGCCTTCAGATACAAGTTTAATCAACACTCCGATAGCCCTGTTAAGGTAGACTTGCTTACCATTTTGAATTAAAACTTTTAGTCATATATTTCAAAAGGCAATCAAAGGAATACTGTTAAGCAAGGTAACTAACATGATTATTTACCAAAATGATAGAGGGGTAGGAGCAAAGACCAAACAAAAATTAAAACAAAAAGTGGATCAAATATTATGGCAATTGAAAAAAGGTTGAATTAATGATTAATACAGACAAATGTAATTTTAATTGCAAGAACCTGGCATATTTGGGCTACCAAATATCGAAGATCGATACAGCACCTGATGAAAGGCTAACAAAAAAACAGATGATGAACATGGAACTGAGAAAGACAGAATAATTCAATTGGTAGAGACAGCTGTACTTCTAATAAACAGGTTAAAAATTGAGACTGAGCAAGATCCAGTATCAAGCAAAATAATAAAAAAAGTAAAGAATAATAGGTGGAATAATTGTTCAATAGCAGAGCAACCATTTAAGGAGACACGACATAAGTTAACAGTTGACAATAGAATTACAAGCAATGGTGAAGTGATAGTAGTTCCACAGATGTTAAAGACAGACATATTGAGAGGGGTACATGATGATGTGCATTGCAGTGTCATGGCAACACAGAAAATTAAAATTACAAGCATGGTGGCCAGGTTATGCAAAGGATATTAAAATTTTAATAAATGAAATTAGAAGATTCAGGTAAATAGAGTTACATTCATGGCCTAAAAAGGCACAGCCATAGATTAGAGTATATATGGACCACGCAAACATCAATAGCATAGAGGATCATTTCTTATAATGGTGGATGCATATTTTGGTTGTCCATAAGTAATTACGATTAGAGCGTCCACAGTCAAACAAGATTTGAGAGATGTATATGCAAAGAGGATGTGCGTTGTGGTGCAGTGGATATCAGCTCAGAACGAGAAACCGGAGAGCCAAGTTCAAATTCCAGTTGAATTCATTGCATTCACTTACCCGCAAATACCCTTGGGAAAGGTATAAATCCATCTCTTCCTTCGAGTTATGGGTTAAATAACAGGACAGATTGGGTTATATAGCCTTGGCTGGCAACCAGTCTACCACAGAAAGCAATGGCAACCTACTGCGGGATAATCTTCTGCCCAGTCAGTCATGTCTCTTTCGAGACATGATCGCCCAAGCGTGTTTCACATATGGCACTTAACTGACTGATTTGCAAGGAATGGAGTACTGCAAATGTTAGAGTCAGATAATGCTCCTGAATTTGGGGGCAAAAATTTGTGCACATGGTTGAGGTGAATGTGCTGTGTGCTGTATAAAACTCCTCCATACCATCCTCAATATAATGAAATTACAGAATAATAATTTCAAACATTTTCATGATAAAACTTTTTTTTATCAAATGTGAGAACTTTTTCATTATGCTATCATTTCATTTCCTTTCCTTACTGAATAAGTTCTGTCATCTGAGACTTCCTTAAGCAAACTTTTAAAAAAGCACTGAAACAAATCAAGTGGAAATAACATCATAGCATGACGAAAGAAAGCTCCAAACTTAATAAAAACAAAGTTTTATTGTTACAATGTTTTTGTTATTATTAAGAGGAAAGATCAAAGTATTTTTTAATCATTAAAAAAAAAATTTTAAACTTTTATAACACTTGCAATTTTAGTAAAAAATTGTTTTTTTGTCAGTGGGTAACCAGACTGTTACCAGTGTTTACTACAGATAATGTAATATAAAATTCATTTTTTTTTCCAGTAAAAAAACATTAATTTGGAAATTCTTGCATAATCAAATAATCAAGGAATTTTAATGAAACTTTTAGGACTTATTCACAAATGAAAGAAATCATTTTTGAAATCATTTTCAGAAAATCTTGGAAAATATATAAGTATTTTTTTTTACATCTGTTACCTTCTCCCCCGATATAATTTTATGAAATTTCAGGAAATTGAATTTTGTATTGAAAATTTGTTCTATTACTTAAACACAGAACTCCTTGGGAAATGAAAATAATCTATTTTTTTTTCTTTTTCAAACCATTAGGCTTCTTTCCTAAAATTTGCCCTGAATAGTAAGATAAGAAATGCATAAAAAACTTAATTAGACAAGCTTTTAATTGCCTTTACAATATATATATTTTAAGGACATTATAGTCTGTAGTTTTTTGCTATTTTTTACAAGAATTGTTTTCATTTTTTTTAATTATAATAAATTTATAAAGATTCAAAAATATTTTAATATGTTAGCTTATTTAATTATTAAGTAAAAACTATAGTTACTAATCAAAAATTTATAAGCATAATACAAATCTTCAAACAAAAATAATTTTCAAATAATTTTTTGTGTGTGTGTATGTATAGGAAGGGAATTTCCTTTTTTTAAGTATGATATTTTGTGTGTGACATTAAAAGGACATGTGTCATGGTTTCTTCCCCTTATAAGAAAAAAATTTAGGCATTATGTCAATTCTGGTCAACTATACACAACTTACCAAAACACCTGGCTGTCCTCAATCACTTCACACCATTGTCATTAAGAAATACTATGTTTTATAAATTCTATGCTGTAAACAAGTATTGATTTTAAATTTTCTAATTTTCCAGAAATAATGTATTGCACATGTATATTTTATTTTTGCAAAATTTTTAAATCTGAGAATAAACTTATTTACAAACCTGTAAAAATTTGTAAAATTAAATTAATTTTTAAAAAATATCCTAATTTCATCAAACCAAATCATTCGTATTCAATAATCTTTCTATTTGAACATAATCCAAATTTTAAAGAGCAACATGACATTTTATTTTAAAAAGTTATATTTAAATAAAAAGTAAGTCAAATTCCATAACAGAGGCTGTTTTTAAATTGACATGTTCAACCTCACTGTGATTAAAAAAAGAGATAAAAATTTTAGAGCAAAATAACAAAATCCAATTTATTTTTTTAGTATGATTTAAAAATTGTTAATTCTTCAAAATATCTTAAATGAATTAGGTGAATTTTGTTTTTATTTAGGAAACACTAACAGAATAAAAGTTTTAAAAAGAAATTAAAAAAAAGGTGAGCCAAGTCAGTAAATAATGATTTCCTTTTCTTTTTTCTGAAAAGGAAAATTATTTTATTTTTACTTACATTATATTTATGAGGTAATTTTGAGTTATGTAACCTACAGAAAATATTTGCAAATATAAGTCTATTTGTTAACACCTCAAAAAGTACCTACTGCCATGAAAAATGCTATTCTGCAATTATGTGTTTGTCGTATTTGTTTTAAATAAGATTAATTAAGATTTAAACCAGTTAATCTTTCTCAAAGAAAGTTACAGAAAAATATATTTTATTGCCTGAAATGCTTTTTTAGAAAATCTTCATGAAATATTTTTTAAATTTTTTACCTCTCTCCCAACACATGTAATTTTATGAAATTTTGAAAAACTGAATTTTGTAAAACTGAATGTTTAGCTAATAAAAAAAAAATTCTTAAAGAATTTAAATCATCAATTCTTTTTTATAAAACAGGTCCCTCAGTCACTAAAAAATCTTGTCTGAATCTTAAAATCAAAAAATGCAATAAAACTAAGATATTATTTAATTCGAAATACTGTTTAATAAAATATTTATCTTAAAACAAAAAATATTTGATGATGAATTTTTATAAGAACAAAACAAGTGGAAATAACAATATAAACAATATTTAAAAATTTTAAATAAAAAAAAAAAAACGATTTGTCACTCACTTGTGATTTACTTTTTCTAGCAAAAATCTACTAACAGGATATTTTTTATAATTGGCGGCTTATTCTGTTAACAATAATTAAGTAAATTTATATTTTTTTAAAAAAAATCTAACAATTCTTAGATAAGAAAATGAATAAAACTAAAAAAGCTTATCCACAAAAAAAAACTAAATCTTAATAAAAAATATAATAGTTTATTTTTCTTTTCAAAAAACACCTTTTTCATAAGAAGTCGATTGCAAAAATTACAAAAAAAATTATCCCTTTTTCTTCAGTAGAAAATTTTAGTACTTAATAATTTATATATCATAAAAATAGCGGGGTTTTTTTTGTAGAAGGAAAAAAACCTAAAAATAAATAGTTAAAATTTAAACATATTTTTTTCCTTTTTTACCGAGTGAAAAAAAAGTTTTTTTTTAATTCAAACTCCGTCAAACCAAAACAGTCATTTGTGTTCCATAATCTTTCCAATTTTAAAAAGTCAAAGACATTTTTCATCTAAAAAACGTCAAGTCGATACTTATTGTTTTTATCGACATTTAAACGGACTTTATGTTAAATCAGCTTTTGTGAGTTTGAAGACAATAAAAATCTCTACAAAATTAAATAACAAAAAACAGTTAATCTTTTTAAAAAATGAAATCACAGTTCAATTTATTATTTTCATTTTTTTTTATTTCGCTAACACGAACTGAAAAAAAACGGATTAAAAAAAAACAAAACAAAACTGAGGCATTTCAATAAATAACGATTTCCTTTTTATCAAAATTATTCTTTTAATTTCTACTCAACTGTCAGACAAAATTCTCAGCTTCGAAATTAATTTTTTTGGGATTCCTGTCAACTTCATAATTTTCTTGTTCCTTTAATGCATATGAGTTCGAAACTGAAACGAATGACAAAAAGAATAAAAAAAAAATGAACAAACAAGATAAAAAAGGAAACTTACTTTTGAGAAAAGGTTTTGAACGACTTATTTAAGCTGAGAAAACTTAAACGGTGTTAATAAAGATTTAGTTCCATGTGATGTGTTAAAAACCCTAAGATTTCTTGGCATTTACAGAAAAGAGTTATGCGAAAATCGATGTATGAATTTTTTTTCAAGGTACAAGGATGTGCAGTGGATATCGGCTCGGAAAAATAATCGGAGAGTCAAGTTCGAATTCCAGATTAATTTGTTGCATTCACTTACGTGCAAGGTAATCACGTCTGCTGATAAGTTAAAATGAAAAATAAACGGTGAAAAAACGATTTCTTTTTGGTAATATGATATGTAAGTGAATGTGGGGTGGTAGTTTAGTACAATTTAGCCGAGAGTTTGTAGCCATAGCTTGGGTTAGGAGAGTTGTGCAGAGTAGCTTAGTTTTGGACAGGTCACTCTACTTTTGCCTGGGTAATTCTTATATTTGGATGTAAGTTTTTTTTAAGAAAGGGTAAAGATGGAATAGAGTTGCTATTGTTGTGTGAGTGTATTTTCTTTTATTTATACAATGTTCAATTTTTTTTATTTTGAGGATTAAACATGGGTATTAATTATCTTTTTGGAGGAGATTATTTTATGTGAATGAGGTATTTTTTGGTTAATTAAATTTTAATAAAAAATATTTTCGATGTTTACATAACACTGCTAATTCGTCTCTACGGTTCAATAGTTCGCCATTGTTAGGGTACTTTAAAATGTGCAGCTTTTCACTTAAGCATAAAAGGCAGATGTCATTAAATGAGTTACTCATTATGAGTACCAGTTTTTTTTTTCAGGATTTTCCATTTTGCTATGGGTTTCTGTTTTGTGTCTTAATTTCCAAAAATATGCAGAAAGGGATGTTTGGTTTCGATATAAGTTGTTTTTGAATGAAGTTAAGTGCATGTACCAGCGCTGCTTAAAGGTGTTCTTTATAGATCCAATATACACTTCATTTATAGTGCGGTTTTCAATTGATGTTATACTGCATTGATAGACAATTGACTTTATTTTACATCTATTTTGTAGTGGGCAATATTTGGGGTTTCTACACTTGCATAAGTTTTTATTGTTGTCCTCTTTATTATTTTCGTAGTTAATTTTATTTTGATCCACATGTACATTTAAGATAAATTTATAATGATTACTTATGATTTTTTTGAGGTTATTTCTGCAACTATAAGTTAGTTTAAGTAAATTTTTGTTAAAAATTTTACTTAGAGGGTTGTTAGTAGGGAAGTGTTTTTTTAATTAAATTGAGGAACTTCTGCCCTAACGTGGTGTTTACCATTTGGTTGAAAGGAGGTGTATACCAAATGATTTTTCTATTTCTATTTTTCCTGTTATGGTTATAGTTTATTATATACTTGATTTTTGTAGCTACTTTTCTTTAGGAACTTATTGTAAAGACTTTTATGTTTGTTAAATATTTCTTCACTGGAAGAGTTTTTACTAATTCTATGGAGGAGGGTATATGTTTGATTATACTTGGTGGGGTGATTTGACTTTGGGTGGATGTATAATGGATATTCATTGGGTTTTATGTATAGTTGGTAATCATTATTTACTAAGTCAAGTGTTACATCTAAGAAGTTTACTACATTTAAATTAATGTTGACTATTACTTTTAGATTTAAACTTTTGAATTCTCTGTAGAGAAGTTTTCTCATTTTGTCTGTTTTAAAATGTGTAGAATTTTGTACTGACATGAAACTATCATCTCTCTCTCTCTCTCTCTCTCTCTATATATATATATATATATATGTGTGTGTGTGTGTATGTATGTATTAATTTCTTTCAAATTCCTCATTGCTATGTCATTGTCCTTCAACCTCACAGTTACGTCATTCAAGACATTAATACCAATGAAGAAAGCTATTTGTCAGTCAGGAATGAAAAAGCAAATTTATCCATTAAAATACAAAATATATCAAAGTATATGTTTGCCTATTAAAAAAATTTTTTTAAATTTTTCAATATAACTAAAAATGCATATCATGAATTTAACAAAATTTTTTCTAAACATTAATGAAGTCCCAAATTATTGATTCCATCCCCAGCAGAGGAAATTATGAAATGATATTTCTTTTTAGGTATTAATGGTTTTTCTTTTCTTAATTTGACATTTAATACAAGCGCTCATTGAAAATAAAAGAGTAGTGACCTGATTCAATAGAAGTTTCTGAATATGAATGCCACATACCACAATAATTTGTTTACTCTGTAGCAATGGTGAAGGCTGCCGAACTTGAAAAGAATGTCTGAATAAAAATATTTGATAGGTACCATCAAGGTGATGGATATACAACACTTTCTAAGCATTTGGATGTTTCTAGATCAACATTTCAGAGAATTATATTGGTCAGCACAATTTTTCAGGCACAAGGTATTCCAATGCATTTTACCTTACTTTGGGATGCTGAATCCACATCATTTTTTTGTCAATCATTTCACGTTTTTGAGATATAAAAACTTGCAATTTTGCAGGATATGAAGATTGTACTCATAATTAAAATCAGAAAATAATTATTTATTGTTAACAAGTTACAAAAGCATATGTAATACACATTAGTATGCAAAAATTAAGTAGGATTATGAGAAAATTTATAAAAATAGTCTATTTATTCCAGCATAAATTTCCTCCTCTTTGACAATCTTTGCTGTATAGCAAAGGAACATCGCTCATCAAAGTTCATCAATCATCTGCCATCATGCTTTAGTCCCATGTACCTTGCTAACATTCTTCCATTATTTTAATGTCTCTAGAAACTTGTCCAAGTAACTGGTGATTTTCTAAGCGCAGCTTAGATGTAGCATAAGGCCAAAAGTATGGGACACCCAGTGAGGATCGAACTCACTACTCAATTGTAATGATTCTAGTGAGACAATTTTGCTAACCATTATATCACCTTGAGGTGCCCTTGTCCAAGTGACTGTGTAAATAATGTATCCTGATGCTCATTCTACACCCAAGTGCTTGCAAACTCAGTGGCAGCTTCTTTATAACATCTTGGTAGTTGTTAGCTTTTCTGTTACCAAGACATTTATGCACATCAGAGAATGCATTCCAAGTTCTAACTTCTTCAACATTCATTGTCGCAATAAAATGTGGATTCCTGAGGTCCATCAAATATTCACGCATTTTTCTTTTCAACACTGAGAGCAAGAAAAAGTTGAATATATATATATATATATATATATATATATATATATATATATATGAAGCAATCTCCACTGTGATCAAGAACTTTGACAAATTGCTTCATTACACCAAGTTTTACATGCAGTAGGGGAAAAGGCAATATTTTTCCCATCAACCAGAGGCTCATTATTGATGTTTTTCTCACCAGGCATCAAACTGTTTTTTGGTAGCCATTCTTTCTTTACTCAGTGATCAACTGAAGCCTTACTATCCCAGTAGACAAGAAATAGGTACTTTGCATAACCACTTTGCTGACCAAGAAAAAATTCACCATTTTCAAATCTACATGAATAACCCATTCATGAACATGGTATTATTCCAACTTCTCCAGAAGAATCTTCATGTTAGCATACTCTTCTTTCATTTTTACAGAAAGTCCAATTCGGATTGAGCCATAAGTTTTTCCATTATGAAGTAAAACACATTTCTACCTTCTTTTAGAACTGTCAATATAAAGTCTCCAATCATATGCAGGCAGTCCCAAAGTAAGGAGTTCTTTAACATCATTACAATAAACAAGTTGACCATCTGAATTTCCACAGTTCTGAATCTGTTACAATAAAAGGAAACATCTATACCAGGTTTCAGTAGTTTTTTCTCTTGTAAACTAGAAGCCAACAATTCAGCAGATGGAGTATTTGGATATTTCAAGTATTGTTTAGTTTTCTTATTGAAAACATTTAAAATGACAGTGCTGAAGTAGCAATTATGCAAATGGTTTGCTGGTTCTTTCGAAACCAGTAGCACACCAAACTTGAACTTAGCATTGTACCCTTGAGACCATGACGACAAATTTTCTACACAGGTTTTGCACACTTTGTGAGGGGACCAGCTTTTGTTCTGATCTCCAAGTGGTACTTTAAAGTTGGCAAGATACACCTTTTTGAAAAAGTCATTAATGTTAAACCTTTGATTCTGCAAAGTGAAGTTTTAAGAGATACAGCAGAAGGTGTGTGGATCATTCCTTTTTGAGATATTGTGGCCATAGCTGCTAGACATCAAAGGTTGTACACTGCAATGTTTAAACAAGCAACAACAAATCAGTACTTGGATTAGGAGAGGAGTTTTATAGGGAATTTGTGCACAATTTTGATTGTCTGTTAGGAAGTTATCTCAAATTCTTTTCTGATTAGAATAAAGAAGTGATACCTAAATCACTTCCTTTTTAGAACTAGGAAATAGTTATAGTCTACAAAATCAATTGCTTGTTAGTATTCTTTCACTGAAGCTTGTCATTATAATTTTACCTATCCAGCCAATCAGAAATGAGACATCATACAACATACAACAAAATTTATTTCAAGAAATGTATTCAACTTATTAAAAACTTGTCACTCTAAATATGACAGTGTACAGCCAAACCAAAAATTTTTCAAACTGTGCTGAAAATTATTATTTTCAGCAAAATACATTAAAATTATTATTTTCATGTATTTTCAAAATACATGAAAATTATTATTTTCAGCAAAATACATGAAAATGTGGTGTACTGAGATCACAAAAATGTGATGTGATAGAGCAAATCTGCGACCAGATTTGGATTCAGCAAAATTAGTCTAAATCAGTTCTAAATCTTCATGCCAAGAAAAAAGAATTGTTGGCCAGTGTTATCAATACTAGACTCATTGTACTGAGATTAACAACTGGCAAAAAATGGTTATTTTCTGAAAGAATAGAAAGATTTCAGAGATGTCTTGAAGAATCCTCACTTAACAGAAAAGGATATTGTCAATGATATATAGACAGCAGGCCCGAAAATATAGAGATGGAGATAGTTATTTTGTGTCTTTATTAAGCAGGACTTCAATTTGATTGATAGAAAAGTGAAACTTTGGTACTTTGCATAACCACTTTGCTGACCAAGAAAAAATTCACCATTTTAAAATCTACATGAGTAACCCATTCATGAACATGGTATTCTAGCCTCTCCAGAAGAATCTTCATGTTAGCATACTCTTCTTTCATTTTTACAGAATGTCCAATTGAGATTGAGCTATAATTATTTTCATTATGAATTAAATAATATTTCAAACTTCTTTAGAACTGTCAATAAAAAGTCTCCACTCACTTGAATCATATGCAGGCAGTCCCAAAGTGAGAAGAATTTCTTTAACATCATTACAATAAACAATTTGTTATACTGATATCACAAAAGTATGAAGTGATATAGAAAATCTGAGACCAGATTTGGATTCAGCACCCGAAAATTAGTCTAAATCAATTCTAACTCTTCATGCCAGAAAAATATAAGAATTGTTGGTCAGTGTTATCAATACGAGACTCATTGTATTTGAGATTAACAACTGGCAAAAAATGGTTAATTTCTGAAAGAATAGAAAGATGTCTTGAAGAATCCTCACTTAACAGCTAAGGATATTGTTAATGATATACAGACAGCAGTGTTGAAAATGTAATGCTGAATGTAGTCATTTGGTATCTTCAAGACTTTAAGCTGATTGAAAAATAATTGGAATACTTTGGATTTTAACTGAAGATGAAAAAATTGATCCTGATCCATAGATGAACTAAAGGCATGGTAAATAGTTATAGAAACTCTAAGGATGTTCCACAAATTTTCAGGTGACTGTGAATATTCATAATATCTTGAGCAGCAATGGAATTGTCATACCTCCTTTCTTCACTAAGAGTCTAATGAAGCATTGAGGAGGGTTGAAAGGCCTTGGATAAAGAGTGTAAGCAAAGGAAGGCTGTATACCGATTGTTATGTTCTCATGTATTCACACCTAACCCTCACCCTCTTCTCTCTCAGGCAACCTTATGAAATCAGCAGTCAAATTAACATGAGCCAGAAAATGAGCATTAAAAACAAGTGGCTGATGGCTAAAAGTAGCCCATCACACATGTGCAGTGTAACATAATCCAGTGTGAAAAACTGCACAGAAAAAATTCTTGAGAACTAGTTGGACAGCAGACCTCAAGGTATAAACAGATTTTTTATGTTATCAACATATAAAGAGACTGATTATTGAAGAGTTCAAATATTTCAAATAACTCATTAAACAATGATACATACAGACATTTAATTGATTGACTAAATAGTTACAAAATAAAAGGTAACAGTGAATTACTAAGTGTTTTAATAATCAAACATAAGGGCATGTATGATTCTTCCAGTTAAGGAAAATTGAGAATATGTTAGTCAACTCAACATAAAATCTTTACAACTGAAAAAAAACTTTTATGTTATCAAGACTGCAAAAATGGAAAAAAACATCATTTGGCAACAAAAAATGGCAACTTTGAAAAGAATGCAAAGAACTGAACTAAAGGAAAAGAAAAGACAATATAAAAAAGATAGAAAAATATACACTTTTTTCTTCTCTATTTCATATTATGAACACAAGTGAAGTGTTTTTGTATCATATTACATACACTGCAAACATCTTTCTATACCAACATCATTTTTACATTATATTAAATTCTATTAAATTATAATCAAGGCTTTTGTCATTCATCTCTGTTGGTTATTTTCCTTATCCGAGTATCTGATTCTGCAAGAGAACCATACACTACTGGACTGGAAAACCTTGGTTATACATCTTGGCAAAAAGTGTAACATTTTTTACTTTGCTTTTTATATTTTATGTTGCAGCAATTAAGTTGTAAAACTACTGATATGATTCTGTCTTATCTCATGAGGGCAGAAAATCCAGAGTTACAACCTATACAATCATGTTACCCCCAAATATATTATAGTGAGTTATCCATTCTAGTGAAGTGTAGTTGTGTGTTGAAACAGATTAATTGAATTTGGCCTTGTTAGTAGATAGCCCTCTATAAGGGGGTATAAAACAAGAAAATCAAATTGTGTATAGAAACAACATTTTGGAGTAGATAGATCTATCTATCGCCCGGTTCACACTCCACCCATGTCTATTGAACAGGTTAAGAGGCTCATCCCTTGTTCCCTGTTTAGGATGTGGTTTCCAGCTTTCTCTTTTCCAATCTTCTCACTTTGTTTTTTTTCCCCTAATTGGAGTAGATAGGTCTATCTATCGCCCGGTTCACACTCCACCCATGTCTACTGAACAGGTTAAGAGGCTCATCCCTTCCCTGTTTAGGATGTGGTTTCCGGCTTTCTCTTTTCCAATCTTTTCACTATTACGTAGCCCCCTGCACATCAGTGGTGTTACCGCCTTGCTCGGGGTGATACAATTAAAAATAATATATATATATATATATATATATATATATATATATATCAATTAAGGATTTTTACAAATAAAAGTAACGTCTTTTGGTTGGTACAAAGGTCATTAAAAATGTTCATAGCAGTAAATGCTGAAAATGAAAAGAGTCTATGCGTATGTATGTGTGAGCGTTTGTCTGTTAGGAATGTCTTTGATGTCTCCGCTCAGTCCTTTGGGTAAGTGGCTCAGGGAACAGTGAAGAAGATGAGAAAGAAAGGAGAGGTGAACATGATGTGATCACTTAACGTGGGCAAGGGACGTGCTAATTATGCTCGTATTTTCTCAACTGGTGATGCTTCCTGTGTTGGCTTTATTTTTCTTTGGGTGTCCAAACATGTCATTTGGGAATTCACACCCGGATTTAATTCTGGGCTTCCCATTGGACGATAAAATTCACATTGGCTTACGAAAAGGAATTTGATATTTATTTATTTTTGGTTTACTGTCATCTGCGTTGAGCAAGATGTGCAAAGACCAGTTTTAGTCATTTGCTTTCTGGACCTCTGAGGGAAAACATCCGATATATCACCACTATATAACTTCCTAGTTCTCCAGACCTGAAGCCATTTGACTATTACACATGAAACATAGTGGAGCAAAAAGTCAACCTATGTCCAATAACGTTATAAAATATCTGAAGTCTGCCAGAATTAATACATTGTCCAAAATGAATTAAGATCATCTAATTAGAACATTTCAGACAAAATATTGAAGTAGTCATTGATGCTAACAGTAAATTCATTAAGAGAGAAATTCATTAAGAGAAATTCATTAAGTATCTAGAGAACTCTCAAGATTATTTGTACCTATTTTTTATCAAACAAAGAACTTCTTTCTCAAAATTTTACTAAATTCATGCAAATATCTTGAAAGGTTTGATATATTTACACAAATGACCCAAAATGCAAACCCATCAAGGAAGGCAAGAACATATTTAAGCAAAGAAAGTCAGCATAAAACCTCTTTCTAAAATTATGCTTTATCAAGATTTTTTCCTAAGGGCATAAAAGCAATATTACTTCCTGTTTCATCAAATGCAGTGAATTTACTGTTGCAACATAGAGAATCTAGTGGCATAAGATATTATGAAATCAATGAATGTGTAAATTACTCTTTGCTTAATTGTAAAACTCGAATGATAAAAATAATCTGGAGTGAAATTAAAGTAAATTAATAAAGTATAGAGTAACATATTGCTACTGTAGAATATTCTTCTATTTGACAAAAATCTTGCAAAATCTTTTAACAGATAGTAAAACTGAAAAAAATAAAAAAGTTGCTCTTGAATAATCTCTTTCCAGTTGTGTAATAATTGAACACATTATAAAATGTTAATGGTATTTTTCTGAAAACTGTTTAAATGTCTAAAATATTTTAGAAATTATTCATTCCACATATAAAGTCTATTTTGACAACATACAAAACTATGCCAATTATAACATAATGAAAGATATTAAAATTAAGAAAAAGTAAATTAATTTTCTTATTGAATTACTGGTTAATTTACACTATTTACATTGTTCGGACTGTTGCCCTCATCTTCACTACCATGTTTATGACATTTACACCACTGTACGCTCCATCCAAGAGATCATAAACATAACAGGAAAGATGAGGACATAGTCTGAATAATGTAAATAGTGTAAATACTACATCACATACTACGTTGATATCTGCTGCACCACAACGCACATCCACGATGTGCGTTGTGGTGCAGTGGATATCGACTCGAAACGACAAATCATTTGTGCCGCATTCAAATTCCAGCTGAATTCTCTGCATTCACTTACGCACAAATACCCTTGGGAAAGGTATTAATCCGTCTCTTCCCTCCAGTTATGGGTTAAATAATAGGACAGATTGGGTTCTATAGCCTTGGCTGGCAACCAGTCTACCACAGAAAGTAATGGCAACCTACTGCGGGATAATATTCTGCCCAGTCAGCCATGTCTTGAAAGAGACATGATCGCCCAAGCGTGCATCACGTATGGCACTTAACTGACTGACTACATCTCAGAAGTATAGACAAATTCTGGTTAATTTATATTAGCTTTTAGAAGCTTTTCACTATTAATGACATGAATCATCTGCAATAACTTCAAACAGTATGCAAATTTATGACAAAATCTTTACCTTCATAGGATTATAGCCACATCATGTCAGAACACCAGTTTCCTATAAAATGACTGAAATTAAGCAATGTGATGTCTGGGTGACTGCTTTGGAATACCAGGTACTACAAGCATGGAAGTGCAGATGGTGTAATAGATGAATCCACCTTTTTTACTCCCAGCAGTAGTTTAATCCATATGACTTTTACCACAAAAATATTATCATCTCAAAACAAAAAGATTGTACAATCTAAAAGTATTTTCTGGTTTTAAATTACCTGCAAACAATTTATAAGCTGTAATAATCTATCAGTTCAACAGTCATTTAAAAAAAAATTAATGATGTCAAAGAACATAATTAAAACTTATCTAAATTTTACTTTTGATCATCCATAAAAAACTAGTAAAATGATGTAAATTTTTTTAAGAATGTTTACACTCAAAAATATTATTAAAATTTTACTTGTATGTTTGTTTTCCTGGAGAAAAGCAAAAATATACAGGACATTTTATTAAAACTCAGTATCAGTGATAAATCTTTGGTAGGGTACACTATTCACCCCACCATCAAAATTAAAGCATACCCAATTTTGAATTAATTTTCACAAAATAAAAATCTTTCTGGAAAATTTAATCATAGTTTTAATTCCAATGGATTAAACTTATAGAGGACAGCTATGGTTAAGTAATTTAGTATTGCCTTAACAAAAACTTTCTTGGTTCATTTTTTTTAATGTGCCAGAACTCAGTTTTGGGGGATTATTGTAAACAACAAAAAAAAAAAAATAATCCAATAACTCAGTTTCTAATTGAACAAAAAAATTATTAAAAAAAACTTTGGTTGGGACAGATTGAAGTTCCAAGTGACACAACCAACTGCCTACAAGTCATAGAGACCCACTCTGTTAAAAATACCTATCAGGAGTACTGATACTAAGCAAACAGTATATAAGTCAAAACTAAGCAAAGCAACAGTAATAAAGCAAAAAGTTCCCAAAGGAAAACTGGCGTACACACACAAAAGGAATAAAATCAAGTAATTCTAGCAATTTGACATCAAGACAAGAAAGAACAAAAATATAGCAGATGTGATTGAGAAGTTGTTCATTTTTATTGGTTAGAAAAAATATCTACATGAATTTATAAAATTTGTCTATAAATTTTGGGAGGGGATATTTCAGTAGTCATTCCTACAACAAATTTAATATTCTTAATAAACAGGAGTGCATTTCAAAGGAAATTTAAATGGATTGCAACCTTTTCCTTTTTTAATTGTCTATGAAAAATCAATAAATTTGTGCGTACTAACAGACCATTTGACACTAAATAATTCTCTTTATTAAAAAGCCCTTCAAAAATTAAATACAGCTTTGTGAAACATAATTTTAGAAAAATTAGCTGAAATTTAATGAAACTAAATTGAAACAAATTATTTTTCATTATCAAAAAGCACTGAAATACATATATTCACGTACTTCACAACAGTGAATGTTTGCATATGTCAGATCCTATATGACATCTGCAACAATTCAAACCACAATAAGATGAATATGTTTTCATTTCACTGTGTTTGCAGGCATGTTAAGCTCTCTGAAAATATAGATACACAAATTTTACAGGAACAGTGTTTCTCTCTGGAAGAGATTTGAATATGATGAAGTACATTTGATGCTTCTAGAAACAGAAATTTACAAAATACTCAGGTTTTCTATCCTGTTTTAATATGACAATGTACAGAATTCAATGAAAATGTAAATGCACAAAAATCATAAGAATATTGTTTCTCACCAGTGTGTGTTCACTCATGACACCAAATCTGATCTACATAAAATATGTAGGCACAAACTTAAAATGAATATGGTTTCTAGCTAGTATGTATTCGTATATGGTGCTTTAAGTGTGAATTCTGTGAAAATGCAGATCCACAAACTTCACAAGAATACGGTTTTTCTCCGGTGTGTGTTCGCACATGTCTCTCCAAATGTGAAATATCTGAAAATGCAGATCCACAAACTTCACAAGAATATGGTTTCTCCCCAGTGTGTATTCGCATATGGCGCTTCAAAAGAGGATTCACTGAAAATGTAGACCCACAAATTTTACAAGAATGTGGTTTTTCTCTAGTGTGTGTTCGCATATGGTCCTTCAAATTTGAATTGCTGGCAAATGCAGATGCACAAAAATCACAGGAATATGGTTTTTCCTTAGTGTGTGTTCGTATATGATGCTGTAAGCTGCTCTTCCGTGAAAATGCAGATCCACAAACATCACAAGAATATGGTTTCTCCCCAGTGTGTATTCGCCTATGGTGCTTCAAACCTGTTTTCCCTGAAAATGCAGATCCACAAATATCACAAGAATAAGGTTTCTCCCCAGTGTGGGTTCGCATATGGCATTTCAAGTATGACTTGTCTGCAAATCTAGATCCACAAACTTCACATGAATATGGTTTCTCCCCAGTTTGTGTTTGCATATGGCAATTTAAACAGGATTTGTCTGAAAAGACAGACCCACAAACTTCACAAACATATGGCTTTTTGCTAGTGCTTTTTTCCATATGGCACATGGAATTTAAATTCTGATAAAAAATTTGCAATGTTAAATACAGGACTTCACTCTAAATTCTACTCATATATAACACTAAAATTCTGCTAAAAAATAAATCACATGTTTTAAAGTACAGGTTTTTTTTTAATGTGATACTTTTAAAAATATAGATGCACAAATTTTCCATGATGTATGCAGCATATATTTCTCTGCTTCTGATGGAAAGTCAAAATTCTTCTCCTTTTTTCCTTCAAATTTCCAATAACAGATTTTTATATTGGGATTTTCTGTTCAGCCCAAACACCTGTGATGAAAAAAGTTAAAAGCCGTATTTTAAAAGAGACAGTGAAAAATACATGAAATAACTTCATATTTTATACAACATTTTTTTATATAATATTGAAATAAGTTCATCTTGAAATAAGGCAAAAATTCATAATGACCAAGTTAAACTTTGTCTTTTTGAAAGGTAAGAAAGATAGAATATGAAGTCAGTTTTAAATATCAAGCATTAAAGTATTTTTGCTTTTTCACAAGTTGTATAAATCAAGATGGTGATTTCAATCTGGCAATTATTATTTTGTTGATATGCATCAAACATTACAACTGGATATCAACACAAAGAAAATAATAAGAAAATTGTGATATAAAATCAATCTGTATCAGCTCTATAAAACCAAAGATGTTTTTTGAAAGTGATATTAAAATAAAAATGTTTACCTTCAAATAGGTATTATAATATGAATCAAGAAATCTTTTACAAAAACAAAGAAATACAAACTGAAAACCGGGCTTTTAAAATCTGATACAACTGAACTAATTCTTGGCTATACATAAAATTTCTAGCATTTAATGAATGAATTGTATACCAAATAGGTTATTTATTAGAACACTTTGTGAAAATATTATTTTGGGAGGGGGTTTGTTTTACCTGCCACCCACCATTCAGATGTAGTTTTTATGGGATCATCTAACTATTTACTGTTATATGTAATTTTGAAATTCATCCTGTTGCTTTTACACATAATTTATTTCCTTAAATAAAGACATGTTTGCAAAATCAAAAACTGTAATGTTTAATGTGAATCATTTTTAAAAGAATTTTATATTAGGGTTTTTTTAGGGTTTTTTAAAAGAATTTTATATTAGGGTTTTGTTTTATGAACTTATTTTTTATATAGATGTACAAAAGAAAAATAATTCAGATTTAAAACCTTTGGCCATTTAAGTTTCACATAAAAATATAGAATAAAAATTACATTCATAATCTAAGGGATACTTCATAGACAAAATAAAAGGCATCACTTGGATGCTTGTGAAAAATTAAGAACTTAAAATGAACTCTATATTAATTTTACACCCCTCATTTTTCTAAGTAGCAACTCTGTTAATTTGATACATTTGATTTAATTCAGAAATTTTTTTAAAAAATTATATTAGGTGAAATGATTTATTTTATATAATACAATATGTGTGTCAGTGGAGCCTCAGGGAGTTAATCAGAAGAAAGAAAAGGGAAGAGGAAAAAAGGAGAAAAACCAAAGAAAATGAGGAAAAAGAGAGGAAAAAACTGCAGAGAGTATGAAAGGAGTGAGTTGTATTCTTTTGAGGAGTCAGTGAACAAAAAAGAAAACTGCAAATACAATGACTGTTGGATAAACAAGCAATTTTTGAGATTTTGTGAATTGACTGATGAGGGCCCATCTGGATTTTCTCCCAAAAAGAAGTGACCCAAAGAGAAACTAGGTGGTCTTGCTGACCAAGAAAGACATAAACAGAAAGATAATTTTCTTCATTACTAAAGATTGTAAGAATATATTTTTTTCTGTTTTTCTTTTTTTTTTCCACCCATGATAACTGTGGATGAAGAAAACAGTACTTTTGAGAAATCACTGGCATGGGGCCATCTGAATTGGTTCTAATTATCTTAGAATATGGTCAAGTCCTTGGCTTCAAAAAATCCCCTGAAGCAGAGTGAAACAAGATGATAAAGAAGGATTCACAACTAGAAACACCCTTTTGCATATGGATTAAGTTTAGATTCATCACAAAGACAGTTGTACCAGCCATTGGAAATTGGCTGAGATTGGATACTGAGATGGTGGAAAGTAGGAGAAAAATTAGAACTGTCTATATGGAGTGATGGTGCAAGATGAAAAGTGAAGAGAGTGAGCATTAAGGGGCGGCTTAATTCATCAGGCCAATCTCAAAAGAAGGTTGGACAACCCCATAATTTTAAAAATTACCTAAGGAAACATATTTTGAAAGTATGAGATTTTAGAAAAAAAATTGATGATAAAGATAGGAGATAACCAAACCCTGTTCAATCCCATGCATGCTGAACACAGAGACCGTGGCAAAACTGTAGGTCTGGACAACTTGCAAAATCCCCACATTACTGCTACTGGAATCCCTATCATTCATTGAGACCTTCTGACCAAGACCTTGTACCATCTCTGAACTTAGAAATTTAAATTAATACAAACATAGACTATAAACTCCACAAGTGCATCCCAATGTCCTTTGACTATAAACAGTAGTGGGAAGGGTTAAAAAAAATTGTATATAAGAAATCATTTATAAACCAAAAGCGTTGTTACATTTTTAACCAAAGTTGATTCTTCCTTGTTTCTTAGGTGTCAAACAATTCTTCACTTCCATTTTCATCAGTGATCTTCTCACCCTCTGAGATCAAAAACAATATGGCAGAGGATTGAATTGTCATAAAGGAGATGGACACTAGCTAGATTGAATAGTACCATGCTCATCATCACAATACCAGCGACAAGCCAGCAACACATCAATGCGTGAAGAGTCAGCTAGATGGTAACCTCTGTGATGTGAAGAAATCTGAAGGCCAAAGCAGTAGTGAAAGGGTTACATACATAAGAAAATAATAAAAAATAAAACCAATGAATTAAAATCAAAAGTGTCATTTAAATAAAAAAAATCTAAGTGTATAAAATGAAAACTATATTTTTAAACTATTGGTTATATAAAGTTAAACATAATTTTTAAGCATAAATAATAATTTCCTGATTGTTGTGTAATTCTTTAATTTTTTTTCATCATTCATGCACATTTTGGTTATAGCCTTTGATTCCACAGGCTACAGTGCATAATTAAGCATTATTCTCATTAGCTTTTAAGTAGGTACCTCCAAAGAAAAGTGATACGTAAGGTTTAAAATGCATTTGTAAAATTGAAAAATTGTTTTAAAAAATTCTATTTTAGTATGTTTCCAGATTTAATTTAATATTTCCAATAAGCAAAATACTTTGCCACATTTCAAAACACTTATTTGATGAATATAATCTGAGCACATTTTATATAATTTTTTAGCTACCCAGTAAGCTTTAGGATTTAGAAAAATAGTCAAAGTAATTAATATTTTATTGAATTTTAGTTACTTATGCTTTACAGTCTTAATCATGAAAATAACTGTCGAGGAAATGTTTGAAAATTACCAATAAATTTCAAATTTACTTGAGGTACCACTCTTACCTTTTGATAATGTTGTGTATGTTAATATTTACAAAATCAACTTGTTTATACACACAAACACACAAAATAATACAAAGTTTTAAAAAATATTGTCAGGATGGCCACTGAATTATACTAAACTTTTCAATTTATGATCAGTAAATATAGTTTTTCTTTTTTTTTAAGATCAATAACACCTCTTAAAATTAATATACAATTTTAAAGATTTTAAATTTTATGAATTGTTACAATTAAAACTTAAAAAAATAAACAAAAACAACTCTTGTAAAATTCATTATTCATTGAAAAACTTTTCTCTTCAGACAATTTAATCTTACTTACCAAAGCAATTAAAATTACTTCCAATTATATAATGTCTTAGTTTTACCACATTTTTCATTTTACAATTCAAAAGAGTTTTCTCTAATTAGTTGTTTTTTTTACAAAAAAAACTGATCATTTAAATTCTCCAAGTAATGTCTCAAGATACAAGTTTAATTCATTTCAAGACTAAGCTCATAACTCAAATTAATTTTCCATATTGAAATTATGGGGAATATTTCCACTCTGTTTCAGGCCCTTAAAACAGTAAACCCTAAAGCTCATCCCTGTTTTTGTATTTATGGGTTTCTTACAAACAAAAATGTGTGAATAAACCAGAAATGTAGTTTACATACAAAAAAGAGAAAAACCAATTTGTAAAGAAATAAACTGCACTAAACCATAAAGTTCAAATGAGTCACAGGCCAATTGACAGAGGATAGAGAGAGAGAGAGAGAGAGAGAGAGAGAGGGATGACAACAACAACAACAACTAGCTTAGCAACCTCAAAGCTGGTTTAGCAATGGCTAGCCTAGTGTACATTACCACCAAAGATGAACTTCATTAAGTTTTTTAAGAATTTACATTTTATCCAAAAATGAAAATATTTGTTTTACTTCCTTGGCTGCTGTTATTAGTATTAGTGTCTTTCTATTTTAACATTATGCATATTTCCAATTAAATAATGTTGCGATCTTATTGCATGTTTAATTTTACAATTCATAGCAGATGTTCATGAAATGAGTAAAAATTTTGAAAAAAAAAAAGAATGATATTGATTTACATCATCCAAGGAGTCTTACTTTTAACTAATAAAGCATTTAGGGATAAAAAATTTAGTTAAATTTCATTAACTGTGGGGGTGGGGGATAAAAATTTTCTAAAAGAAAAAATGTTAAAAAAAATTTAATTCATGTTCTAACTAAATAATATCTTAGTAGCATTATTTTAAAATAGGAGCAAATTTTGGGGAAGTGAGTAACACTTCAAAAAAGTTAGTCCTGCTTTTAACCAATAAAAACATTTGGGGATGAAAATTTACATTAAATTCCATGAAATGGTAGTGGGGGGATAAAAAAAATTTTTTTAAAGAAAATGGTAGTGGGGAGGATAAAAAATTTTTTTAAAGAAAATGGTAGTGGGGGGATAAAAAAATTTTTTAAAGAAAATGGTAGTGGGGGGATAAAAAATTTTTTAAAGAAAATGGTAGTGGGGGGATAAAAAAATTTTTTTAAAGAAAATGGTGGTGGGGGGATAAAAAAAATTTTTAAAGAAAAATTTTAAAAATAATTTTCTTCATCTGTGAATAAATCCTGAAATTTTCATTAAATATGACAATTATTTCATTTTTGCAAGAATTTTCAGAATGAAAGTGTTTTTTACTGGAAAAAAGGTGCTAAAATACTAACTGTAAATATTAAGTCAATGACTAATGAAAAAAATGACATAATACCTAAAAACAAAATCAAACAAGATATTTAACCAAAATTTCAAATGTGATTGAAAGAATTAAAAATTTTAATAAAAATATTTTGGTCATTCCAATTAATAACAAACATTTTGATGCTAAAACTTTATTTTTATCAAGTTTGAGAACATTTTCATCATGCTATGCCATCATTTCATCTATACTGAATCAATTGTCTTTCCTTGCAAAGTAACAAATAAGTTCTGCCATCTGAGACATCCTAAGAAAAATTTTCAAAATAGAACTGAAACAAATCAAGTGGAAGTAACAACTATACAAATGAAAAAAGATTTTTTTTTATCAAAAACAGGTAATTTTTCAGTTGACTGAAATGATTCAATGGAAGTACCTCAACTCAATACCTAAATTTTACATTGAATTTTTAAAAATAATGTTTTCTTGAAGCATTAATTTTAGCTTTAACTGAAAATTAAATGATTAAATTTACTATTTCCAGTAAAGAAAATACTCTGGTGTATTTCAAATAGAAATTATATTGACTGGAATTTCAACTTCTTTAGAGTTTGATATTCATCATTTTTTCATCCATTTTGACAAGTTTGTAAACAAAAGTTAATTCTCCATTTTATAAATCTTTTAAAAATAAAATATACATCTATGACATGTTATTTTTGGAAAATTAGCAAATTTAAAGTTAAATTAATCTGATCTACACAAGTGTTATTTTTTATAGCATGAAATTTAGAATAAAATTATTTCTTAATCACGGAGCTCTAATGTTTCTGACCTGTTAAGTCAGTGATCACAGCCAGATATGGTGATAGGCTAAGTATGGTTAAGTGAAATTGACATAATTGTCCAAATTTTTTTGCTGTAAGGGTAAAAAACTGTGAAATATGTGAACTTTTAATAATGAACAAAATATCATACTTAAAAAAATCTTCCTTACACACACACACACACACACACACACACACACAGAGAAAAAATTTTAAAATAATTAAAAAATCTTTTAGCTCAAAGATTTGTATTAATCTTTTCAATTTTTGATTAGTAAATAAAGTCATCACTTAATAACCTAACAGCCACAAAGTATGTAAAGAATTTTAGAAATATTTTTTAAACTTTACAAATTATTATAATTAAAAAAGAAAAATATTCTTTCAAAAATTCATTATTCATCAAAAAAACTTTTCTTTCTGACTACAGTGTAACCCTGATATAAGAGAGTTGTCGGGACCGGATAATAGTTCTCTTGTAACCAAGTTTCTCTTATATCCATGTTTGGTCTATTTTATATGCATTACTACAGGCTCTAATTTGGGACCAGTGAAAATCGTTCTTATATCCAGGGCTCTTATATCCAGGTTATAGCATAACACCCTAGGCTCTGATCCTGCCTCCTGGCGGTCGCATTACACTCGCTTCTGGTATTGATCCTGCTTTCTGGCGGTAGATCAGCCATCGAGGCCCCTACACAAAGGATGTGCGTCGTGGTCCAGTGGATATCGGCTCGGAACGAGAAACCGGGGAGCTGAGTTCGAGTTCCAGTTGAATCCATTGTATTCACTTACGCCCAAATACCCTTGGGAAAGGTATTAATCCGTCTCTTCCTTCCAGTTATGGGTTAAATAACAGGACAGATTGGGTTCTATAGCCTTGGTTAGCAACCAGTCTACCGCAGAAAGCAATGGCAACCTACTGCGGGATAATCTTCTGCCCAGTCAGTCATGTCTCTTTCGAGACATGATTGCCCTAAGCGTGTATCACGTATGGCACTTAACTGACTGATGCTGTTTATTTATATATATATATTATCAAGAATATTATAGACTGAAGAAAAATATATGTATATTAAAAAGCAATATATATAAAAGCAATTAAATGCTTATATTAAAAAGCAGTTAAAAGCTTTTATCTAATTAAATAATGTCATAGTTTTATTGCGTTTTTTTCTTCTGTTTTACTACTCAGAGTTGATTGTTGGAAAAAATCAAAAATGAAGGATTTTACAATACATTTCTTAAGAAGTAATGCGTTTTAAAATAAATTTTCGATACAAAATTTAATTTCTTTAAATTACGTGGGGGTGAGGAACACATCTGAAAAAATTTTTTCAATATTTTCTAAAATTAATAGTTTCAAAAATAATTTAATTCATTTGTGAATAAGTCCTGAAAGTGTCTATAAAATCCGACAATTATTTGATTTTTGCAAGAATTTACAAATGTGTTTTTCACCGAAAAAAAATCTGAGTTTCGTAACATATCCATTGCAAACTTTGATTTGGTTACCGGCTGACAAAAACAAAACAAAAAAAAAAAAAAAATTTTCGAATGTGTTAGAAGAAGGGATTTAAATTTAAAGAAAAAAAAATACGTTGTTCTTTCTTTTTAATAACCTGCACATTTTGACGATAAAACTTCTTTAAAAGTTTGGGGCCTTTTTTCTTCACGATGTCTATGCTATATTTTTAAAAAGCAGAAGTAGTGAGAGAGATAGCTGTTCTGAGTGCTGTACAACTTCCAATGTTATTTTTTATTTTTTAATATTAAGATCCTAAATTCTAATAAAAATAATGTTTATTTTGAAATTAGTTGCTTACTTTGACGTAAAAAGGAATTAAAATTAAAACTTCCTGGATAATAATATTTATCTATATAACTTTTAAAAAATTCGTAAGCAAATCATAATCAATGAATCATTCGTATTCCATAAATAAATCTTTCCATTGGCCACGTTTAACATAAATTTTAGCTTCTAAAATTTACATTCTGAATTCTAAAGAGTTAAACATGACTTTTTTTATTTTAAAGTTACATTTAAATAATAAAAAAAACGGAGTTAAATTTAATAAGAGATGCTATTTTTATAAACATGTCCAAAACTCACTGTGATGATTGAATGAATCTAAAATAAAAATTTCAAAGCGAAATAACAAATAAATAATTTTTATTTACTTTTTTTTATTGATTTAAAAAATATTATTATTTCTTAAAAAATGAATCATAGCTGATTTTTTTTTATTTTGCAAACACTAACAAAGAATAACAATTTTAAAAAGTAATTTTAAAAATTTGTGTGCCAACCTGTAACGATTTCTATTTATTTTTTTATCATTTTGCAGAATTACTTTTCTTCTCTCTACTTACCTTTTAAGGCAGAAATACAAAAAAAAAGGAATGATTTTTGTGTGTTCTTCTGATTTCTCTGTCAACCTCCCCAATTTTTGTCTTCATTGTAATAATGTTTGTTAACGCTGAAGTTGAAACGAATGACAAAAGAAATTAAAAACACAATACAAACAATAAATTAATTTTGAATGATTAATTAAAGCTGAGAAAAATTTAATCGGTGTTAGTCAAGAATTGGTTCCTTATGTTTAAAATCGTGAAATTTCTTTGCATTTAGTGACTCAGAAGTCGATGCATAACAATAATAACATTTCTACAGGGTCAGATAAAAAAAACTCAGTGAAACCCCCACCCGAAATATATGATACTGAATCTTCACTCTCATTTTCTTAAAATGCAAATTTTACTGAAACCATTTTACATTTATATTGTATAATAATTATACAAACATTGTAAGAAAAGTAAGGTAGGAAATAATGACAAGGAAGCACGTACGTATACTTTAATGATACAAGATAAGGAATGTATTTACAAATACACAGTTGTTATTGTCAGTAGCTTGTTTCAAGATCAGTAATAATCAGTGAATCATGCATTTAAAGTTTGTAGATTCGAGGAATAATCAAAAAGTGAAAAAGTTCATACGAGACACTAAGTAAATTTTCAAAATTCATTTTTCACACAAAAGTATTATGGTTGAATTCAGTATAAAGAAAGGTTTTCAAAATGCTCAAAACAAATTGAGAGTGTTTTTTTTTTGTTTTTTTTTTTACACAAAAATATTTACAATTGAATTCAGTATAAAAGCTGTATTTTTTATTAGCTTTCCTTTAACTGTTGAATAAAGTCCTTGAAATTCTGAGTTGTCATTAGAGATTGATAATGTATCATTGTGTAATTTCATACTGGTGTTATTCAAATGCATGGTCTCTGCCTTTCTCTCTATCCCGTTGTCACTTTTTTTTTTTTTTTGACTCCAACTCTCAATGACCGACCGGGCACGTTAATAAATAGGTCAGTCCATTCACGTGATTCGAATCAAACACAAACTCTTTTTTGGGCGGGAAGAAACATGACATGGATCATTGAAAGTTCAGTTTGTTATTTTTGTAAATCACTCATTGGTTAGAAAATGAATTCACACTTGCTTCTGAAATTTTTCTTAATCTTTTCTCAGCACAGAGGCAATAATTTTTATTGGTCAAAATAGATTTTCACATTTTGTGAGTTTGCAAACTGCGAAGAAAATGAAAAAAAATTAAAATGAAAGACATTGCTCATTGCTATGTATATCGTTCTTTCAGTTCCACCAAAATGAAGGGATTTTTTTTTCAAAATGAAAGCAAAAAAATGTTTTTAAAACTTTATCAAAAAGTCAGGGAAATATTAATTTTATCAATTTTTTCTACATTTGTTCTATAATATTTCGAATGGATGTGGGTTGTGGTGCAATGGATATCGGTTCAAATGGATGTCAGCTCAAAACGAGAAATCGAAAAGCTGAGTTAAAACTCCAGTTGAATTTATTGCATTCAATTACGCACAAATCCCCTTGGAAAAGGTATTAACGCAATCGCTTCTCGGTTCAGGTATGGGTTAAATAGCAGAAAAGATTTGGTTCTATAGCCTTGGTTGGCAACCAGTCTACTGCAGAAAGACTGAGGGAAAATATTCTGCCCAGACAGTCATGTCACTTTTGAGACATGATCGCCCAAACGTGTAGCTTGTATTGCATTGAACTGACTGATACTGAATTGGTTATTTTCTGAGGAAACATTTAGAATGTGGCATGAAAAAGCATTATCATTTTATAGCTCATATATCCTAAACACATAAGTTAAATCCTCCTTTGTTCATTATCTTCAGTCCCGTATAGGAGACTACCAATCATTCTCAGATGGTTTCATTGGCATGGGCCAATGCGTTTTTTTTTCTTACAAATACACATTACATTCTCCTCTTTCCTCAGTAAGCTCAAATATAGCTTTCAAAAAACTTTCCTGACAAGTGGGATAAATAAATATCTGTTACAAAAAGAGGAAAATAAATTATGTGTTTGTAAAAAGCAAACACAGGAAAGTATTCCTAAGAGGCACGCCAAATTCACACGTCTTGTCTTAATCACCGAAATACTATTCTCACGTGAACGACGGCTTGAATAGCAATGACCCCCTCAAAATGAGCATACCATGTTTTATGCATTCAACCTGGCTACCACTCAGCCAATGAGCACTCAGCACAGTAAATATGAATAGCTACAAGTGACACCAATTTTGTTTACCATGGGCCACTTTTATCCATCAGCCAATCTTGTTTTTGATGGTCATTTTCTGGCTTATGCTAATTTGACTGCTGATTTCGTAAGGTTGTCAGAGAGAGAAGATGGTGTGGGTTAGGTGTGAATACATGAAAACATAACAATAGGTATACAGTATTCCTTTGATTATGCTTTCTATCCAAGGCTACTCAACCCTCCTCTGCACCTTTTTCGGCTCTTAGTGGAGAAAGGAGGCATGAAAATTTCATTGCTGATCAAGATTTCCGAAACCATCACAGTTGCTGGAAACATTGTGGAAAATCCAGAAGATTTCTAGAACAATTTACTATGCCTTCAGTTAACCTTTTGAGTCCTGATCAATTTTTTATCATCAGATGATACCCAAAGCATTCCAGGCACTTGAAGTTTCAATTTTCTATCAATCAAATTGAAGTCCTGCTTAATAAAGACACAAAATAACTATCTCCATCTATATATTTTCGGCCCTGCTGTCTATATATCATTGATAATATCCTTTGCTGTTAAGTGAGGATTCTTCAAGACATCTTTCTATTCTTTCAGAAAATAACCATTTTTTGCCAGTTGTTAATCTCAATACAACGAGTCTCGTATTGATAACACTGACCAACAATTCTTATATTTTTCTGGCATAAAGAGTTAGAATTGATTTAGACTAATTTTCGGGTGCTGAATCCAAATCTGGTCTCAGATTTTCTATATCACTTCATACTTCATTCATGTTCATGAATGGGTTATTCATGTAGATTTGAAAATGGTGAATTTTTTCTTGGTCAGCAAAGTGGTTATGCAAAGTACCTATTTCTTGTCTACTGGGATAGTAAGGCTTCAGTTGGTCACTGAGTAAAGAAAGAATGGCTACCAAAAACCAGTTTGATGCCTGGTGAAAAAAACATCACAAATGAGCCTCTGGTTGACAGGAAAAATATTGCCTTTTCCCCTACTGCATGTAAAACTTGGTGTAATGAAACAATTTGTCAAAGTTCTTGATCACAGTGGAGATTGCTTCATATATACATATATATATTCAACTTTTTCTTGGTCTCAGTGTTGAAAAGAGAAATGCGTGAATATTTGATGGACCTCAAATAAGAACACTTCTCAGGAATCCACATTTTGTTGCAATAATGAATGTTGAAGAAGTTAGAACTTGGAATGCATTCTCTGATGTGGTGCATAATTTTCTTGGGAACAGAAAAGCTAACAACTACCAAGATGTTATAAAGAAGCTACTATTGAGTTTGCAAGCACTTGGGTGTAGAATGTGCATCAAGGATACATTATTTACACAGTCACTTGGACAAGGGCACCTCGAGGTGATGTAATGGTTAGCAAAATTGTCTCACTAGAAGCATTACAATTGAGTAGTGAGTTCGATCCTCACTGGGTGTCCCATACTTTTGGCCTTGTGCCACATCTAAGCTGCGCTTAGAAAATCACCAGTTACTTGGACAAGTTTCCAGAGACATTTTAAAATAATGGAAGAATGTTACAAGGTAAATGGGACTAAAGCATGATGGCAGATGATTGATGAACTTTGATGGGCGATGTTCCTGGAGCTATACAGCAAAGATTGTCAAAGAGGAGGAAATTTATGCTGGAATAAATAGACTTTTTTTAAATAAATTTTCTTATAATCCTACTTAATTTTTACATACTAATGTGTATTGCATATGCTCTTGTAACTTGTTTTTAACAATAAATAATTATTTTCTGATTTTAATTATGAGTACAATCTTCATATCCTTCGACGTTGCAAGTTTTTATATCTCAGAAACGTGACATGATTGACAAAAAATGATCTGGATTCAGCATCCCAAAGTAAGGTAAAATGCATTGGAATACCTTGTGCCAGAAAAATTGTGCTGACCAATATAATTCTCTGAAATGTTGATCTAGAAACACTGAAAGGCCTAGAAAAGTCTGCATATCCATCACCTTGATGGTATCCATCAACTGTCTTAATTCAGAGATTCTTGTCAAGTTTGGCAGCCTTCACCATTGCTAGAGAGTAAACAAATTATTGTGGTATATGGCAGAAACTTCTATTGCATCAGTTCAATAATGTTTTATTTTCAATGTGCGCTTGTATTAAATGTCAAATTAAGAGAAGAAAACATCAATATCCAAAAAGAAATATCATTTTATAATTTTCTCTTTACTGGGGATGGAATCAATAATTTGGGACTTCACTAATCTTTAGAAAAAAATTTTGTTAAATTCATGATATGCATTTTTAGTTATATTGAAAAATTTAAAAAAAATTTTTTTCTAATACTCAAACATATACTTTGATATATTTTGTATTTTAATGGATGAATTTGCTTTTTTCATTCCTGACTGACAAATAGCTTTCTTCAGTTGGTATTAATGTCTTGAATGATGTAACTGTGAGGTTGAAGGACAATATATATATATATATATATATATATATATATATATATATATATATGTGATTGTACATAATGATTTTTATGGATATGTTAATCCATAAAAGTCTCTAAAATTAGAAGTGGAAAAAGCATTAGCCAAGCTGCAGTGAAACAGAGCAGCAGGACCCATTCAGATTACAATTTTGCTCCCATTAGATGATTTGGGGATCTGGGAATATAGGAAAAATAGCATTCATCAGATAGAAATATATAAACATTGAAGTGTGAAAATATAGGCACAACAGAAGAGACTTTGCAGAAATCTTTTATGTACTAAGAAAAAATTCTGCTGTGAACAAAAGGGGAAAGGTAATAAAAAAATAAAAAATTCAATACAACACAAGGGTTCAAATTAAAGGAAATTTACAGCTTTATTAAAAAAGAGAGGAGTTGAGCGCTGACTGCAAAACAGGTCCGTTAGCAAAGGCTAGGTTATAGCCTTGGCACCACAAAAGAAAAAAAAATAAAGTCCTTCTCAGTTTACCTTGTTAGGTACAGTGTTCGTAGTTCGTTTCTTGTCTCGAGCCTTGAAAAAAAGTGTTTGCTTTTTTGTTGTTTTTTTGTTAAGTCTCTTCTTCAACTCTTGTTGGTTGTGGGCCGACCCGAGAAACTGTATCCCTTTTCTGAAAAGTAAAATTTCTTTCTTCCTCTGGAAGAAGTATCTTTTCTTAAAATAAATTTTCTTTCTTCCTCTGGAAGAAGTGACGCTTAAACTTTTTTTTCTTACGCCACGTGGGTTAATGACAAACAGGGGAAACGATCCTTTTTAGAGAAATGTACTCTTTCTTCCTCTGGAAGTAAGATCTTGAATTTTGTTTCTTTTCTGTTCGTCAGGAGGAAATTCTTTCTTTTCTTCTTTTGCGAGCTTCTCTAGCCCACAAATAAATTCAAACTTCTTTTTACGTCTTTGGTCTGACGGAGCTAAAATTTTCAGGACTGCTCAAGTCGACGAAAATAAAAAACTGAGGAGTCCCGCTCCTTGAGATTCTATCGGAAGGATCTAACCAATCAGAGGCGGGATACGCGACACGTATTACCGCAAAGACATTTCAATTTCTCAACGGCCCTAGCGAGAAAATGAGAGAAAGAAAAAACGACCAAACGAACTGACAAATAAAATTTCAACAACATTTAAAGAGAGAATTTTTGAAATTGTTGTTAAAATATGGTGCAAATGAATGCAAAGGTGATGAAACTATTGGACTAACCCTGAAAAAGGCTTCTCTTCAATAGAGTTCATTGCAGAATTAGAGTGGAATAAGCAGAAAAGGAATATAGATTTATCTAAATGTATGCAAGTATCATGAAACAGTGTGATAAACCTTGAAAAAAGCTTCTCTTCAATTATTCAGTTTGGCAAGGGTTCAATTCTCATTGGATGAAAATGCTAATTGCAGCTTAACTAGTAAAAGATTAACAACATCATGTTTTGTCCTATGCCAGATAAATTTATCTGAAGTACTCAGAGTAGAATTAGGTGCCATGGAAATCCTGAAATGAATGGTATGCTTGCAAGAGAAGTTGATCACGTCTAGTTTTCTAGTGTTTGAGAAACAAATTGGCAAGTGTAATTCATAAACTTGAGAAGCAATGAAACATTGCATCAGTGAAACTTGAAAACTGGACAGGTTGATTGTTCCAATTATGAAGCCAGATTTTACAATTAAAATCTGTGGTGCTAATAAAATCATCATCTACAAAGTTGCTATAATTGTTTTTACCCACTACCAATGATAAGAACAGTTTTCATATAAATTAATCCTTCTCATGTATATCAACTTGTGGTTCAAGAAGTACAATCCTGCAATTACACTGATGTCAACACTCAGATGAGAATGTTTAAACTTAATATACACTCTTTTCAGATTTCTTTTGCATCTAATATGATTCATAGAATTATGGTCAGTTTGATTCAAGGAATTCTGGATGTGGTAGCATATATTGATGATGTATTATTGCCAGCAAAGACCAAGGAAATCATAGTAGAAGCTTAGAGAGGTTATTATAATGTGAGTGAATAGAACACAGAATACGGATACATTTTTATTGTATATTGCAGTGTTGTTGAGAACCAAATCCTATCGTGCTATCTTAGAGGATTTTATGACACACTTAGTCATCTCACTGGCTGGAAGGTTTTTGAAAAGAACACTTGAGTTTGGTGAGGTTAGATGTGTCATTAAAGAGGAGAATGTCATGGGTATTTGTGAGAAAAAATACTAGTTGGTCTATGCCAATGAAACCATCTGAGAATGATTGGAAATCTCCTATACTGGACCGAAGATAGTGAAAAAAGAGTATTTAACTTAATGTTTAGGAAATATAAGCCATAAAATGATTATAATTTCCATTCATGCAACAATCTAAATGTTTCTTCCCAAAAGATAATCCATTCAGTATACAGTTCAATAATCAATAAGTGCTGACAAAAATCATTGAAATCACATAATTCACTGACATTTTGTTAAAATTTAAAAACAATTTTTTGTTTTCATGTGGGAAAAAAATCCCTTCATTTTGGTAAAACTTTAAGAACAGCATACATAGCAATGAGCAATGTCTTTCATTTTAATTTTGTTCATTGTTCATGTTTATTTCTTATTTGATTCACAATATTATTTAGGAGTATCATATTTATTGTACATTATATGGTTTTGTGGTGATACCGACCGAACAAAAGCGATGAACCGGATGTGTGCCCTCTCACAACTAAAAAGCAAATGAATAAAATCGTCGTGCGCATCCGAGTTTGCACAGATGTTCCGGTTGAAAAATAAAAATTAATGAAAGATCAAATTACCAATTTAATTTATCAGCCAATGAGAAGCTCGAAACCAAATACAAGGATGAAATTCAAAAGTTGAGCCAGTTGATCCAAAATGCTGTTATAAAAGCTGTGACAAAAGGCATCCAGACAGACAGGCACAGACGGAAGAGAAGATAGTAATTAGTTTCTTCCTTGACTTATGTCAAGCTGCTACTATGCTCGCCTTCTTCTTCCTCACCTGTTCTCAAAGTACTAACTGACCTTTTCTAAGACATTCCACACAAACCAACCCACTGACTCATTGACCTTAGAAATGGCAACTTGAAAATGAACATTTCTTTTCTTTCTGATCATCATACTTTCCATGAACTCTTTTACCTCCGTTGAACTTTTATTTCAAGCATTACTTATTTTGTAAAACATTGATTGAAATGTATATATGTATAAATGTTATTTTACACTCAAAAATTGCCTTTCTTGAATTTATGAATTATAGTGGGCTATCTTCCCACAAGGCCAAATTCTGTTAACATGCCACGGAATCTTACTAACCCTCACTACAAATGAAAAAGAATAAGAAGATACCAGCCATAGTTTCAATAAAATTTGCATTTAATATAAAATTTATGAAAATGGCATGTTGTAGAGTGAGGGCACAGTATTATATTCTTTAGCTGAGTGTAACTTTGATGTAGGTGTATTAGCAAGCAAGCTTTTCTCCCTATTTCATTTACAACTGAGTAGTGAGTTTGTTGTGTTGCTTCATTTTGGTATAATTAGAAGATAATAAGAGTTAATGATGTTTATTTTTGGTATAAAACTTTAGATTTTTACATCAAGTTACAACCTTTAAATTTTGTGTGGATACAGGAGCAGACTAGCTAAATTCTCTTCACTGTGGGATGATAGTAGTAAACGAGCCTATCCCTTCTGGACTCTAGTCGTCAACTGACTAGCGTCTTTCCTTTTTCAAATCTCCTACACAAAACTACTGTCCTTAACTCTTACTTCTTACTTCCACTCTTACTCCTACTCCTACCAAAAGAAACGGTTCCTTATTTTGCTGCCCAATTTTGAATTCTTGGCGTCAGTGTGTCTATCTTTTTCTATTTTTAGAACACTCGCCATTTTATAAACCATAACAAGTTCAAGCCTCACTAGGTGCTCTTTATTTTCGATTTTGTTCTGTATGAAAGCTTTGCTTAGAAAATTTATTTCTATTTCAGGCAGTGTGAGCACCAAGTCCTTGGCACTTAGTCATTTAAATGCCATATGTGATATGCATGTTTAGGTGATCATGTCCCAAAAGAGACAAAGCGTAAGTGAATGCAACGAATTCGACAGGAATTCGAACTCAGTTCTCTGAGTTTTAGTTCTGAGCCGACATCCACTGCAATTTCTTCCTTGTGCCCTGTAAAAAAAGTCATGAATCGATTTTTTTAATACTTTTTTGTAAATGTCAAGAAATCTCAGTAAATACATGGAACCAAATCTCTACAAACACCGTTTAATTTTTTCAGTTCACATAAAATAAATCGTGCAAAATCTTTTCTCAAAAGTAAGTTACTTTTTTTTCTTTTATCTTCTTGTTTGTTCATTTCTTTTTATTCTTTTGTTTTTTGTCATTCGTTTCAATTTCGACATTATGCACTGAACGAATGGAAAAATTATCAAGTTGACAGGAATCCTAAGAAAATCATTTCAAGAAAAAAAAAAAACAAACTTGATTCCCTCCTTTTTTCTTTGTATTTTTTTAAAAATCTGAATGGTAAGTAGAATAATGAAAAATTCAGCTATGATTTCTTTTAATTTTTTTTTTTTTAACCCTCTCTCCTGACAGGAGAGAGAGTCAAAAAAACAATAAAAAAAATTAAAACTTCCTAAATCTTTCGTTCACACAAGAAATTAAGGGGAGGAGGTAACAAATATTTACGAAGATTTTCTAAAAACGATTTCAAAAATAAATTTCATTCATTTGTTAATATATGTCCTGAAAGTTTTATTAAAATCCGACATTTGATTCTTGCAAGAATTTCCAAACTTTTTGTTTTTTTATCGAAAACAAAAAACAAAACAAAACAACAAAAAAAAAAAGCACTGAGTTTCATAAACTTTTAACTGGTAACAGTTTGGTTACCAGCTGACGAAAAAAAAAACAAAACAGATTTTTTACTTAAATTTGCAAGCTTTAAAAAAGTTTTAAAATTTTTCAAAAATAATTAAAAAATACTTTGCTTTTCTAATAAGAAAGAAAACATTTTTTGACGATAAAAGTTTTCAAAACTTTGTTTATTATTTAAATTTTGGGCCTTCTCTTTTCATGAAAATAGAGGTACAACCCGCAAGAAAAAATTTTTTATTCGTTTGGATGTTATTTCCACTTGTTTCAACGGTTTTTTTTTGGGGGGGGGGGTAAATTTTGCTTAGGAAGTCTTGGTCGGTAGAGTTTTTTACTTGGCAAGGAAATGACATGATGGCATAGCATGGTGAAAAAAATTCTCAAAATTGATAAAAAGTTTTATCATCTTGAAATTAGGTATGACTTAAAGTATTTTTTATTATTAATTTTTTTGATTCTTTTAATTCTTTCAATCACGTTCACAAGTATTTAGTTTTTAATCTTGTTTTTATTTTTATTTTTTTTATTTTTTTGCATTTGTGGTCGACGTAAATTTTTCTATGATTGATGTTTTTTAGCGTTTTTTGTCTGGCGAAAAACACTGATCTGGAAATTCTTGCATCTAAAAAAATCAGCCGATATCCACTGTACTACAACGCACATCCTTTATTCTTCTTACCATTCCGATAAACACAAAGAAGAAAAAGGAGGGAATTTAATTTCTTTGCCTTGAATTTTAGAATTCCTGTTGTAAATCAATATCTTTTTGTTTTTCAAAACTGTTATTC
The DNA here is from genome assembly GCA_037127315.1 of Ascarosepion bandense. Taxonomy (NCBI): domain Eukaryota; kingdom Metazoa; phylum Mollusca; class Cephalopoda; order Sepiida; family Sepiidae; genus Ascarosepion; species Ascarosepion bandense. The sequence goes on along the minus strand of JBBBDQ010000328.1, from coordinate 5,904,354 downwards.
AGTTCCTGAAAATCTGCTATGAGTTTTAAAATAAAAAAAAACTTTCAAAACTGTTATTCAGTTCCTGAAAATCTGCTATGAGTTTTAAAATAAAAAAAATTGCAATAAGATTAAAACATTATTGAATTAGAAAAGCTTTTTATTGCTTTTATAAATAAGCTTTATTGTTTTAATGTTTTAGTTAGAAGTACAGGGATTTCTTTTGCCTTGAAATATGAATAAGTTTCAGTTTAGTATATACTAATTAATGCAGTGATCCCCAAACTTTGAGTGTTTCCACTTGCAGTGGAAAGATCTCTTCTGTTTTGTGTGTTTTTTTACTGTTATTTTTTAAATTCCTGTACTGACACCATCGGTTTGAAAATAGTAAGTGTAAAAAGAGCAGTGATGAAAAGCCAAAATATGATGTGGTGGATAGGGGATTAAAAATTTAAAAGTAACTCTCTTTTCTTCTTCACTTTTACAAAATTTCACAATTACGTATGAAATCCTAATATTGACAAGTAGGAAAAGGATTGACCTCAGACTGAAAGAAAAATACTAAGCTAGATTTTGTGATCAGATGTTAAATTAATTTTCTAACCGATGGAAAGAAGCAATTTGAAAAACTGAGAGAAAAGTTAGTAATTCAGTGTGATTAACTAAATAGCTATAAAAACCCAAAGAAAGCCAAATCAGTTGGTCAGATGGCAGCAGAGAGATGAAACACTAAAATGTAACAAAGGAAACTTCAAGCCTCTAAATCTGGACATATAAGATCTCATCACACATTCATTCTCCTTCTTCACTTGTGCTATTTCCTTTACCTCTTCTTCTCCATCCTCGACATTCTTGCAGTCAACAAAGAAGATAACAACAAGATACTTCAACTAACTCCTAAAAAAATTAATGTCCGATAAGTACAATTTCCTTTATTGCTTCACCTTTCTTTTTAATTTCTCACCAGCCATAAAAAGGTGTAAGGAATACAGACTTTGTCAAATACATTCACCTCAAAAGAATACAATTCAATCCTTTCATGCTTTCTACAGCTTTTTTCTTCTTTTTCTTTTCTTTTTTTTTCTTTTTCCTTTTCCATTTTTTTTCTTTTAATTAACTCCCTGAGAGTCCAAGCGCTGGCCTTCTACATGGAGATGGAGGATGATGGTCAAAACTACATAAGTCAGATTCAGGCCCACTTGAAGGTGGCATTCACAGGTGATGCATTCACAGCATACAAGAAGCTGACCATAGTCAGGTGGGCTGGTGAATGAGTAGATGTCTATGCAAACAGAATCAGGCAGTTGATTGGTTTGGCCAGATTCAAGGGAGTTGGGCTGTAAATGCTCACTAATCTGACTTTTGTCTAACACTATCTCCATGAAACTTCGACAGGCACCAAACATTAAAATCCTGACTATGGGAGATGTAATAGCAAGAGCATTAGTGCTGAAAACTAGGGACCAAAGCCAGGATGTTGTTATAAGACAGACAGTGATCTCCTTGTGTAGAAGGCTTGTCAGGCACCTCCTGGTATGTAGTTGACTCTGTGTGGCTTGTGGAATACGCAAAGAGCAAGCAAGTTCATTCATGATGGGCTGGTATGATGAGGTGAGGTGTACCCGCCTCCAGCATATGATGTGTGAGACTGGATCCTGCCTGTGGTGATTGTTGCATGGATGCCTGGGAGCTGAATGTGCAGGTCGATGCCAGTTTTTACCTACTGGGGTAAGCTTTGAAGAGGCGTGAGACTGTCCTAGAGGGTGTTTGTTGGTTGTGAAATAAAAATAATGCCCAACATATTAACTTAACCAAACTGGATGTTATATTGAAAGGCATAAATTTGGCTCTTCGGTGGCATATGCAGATAGACTCTGTGTGCATGTATCTCTGGGTATTAGACATTCTGACTGAAGAAAGTGCAAGTGTGTACCAAGGTAGCAAGTGAGATGCTCATAAAGAAGTGGCTGAGCACACTCAAGAAGCTCATGAAGGAGTATAAGCTGGTCGTTGATGTGACATTTGTTCCATCAACTTAGAATATAGCCAACTGACTGACAAGGGTGCCACAGCAGTGGTTTAATGTGATAAAGAAGGGCAGTGAACTCAGGCCACTGATCAGCACTGTACATATGGACAAGCTGTACACAAGCCAAATCATAAGCAGTGAACACTCATGAGTGCAGTGCATGACATACTTTGTCAGAAGATTCTGCCTGGTGACAAAGCAGCCATTAAGTCAGCCATATGGATATGCAAAGAATGCCAGTCTATAGACCCAGCACAGATGCACTGGGGAAAAGGAAACCTGGAGGGGAACAGGAACTGGGAGAGGTTAAGAATAGCCCTCACTCATTATGGAGCCTGCCATTTTTAACGCTCTCAGACTGTGGCTTATCATGTTTCTCTACTTAGAAGCAATTATCGAGACAAGACTCAGCAAGCATGATTTGCCTGCTGGAGGCAGTGTTTTTTGAGTGTGGTCACCACATGAGCTCCTTGTGGACAAAGACATAGCCTTCTGCAGCAGGGAATTCAGAGCTTTTGTACATGAATGGAGAATTAATTTCGTTGTGCATAAGCCTCAGCCTGAAATGACATAGCAGAGTGATTTCATCACACAATGAAGAGAAATGTGGCTAGGATGCACTATCCCAGCCAGGAGGCTGTCTACTGGCAAAATGTCACACCCAAAGATGATGTATCACTCTTCACTGCATCTGCCAACATGATCTATTGATATGAGTTTAGGGTGAAGAGGGTTGACGCAGTGACATCCTAAGTTCCCAGCTCTTACCAGGTCAAAAAAACGTATAGGTCAAGGCACTGTAGAGTCGGTGTACCACAAAGTTTGGCAGGGGTTAAATGACCAAAATAATCAGCTGACAATCTTTCCTGATGGACAGGATGCCCTGCCATGTTAAGGATTTGCACCCATGCCACAATGTCACTACATCAGAGGAAGACTCTGACAACACCTCCTTAGAGAGTAGGGCAGAACCACCTCTCTGCCTTTGCAATGAAGCACACAACAAAAATGACCGCTTCCAGACTGTCATTTGTGTGATCATGAAATCAAGCAGGTGTGTGACAGAGAACATGCATCAAATAGTGGAAATGAACAGGACAAACTCAACTCTATAATTGATGATTTCAATCTAACAATCATTTGTTTGTTGATATGAATCAAACATTACAACCGTATATGTTTTTAAAAGTAAAATGAACAGGTAAAATTAATTTCATCAGTTGTTGTTGTTCTTCTTCCTCCTGTTGCAATATGTGATTCATATCAACAAACGATTAATTTCTCAATTGATATCGCCATATTGATTTCTGCAACTTGTGAAAAAAGAAAAATACTTTATTGCTTGATATTTGAAATTAACTCCATATTCTATCTTCCTTAACAAAAAAGACTTGTTTCATTTGGTCAATTTAAGTTTTTCCTTATTTCAAGATAATATTATTTTGATATTATTTAAAAAGAAACTGCTATATAAAATATGAAGTGATTTCATATATTTTTCACAGTCTCTGTTAAAATATGTCTCTACTGACTGAATTTGTATAGACATTTCTTGTCAATATTATATTAATTACCCTTTAGTAAATCATACAGTATTTAGTTTGATAATAGTTAAACAGAATTTCTCCAGACACACATCTGTAAAGTTTTATGCATAACCAACAATTAGTTGAATTCTATCATCATATTTTAGAAGCCAGGGTTTTATTTTTTTGTATTTCTTCTTTTTTGTAAAAGATTTCTTAGTGCATATTATAATATCTATTTTAAGGTAAACATTTTAAAATATCAATTTCGAAAACATCTTTGGTTTTATAAAGTTGATACAGATTGATTTTATATCAGAATTATCTTATTATTTTTCTTGTGTTGATATCCAGTTGTAATGTTTGATTCATATCAACAAACTAATCTTTGCCAGATGGAAATTACCATCTTGATTTATACAATTTTTGAAAAAACAAAATTGACGCCATATTCTATATTTCTTAAATTAAGAAAGACAGTTTCACTTGGCCATGATGAGTTTTTGTCTCATTTCACAATGAACTTATTTCAATATTATATAAAAAGCAGCTGTTTTATAAAATGTGAAGTGATTTCATGTATTTTTCTCTGTCTCTGTTAAAATATTTCTCTACTTCTTCATCACAGGTGTTTGGGCTGTACAGAAAATCCTGATATAAAAACTGTTATTATAGGGAATTCGAATGACAGAAGAGAAAAATTTTGGCTGTCCATCAAAAGCAGAGAAATGCTGCAATCATCATAAAAAATTTTTGTCTATATTCCTAAAAGCATCACATTAACAAAAAACTGTACTTTGAAATATGTGGTTTATTTTTTAAAAGAATCATAGTGTTATATATGAGTAAAATTAGAAATCCTGTATTTAAAATTGCAAATTTTTGTCAGGATTTAAATTTCTTCTGTAATATGGAAAACAGCACTAGCAAAGAACCATATGTTTGTGAAGTTTGTGGTTCTGGCTTTTCAGACAAGTCAGGTTTGAATTGCCATATGTGTACACACACTGGTGAAAAACCATATTTTCGTGAAGTTTGTAGATCAAAATTTTCAGAGAAGTACCAAGTGAAGCACCATATGCGAACACACACTGGAGAGAAACCATATTCTTGTGAAGTTTGTGGATCAAAATTTTCAGACAAGTCCCAACTGAAGCGCCATATGTGTACACACACAGGAGAAAAACCTTATTCTTGTGAAATTTGTAAATCTCTATTTTCCCGGAAGAACACTTTGCAACGTCATATGCGAACTCACACTGGTGAGAAACCTTATTCTTGTGAAGTTTGTGGATCTAGATTTGCAGACAAGTCATATTTGAAGTGCCATATGAGAACCCACACTGGAGAGAAACCTCATTTTTGTGATGTTTGTGGATCTTCATTTTCAGAAAAAAAAGATTTGAAGCGCCATATGCAAACACACACAGGAGAGAAACCATATTCTTGTGAAGTTTGCGGATCTGCATTTTCACGAAAGAACATTTTGAAGCGGCATATGCAAACACACACTGGGGAGAAACCATATTCTTGTGAAGTTTGTGAATTCAAATTTTCAGACAAGTCAGGTTTGAAGTTTCATATGCAAACACACACGGGAGAGATATCGCATTCTTGTGAAGTTTGTGGGTCTGCATTTTCAAGGAATTCACTTCTGATACACCATATGCGAATACACACTGGAGAGAAACCATATTCTTGTGAAGTTTGTGAATCTGCTTTTTCAAACAAGTCCTATTTGAAGCGCCATATGCAAACACACACTGGGGAAAAGCCATATTCTTGTGAAGTTTGTGGATCTACTTTTTCAGACAAGTCCCATTTGAAGCGCCATATGCAAACACACACTGGAGAGAAACCATATTCATGTGAAGTTTGTGGATGTGCCTTTTCTACTAATTCAAATTTGAAATGCCATATGCGAATACACACTGGAGAGAAACCATATTCTTGTGAAGTCTGTGGGTCTGCATTTTCACGGATGTCACATGTGAAGAGGCATATGCGAACACACACTGGATAAAAACAATATTCTTTTTAAGTTCACATTGATGTATTTTCATGTAAATCAGATTTGAAGTGTCATAAACACACATTTGTAAAAAATTATATGATTAAAAATTTTATGCATTTGTATCTTCATTGAATTCCTGTCTATGCTATGTACAAACACAGAGGATAGGAAACATATTCATGAGTATTTTGTAGGAGTCAAATGTACTGCTTCATATTCAAATCTCTACTGTGATCCGAAACATGCAAAAACACTGGAGTGATGTGTGAACACCTCTATTCTAATGCTTTTCTATAATATTTTACACTAAAAGAAAGTGATGCTTGTTTCAATTCACATACATTTAATGTTAAAGAGAATTATTTGGTTTCAGCAGGTCTGTCAGTATGCATGAATTCATAGATTTTGCAGATAAGTAGAAAAAAATTGCAATTCATTTAAATTTGGGTGAAAATTCACCAATGCTTATTGGGAATATTAACTTTGTTGGTTCCAATTGCAGTAGGAATGATTGCTGAAATATTCCCTCCCCAAAAATAGATTCATGCTGTTATTTTTTCTTAACTAATAAAAATGAACCACTTCTCAATCACATTCACCATGCTTTAGTTTTTTCTTGTGTTGATATCAGAATGCTACAATCACTTGACTGTATCCCTTTTGTGTGTGAAGTTTTTACTTTATTACTGTTGCCTTGTTTAGTTTTGACTTGTATATACACTGTTTGCTTAGCAGCAGTGATCCTGATAGTTTTAATGGAGCGAGTCTCCAAGACCCATAAGACAGATGACTATTTGTCATCGCACTCTGTTCCGGGCTGGTTTGCCGTCATTAATGCTTATGTATATCAACTTGTTGTTCAAACAGTACAAACCTGAATTAAATTGCTATCAAAACTCAGATGAAAATGTTTAAACGTAATAGACTCCCTAAGCAGATTCTTTTTGCATCTAGTATAATTAACAGAATTATAGACAGTTTGATTGAAGGAATTTTGGATGTGGTAAAATATATTGATGATGTGTTAGTGTCAGCAAAGACCAAGAAAGATCATAACAGAAACTTGTAGAATTTATTATAATGTGAGTGCACAAGACATTGAATACAGACACAGATTCATTATATATTACAATGTTGTTGAACAAGCAAATCTTATCATTTTATCTTAGTAGATATAATGACATTATTTTATCCCACTCATCAGGAATGTTTTTTGAAAGTAATATTTGAGTTTAGTGAGAAAGTATGTGGAATTAAAAAAGAAAACAACATGTGTATTTGTAAAAAAAATACTAGTTGATCCATGCCACTGAAACCATCTGACAATGATTGAGAATATTCTATACTGAACAAATGATAATGAAGAAAAAACGATTTAATTTATATTTTTAGGAAACATGTGTCATAAAATGTTAATACTTTCTATTCATGAAACATTCTAAATATTTTCTCTGAAGATAAACCATTTATTATCAATCAGTTAAGTTTTCATACATGATACACGCTTGGATGATCATGTCTCAAAAAAAGATTTTTCTATTACTTTCTGTGGTAGACTGGTTACTAACCAAGGCTATAGAATCTAATCTGTCCTGCTATTTAACCCATAACCGGAGGGAGAAACAACAGATTAATATTTTTTCCAAGAGTATTTGCATGTAAGTGAATGCAACAAATTCAACTGGAATTCAAACTCAGCTCTTTGATTTCTCATTCTGAGCTGACTCCCATTGTACCAAAATGCACATCCATTTGAAATACAGTTCATTAAAGAGTAGACGCTGAAAAAAAATTGCTAAAAGTAATATTTCCCTGACTTCTTGTAAATTTTTAAAAACAATTTTTTTGCTTTCATTTTGAAAAAATAAATCCCTTCATTCTGGTGGAATTTAAGTTCCACCAGAATGAAAGGATTTAGCATATATCGCAATGAGCAATGTCTTTCTTTTTCTTTTTCTTTGTTGGTCACATTTTTATTTTTTATTTGATTCCCAATATTATTTAGAATTATCATGTTTATTGTGCACAGTTGGTTTCAATTAAATTTGCATTTAATATAAAGTTCATTTATAAAAATGACATGCTGTAGAGGGTATAGTATTATATACTAGCAGAACCCGTAGAATTTCCATGGGAGGATAATTATGATTCCCTGGAAAAATTTTACTTTGTCATACTATAAATGATAGTAACATCTTCAAACATAAAGGTATTGGATAATAAAATAACGATAACCCAGAGTGTAATTTTATTAAAATATCTATGAAAGTAATGTCCATAGAAGCTGCTTTATTGTAATCTTATATTAAGCAGCGTATGCACAGACCATAACCAAAATACTTTTTTTTTTATTTTGTGAGAGATTTTGAAAGAGAAAATATTTTTTTGATTACTGAAAAATCATGGCTCCTGTGTCCATTGTAAACAGAAAAGACCAACTGAGGAATGGCCAAGGGTGGAGAGGCCAGAAATTTTGTTATTAGGTCGCAAGATACGACAACAAATTTACCTATTTTTACTATATTGTACAATTCACACGCATATACACACACACACAATTACTGCTATAACCATCAGCTTAAGCTGCTACTGACATGGTAATACTATAGGCTCTCTCACTTCTCTCTCCACTCTTTACTACCCTTCCATTTGGCAAAGGTGAGAGAAAAGCTGAGAAGAGTAGTGTTTATAGATTATAAAAACATAGAGGGGAAGGAAAAGCTTGTGTAGAGAGTAAGTGTTATCTTTCTTCAGTGGCGTAACGGATAGAGGAACTAAGTAAGGAACAAGCAGAATTATTATATGCTACTTTAACTGAGGGTAACTTTGATGTGGTGGAGGAGCAAACAAACTTTTCTCACTATTTCATTTACAACTGCATAGTGAGTTTAGGATGTGTGTTGTAGTGTAGTGGATATCGACTTGGAACAACAAATCGGGGAGCCGAGTTGGAATTCTAGTTGAATTCCTTGCATTCACTTGCTCACAAGTACCCTTGGGAAAGGTATTAATCTGTCTCTTCCCTCCAGTTATGGGTTAAATAACAGGACAGATTGGGTTCTATAGCCTTGGCTGGCAACCAGTCTACTGAAGAAAGCAATGGCAACCTACTGTGAGATAATCTTCTGCCTAGTCAGTGATGTATCTTTTGAGACATGATCGCCCAAAGCGTGTATCACGTATGGCACTTAACTGACTGACTGTGCTTCCAGCCACACTAAGTGCTCTTTACTTTTTTTATTTGGTTACACATTTAAGCTTCTCTTAGTATACCCTTTCAAGTAGTGTGAGCTCAGAGTTCTGGTACTAGCAGTGCAAATTACCTTGAAAAAAGATATGCATCGAGTTTTGAATAACTAGTCGGTAAATACCAAGAAACCTCAGGATTATTAAATACAGGGAACCAAATCTTTAGTAACACCGTTTATTATTTTTCTACGCTTACATAAATAAAATCACGTAAAACCTTTTCTCAAAAGTAAGTTTCCTTCTCTTTATCTTGTTTGTCTATTTCTTTTATTCTTTTGTTTTTGTCATTCGTTTTAATTTCGATATTATATGCACTGAACGAACGGAAAAATTGTCAAGTCGACAGGAATTCTGAGAAAATCGTTTCAAGGCAAAGAAATTATCCCTCTTTTTTTCTGATCTTTAGAATAATAAAAAAATAGTCTTGATAAAAAAGGACATCGTTATTTACTGAAAATGTTTCAGTAGTTTTTTAATCTCTTTATTTTCTGAACGTGTTAACAAAATAAAAAAATGAAAATAAATTCATCAATGATTTCATAAAGAAATTAACTTTTTTGTTGAGGTTTTTAAATTCGATCAAACTCACAGCCACAATATAGCTGATTTAGCATAAAATAAAGTCAGTTTAGATGTCGACTTATTATTAACTTCAGAAACAATTTTTTGATTAATAACAAATTTTTACAATTTTTTTTTACTTTTATTTTTCACATTTTAATTAGAAAAACCTATTAAGTTTTAATTGATTGGTGCCTCCCGTTAATTCAACTACTTTTAACACCTAGGCTAAAATCCCTATAAAAAATTATTTTTGTGATATTTTAAATTTAAAGTAAATAAGTGTTTCATTCAAATCAGAGCACTTATACTTTAAATCAGCTAATATTCCTTTAAAGTTTCAGTAAAGTAAATTTTATTTTCTGGAAGATTTTTTTAAAGAGAATTACATTGCAAAGAAAGATGGCAAAAAAGCGCCACTCGGTTATTTTAGAAAAAGAAAAAAAAACTTCTTCCAGTTAATTTAAAATAAATAGTTTTTGAAATACAGCACAGTATTTTGCTTATTAGAAATATTAAATTTAATCTAGCAGCTAGAAATTAGTGAACAAAAATAAAGCTTCAAAAAAGATTTTTCATTTTTTAAAATTAAGTTTAATATTTTGGTAGCATAAATCTTTTTTTTTTTCTTGGCTGTATCTAATCCTAGTCTTTGATATTGCGTTATTATAATTAAAATAATTAAATGTGTTCTTCAAAGTTAAATATTTGATATTGAAAAAGAAATAGCCGAAAGGAATGCAGAAAACTGATGTGTATTAAAAGAAAAAATATGTCTTTATGTAATTATTAGTTGCTGGGTATAAAATATTGGCAAGTACACTGGTCACTCATTAAACCGCCATTATAGATGAAAAATGTAAACAACATACTTGACCTAAGCTGTAAAAATACAGAATTTTAAAACTTAAAAGATAGAAAACAATTACAGTATAACCCTGATATAAGAGAGATTTTCTCTGGTCCCAAATTAGAGCCTGTGGTAATGTATATAAAACAGACCAAAACCTGATATAAGAGAAATCTGGATATAAGAGAGATTTTCTCTGGTCCCAAATTAGAGCCTGTGGTAATGTATATAAAACAGACCAAACCCTGATATAAGAGAAATCTGGATATAAGAGAGATTTTCTCTGGTCCCAAATTAGAGCCTGTGGTAATGTATATAAAATAGACCAAAATAATTTAATAATTTATTAAATACTGAAATTTTATGCTTAGCTAATACCTATTTGAATGTAAAAATCTTTATTATAATATAATTTTCAAAAATATCTTTTGATTTATAGAGTTGATATAGATTGATTTTATATCAGAATTTTCTTATTTTCCTTGTCTTGATATCAAGTTGTGATCTTTGATTCATTTCAAGGTAATTGCCAGATTGAAACCACCATCATAATGAATAAAATTTGTGAAAAAAATACTTTACTGATTGATATTTGAAATTGATTCCATATTCTCTCTTCCTTCAATTAGAAAAAAAAGAAGGATTCATTATGATTCGAATTTACTGCTTTTCAGCTGATTTCAATATGAGATTATTTCAGTATTATATTAAAAGACTAGTATATGAAATGTAATGGCTTTCATGTATTTTTCACACTTTGTTAAAATACATCTCTTTACTTTTTCATTACAGGTGTTTGGGCTGAAAAGAAAATCATGATGTATAAACTGTTGTTATTAGGAATTTAAAGGAAAGAAGAGAAGAATTTTGACTTTTCATTAGCAGAGAAATATTTGTTAAAAATGTGTGTCTATATCATCAAAAGTATCATATAAATAAAATCTGTAATTTGTAACATGTTACTTATTTCTTGATAAAATCTTTGTATTATATAAGTCCTAATTAGAGGAACATCATGTATTTAAGATAGCAAAGTATTGCTATGATTTTAATTTAGTTTTCCATGTGAAAAAAAATCACTAGAAACAAACCACATACTTGTGAAGTTTGTGGCTGTAAATTTTCAGAAAATTCCTGCATAAAATGCAATATATAAACACATACCCATATGAAACTTTATTTTTGTGATGTTCTTGGACCTGCCTTTTTCAGGAAATCACATTTGAAGTGCAATATGCAAACACACACTGGAAAGAATCCATATTCTTGTAAAGTTTGTGAATCAGAATTTTTACAGATGACAGCTTTAAAGAAACATATGCGAACACACACTGTAGAGAAACCACATTCTTGTGAAGTTTGTGGATCTGCATTTTCAGCTCAGTCATCTTTGAAGACACATATGCAAACACACACTGGTGAGAAACCACATTCTTGTGAAGTTTGTGGATCTGCATTTTCGAGGTTGTCAACTTTGCAGTGCCATATGCGAACACACACTGGAGAGAAACCATATACTTGTGCAATTTGTAAATCTGCATTTTTGCAGTTGTCAAATTTGCAATACCATATGCGAACACACACTGGAGAGAAACCACATTCTTGTGAAGTTTGTGGATCTGCATTTGCAAGAAAGTCAAGTTTGAAGCGCCATTTCCAAACACACACTGGTGAAAAACCATATTCTTGTGAAGTTTGTGGATCTGCATTTTCAAGGAAGTCATTTTTGAAGATACATATGCGAACACACACTGGTGAGAAACCATATTCTTGTGAAATTTGTGGATCTGCATTTTCACAGTTGTCAAATTTGAAGTGTCATATGCTAACACACACTGGAGTGAATCCACATTCTTGTGAAATTTGTGGATCTGCATTTTCAATTAAATCATCTTTGGAGTACCATATGCGAACGCACATTAAAGAGAAACCGTATTCTTGTGTAGTTTGTGAATCTGCATTCTCACAGTTGTCAGATTTGCAATGCCATATGCGAACACACACTGGAGAGAAACCACATTCATGTGAAGTTTGTGGATCTGCATTTATGAGAAAGTCAACTTTGAAGCGCCATATTCGAACACACACTGGTGAAAAACCATATCCTTGTGAAGTTTGTGGATCTGCATTTTCAAGGAAGTCGCTTTTGAAGACACATATACGAACACACACTGGTGAGAAACCATATTCTTGTGAAATTTGTGGTTGGGCTTTTTCGCAGTTGTCAAATTTAAAGTGCCATATTCTAACACACACTGGATAGAGACCACATTTTTTTAAGTTTGTGGATTTGCATTTTCAACTAAGTCATCTTTGCAGTATTATATGCAACAGACACTGGAGAGAAACTATATTTTTGTAGTTCGCAGTTATCATTTTTAAAATGCATATGCAAGCACAGACTGGAGAGAAACTATATTCCTGTGAAGTTTCTAGATCTGCATTTTTAATGAAGTGAAGTTTGAAATGCCATATTCAAACACACATTGGTGAAGATTTTCAATGAAGCCATATTTGAAGAGACATCTGCAAATCTATGCTAGAGAGAAAGCATTTGATGTAAAGTTTGCATTTGTCAAATTTGAAGGGCCATAGGTTAACACACACTGCAGAGAAACCACATTCTTTTGAAGTTTGTGGATCTGCATTTTCTAACAATTCAAATTTGAAATGTCATACGTGAACACACACTGCAGTAAAACCACATTTTTGTGAAGTTTCTGGATTTGCCTTTCCATTAATATAAAATTTGAAGAGTCATATTCACACACTGGAGAAGAACCAGAATCTTGTAAATTCAAAGTGCTATATGCTAAAGATATTCTTATAAATTTTATGCATTTATGTTTTTATTGAATTCTTTACATTGCAATATAGAAATAGCAAGTAAAAAACATCTATGAGTGTTTTGTTGATTTCTGTTACTGGAAATGTCAAACATATTGCATCATTTTCAAATTTCATCCATAAGGAAACACTGTTCCTATAAAATTTGTGTATATGTATTTTCAGAAAGATTAACATTCTTAAACTACATGTAAACCAGTGAAACGAAACCATATTCATCTTGTTGTGGTCTGAATTCCCACAGGTGTTTATATGATCTGACATGTGCAAACATTCACTGGTGAGAAGTGTATGAATATGTCTTTTCCGATGCTTTTTTTTAATGAAAAGTAATGTTTGTTTAAATTCAGTTTTATTAAACTTCACTTAATTTTTCTAAAATAATTTTTGCACAATGCTATATTTAATTTTTAAAGTATTCCTTTAATAAAGATGACTATTTAGTGTTAACAGATCTGTCAGTATAAATGAATTCATAGATTTTGCAGATGTGTTGAAAAGAAAAAAATTGCAATCTATTTAAATTTGAGTGGATATTCACAAATGCTTATTGCATATAGTAAATTTGTTGGTTCCACTCACTGTAGGAATCACTCCTTAAATATCCTCTTTTTATTTATTTTTTGAGAAGATAGTGTTTTAGTGATAAAATTCTTACATATTTCCCATTGCTGGGAAAAGAAAAGGTGGATTCATACCTTTCCCAAATGTGAATATCAGTCAACCAGTTAAATACAATATGTTATACACACATGGATGATCATGTCTAGAAAATGACATCACTGACTGGGAAGTAGATTTTCCCACAGTAGTTTTGCAATTGCTTTCTGTGATAGATTGGTTGCGAGCCAAGGCTATAAAACCCAGTCTGTCCTGTTATTTAACCCATAGCTGGAGGGAAACGATCAATTAATACCTTTCCCAAGAGTACGCATAAGTGAATGCAAGGAATTCAACTGAAATTCAAACTCAGCTCTTTAATTTCTTCAACCCTGATTAATGAATTCTGAGCCATAATCCATTACACCACCCTTACTTCCATGCTTAGAGTGCCAGGTATTCCTATGAACTCACCCAGACTATGTTGCTTAACTTCAGTGATTGTATATGCCCACAATCCTACAAAAGTTAGGTTTTTGTCTTAAGTCTGCATATTGTTTTGAGTTATTGCAGATAATTTATATCATTAGTAGGTAAAGGCTTCAAAAATTAAATGTTAATTGACAAATAAATAAATAAATGAATTTAATTTTTATTAATATCATAATTGCCATAGTGTATGTTTTCAAAATAGACTTTGTTTCTAAGTTAAAATAATAATTTCTGCTAGAATATTTTAGACATTTAAACAGTTTTGAGAAAAATACCATTAACATTTTATATTGTGTTCAATTTTTGCACAATTGAAGAGAGATTGAATGTGCGTTGTGTTGCAGTGGATCTCAGCTCGGAACGGCAAATCGGGAAGTCAAGTTCGAATTCCAGTTGAATTCCTTATGTACAAATTTCCTTTGGGAAAGGTATTAATCTATCTCTTCCCTCCAGTTATGGGTTAAATAATAGGACAGATTGAGTTCTATAGCCTTGGCTGGCAACCAATCTACCATAGAAAGCAATGGCAACCTACTGCGGGATAATCTTCTGCCCAGTCAGTCATGTCTCTTTCGAGACATGATCGCCCAAAGCATGTATCACGTATGAAAATTAACTGACTGACTAAAGAGAGATTATTCAAGAATAACATTTTTATTTTGCTCCTTGTTAAAAGGTTTCGCAAGATTTTTGTTAAATAGAGAAATATTCTACTTTCGCAATATTTTACTGTATACTTTATTCATTTCCTTGATTTTCACTCCAGATTATTTTTATATCATTTGAGTTTTACTATTAAGCAAAGAGTAATTTACATGTTCATTGATTTCATAATATCTTATGTCACTAGATTCTCTATGTTGCAACAGTAAATTTGCTGATTCTATCATTGCATTTTATGAAAAAGAAAGTAATATTGCTTTTATGTCCTTAGGAAAGATCTTGATAAAAATAATTTTAGAAGGAGCTTTTAAGCTAGCTTCCTTTGCCTAAATATTTTCTTGCCTTCCTTGATGGGTTTGCATTTTTCATCCATTTGTGTCAAAATATGGAATCTTTCAAGGTATTTGCTTGAACTTAGTCAAAAGTTTAGAAAGAAATGCTTTATTTGAGAAAAAATTGGCACAAATAATCATGCGAGTTCTCTTCATACATAGACTTAATTTACTGTTTGCATCAATGACTGCTCCAATACTTGATCTGAAATGTTGAAATGCCCTTATCAGATGATTTTATTTGATTATAGACAGTGTGATAGTTCTGGCAGACTTCATTGATTTTATAGTGCACTGGCTGGCTTACTGCTTAACTATGCCCGATATGCAATAGTTCAATGGATTAATTTCTGTAGATCTAGGAACTGATATGTTTGAGGTGACATAATTTTGTAGAATGTTACTTATTTATTCTCTAGTTTTTCTGGCCTCATGGGGCAGATTCTTGTTGTTAGTGTTGCAATTTAATTGTTGCTGCATAAAATACAAAAAGAAAAGTAAAAAGATGTTATAACTTTTGCCAAGAGGTATCGCCAAGATTTTCTAGACCAGTAGTGAATAATTCTCTTGCAGGATCAGATACATGGATAAGGAAAATAACCAACAAAGATGAACAATAAAAGCCTTGATTACAATTTAACAAAACTGAATATAATGTAAAAATGATGTTGTATATAAAGGGGTCTGCAGTGTATGGAATATAAGGATAAAAACTTGTAACTTTTGTTCATAGTCTGAAATAAAAAATATACATTTTTCTTTGTTTTTTCTTATATTTTCTTTTCTTTTAGTTTAGTTCATTTGTTTACTTTCTTTTCTAAGTTGTAAGATTTTGTTGCCAACTGATGTTCATTTCCTTTTTTGCAGTCTTGACAGCATAAGTTTTCTTTCAGTTGTAAAGATTTAATGTTGCATTGACCAATGCATTCTCAATTTTCCTTAACTGAAAGTATCACACATGCCCTTACGTTTGGTGATTAGCACACTTAGTAAATTGACTGTTGTTTTTTTTGCTTTGTAACTATTTAGACAATCGAGTAAATATCTCTATGTCACATGGGATTAGTGAGTTGAATTAAGTATTTGGTCTCTTCCTTAATGAATCTCCTCATGTTGATGACATAAAAGGATATGTTTATCCCTCAAGGCCTGCTGTGCAAATGGTTATCAAGTATTATTTCTGCAGAAACTTTCATGCTAGATTATATGTGATGTACTGTTTTAGCCATCAGCCAATCCTGTTTCTAACAGTCATTTTCTGATTCATGTTAATTTGACTGCTGATTTTATAAGGTTGCCAGATAGAGAAGAGGGTGAGGGTTAGGAGTGAATGCATGAGAATATAAGAGTAGATATACAGTCTTTCTTTGCTTGCACTCTCTATCCAAGGCATCTCAACCCTCCCATACACTTCTTTAGGCTCTTAGTGAAGAAAGGATGCATGACAATTCCACTCATGCTCAAAATTTCCTCTAACATCACAGCCACCAGAAACATTGTGAAACATCCATAAGGTGTCTAAAACCATTGACCATGCCTTCAGTTCACCTTTGGGTCTTGATCAAATTTTTATTATCAGATAATATCGAAAGCAATGCAGGCTCTTTTTCTTTCAATAAACTTGAAGTCTTGCTCATTGAATACACCAAAATGACTGTCTTCATCAATAAATTTTCAACTTGACTATCTGTATATCATTCTCAATTTTGCTGTTAAGTGGTGAATCTTCAAGACATCTTTGAAATCTTTCTATTCTTTCAGAAATTAACTATTTTCTGCCAGAGTACAATAAGTCTTGTATTTCTTGATAATGCTCAGAATTGTTGATCTAGGAACATTGAAATGCTTAGAAAGTGTTGTGTATCCATCACCTTGATAGTATCCATCAAATGTTTTCATTCATAGATTCTTGTCAAACTTGGTAGCCTCCACCATTATTGCCTGGCTTCATGCTCATGTCTTATATATAATAATTCAATGAATTCAGGTCTGGAGAGCTAGGAAATAATATTTTTGAGGTGTCATGAATATGTAGGTTGGAACTTGTTCATTCTTTGGTTCTGATCTTATGAGACGTACCTTTTTGCACACTCTATTCAAGGCCTCGCAACCCTCCCCAATTCCTCCTCAAGGACTTAGTAAAGAAAGGAGGCATAACATTTCACTTGTTGCTCAAGACTCCCTCAACCATCACAGTTGGTGAAAAATTTGTGTATATGTCTGTTGGAACATCTATAGAATCTGCAGAACTAAAAAGGGTTGTATACGCATCACCTTGATGGTATCCATGAACTGCCTTCATTCAGAGATTCTTGTCAACTTTGGTGGCTTTCAGCATTTTTACCAAACAAACAAATCAATGGATTCAAGTCTGGAGAGCTAAAAAGTAATATTATTGTGGTATATGGCATTCATATGTTGTCTTCAGAAACTTCTAGAATATTATAGAATCAGATCAATACTGTGTTATTTTCAATGGGTGCTTGTAATAAATGTTGAATAAAGAAAAAGTAGTCAATACCCAGAAAGAAATATTTCATAATTTTCATAGATAATAACGGGACCAATAATTTGTTACTTTACCACTATTTAGAAAAAATTTATTTATTTAGAAAATTTATTTAATTTAAAAATTAATTTAAAAATTTATTTAATTTAAAAATTTATTTATTTAGAAAAAAAATTTGTTAAATTCATAATTTGCATTATTTTTTTTTATACTTAACGTTTTTTTTCTCATAGACAAAAACATACTTTGCTATATTTTGTATTTTAATTGAAGATTTGCTTTTTCATTCCTGACTGACAAAAGACTTTTTTATTGTTATTAATGTCCTGGATGAGCCAACTCTGAGGTTCAAGGGCAATGATGTGGCAGTGAGAAATGTGAAAGAGATTACTAATGATATATATATACATATATATATATTACAAATATATTACTACAAAGTTACATTAACTTGTTACACTGTCTTTTATTACAACAACCTATATATATATATATATATATATATATATATATATATAAACAAATTGTAGAAGGATTTGAAATAATTAATTCATCAAGTTTTTATTAGACCTCAACAGAATGCAGAAAGCACTGGACAGCTGTTTCATCTTATATTTGGGACTCATCAGCACTGCACATCTACTACCAAGAATTATTTCAAATCCTCCTACAATTTCTGTTTTTATATCGTTGCTTGAACCAGCTTATAATGCACTGGAGTGAGCAGCTTGGTGAGAGTAGTCATGGCTCTGGGAGGCACCATCTGATGGGTAAAGGAACTTGGATGAGTTCCACCACGGAATATGTGAATGAGCGGTGCTTTATCGAGTTTAATTCATTAACTGTTCGTCACCGGGGCCCATGGTACAGTTGGTATGACGTTTGCTTAATAACGTAACTGTCTGGGTTTCAATTTCTGGTAGCGGATGCGCACTGCTGATGAGTCCCAAATCCCATTTGGTAGTACCTTTTGGGTTTGATGACTAATTTATCGACTTGTTAGCAGTAGTAGGTTTTCTGGTTTCAGTCGTAATTAGGGCTACTGTTTTGTTGGTACATTTTACTATATATATATATATATATGTCACAGATTACAACTGAATACACACCAAACAAAATATGTCCATAACTTTATTACCAATATAAAAAACTATAATAACTGAGTATCCTGTTATGTCTTCTGTTATATGTTTTTCCAATCTGTTTGTTTACAGCATAAACTCAGAAAATTTCTCTGCTACAATTTGTAGCTAGATACTTACAGTAAATTGTTATGCTTTTTTTATGACCGCAACCAAATCACCATACTCATAACTGTTATAAGCAACCCCCTTATTTTTAGCAGTAGTAACATACTTTACTAATTACTTCATATCATTACTGACTGTTAATCTTTCAACAATAAACTCATCTAAACTTATTTATAAATCATAAATGGAACTTTGTCTGTGTGTGTGCGTGTGTCCATTACCTATAGACTCCGAAACGGCTGAAACGATTTTCTTGAAAATTTACACAGTTGTACTATAAGCGTCTGCAAGTGTCCTTAGCTAGGTTTTGTGTCGAGGTACCTCCGATAAATATCGAAAATTGATAAACGAAAAAATCAGGTTATAGAAGGAGTGGTCCGATTTTAATCAAATTTGATACACTCATAGAAAAACATATAAGAAACGATATTCAGAAGTTTCAAGGTTGCAGTTCTTACAATAGTGTAGAAAATTGATAATATATATATATAAAAGGTAAGATGTTTGTGTATGTTTATGTTTATCTGCCTGTATGTCTGTGTTTTTTTCAGCCCTTTTATTTTACTTTTTGCTTCGGGTTTGGCTCTAAGTAGGTATAATTGTAGTTCTTAGTCACAGCCATGATACCATTTACTCAGAGGACTTATTTAGCCTTCAAAATTCAGTTTACGACAAAAAAAAACTTATTTGATATCGATATTAGGAAATCAAAATTTGACTTACATTCATTCATTTTTCTTTCAGTCTACGGTTTTGGTTTAACTGGAAACAACTATTGCTTTTTAGTCTTTCGTGCCAATGTCCAAAGAGTCTGAATTCCAGGACCATGGATTAGTTTTAAAACTTTCATTACAACCGAGCAACGCTGGGCTATATATATATATATATATATATGCGATTGCTAAATTGTCGCAATTATTTTATTAGGTGCGATTGGTAAATTGTTGCAATTATTTTATTATTTCAAATATTTTTTTAGGCTGAGTGTGAGCTCTAGGACCATGGATTAGTTTTAAAGCTTTCATTACACCCGAAATGCCAGGCTATACTGCTAGTTTAAACTAATTTGATGAATTTCCAGCTCATGTCTAGTTCTCATTACATCTCCCATGGCTCTCTTCAGATCTATGCTTCAGAGTGACTTCTGGTGAGTTGCTTCAAAATGCATATTGGATTTGATCAGGGATCTACTTGGCAATACTGTGATTAAAGTAGATCTTGATCATAGACAATTTAGTCATAGGTATACATCAGCAGATATGCCTAATTTTATGGCTGAATTCCTTTTTTACATTCCTGACAGACAAAAGACTTTTTGTGGGTGTTCTCTGAACCTAGCCACTTATAGCAACTTTTCTTATTTATACAAAACATTTAGATTTGAGTTTCTTCTACTTAATTTGCAGCACACCCACCATTTACTACTTTTGAATTCTTCCCTGAACATCTTTAGCTTTTTTCCTCACATTTATTTTTCAAAATGCAGTTCTCCCAAGTAATTATGAATTCCAAGATAATGATCTACAACAGTGGAATCAACACATTGCAGTACCCTTCCATGGCAATACAAGAGATCATTTTGATCTGTAAAACAACACAAAAGTTCTCAAACTAAGGCAACTTTGTCAACTTACATCTTGTTTTTATCATTCTTGCTTTCTGGCGTCACTTAATTTTTTCTTAAAAGTTTGCGGTGTCAGTTACCATAATTGTCCCTGAAACACTTAGGGCCTACTCACTAATATTAGGATTATTCATCAAAGCAAATCTTAATGGTAGACAATTCAATTACCATCTCATATGTATACATCAGCAAATATGTCTAGATTTGTGCTTAATATTCTCTTTTACATTCCCTTATGACAAAAATCTGAACCAAGCTACTTGTCTTATGGCAATCTTTTCTTATTTAGACAAATCATATTTAGATTTGAGCACCTTTTAGTGAATTTGCAGCACACCATTCAGTGCTTCTGATTTCTTTCCCAAACATCTCTAGTTTTCATCCTCTCATTTATTTTTATAAGTGCAGTTTTCCAGAGAAATTATGAATTCCAAGAGAACAATCTGCAACTGTGGAATCAACACATTGTAGAACCCTTCCATGTACTGGATATAAATCTGTAATAGAGTGTCATGTTTCTTACAATCTTCTATATAAACCAAATGTTGACTGCTTGACGACCAAAAGCAGAATAACATATTTGAGTTTCTATACATATCAATGCATATCTTTCAATTTAAAACAATTATCTTCATTACTCATTTGTTAAAAATATAATATAGGAAAAGGAATTGGCTACCAGTTGAGGAGATGACCAATGAAAGGAGGAGAGAAACTGTGAAAAAAGTAATAAATCTATGTGAACTTGTTTTTTGTTGTAAAAACCTGTATGAATCACTCACACATCAGACTAAGAGAGTCATGTAGAGACCCAACTTCAGGGTTGAGCTACGCACTCCCCTACTCTCGTACAGTCATCATCACAGTACATCACTCACCAATCACCGCCATCATCACAGAACATTGGCTGACAGCAACCAACATTCTTATGCCTTTTCTTTCTCTCTCTTCTTCTCCCACTCTTTTGTCTTTTTAACAGCAATGGGTAGCAGTTTGATGTCTTGTGTATATCTAAATAGATTATATATTTATTTACCCCAAATCTGATGTATTCCTTTTTTCCTTGAATTCCCATTTGCAGAGGTGAAGAAGAAATTAACCTCTATGGCAGTAATGACAACAGTGGCAGTTCTGTTCTCCAGGTCAAATGTGCTTCGATTCCCCAACAAGTGGTAACACTAACATTTTGAGCAATAGCAACTTCTTCAGGAAATACTGGGAAACTGCAGCAACATAATGAGTTCACATGAAGATAATTTGGAATCACCTTTGGAGATTAATTCCTCAGTCCTACACTTACCACTATACAATGCCACCAACAAAAAATTG